>BSBM01000152.1:4795833-5471666 GCA_027924585.1 Larix kaempferi
ATTCCTGAACCATCCAAGTTGATTTTCACTTGAACATTTGTTTCTTTTGTCACTCGTACAATCTCTCCAAAGCGACCTATTCAGAACAATATTAACAGCCTCAAAGCAGGGATGAAATATCAAAAGTTAATAGAACACAAGAAATAATACAGAAACACAAGTTCAATTCTATAAATATAGAATCTGTTCATCTCTCGACAGCAAAGAAGATAAATGTATCTAAAGTTTTGCACCCACTATAATTAAATTTGATCTCAGCGTTTAAGATTTCCATACAATAAAAGCTAAGTGGTCCTGAATCTCTCAGCCAAGAATAATAGCCTAACCGTATAATTCCTTTTATCTGCATAGACATTTCTAACACCAGAATCACATTCTAAAATTCAGAACATTCTAAGGCACATTACAAAGCCCATACACACATCCACACATGTATAAACGCAAATGTGCATACATATATATTCATTTATGTGTGCACTGACATAATCAAATGCTACACAGCTGCAAACTCTTAACATGCCTGTACAGTCAACACATATTTTAGAAATGGACCAACCTTTCAAGAAATACTTGCCCTGAAGATACTTCTTGCTAGAGTTTCAGAACCTCTATTTGACTTTGACCTAACATCCAACAATGTAACCTGAACTAAGAGCTTCAGATAACTAAAAGCCAAGCCCCTGTTAAAAATACTTCCTGATTAGTGAACTGAACCAATTATGGAATGGCACCTTAATGGTGGATACATATTTAATTTACCATTTTGAAACTTCAAAGTCCGCAATATATATCTTATACAAAATTATCCATTTCAGTTTCACTAGCTCCTAAAATTTTACATTTCAGAGATTTTCCAGAAATGTTTCAAACGCACTTATCATGTATATGTGGCAATCAATTTCCACAGCCATTGCCATGTTCTGCTCAGAATTATGTCTCTGTACCAAAGGTTTGTAATAGCTGAAGGCAATGCAGAAAATGAAATCCATGAAACCAATAGACTATGCTCTATGTGACCTCCTTTTAAATTTTTATACAGTATGTCAATCAACAATGACCATCTAGAACAAAAAACAAATACAGCTTCATGGGACCCTCAAACAAAGCTATCCATTAAAGAAAGTAAATACATAAAAATAGTCCAGACTCCAAATCAATCCCAAACATATAATAATAAGATAATTGTATTAATGTCCAACAAATGACCACAAAAGTGCATCAATGGGACTAAAAGAGTACATCCAGTGAAAATACAAAGTGGGAATGCGAAAGCAACTTCTAGATCAATTCTAAAAGCAGAAAAGACAAAGTTCTAAGTGTCTAGCTAAGGGAAGAAATGTCTCACCAAAAGAGAATACATAGTAGAGTACCAATACAACAAAAATGCTATAAAAGCTATAAAAAATTAAAAATTTAATTCTCAGTACTAGGGCAAAGAGAGGATATCAAGCCCTTCTAAAGTTGGCTGCCAAGGACGAGTGAGACCAAGCGGCAGGTTACTCATCGAAGTCAGCAATCACTATGTAAGAGCCAACGCATTGGCGGATGATCTCCTCTGGGGAGTGGCTAGGGTTGAAACTTGAGGGAGCCTGGTTGTATGATACTGGGGGAGCATAAGAACAAGGTAACCCATCTCTCCTATCATTTGAGTTTGTGGAAAAGAAACTCTTGATGAAACCGAGCTATATGCTCAGAGATGGGAAATAGTATGTCGTGTGAGCGGGAGCTAGACTCTGGGGCCCTCTAAATCTGGTCCATTTGCTAGTTTTGTGGTGTAAGTCATATGTCGTGGAATAATGGCTCCTGAAGGGTCTCAAGGACGTCGATCAATCACCTCAGGGAAGAGGTCAAGAGGAAGTTCAAGGCCTCATAGATATGGAAAGGACGTATCATGAGTCTCTACTAGTTGCTTGTTGCCACAAGCAAATGAGACAACCGAAAGTATGAGAGGATCCTCTTAATGACCTCCAACTAGGACAGGGTGCGAAGAGACTGAGATCTGTATCTAAGCACCTCCCTCATGAAGAGAGCAAGGCATCTTTGATCGGAATAGCAAAAGGTGGAAAGGGAGCTACCTAAGTCTTGATATATGCAAATAGTATCTCCCTTAGATCTCATAGGAAAAAAGGGCATCAAAAGATGAGATACGCTTCCAACTCCGGCTCCTGTAAGTGGCATAACTGGCAAACCCAATTCAGTTGTGAAATGTGATGATCGGCCTCAACCCAAAGTCTGTGAGAGCCCACCTGAAACTGGCCAAGGGGGAATTTCGAGGGCATGCATCCAATGTATGCACATGTACGAAGGTTGGGCAATAAGGCCATCTCTCAACTCTAAAATGTCCTCCCAATAAAAGGCCATCTTTGGACCAAGGTCCTCAGGTCCTGCAATCTAGGTGACCCAGTTGTACCATCTATAAATGTTCTCTTCGATTGCCCTCTTCAAGTCCTACTTAGATAGCAAGAGGTGACTTGGTGCATCCAAGTAGTACTTAAAGGGGAGAAAGCAGTCTGGAGAAATGGCCACGCACTGAAGAAGCCAAGAGACCTCTAAGAAGCTCTAGGAGACCTCGGAGAACCTCTGAAATATCTTTGGGATTACACTGTCTTTATTTATTGTATATGTGCTTACAAATGACCAAGGCAATGCAGTGAAACAGATGCCCAACATGAAAATGCAATCCAATGAGAAAACATAAGTGTACAAAGTCAAAGCAAATCTAGCACAAGGACACTAGAAAACATACAAATTACCCCCTCATAGGAGTAAAGAAAAGGGGGTGCTCATGTAAGTAATAAAGTAGTTATTATTGGAAAAGGATCAAGGAGAAATAAGATAGGGGTTAAATCTTTTTCAATCCTCATGTAGGGACTTGATGAAGGATGCCAATGAATATAAGCCTCATGTCTTGGAACGTACAAGGTATTTTAGGGGGATGGAAAGACCTCGATACATTATGTTATCTAGGATTTTATGACATATTTTCACTTTCTTCGAGAACATAAAGTGAATGACTTTTGCCTCAATTCCCTGATTCATCCTACACACACTATTGTGCTTTGGAACCACCCAAGCAGCTAATCTTCCAACTGGCGGTTCTTCTCCTTAGCCTTGGATGTTAGGAGTGATGGACCTCATCGATCTAGGGATCCTCCCAAGATTTCATAACCAAACACTCTAAGCCCCATATCATCGAATGACATCATCAAGCAATGTATTAGTCCCCTTACAGTGATCAATGACTTAGATCGAGAGCCATCTCCTTCCTTTCCCCACTCTACTTTGCACCCCAACACATCTTGACAGCAACATTGTATGTTTAACATGATTTTGATCTTGTAGTTTTTGTATCTGCACTAAATTTCGTGTTTCTACTGATTAATTAGTTAGACCTTTCTCTACCTTTATTCGAATAATAATAGAAGTGGCTTCTGCACTCCCACTATTTATTCACATTGGTTGTACTTGAGTCCCATTGACTAGCTTTGTGGTGACTTGTTGGACATTAATAAAATTATCATATCTTATTTTATCTTTTGATTGGGACGTTGATAGGGGAACTGCCATACTAGCAATGATGAGGAAGGTCGAGGATGATTAGTTTTTGGATTACTATCTACATTCTCTTCACATCTTGGAAAAAGGAGAAGATGACGTTGCTAAATGCTACTAGGTTACTTTTCTTTTATAGTCAAAGATGTTTGTTGAGTCTATGCACTTAATATTACAATGGGCAAAATAAAGTTGTGAGACTGGAAGACTTGACCCTTTATACTACAAAGTGGTTTAGTGGAGGATACTATAATATGGTGGAATAGAAGGAGTGCAAGATGTGGGATAGTTGTTGCAATCATAGGAAGATAGTAGATCTATCGTGAACACTCCAACAAACCCTAATCTAGACAAGTAAAACACAACAGATTTATAAGAGCATTAAATGTTGATCAAAAGAGAAATAAACCCATACCATAGTTTGTTCAAGGAGCATAAGCGCATGTAAGAGAGCAATCAAGCATAAAAAAGAAAGCTTGTTGCATAACCCAAGCACAAGAACTCAAGAGAGTGTTAGCTTTCAGGGTTACTTCGAAAGTGTTTTCAACATGTTTAGTGATTCTTCATAATATTTGGGGTACATGGTGGAGGTTTGAGATACATGATGTATGATCAGCCCCTGGATGGTCCGTGATGGATTTACACATGGGAGAAGGTCTTTAATGGACTTGCACATTTGGAGATGACTTACTCAGTGGCTGCTTGACCTAAGTTAGGTGCTTGCATGATATTATGCCCTAGGACGTTGGAGATCTCCATACAACATTGGTGACATTCTACATGATGGCCACATGGAGATGATTACTTGCTTGGAGAATGCCCTACTTAGGAGGAGGAGCATTTAGTATCTTGAAGGAGGGCTTTGGGCCCTAGACAACAGAGGCAAACATGGATGCTTACATGGAATCTTGGAGCTAACTCAAAGACGAAGGGGTTGCGACAATGTTCATGTAGGGGGAGTGGACCCAACTGACCGTATGGCTTAGGAGGTCCACTGGAATCTTTGGAGGCTTGTAGGAAGTGGGTCGAACACACTTTGAGGAGGGCCCTTCCATTTGGAGCCTTGCTTGTGGATGATATCACCTTGGAGCTTGACATGCGTGCCCTTAGTGTACTACTCCACATGTGTTATTGTAGGTTGCTTGTAAGGGCATGGGCCCACATATGTATTGTTGGCCTCTCTTACCTCTCATATATAGAGAGAGAGGAAGGAGAGAGTGCTTCACTCATCCATTCATGTCCATTCATCTATAGAAATGTGATCAAGAGCAGAACACCACTTCTCCTCTATCTCTTGGATCTTCTTTTGCACTTGATCTCTCTCTCTTGGAGTCACTAGGGTTTCTTGAGCTTCTTGAAGCATCTTGAAGACTAGGGTTAGGGTTCAATCCTTTGAAAATTTGGAGATTAAGATGAAACCTTAGGTTGTACTTGGTGAAGAGAAGAAGAAGAGGAGATGGCTTGCCTTGGAGAACATACTTGTGTGATGCATGCTTATGTGAGCTCCTTGGTATGAGCTATGGTTTTCTTTGTTTTCCCCAACTAGAGTTCTAGAGAGCTAAAGGATTGTACTAGCCTTGGGATAAGGCTATGGTATGTACATGGATTTCATCTTTATGCACAATAATGAAATTTCCAATTGTCCAATACTTGCATAAATTGCAGATTTAATTTTTGGCCATACCTATTTTTCATGGTTTGTAATTTCAAGCTCTATATGTCTTGTTGATTTGACATAAGTTAGAGGTGAATGTGCTCACTGATTTAACAATATAATCGAATAATATAAGGGAAAATCTGTTGTATTTACAGCAGTTGTAAGTGGTTTCAGATCTGTTATATGCATGATAAGATTTCCCTAGAGAGTTGAAACTTATTGGAAGATCTTCTTGAATTGCCTAGCGAATTGGGGTTGTTAAGGGTTGAAATATTGTCCATTGTTGTTGTTGTTATATTTATATTTGTTAGATTTTCATCATTTAATTCAATATGATCTAGGATCTTATCTGAGAGAACAACATGCACAGCATATCAAACATAAGAGACAATAGACACAAAGCATTTCACCAGGGAAACCATAAAGGAGAAAACCCCGCAACTTCCTTAGAGATAGAATGAGCAATAATACAAAACCCCAAAACAATAAGATGGTCTCCAACAGCTTCCTCCTCCTCCACTTGTGCGAACTTGTCTCTCTCTCACTTATGCGAATGAGTGAGTGAGTGAATGAATCAAATGAGAGATTCACACTCTCCATTAATACTTTACTTCACTTGCCTTTTACCCTAACTGGGCCGACTTCTCCTAGGAGAGTCTAATAACCCATTATACCCTAACTCTGGGCCGACCCCACTAGGGGAGTCTAATAACCCACTCAAGTACAATGATAACCTTCCCGATCGGAGGAATGAAACCTCTCCGTCGGAAGTATAATGACAATATAAAATATACAAGTGAAATACATTCCAAAGTTACAAATACATCAACACTCCCTCTTAACTAGGAAGGTATTCTTTTGACACAGTTCATCGGCACAAGTCTTCGTCACTGGATCATCATCAAAGCTGGATCATCATCGTCACTGCTACTGCTATCTCAACCATCAATCTCCAATCTACTCGTCATAGGAAGTTCTACAGAGCCAACCCTTTTTCGTGCTGGATGTAGACATAGCCACCATGTAGGTCTTCATCATCTCTGTGAGCAAGCCATCAAGTAGGTACATCTCAGGACTCATTATATGCCTCTGCAAAACCTGCAAGATCTCCCAGGACTGATTATATGCCACTGCAAAACCTGAAGGAGCATCCCAGGACTGATTATATGCCTCTGCAAAACCTATGTACCCTACTGTCATCTCATCATCTTTAGATCATCTCATCGTCAACGGAGCACAGCCCAAATGCACATCACAATGTCTCCAGTATGGGAGGACTTTCCTACCACCATACGAGACTCAGTCTACCAACATGCGAGGACTTTCCTACCAACATGTGAGACACAGCACTTAAATCAACAGACATGGGAGGACTTTCCTACCACCATTCGGGAAAGGCTCATCACTTACATCAACCGACATGGGAGGACTTTCCTACCACCATTCGGGAAAGGCTCAGCACTTATATCAACGAACATGGGAGGACTTTCCTGCCACCATGCCGGAATGGCCCCAGCCCTTACATCTGCACCATGGGAGGACTTTCCTACTACCATGTGAGAATGGCTCAGCCCTTACATCTACACCATAGGAGGACTTTCCTACCACTATGTGAGAATGGCTCAGCCCTTACATCTACCAACATAGGAGGACTTTCCTACCACTATGCGAGAATGGCCCACTGCGTCTTCCAGACTCATCACTTCCCCTTGGAAGGAACCTCGATCTGAAGTACACCGAGCTTCTCTCTGAAGTATTCAAACTTCACTCTGGCTAGCGGCTTGGTGAACACATCGGCTATCTGCTCGTCCGTCGCAACATACTGGAGCTTCACTGCTCCTCTCTGCACCATATCCCTGATATAGTGATACATGATCTCGATGTGTTTCGACTTGTCATGGAACATCGGGTTCTCAAACAATACACAACTCTGGTTGTCGCAATATATACAAGTAGCATCCAACTGGAGATCAAATAAATCAAACAATGGCTTCCTAATCCATACGGCCTCACAACTAGCCGAACAAGTTGCGACATAGTCTGCTTCGGCTGTACTTAGTGCCACGCAGGACTGCTTCCTGCTAAACCAAGAGATCACACCTGATCCCATACTGAAGCAACACCCCGAGGTGCTCTTCCTATCAATGGACTACCTGCCCAATCCGAATCAACATAACCCTCCAGGTTAATCTTCGGATTCACATCATACTTGAGCCCATAATCCACCGTACCCTTCAAGTACCTCAGAATATGCTTTGCAGCAATCAAGTGAACATGTCTCGGATCCGTCAGGAACTGGCTCAATGTGTTCACAGCAAAGCAAATATCTGGTCTCGTATTCGTCAGGTACATCAAAGACCCAATCATCTGACGATACATCGTGGCATCAACCGATTCTGATGAAGCATCACACAATAGCTTCAGTTTGGATGCCATAGGTGTGTCCATGGCCTTGCAATCCATCATCCCGAACCTCTTCAGGATCTCTACTGCATACTTCCCTTGTCCAAGGAAGATTCCATTCGCACTCTGCCACACCTCCAAGCCTAGAAAATAGTGCATCATACCAAGTCCTTCATCTCGAACTCAGCAGCGAGCTTCCTCTTCGTGTCAGCAATCAACCCATCCTCACCTGTCACAAACAGGTCATCTACATACAGTAGGAGTATCACTGGATTGCCTTCCTCAACCTTGTAGTAAAGGTTGGAATCCGCTTTACTCTTGGTAAAGCCCAAACTAGTCAGGAAGCCATCAATCCTGCCGTACCATGTCCTGGGTGCTTGTTTCAAACCGTACAAGGCTTTCTTCAGTTTGCACACATGAGTCTCTCTGTCATGTGTCTCAAACTCGAGTGGCTGCTCCACATACAATTCCTCTTCCACTACACCATTCAAGAACGTTGTCTTGACATCCATCTGGTGTATCTTCCACTTCATTATTGCAGCCAGAGCAAGTACTGATCTAATGGAAGTGTATCTGGCTACAGGTGCAAATGTCTCCTCATAGTCTATCCCTTCCTTCTGGGAGAAGCCACGTGCCACAAATCTTGCCTTGTATTTCTCTATGTTGCCATCTGCAGTATGCTTGATCTTGTAGATCCACTTAGAAGTCACCACAAACTTCCCTTCTGGTCTCGGGCCCACATCCCAGACATCATTCTTCATGATCGACTGGTACTCTTCGATCATGGCATCCTTCCATTCCTTCTTCTTAGTTGCTTCCTCATAGTTGGAAGGTTCTTTGTTAATGATGTCACACAGCAGAGCTACATAACTAGTGTATGGCCTCGGTTTCTTGCTTTCTCTGTGCATTCCTTCTGGAGCGCCATATTTTTCTGCATCTTGGATTGCTTCTCGTACCCATGCTGGTTTCCTCTTGTGAGAATTCTTCTCACGAGGTGGATCTATAGGTTCCTATGGATCTTTTATCTCACGGTCTTCTTCTGGATTTACTTCATTCATTGTTGTATCTCGTATCCTGGGTGCTTCTGGTTCTTTAATGTCTTCAACAGGTAGCTTTCTGGATTTGTTGTATGCTGAGCCTTCATCAAATGTTACATCCCCGCTAATGTCAATCTTCTTGAATCCTGGGACATATATTCTGTAAGCCTTCGAGCTTTCACTATATCCCACAAATATACCCTTCTTTCCTGAAGGATCTAACTTTGTCCTCTTCTCTTTCAGAATGGGTATGTACACTAGGCAACCAAATATTCTGAGATGGCTGACTTCTGGTTTCTCGCCGGAGAAGACTTCTTCTAGTGTCTTGTTGTCAAGTACTCTATGTGGAGTATGATTCTGTACATACACAGTTGTCCTTGCAGCTTCTGCCCATAGATGCATAGGAAGATCCTGATCATGAAGCATTGCCCTTGTTGCTTCCATAATTGTTCTATTCTTCCTTTCTGCAACTCCATTTTGTTGTGGATTATATGGAGTGGTCAACTCCCTCTTAATCCTTGAATCTCTGCATAATTTTTTTGAAGTCTTATGATGTGAACTCTCTGCCATTGTCTGACCGAAAAGTCTTGATTTTCTTCTCTGTGTGGTTCTCGATCAAGGCTTTGAATTCCTTGAACTTACTGAATACTTCATCTTTACTCTTCAAGAAATATATCCATGTCTTCCTAGAAAAATCATCAATGAAAAAAACATAATATACATACCCACTTAAAGAACTGGATGACATCGGACCACATACATCGGAGTGGATGATTTCCATGATTCCTTTTGCCTTGCTTTCGCTACTTGGAAATGTCTTCTTTGTGTTCTTTCCTTTTGCACATCCTTTACAAACGCCTTCATGCTTTGCCTGGATATCTAGAAGACCTTCAACAGCTTTGCTTGCAAGAGGTAGTTCTCTATAGTGCACATGTGTAAGCCTTCTATGCCATAGCTCACTTGGCTTCATGGATTCATGGACTAAGGCTTGTTCTGGTTGGCCCTTTAGTTTGTATAATCCTCCCTCTTGCTCTCCAATCACTACTACATCATCTATAGTCTTTCCTTTAGGCCACATAAGAACTTGGCCATCTACAAATGCAACCCTCATACCTTTTGCATCCAATGCAGATATGGAGAGAAGGTTCTTCTTTAGGCCTGGTACAAACAAGACATCTTTCATCTTCATAGACTTTCCAGAGTCTAGCTTATAAGAGGCTTCACCACTTCTTTTTATAGGATAATGGTCGTCATCCCCAAGTTTCACTTTGTGGGGTGACTCATGTTCAAATAGATTCATAAAGGATTCTTTGAATCCAATCATATGCTTGGAAGCCCCACTATCTATAAGCCAATCATTACTTCCATGTGTAACAGTTCCTGTGAGAGCAAAAATCAAAACATACTCTTCATCGCTTGAAGAATCTTAACTTTCTTCTCTGGCTCTCTTCCTGGGAGGTTCATCATCCTTTGCAGTGTGAGCATGATGTCTTCTTTTGTTCTTCTTCTTCTTGTGGGAGTTGCTTTTGTTCCTGGGACAATCTTTGGAATAGTGTCCCATCTCATCACAAGTATAGCATCGAATGGTGGATATATCTCTTTGGGATCTGAAGTTATCCCTCTGATTCTGGTGATGGTGTTTACCCTTCTTGTGATGAGGATGCTCCCTCTTGTTGTTATTCTTCCTGGTGTGTACTGTGAGAGCTTGGTCTTCACTACCCATCTTCTCTTCTCGAGCTACAATTCGAGCTTCTTCTTGTGAGCATTCCTCCCACAGCCTACTAAATGAGATGAGCTTCTTCCTAGCACAAATTCCTTGAATGAAGGAATCCCATGACCTAGGGAGACCATTCAAAGTGGTAATCACTACTACTCCATTCTCTATATCTTCTCCCACAGCTTCAAGTTGTTCTTTTATCTGGGAGACCCTTGAAAAATAGGACTGCATGGTCTTAGCATTTTGAATCTTTACATTCTTCAATTGGTTGCGCAATGTCATCTTCCGATTTATATTCTTTCCTTCAAATAGCTTGGTCAAGGAATCAAACATCTCCTTGGGTGTCTTTAGAGATGACACATGTGGTATGAGATGGTCCTTGATAGAATCTGCAATGATCCTCTTGGCCTTGACCAAGTTCTTCTTATGTAAGGCCTTAACCTCATCTCCCTCTGGAACTGGAACCTCTTCACTTATGTAGGTGTCCAATTCATTATCTTCTAGGATTAACCCAATCCTATACTTCCATGCTCGGAAGTTATCAGCCCCTTCAGGCTTATCCTCAAGCTTGGTGTGGTGAGACATCTTTAATGAGAAACTCAAATGGAAATAAAATATTTAGATCTTACCACTTGATTTGTTGAAACTGGATCTGGCGCTGGCTAGGGTTTGATAGAGAAACCCTAAAAAATCCAAACTTGGAATTTCAAACTTCTGTCTGGACAGGGAGATGCAATTGACTGAGGCGAGCAAGCTGGTGTGCTTAGATTTTGAAAACTCCAAAAATGGACCCCTCAAAAGTGACCTGCGAATTTCGGATCTGCAATTTCTGTCAAATTCTGGTTTTCTGGGTTTTCTGGTTTTTCTGGTCCAAAAGTCAAATTAGGGTTTGACTTTCCCGAAGATTCACCCAACCAAAAAGTTCGATCTTGGTCTCTAAATTTCGATTTTGCTAAGGAGAACAATCCTATGCTGAGATCACTCCAAAATTTCACTTCTGTCAAAAGCCCTAATTTCCCGCGGCAGTGACAAGCCAAAAACTGAAAATGCTCGGAATCAAATTCTATTTCGACAGAAAGATGCGCCTTCCTTACAAGAGTTAGCCTAGCCTCTTGCCTTTGATGATCTGTGGAAAGAGACCCAAAAATTAAGAAGCCCTAGCTTCCGCAGCTGCACAGTGTCTTCTTCTCAAGTTGGCTCTGATACCTTATTAGATTTTCATCATTTAATTCAATATGATCTAGGATCTTATCTGAGAGAACAACATGCACAGCATATCAAACATAAGAGACAATAGACACAAAGCATTTCACCGAGGAAACCATAAAGGAGAAAACCCCGCAACTTCCTCAGAGATAGAATGAGCAATAATACAAAACCCCAAAACAATAAGATGGTCTCCAACAGCTTCCTCCTCCTCCACTTGTGCGAACTTGTCTCTCTCTCACTTATGCGAATGAGTGAGTGAGTGAATGAATCAAATGAGAGTCACACTCTCCATTTATACTTTACTTCACTTGCCTTTTACCCTAATTGGGCCGACTTCTCCTAGGAGAGTCTAATAACCCATTATACCCTAACTCTGGGCTGACCCCACTAGGGGAGTCTAATAAGCCACTCAAGTACAATGATAACCTTCCCGATCAGAGGAATGAAACCTCTCCGTCGGAAGTATAATGACAATATAAAATATACAAGTGAAATACATTCTGAAGTTACAAATACATCAACAATATTTCATAACAGCTTTAATGCTGAAAATTCACAAGGTTAACAGCCAGCAAAACCCTAGGAAAGAGGTGTAACTTTTGTTTTGCATTGATTCTCATTTGTCCACAAATTTCTACATGGTATCAAAGTTTTTGTGGCTGAGATCACTCTAGGTGTACGAGGGAGCTTGTATTTCAGTTCAAGATTACTTGGGAGAGGTGCTTGAACTTGTTTAAGGTTGCTAGGTGTGATACCCTAGATTGTTTGGGAGAAGCACTTGGACCCTAGAAAGGAGTTTGTCTACTTCATATTGTTGATTTGTGCACTCGAGGATCATTCAAGATGTGTAAGGCAACTCTCGAGTCTCGGTTTTAGAGAGTGTGCTAGGTTGAATGGAGCTTCCAATTTTATTATGAGGAAGCTTGGACTCCAATTCCTTGTGGAGGAAGCTGATTTTGGGGAGCATGTATTAAAAGAGATTCCTAAACCTATTGATCCAACACAGTTGGTCACTCATCGGAAGAAGGAATCCCAAGTGACGAGAATCATTCTTAATTCTATGAAGGATCATTCCATCTCTACATTGAAGATAAGACAACGGGCGAGAATATGTTTGTAGCCTTGGTTGAGTTGTTTCAAAAAATTTGTGCTTCTTGATGGATGCTCTTACGAAACCAGCTTCCAGCCATAAGTATGAGGACTTTAGCCTCTTGTTGCTTTTGCTAGACATCACTCTATGGTGGTCCTTAAACCACCATTTCCACAAGGAACCACTAAGCCCTAAAGCCAAGATCCAGAGAACTGTTGAGCCATAATCAAAGTTAGGGCCAAGTTCCAGAGTTTGTGGCCATCCTTAAACCACCCATTTAGTAGAAGACTTCAACTTCTACTAGCCTTTGATTCAAAGAGCACTTTCAACCATTCGCAACTCCAGATTTCAACTCTCTGCTTGGACTCATATACACCCCTTCAAATTAAAGGGGGGGATGCTGGAAACATTAAACCGTTAAAGGTTAATTATCATTTACTATTCACGTGGGAGAATGTGAACAATCATTGGGATTCCAAGAGACACCTTGGAATTTGGAAACCAAGGGTCATACTGCTTGTATTTATATGTACATTTTGTTAATGAGAAAAGCATCTCACACTTATCTATCTCTTGTGTATTTGGCTTGCGTTAGTCAATTGTTTATCTGCCCAATCGGGCATCTCAACAGTATTTTGTGCATAAGGTTATCCACTGGTGAGTGAAGACCCCACGACCTCGTCCCTAAGCTTTTACCTACTTCTTTTCTATAGTAGACGGCCTCCTCTTCACACATCCTCTTCATTCCAGCTTAAGAGAGATGCCTCGCATTGGACCTCTCTGAATGCACTTCATCACAAGAGTGTTGAACCCAACAATCTTATTCCTCAAGCACTTCAAGGGGATTATGGCCACCTCCTCCAATTGACATGTTATCACATCCATTGTAGCTGGGGCTACCATGATGCAGTCTTGATCTTTTCAGTCCATTGAACTAGTCTTGTGGTTGAGATGAGCCTATTTTTCAACGGTGATCTATATCATTGAGCCAACAGCAGCAGTATGCCCCCTTGTCATGACTGAGCTTACATGACCCCATTGAGATGATTATGGTGTAGCCATGATCCATTCAGTGCAAAGCAGACAGCCGATGATAACAATCAGATGCAGACATGTCCAGGGATAGGTATATGGTTTAGCAGAGTTATATATTTGTTGCATTTATATGTTTTGGTTGCTTTATGGTTTATGTTACTTACTGTGACTATGCATGTTTATTGACAGTGGCATTATGAGCTTTATGGTTTACAACTTGTGTGATGAGTGGTTAGTGAGTCCCTAGTGTAAGGTCATTACCTATGCTTGCTTGTATCCCCTACTTCACATGGATTTAGCCTTATTTGCTTTGATGGCATCACCTATCACTTTCTCCATTCGAATGTTTCTTCTATTTACTGGCTTATCCCGACTTGTACTTTGACTAGTGAGATCAAGGATTCCCCCACTCAGACCTCTTTGTCAGATATGACTCCATGTTTATCTTGTGTCTCGGCTCTGGAGTCTATGGCCTTTTGGTCACCGGGCTACTCTCTTGTAGTCTTCAAAAGCAAGTACTCCTAACAAAAGTGTTGCTAAACACTAAAGCATCGGAACATAAATGTTATATCTAAACGGATGTAAAAGTTAGCAAAAGCAGTGTTGCTAAACACTATGTGCAAATAAAATGTCTTCCGTAGCTAGTCAATTGCCAAAGGACGAGCACTCATCCTTTGTATGATGTAAGGTTGTTTGCCTCGACAGGGCAACGGGGTGGTCACTCCATCACACTTATGGACAGTGGCGGGCAATGGAGGTCATACCAAGTCATTATATGAATCCCAAAAGGCTATTTAGGGCACCTACCTTTGGAGGTTGGCTAGCGAAAGATGATCTTATGTTAAATGTTGAATGTCAATGTTAAATGTTAAAGTATAAAGCTGACAAACAAATTAAATGTAAAGGTTGCTTGTCTAAAGTCTACAGGAAGTAGTCCAAGCACTCTACCCATTTGTGAGGCACCGCCATTCCCTGAGTGTTCTCTATCTGACATGCGTCTGAGTGATTTCCCCTATTCCCTTATATCTAAGAGATCACAGTGTCAAAGTTACAAGTCCTTCCTGTTACCTTAGCCTTGTTTTCAACCTCACCCATCCTAGCAGTCTAAGTCTGTGAGCAAGGATATGTACGGAACTTCATGAAAGACTTAATGGTTTCTCTCACACAGGTTAATTTTTATTAGATTATATTAGCCATTGGCATGTATTTCATGTTATAGTTCGGTTTCTAACATAAACTTGCGAGCATTGTTCATCTTACATGCATACATATCTTTCAGAGTACTGCTCTACCTTCAATTTGGATATTTTGACTTGGTCAAACTCAGTTTGACTTGATCAACACAGTTCCCGAGGCAGTTGCTACAGAGCTCCATATTGATTATTTGTGTTCCAGACACTCCGGCATACCTCCACCAATTTCAGTTTGCAGCTAATGGTCATAGTTTCTAAGAGACAGTGATTATTATCACTTTTTATTACATTGGCCATTTTTATTACCAAGCAGTGATGTGCCTTTTTCTCCTAGGGCGCTACGGGCTAGATATGGCGCATGACCAGTCATCATTACCATATTCATATGCTTCTGGGTTAATCTCTGCAGTCAATTTTGTGCACCTAGCAGTGAGTTATGGGCAGTTGCATTTCTCCAGGATGAGTTTACCGACAATTTTTATGACCATGACTTCTACTAGGAAAATCGATTTGGCTAGTGTAAGCAAGGAAATGGCGTGGGGATGATTTATCATGACATGTTATGGCTCCAGATGCATTTTACTTGGCCTGGCTTTGTCCGAATGATTTTTCATGATGATATCTCATCCTAGATGTTAAAATAATGTAACTACGGAAGATATTCTCTTATATTATTGTATTCCTCCTACGGGAGTTGATGGTCATGTAATTAATAATGTAAAGGCCATTGAAAGAATCAATGTAAACCCTAGGACATGTGTCGACTCAGAAAAGCCCCTAAAAGATTATTATATTATGTAATTGACCAGTCAAGTAGAGAAGTCGGCCCTGTTAGGGAATTAGTCATCTCAACGGAAGAATATAAATATAAGTGCTCTCTCTCATTTGTATTCACTCATTCACTCAAGCAAGTTCGCATAGGTGAAGAAGAGAGGTGTGCACAAGTGGAGGAGTAGCTGTTTTCTCTTGGGGATATTTTGTACTTTGTGATTTCTATATTGAGGAAGGCTTTGTTGGGTTTTCTACCCCAAGAGGGTTTCCCAGGATAAATTGTGTCTCGTCTTTTATGCTGTGCTTGTTTATCTTTCAGTAATTATTTATATGCTATATGCTGCTCAAGTAAAAACTAACATGGTATCAGAGCTAGCCTGAAAGATTACATTGTGCAGCCCCCGTAACCGCAAGAGCTAGGGTTTCTTATTCTGGGAGCTACCTCCACATTTTTGTCGGAAAAGAGGGTGGATCTACCTCGCATCCCTAGGGCACATTTTTCTGTCAAAGCGGAATTTCATTCTGAGCATTTTCATTTTTGGGTCCACCACTACAGCCCGGGAGAACTAGGGCATCAAGTTTTTGGATCATCTGCTCACTATTTTTGGAAAAGGAGCACTTCTCTCAACTCACCTTGAGGAGGCGAATTTGCTCATCCAATTAGTTTTTCAAAATCCCAAAGTCAAAAAATTAGGGTTTCTCTAACAAACCCTAGGTCAAGGAGGAGCAGATCTCAGAAGGGAAAATTTTCTGGTAAGTCTCAAATCTATTTCTATTTCCATTTGAAGTACTCATTATCGCAAGATGAAAAGCAATACCAAGCTTGATGAGAAGCTTGAAGGAGATGAGAACTTCAGATCCTGGAAGTATAGAGTCATGCTCATCCTTGAGGAGCATGAGCTAGAAGACTATGTGAAGGAAGGACTTACAGAACCAGAGGGAGATGAAGAGAAGGCAAGGCATAAGAAGAATATTATCAAAGCAAAGAGGATCATTGTTGATTCCATCAAGGATCACTTGATCCCCCATGTGTCTTCCAAGAAGACACCAAAAGAGATGTTTGATGCCTTGACCAGCCTATTTGAAGGAAAGAACATCAACAAAAAGATGACCTTGAGAAATCAACTCAAGGGTGTGAAGAGCATGAAGTCTGAGTCCATGCACTCATACTTCTCTAGAGTATCCCAGATCAAAGAACAACTAGAAGCCATTGGGGATATGATAGAGGATGCAGAAGTTGTGATGACTACTTTGAATGGTATCCCCTGAGATTGGGAACCATTTGTTCGTGGCATTTGTGCCAAAAAGAAACTAATCAAGTTTAGAAACCTATGGGAAGAATGTGTCCAAGAAGAAAAAAGGATAGTTGTAAGAGAGGAGAAGTTAAATGACGATGAAGATCAAGCCTTGGCTACTCATGCTAAAGGTGGGAAGAAGAGGAAAGACAATCCTCGTCCCCGAGAGGACTCTCCAAGAAGACCCCAGAAGAAGAGAAGGACAAGAAAAGATTTCTCTTCAATTGAGTGTTACTCATGCCACAAGACTGGACACATTGCAAGGAATTGTCCAAACAAACATGGACAACACAAGAAGCAAAAGAAGAGGTTTCATGCTCATGCAGCAAAAGATAGTGATGATGATGACAAGACCAGAAATAATGAAGACTCCAGTGAAGAATATGTTCTTATCTCAGCACTCACTGGTTCAGTATATCATGGAAGTGATACTTGGCTAGTTGATAGTGGAGCTTCAAAGCACATGACAGGATACAAAGAATCCTTGTCTCATCTTATCCAGAAGGAATCTCCACACAAGGTAAAACTCGGAGATGACTATCAATATCCCATCAAAGGTATGGGAGAAGCCTCTTACAAGTTGGACTCTGGGAAGTCCATGAACATGAAGGATGTACTTTATGTACCTAGGTTAAAGAAGAACCTTCTATCTATTTCAGCATTAGATAAGAAAGGTCTTCGAGTTGCATTTGTAGATGGTGAAGTTCTCATGTGGCCTAAAGGGAAGACTATTGATGATGCCGTAGTCATTGGAGTAGAAGGAGGACTTTACAAACTAAAGGGTCATGCAGATGCAGCAATGATGGCTAGTACCATGAACCCCTGTGAGCTATGGCATAGGAGACTAGCTCATGTACACTATAAGGCCTTACCAATTGTAAGTAACGTGGTGACTGGATTACCAGAGATCCAGGTGGATCATGAAGGAGTATGCAAAGGGTGTGCTCAAGGGAAGAGTACTAAGAACCCATTTCCAAGTAGCGACAGCAAGGCAAAAGGTATTCTGGATATCATTCATTCATATATTTGTGGACCAATGTCTACCACCTCTCTAAGCGGGTATGAATATTATGCTTCCTTTATTGATGATTATTCTCGCAGAACCTGGATTTACTTTCTAAAGAATAAGAATGAAGTCTTTGAAAAGTTTAAAGAGTTCAAGGCGCTCGTAGAAAATCCCTCTGAAAAGAAGGTTAAGATCCTGAGGTCAGACAATGGAGGGGAATATACCTCAGGGGATTTTAAAGATTTATGTAAGCAAGCAGGGATTAAGAGGGAGCTCACTGTCCCTTATAATCCACAACAGAATGATGTTTGGGATGTGGTACCAAGACCGAAGGACAAATCGGTTGTTTCATCAAAATGGATCTTCAAAACAAAACATTCAGTAGACGGAAGCATTGAAAAGTACAAAGCAAGATTTGTAGCCCGAGGATTCTCGCAAAAGGAAGGAATTGACTATGAGGAGACTTTTTCCCCGGTTTCCAGATATACTTCGATTAGAACCATTCTTGCCTTGGCAGCCAAGATGAAATGGAAGCTACATCAGATGGATGTGAAGACTGCTTTCCTGAATAGAAACATAGAAGAGGAAGTATATATCGAGCAACCAAAAGGATTTGAAGTAGAAGATAATAAGTCACATGTATGCAGGTTGAAGGAAGCATTGTATGGGTTGAAGCAAACTCCCAGAGCATGGTATGGAAGAATTAACAGCTTCCTGATGAGCTTGGGCTTTACCAAGAGTAAAGCGGACTCTAATCTTTACTACAAGATTATGAACGATGAACCCATGATACTATTATTGTATGCGGATGACTTATTTCTGACAAGAGAAGACAAGCCTATTGTTGAATGTAAGAAGAGGCTTGCAGCAGAATTCGAGATGAAAGACCTTGGCAAGATTCACTATTTTCTAGGTCTTGAGGCATGGCAGTTTCCAGACGAGATTTTCCTAAGTCAAGGAAAATACACAGTAGAGATCCTAAAGAGATTTGGGATGTTGGATTGCAAGGCCATGACCACTCCGATGGTGACAAATTTCAAGCTTCTGATTGATGCTTCTTCAGAGAAAGTGGATGTCACCATGTATAGACAGATTATTGGGTCTTTGATGTATTTGACCAATACTCGTCCAGATATATGTTTTGCAGTAAACACTTTGAGTCAGTATATGGTGGAACCCAGGAATGTTCACCTGATTGCAGCAAAACATGTGATGAGATATCTGAAGGTACATTGGATTATAGACTCAAATATGCCTCAGATAGTGAGTTCAGACTGAATGGGTACACAAACTCAGATTGGGTTGGAAGTGCTGAAGACAGAAAGAGCACTTCGGGATGTTGCTTTAGTTTGGGATCAGGTGTGATCTCATGGTTTAGTAGAAAGCAACCCTGTGTTGCACTCAGCACAGCGGAATCTGAATATGTTGCAGCTTGTTCAGCTTGTGGTGAAGCAGTGTGGCTTCGCAAGATGTTGACGGGATTGTTCAATGCAGAGATTGATGCTACGGAGATACTCTGTGATAACCAGAGTTGCATCAAGTTGACAGAAAATCCTGTGTTTCATGATAGATCAAAGCACATCGAGATTAAGTTCCACTATATCCGGGATATGGTGCAGAGGGGAGCTGTGAAGCTCGAGTATGTTCCTACAGAGGAACAAGTTGTTGATGTGCTGACTAAGCCTCTAGCTCGTGTGAAGTTTGAGTACTTTCGAGACAAGCTTGGTGTGGTCCAGACTCCAGAGGGACCTCTCTAGGAAGAGAGATTGATGATGCCTATCCGAAAGGATAGATGCCTGTCCAGGAGGGATGGAAGATCAGTACATGCTGACTGATAGAGTTCCTATCCGAAAGGATAGATGCATGTCCATATGGATGGATGCCTCTCCAAGGGTGAGGGAAGATCAATACCTGCTGACTGATAGAGTTCCTATCCGAAAGGATAGATGCCTATCCGTAGGGATGGATGCCTCTCCAAGGGTGAGGGAAGATCACTATTGGCTGACTGATGGTTCCAGCTTTCACGAGCTGATGCCTGTCTGGAGGGATGGATACCTCTCCAAGGGTGAGGGAAGATCAGTACTAGCTAACTGATGGTTCCAGCTTTCATGAGCTGATGCCTGTCCGGAGGGATAGATGCCTCTCCAAGGGTGAGGGAAGATTAGTACTGGCTGACTGATGGTTCCAGCTCTCACGAGATGATGCCTCTCCAAGAGTGAGGGAAGATCAGTATTGGCTGACTGATGGTTCCAGCTCTCACGAGCTGATGCCTCTCCAAGGGTGAGGGAAGATCGGTACTGGCTGACTGATAGTATCAATACTTAGTTACTGATTGTTGTTGCAGGTGTTCCAGCTGATGGTGTTGCTGATGAGGATGTTCCAGCAGATGGTGTTCGAGCTGACAATGATGTTGTTCCAGTTGATGGTGCTGCTGGTGAGGATGTTCCAGCAGATGGTGTTCCAGCTGACGAGGTTGCCGACAGCAGAAGATGTTCCAACTGATTATGTTGCTAATGAGGATGTTCCAGCAAATGGTATTCCAGTTGACGAGATGTTGTTCCAGTAGATGATGTTCCAGCAAGAGGATGTTTGCTAATGATGTTGCTACTCCGCAAATGATGCCCCAAGACAGTTGATGATCCAAAGCCTTCCTACGACATATAGAAGTTCACAAGTCAGTTGTGCAGATGTTGTTACCCGCAGAATACCTTCCTAGTTAAGAGGGAGTGTTAAAATAATGTAACTGCGGAAGATATTCTCTTATATTATTGTATTCCTCCTACGAGAGTTGATGGTCATGTAATTAATAATGTAAAGGTCATTGAAAGAATCAATGTAAACCCTAGGACATGTGTCGGCTCAGAAAAGCCCCTAAAAGATTATTATATTATGTAATTGACCAGTCAAGTAGAGAAGTCGGCCCTGTTGGGGAATTAGTCATCTCAACGGAAGAATATAAATAGAAGTGTTCTCTCTCATTTGTATTCACTCATTCACTCAAGCAAGTTTGCATAGGTGAAGAAGAGAGGTGCGCACAAGTGGAGGAGTAGCTGTTTTCTCTTGGGGATATTTTGTACTTTGTGATTTCTATATTGAGGAAGGCTTTGCTGGGTTTTCTACCCCAAGAGGGTTTCCCAAGATAAATTGTGTCTCTTGTCTTTTATGTTGTGCTTGTTTATCTTTCAGTAATTATTTATATGCTATATGCTGCTCAAGTAAAAACTAACACTAGAGAGGACGTCTTTCTCCCATGGGGAGCACTTCATATATTGATCATTTGTATTATCGTTATATTATTGTATTATTGTAAAAGGTTGAGTCCTAGGGTGATTTATGCCCCTAGTGACCACTTTACAATGTTAACCCACGATGTATCACATTGTTATATTATTTTGGCCCCTCCTATGGCGTCCTTGGGCAAAAGTGCACCCCCCTCTTTTGACGTAGTCATTGATCCATGTAAATAAAAATTAAAAAGATATCCACAGTTGATGATCTATGATGTATCTTTTAATCTCAACCACTTGTTTAAGAAGTGGTTAGGGTTTTGGTCTCTCTCAAATCTATTTAAGAGAGAGGAACCCCTCATTCTAAAGGGACTTTTGGCTCTGGATTATTGGAAATAAAGAAAGCTTTTGTGATCAAACTTTTGTGTCTATGGTCGATTGTGAGATGTGGTGACTAAATGCTAGTCTTCTCTTGCACAATTAGATCTTTGATGTACCTTTCGTATATTTCGTGGATCCATTTTTTATTTGCAGTAGGGAGGCCGACTTGAAGAGGGGCGCACCTGTAGATGGAGCTCCCCTTACTTCTCTCTCTCGGATCGGGAGTTTTAACAGGGAGTGAATTTGTCTATGACCATTTACTCATTATTTATTTTATCTCTCGTTGTTTTTCATCCATCTTATTTGTATTATTGATTGATCTTTCCTCGGTTGTGCAGGTTAGGTGGGACGCACTTGGCTCCTTGGACGTTTTCGTGGACGTGGGTACTAAAAATCTTCATTTGATCATGTTGGGGCTAGTCTTCACCATGCCGCATTCATCTATGGGCACCAAGTAAGTGATTTCATTTTATTTTCTTTAGTTTTATTAATTTATCCATTGGTCTTGGCGTAAACTACATTAAAACCCTAACTACAGAAAATTATAAAAATTCTATGAGTCTAATAACTTAAAATATCAACGATCTATTTCTGGGTTTTTACCTTTAAGCTTAGCCCCAACCTCCAGGTGGGTTCCCTAGGGTGTCACCCTTGGTGGACTCTATCTGCCCATTCCCTAGGCACTGATCTTTCATGCTATTCGCCCTCCTTGGATTGGTTGTCTTTTGGGTTGTTTCGAGATCCAGTTTTGGCTTGCGGGTGTCAACATTGTCATATCTTTAATCAAGCCACATCTCTTCGGTGCTAGGAATCCCTAACCTCATCCAGATCTTCTACCTTGGTAACATTTCCCAAGGCAGATAGATTTGATCATTTATACTCGCACCTAGATCCTAGATTGGTGATCTAAATCTTCAAGTCACTGTAATCAAACATTGAATTGATATTTTATCTCTTTTAATCCCCTCAACTCAAGCACTACCTACCTAGTGACTTCATCCTTAGATCTAGGGTTTCATATATCCATCACCTTACGTACTCTATTGCTTCATAGTTTGATTTGGTGGTTGGATTTAGAACTCTCATGTTGGGATAGTTCAAGGTCTCCCCCTTTGTTGCCTTGGGCTTGGGTGGCATAAAGAGAAGAGTGCCTCAATTGGTGTGACAACCAATCTATCTAGGGATAGAGGCCCTCTTAGGTCAACTCTTTAGTTACTTGGCTCCTCTGCCATCCTTGATAGGATCATCCTTTAAGGGCAACTACAAGTTGTGTGATAACATGACCCTCAAAATACGTCCAAACCTTTCAATAATCCCATTCATGTCCAACAATGCATGTTGATTGTACTAAGTCTCTACAATAATTCTCTTGGTGTAGTCATTGAAAACCTTAACGACCAGTTGGTCACTTTCTCTTATGTTAAAGTGAGTGCATCTACGAGACCCATTCTCAGAGAGGGTGGTACCCTAGTCAGTTAACTAGGGTTCCTGGTCAGTTAACTAGGCAAAGTAAAGAGTAAGTCCCTAGAAGGTACCCTAGGGCCCCCAGCAGTCTCTCGGGGTTCTTGGTCAGGGACCAAGCAGGTTGATGCGATGGCAAAGTCCCTAGCATGTGGCTCCCTATTTGTCTCTAGGGTATTCTGGTCTGGGACCAGACAGTTTCTTGGTCACGAGGACCAAGCAGATTTTGCAGGTTGAGACAGAGACCTTTTGGTCCAGGACCAAGCAGATTCTTGGTCATGAGGACCAAGTAGTTCCTGCAGGTACATACCTAGTCAGTTAACTAGGTGGATCTTGGTCAGTTAACCAAGATGATGATGTGTGATGACCTCCTCTCCTAGGTTGAGCTAGATGGTCTTCTCAAGGGAATGGCCACCCCTTGATAGAGCCACTAGCACTTGATCTTAGGAGCAGTCTGGACAACCACAAGATCACATCATCCAGTGTGGACCTTCCTTATACAGTGATGATGAACTTTCAGTTAGTGTATGGAACACTTGTACATTTGAGAGAGAGATGTACCCCCACCTTGGTTGTTCACCCTTGGTCTTTACACCTTGTTGATTCTTGGTCTTGTGGTTAGAAAGGTTATCTACCCACCTTGGTTTGTCATGACTCTTATCATCTTGATGTGTTGGTCTTTTGGATGTTAGGGTTACTTACCCACCTTCGTGGTACACCCTTTGGTGCCAGGGGGTTGTGGGTCATGTAACCATCCTTGTTTTATGATTTGACTTGTACCATTTGTTGGTCCTTGTACCCTCACCTAATTAATTTATATGTGTGGTGACTTGACCTTAGTACCCACCTAAAGACACCCTAATTATATTTTATATTTATAAGTGACTTTATTGTTTCGGTGTCTTAACCCTTATGTGCTAGTACCCACCTAAGACATCTTAATTATATTTTATTATTATAAGTGGTTTGATGTCTTAACCTCTATGTGTTGGTACCCACCCTAATTCATGGAACCCTAACTTAATTACAAAATTATTTGTAATGATCTTTCTAGAAGTCTTTAAGATCCTATATATTGGAGCCTTATGATCATTATTTGACATGTTCATTACAACACAACTCGGGTCTGTTTTTGTACTGCTTGACGTCAAGGGTTTTAAGGGTTTTTAATGCTGCTTGCTCACCTGTTTTTTAGGCCGCCCACCTGCTGGAGATTACTTCACATCAGATCTGATCTGAGTGACTGTCTAGATGGCTTTTATGATGCTAGGGTTCGCTGCTGCTACCTGTGACTGAGTCGTGAAGGTCTGGTTGAGATCCAAGCTTGTTGTTGAGGCCTTGTATGAGGTCCGATCTGTTTGGTGAGGTCCGCCCTGCCTGTTAAGAGGTCTGATCCGCCAATTTGATGTCTTGTAGGGATCCGATCTGCCAGCAGAGGTGTAGTTGAGGTTCAATCTGCCTCTTGTGACCTAGACGTGTGCCTTAGAGCACTGTTTTACTTCAGTCGTTAATTTGTGAAGACCAGATCTGCTAACTGTGACCTGATGAGGGTTTGTTTAAGCTGGCGGCACCCTGCTGACATCCTATTTGGCTGAGCCGTGACCCTGCTGAGGGTTATTCCTGCCTGTCGTGAGCTTATCTTCTGAGTTGTCAGCATGCTAAGGGTTTGTTGAAGTCTGATCTGCTAAAGGCTGTAACTCCTGAGTCTCATCTGTGATCAATTTTCTATTTCTGTAAAGACCCGATGTGTTGCGTTTAGCCTGAGTTTTGATCTATTATGTTAAGACCTTATTAAATACTGATCTCTAGTGTTGAGAGCTCATTTGGGTCTGATATATGTATGCTGAGCCTTGCCTTTGACCAGATCTATGCTGCTGAGACCTATTTAGGACCAGATATATGAACTGAGATTTATCTGTGGTCTAAACTCTGTGCTATGACTTTGTTTGTGGTCAAACCTATGTGCTGAGTCTTGTCTGGGACTGCTACTGTGTTTTTTTTACTGCCATTTATTATCACTGTTGTTGTCTACAACCTATCATCTCTCTCTTTCTCAGGTTTGTACTTACCCTCTAGCAAGTGTTAGCTTGTTCCTAGTGATTGACTTGCCTCTGAGAGGCACAGTCTGTTCTGAAAGTAATTTCTTCTAAGTATAAAAATAGGAAGGGTCCCACACTCCAGGTAAGTATTCTAACTTGTTTCTCTTATTTATGTTATTGTTTCGTTAGTACTTTGTTAGTTATACTACTGCTGGTGATTACATGTTACTGAAGATTTCACTTTAACACGGGGACCTACTTGTTAGTGTTAAAGTTGAAAGAGATGAAAATTATGTTTTTAAATTATCTTGTTTAGTTACTGCTATACTATTATGCTTCAGTACTAGTTTGTTATATTTAATTTTGCATTAAAGTATATGAAATTTTGCTTTCTTTACATCAAACCCTAACCTAACCCAAAATTTAACAAGAATGAGACGACATAACATTTGAAAGAATTACTCGGTTTCCCTGTGTAGAAGTTGGTTTACATCGATCAGTGAGCTTTCTAAAGGCATCCTTTTCGAGAGAATTGAGCTCCTCCATGCTTAAGCCCCATTCATGCTCCATTTTTGTTGTTGTGAAGAGTTTGTGTTTTGATAGTGTCTTTTGGATTATGGCCACCTCCTCCGTGATCTTCTTGTTGGTGTGGAAGTTGGGCCAGTTAACACTCACGAAATTGAAGCTAAATGCCCAATATATTACTCATTAAACGTGGAGATTGTGTCGTAGCTTTACAGATCTTGATTGAAGGCTAGATACTGATCATTATATAAATTTATAATGTTTACGATTAAAGTTTAGCACAGGATTTGAATTATAGATCACATCAGACAAATTATTGATATTTAGTTGTTTGTTGTTTGTAATTATGGCAGCAAGAGGCCATATTATGCGATATTTATATGATTTGACATTCCGTTTGCAGGTGGGATTGCAGGCAGGGAAAAATATTAATTAAATCATTTATTTTCATTTTTCTTGGGAGGGTCATGCAGAGTTGTGCCTCACCTCCATGATCTCTTTTTGGATGGATAGGTAACTACTCAAGTTTTTGGGAGGCGAGTATTCATGTCAATGTGTTGTCAATTGCAACAAATTGCATTGTCAAGATTGTAGTGTTGCAGAATACTGCATTGTAAAACTATTGCAGAGAATGCTATTGTATAGTTATTGTATTGCTTATATCATAGACATTGCATTGACTTTTAGATGCTTTCTGCAATATATTTAACTTGTATTACTATTTCACTAGACTGTATTAGAGCTTATAGAAGAGTAGAGACTATAGACCTGCACATTGCATTTATAGAGATTGTATTGAGTTCATTGTTGCAGAGATTGTGATGGTTTTCTTTGTTGAGCACTTCTTGGAGCCAAGAGACAGGTTCATTGTTCGACCTCAATACAAATTATGTCATTGGATGCATGCCTTTCAAATTCCCGTAGGCCAGTTCAGGGTGGGTTTGCATAGACTTCGGGCAAAGACAAACCACCATGTTGACCGCTCCAACAGGATTTGCCAGCTATGCCATCTTCAGGAGGTTGAGACTAAGGAGCATTTCATCTTTCGCTGCCACATCTACTACAGGATAAGAGGGAGGTTCCATTTCCTTTTCAAGGGGGCCTAGACCCTCACTAGCTTCTTAGGATACAACGACAAAGATGTTTGGCCTTATACATAAAGGAGACCCTCACGTTGCGAGCCCATATTTTTCATCCTCCTACTAGACCAGATCCCACCCAGCAGATCACTTCTTCATGGTGCTACCCTGGGGAAGGGGCACCAAGCGATAGACAGATATCAGCACAGCCTCAAATTCCAGATCAGTGCAGAGCCATGGGACCTTCCCATTTCCCCCGCAATCTCAGCAACATGACCGAACCAGACACCTCCCCAGGAGGTGGACGAGATCTCACAGATCTCAGCGGCGAGCTACCTCCCCTCGACAACATCACGGTGGGCGGTCTAGACCCCTCACTAGTTGTAACTCTGGACAACATACTATTTGGAGTTAGGAGAGATGAGTTTATTCCATGACAGACATGCTTCATTACTCTTGGTTCACCTTGTTCCTAGATCTCTCCTCATGTGCATCTCCACCCCCATGCGGGTTCCCATGTTCGAGGTTGAGGGTTTCTCATGCTTCAACATAGATCTCATGATCTACTCTACTCTATTTTATTTTACTTTCTGCATCTTGCCTTTTATAGGAGACCTTTTAGTACTCCCGCTTTGTAACGACATCATTGTAATCAGCAGTCCCATTGACCTACTTTTGGGGTCATTAGTTGGACATTAACAAAATTATCGTATCTTATATTATCTCTCTCTCTCTCTCTCTCTCTCTCTCTCTCTCTCTAGATCTCCAATAGTTCCTTTGGAATCCGCCCTCCAACCCCACCAGCTCTCGTCTACAAGTATCACCATCTCTTTCTCAGTCTTTGAACTCACAACCCTTGTTTGCAGCTCCAACATGGTTTCAGCAACTCCTCCTTTCTCCACAATCGCTCTCTGCCTGGTAAGTATCCATTTCGTTATTTGGTCAACCTTCTCTTCCAAATTCTTTTCACATTTTCTATTTGGTTGCATGGATCTCCCACTCTCCAACATCCACTCCATCTAAAACCCTCTCAAAAAAATATCGGATGCTCCCTCTATTGATCTAACACCCTCCCAAACTTCAGCCCTCCTTTCCCATTTTACCTCAATAAGGGACATCATTTGTGCCTCTATTACCAACCCTCGCTTTAACTAGAGCATGGGCTCGCATTTTTCAAAACTCAATCGTAGTGCCTTACTCCTTCAACAATGCATCACACAAAATCCTTTCTCGCCTGTGGCACCCAATCTCTCCATTAGCTCTCTAGTCCCCCCTTCGTATATACCACACAACTACACCTCCACCTTGCACACTCACGATTTCATTTCCAACCCCATTACACACACCCCCAAATCGCCTAGCCAGCACATCTATCCCTTATCCCTCAAGCCCGTTCTCCTTTACCCTATACCTAAAAGTTCCACAAAATCGTACACCAGTCCTGTGGTTCCCATTTCAACACTCAAGCTTTACCTACAATGGCCATACACTACTCAACTCTCTCCATCTTTCAAAACCAAAAATCCTAACCCTAGTGCCCCTTACACAACGTAGAATCCCATACTTTCACCATCCTTTATGATTCATCCAACTCCAAATCTCCCATGCCCACCACCGAACTTTACCATAGCTTGTTGTACCATCTTGGATATCGACAAGAACACTACATAATTCCTTTTACGAACCATTGGCCTTCCACACAACTTCCTACAATGGAGTTCCCTCAGAGAACAAGAACAATGAACATGTCAAGGATGATCAGCTTCTCATGGATGTACAACTCCCTATCAAACATGTAGGCACTTCAGCACATTATTACGAGACCTAACTATAGACCATGCCAAGAAGCATTCATCAGTCTCTCCATAGATACAGGGCTTCCTCCTTTAGTTCCCCCCTTCACTTTATTCATTTTAGATGAGTTAACCATGAGTCTGGAAGATTATCCTCTTCTTTTTGCTTTGATGTGTGTGGAGCAAAGTTTTTTCCAAAATTCCATACACATTGTAATGCCCTCCGTCATTACTTGTCTCATCTCCAAGTGTCTATGTCTACGACGATGCTTACCTACAAATCATTGGGTGCTTCGACATTTCACAGTAGAGCTTGGTGCATTTATATGTAGAAGATATGGCCATATATACAACACTCTCCCATCATGTGTAACGAAACCTCTTCTCCATGCATTTCTTGATCCTTAGAAAGGACTGACTCAAAACTATGGTGCGTTTCAAAGCCTAGCGGCTTTGAGACCTAGCGTGATCTGCTTACTTATGTTCCCCACTTTGTAGCCTTATCTACAACTCTTAATACCAGAATTGTTCCTTGAGAGTCCAACAAATGCAATGAAGCATTCTGAAGTGTGCCAAGTATATGGTGCTCTACTGCATGGTGCATCTGTAATCATGGGCAAGGCACTTGTCTTAGCCAAGGAAATGACAATTGAGCAACTTCTAGTCTTCCACACACTTCGGGAAAAGGAATGTCCTGACGTTCACCAACTTGATCAAGTGAAACTGGTGATTGGAATAGATCTCTTATCTCAGTCACTGTTGACAGCTATTATTCAGCTTACAGAAGACCATAATAAAGTTTTCAAATTGCAATAATCAAGTATACTCCTCTGCTTGCCAGTCAATTGGGTGTTTTTGGTGATAGAATAAGAAACCTTTGCATGAAGTGATTTGAAGACCATGACTTCGTAATTCAAGATACAACTGCCAAAAATTTGAAATGCCTTGGCATTCAACCAAATGATGTTGCAAAACGGATAAGCCAGGCTTTTGCAGAGTTGATCCCCACACATGAATTATAGAGGACCTCTCCTTGGCTAAAGTACCTCACATTCCATGCCTCATACATCATTTCACTTAGCTGGTGCAGACTTCTTCACAATTTATCTCAGCCGCAAATACAGTACTTTTCTATTGACGTCAACTTCGTTCCAGCATTTCAGACAGGATCCAAAGACAATTTTTCATCACCCCAGCAGCTTAACACAACCTCACTCCATACCCCATTCCATTTTTGGGATGGTATTTGTAGAGCAGAATCTCTATCAACAGCACTACATTCTTCCACTGCACCCTTGACAGTCCTGGATTCAGTCACAGCTCCACATTCAGTTCAAGTTGTTCCCCCGGCATTTATTCTGTTACCTATAATCAATCTTAAACCAAGAGACATGGATTATATATCAACCATTCCAATCAATTCCTTGAGCTATAAATGGTCGCCTATCTCGTATCCTTATTACAACCACTTTGATAGACTTCTGGCATTTCCACAACTCATTATTATTGCTCCACATCACTGGTGTCTCTATACCACTGCATTCTCTAAATCCTTCACAACTTTCAGTCACTTCTCAGCATATTGGTAGATTTTCATGTTTGGAGGAAAGCAGGAATGATTTCAACTTAAACTAGGAGAAACTAATAAGGAACAAGCACATGTACAATGCTCCAAGAAGAGAAGGAACCCACTACCAGCTCAGCCAGCGACCCCGGAGAGTACACATCCCAGGAGAGAAGGGCACACCCTTCTAACTAGCTTTGATGCATTGTTTATTGGGCAGTTATAGGCATAGTTAGCACCTAACTTTGATGCATTGTTTATTGATATTTTTAGGCAGTTAGTTAGAAGCCCAGCATTTGAGTGATCTAACATTAACAAAATTAGTTGCATTCTCATATAAAACTGGTTTCTAGTTTAGAGTGATGTGCATACATAGACTAGGGTTTTGGACGTGGAGACTTTGTAAGCCTATAAAGAGGTATCTTGGATTCATTATTGAATTAAGAGAGTCAAAACTGATCTTTTCCAAGTTTTGGGATTCTAATGTATTATCTTTTATCTTAAATCAGCTACAACTTCATCTATTGCTTTTGGTTTTTGTCTATTGGATCAAGTTCCGTCTTGTATTGTACATGTTTCCTCTGGTTCTCGGTACAAATTATCATTTTCTTATCAGCCAGGGTAGGATGTGAATATAGGGGAGAAGCATGACAGGGTGAGGCATTGATCCACCCAATGTGGAAATTCCGTGCCCCCAAATGATTAATTGTTGTATGCACTACAGTTGACTCTCATTGAGGAGCTTAAGTAGGAAATACAACTCTGGACTTGTGAAGTTTTTACTTGTGCCTTAATTTTGGTTTGTTTTATTGTTAAGAACATGTGTTTCCTTCTAGGAATCACAGGTTCAAATCCGTAGTAGAGTAGGGTATGTATAAATTTTAACAGTTAAATCTATGTTCGGAGGGGTCCCTCGTCCCAGAAACAAGGGGTCTCACAGTCCAATTTGGTGTCTGGCTTGGACCTTAAAAATTAAATAATAATTACTATTATTGTATGGCCAATTTTCTTTTGGTTTATGGTTGTGGAGTTTTGAACATGAGATTGCCCACCGTCCTCTGTTTTTGCAGAGTTTGGAGCAATCATCTCTTAAATCAGGGCTCCGATTATATCTTTGTAAAATGATAATAAAGTGAGTTTCACACCATATCCAATAAAACATTAAAATAACACCCATATAAATGCATACAAACATGAATATAACTGAGAATTAAACGGTTTCCTACCTTTTGTCTGGAATGTCTCAGGAGCCCCATTTTGGCTATTGCTAGCGGCACGTAAACGCATTAAACGCTGCGGTCGTCTAGTGGGCGGAATGGTGAGATTGGTGAGAGACGAATACAGGGGACAGAAATCCCCCACGACATAATCATATTCCTCCTTATCGGACGACGACCAGTGTAATTTTGGTCTGCTATTGCATTTGAAATTCTTCGAATTCGGCCATAAATCCTCTGATAACCCCATGCCCATAAGCCTTACGGTGCTCAAACCCAAGAATCCTTTCCAAGCATGGTTAAAATCAGAGGGTGCAGAGGTAACCGGTGCTATTGGTGGGAGACTTAGCCAGGCCATCACTGACTGTAGAGGAGGATTCCCTTCGTTCGGTCCTGATATTAATTCAGTAGCGGCGTTTGAATCCGATGAACCATAGACGCTCTATGACTGTGAGCGAACTAGCATTCCACACGATTTTTGAGCTCAAAAAGGTAATCTTGGTTTTGTATTTAGGAAGGAGCTATGGTTCTTCATAAGGAGCAAATTGCAAGTAAAACGAACACCAACTTGGATTGGTTTATTGGTGATTAAGGGGCACATTGTTCTTCCTATTCGAGGTTTCATTTCTTTAGCTTTTCTTTTATTAATTTTTTCAAATAATTGTGATTGTGAGAGCGACTACGAGCATTAGATATGGCCAAAAATGGAGATATGATATTTGTCAAAATTCAGTTAATGTAGCCTAGTTGTTTTTCATAGTGTAGGAATTTATCATTGGGTAGTCAATTATTAGGGTTGTAAGACCAACTATAGAAGTGTTGCCTCATTGCATGCCCAACTTTATGTTTGTTTGCCCACCATTCTAGCACAATTGTTGAGAATGGAGTGAGGGCATTGTAGATGGCACAGAAGGCTCTTGTCACTTCATTTAACACAAAGCTATGAAAAAAAATTTGTTTTAACATTTATGTGAATTATAGCTACAAAATTGAATCTTTGGCCCCAACAATAAACATGTCCAAATGTTAACAATTCATTTCATTTATAAAAAAAACTCGATGGTTGAAGACCAAGGTGGTACGGGTATCGACAAGATGGATTTAGGTGCATTATGCTTGAATCTATAGGGCTTAGTCAAACAAAACAAATTAGGTGACGCCATAACAAGGCATAACTAGGCATAATAAAATAGTATTAGGAATTGTCATAAGACAAATTAGATAGTGCAATGGTGAAAAGATACAGTCGTTTTAGGTGAGGAAGGGAGAGAGCAATAATCAAAACAAAACTAATTCAATCATAGAGTATGTAGTATGATGATAAAACAGTAACAATGTGTGGACACGATTTATAAACCAATCTAACAAACCTAAAAATAAATGACAAAACTTGTATATGTGAATGTGAACTTGAAAGTAAACCAGTGAATTGGTTGCGCAACCATACCAAAATGCTAACACAAAAGGTACGTCTTAGCAAGGATCAGAACATTGTAAAGAGCGTCGTGTTTGAGTCATACATGAAAGAATATTGTGGAACGAATTTCACTAAGTTGCAAATAGCAAAGAAATCACTACAAGCTACGGAGAGACTTCTAAGAGTTGAGTAAAAGAGAATTTACAAGAGTACATTACATAAATTTATACATCAATGAATGATCAAATGATAAATCGAGGTGGTACCTAACTATTGAATTTGTGCATAGTGAATGAGGATGATAATTGCATCATTCCCTAAAATCAAGTCAGCTAAAGCATACACTATATCAAAATCGGGCATTGATGCATATCCCAAGTTCGCTCGGTTAACTTTTGTCACCCATCTTGCTAGTATTGTGGCTCCAGTATGTTACGACATGACAGTAAAGTGGTACAATTCATTATTATTGAGGTGGTAAGGTGTGTAGGTTGATGAGTTTTCCCCAAAGGATCGGTGCAATGGAGAGTTAATATCAATCATACAAAAAAAGTCTGATGCAATGAGGGAATAGCATAACATTTATCGTACTAACACTTCAAGTAAGTCTCATGTAGGTTGGAGTAGTGCAAAAGCATGGGTTAATTATCCCCTTGCATAGAAATGGTCCCCATTACATGAGGATTATAAATGTTGGTTCCCAATGTCGATATACTTTGTTGAATAAATGGTCTCCGTAATACAAATAAAATTCAAGCACCCATGTTCATGTGCAAAATACTTGGGTTGGAAAGTGAATTGTTATAGTGATCCTTCATAGATAAGTAACATTTCCGTAAGTGCATTTTTCCATCCTATCAATGGCCTAATTAGATTGCATGAGCACATTGAAGTCAATGTCAATGTCAATTAAAGGTTCATGTTGCAAAGTGCTCTACTCAAGTAATGGTGCACTACAAGGTTGAAGCAATTAAGCATTGAAAATTATATGTATCCCAAGGTACAAGGGCATGTCAAGTTTGAATGCATTGTAACCACATTATTCATTATGGTGTATGGAATGATTTGTGATGGCCTAAGCTTGTAATGTGGATCTCTAAATTAGTATTTATAGATGTCAAGCCATATATGGTCCCCAACTAAGAAGTTGTGTTGGACAAGGTGGTTATCATGGCATTGTTAAATTATTATTTATGGATGTCAAGCCATATATGGTTCCCAACCAATAAGTTGTGTTGGACAAGGTGGTTATCATAGCATTTTTTATAATCTTCTAATGTTTATCATTGAATGTTGTCGATTAATCACACATTCTCAATATGTTTGATGAATTGCTTTGCTTTGTTGGCTTCTTTCTGTATTGGTACATAAGTGATTATATCTTATGCGACATGATAAGTCACATCAATAGGAACTACATGTTGAAATCCAAAGTATATTTTAAATAGGTTGTTACGTAAAGTTGTATTGAACTACATTTTAATTGCATTTAGTAGAGGTAGAAGTTTCATCCCAAGTGCAAGGATGGTGTTGATTATACATGTGTAATAAATGATCAATAGTCTCATTCACAAATTAGGTCTATCCACATTTACATGGATGGAAGGTTGTTGGCATGTTAAGCCTTATGCCCAACATGCTTTAGACGGATTTTCAAAAGTCGAAGATGAATTTAGGATCAGGATCTCACACAATACAATGGATGCAAGAAACCCAAAATTGACCCATACATACACAGAGATAATTCATTTGTCCTACATCAAGTTAGTCTTCCTATAATATGCTAGAATTTCCATCTTCGAGAATTGATCGACAACTACAAAGGCTACGCCATAGTTTCAACACGTTGTTGATAATCATCTCAGATGATCCATTAGGACATATCTATGTGAGTTTCAAAGTAATGGGAATAAGTATGTAACCTTCATTCATGTTGATCAATTCAGTAATTACATGAGCTATGTTGGTTCTTAAATTAGTCACAACAGTCTTAATCTTAACATCGGTCATACAATATACCAAAATAGTCCTAGTTCTTATATTAACAACAAAATAGAACTAGCATAACTAAACATACTAAGCAAAAGCATACAGAGTACATCCCAATCAAAGACACAAAGACTGTAGTGGGAAAACCTCTCCTCTCAAGGAAAAAAATCACTCAACATCTGAATATATAATTGTTCCAAAACCCTTTCATATCCATATGATCAAAATAATCGCCTTATCATGTTATAGTCACTAATTACAAACTACAAATCATCACATCCTAACAAAGACCTATTCCATCCCAGTACACCTTTCATTCTTACTTATGTGATCTTTTGGGCTTGCTTTGTATTATGGTAACCAAGCAAGCCCCTTCTTTTGCTTGCCTTACTTCTTATGGATTCCTTTTGCCATTAGTTGGGGATATGTAACCACGACACTATCCCACCCTGGAACTCTTGGTATGCTCCCATATACTTCCTTGTGCTTGGTGAATGCTGATATGAGGTAATTCTTGTCATTTTCACTCATTATGTTACCATGGTTCTTCAATTATCGTGACTTCTTCTTCCTCTATTATTGTTTCAGACGATGTCTCATTGTTATCATTGAGGAATTGTATTATGCTACTTCTTGCCACATTGTCAAATACCTTGCTATTTTTTTTAGTGACTTTGGACTCACTTTCTAACAATCTTGATATCCACCTTAATATGTTCCAATGAAGGTTTTGTATCTTGTCTTCTTGTATATATAGAGAGAATTGACTTCTTGTATATATAGAGATAAAGAATTGTTTGGAGTTCTTCCTTTACCAATTTGGTTTGAAGTTTGGATTTTCCAGCTGACGCTAATTTGTCTAAGATGAATTCCTCTACCCAGCTTGCACTTCCTGCGACTCCATACTTCGCTACCCAATACTTCCTTACGCTGGTCTAGCTCCTCACGATGTTACCGCAGTCCCTCTCCCTGCGTGGATCCACTTACAATTCCCTAACCAGCCCCTCCTTCACGCTGGGACCTCCCACTCGACCATCGTGTTACCGCGCCCTGCATCTCCAATCTCCCCTTCTCCGTGTTTCCCCACCACCGCTCCCACGTTTTCTCACACTTCTCCTCCACGCCATTGCTCACGCCCTCGGCTGTCCCACCCTTGCTCTTCTCCCACGTGAGTATTTAGCTTTAAATTTATATTTTAAGAGGCCACATGGATTTTTTTAATAACTTTTTATTTGGTTTTATTTTTTAATTTTATGATCCGACATGAATTTTTTTAATTAATTTTTTTTTTTGTAACGTAACGTTACGTTACATTATGTTACGTTATGTTATATGACGTGATAACATCTCCTCCATACTGGGTTATAGAGCACCTCACTACTCTCGATGCAAACATCAATGGGTGAGATCTCCAACAAACTCAATGGCATAGATATCACAAAGTTAAACACCTTGATGGATGAGATCTGCAACAAACTTAATGGTATAGATAAAATTTACGAAAAAATCAATGAGATGGATGATTTGTCCGTAAGAGTCAATGACATGGAACTAGGATTAAAGGCATGGGGCTAAAACCACAATGAGCTTAAGGCCCAAGTTGCGACATTGGAAAACATGAATAAGGAATTGAAAAGCCATAGTTCTCGTTCTCACCACTCTCTTTTTCCATCCCGCAAACGTTCGTCCAATTTTGGATTCTTTAACGGATTTACGCACAAGCTAAGATTCAATATACCAAGATTTGATGGTGAAGATGATAAAGAAATCACAAGGTGGATTAATTGACTTGAACACTATTTTGAGTTACATAAGATGTATGATGACGAGGAAAAAATTAACTTTGCGTCGATGCACTTAGACAAGGCAGCATGTGACTGGTTCTTATGGTGGCACTCAAAAGCTCAATCAAGGAAGTAAAGACATTTAGGAATCATTTTTTAAGAGATTTCATAACATCGAGGAGAAGGAAGTATTTTCCAAACTGACTCGACTACAACAGTCAATCATGGTGAATGAATTCTTTAACGACCTACATGTGTTAGCTACCCGTGTGAGTAATTTATCAGATGATCATCTCCTGCAAATTACCATCTCAGAATTGAAGGAAGACGTAAAAAATGAATTTAAACTAATAGATATCAAGGATGTGGAGCAATTGCGATTAAAAACTAGAGTTGCAGAAGAAAAGTTGTTGTTCTTCCAACAAGACCCTTGCTCTCATTTTGAAGAACCAAGCTCAAAGTTTACACCCCCTCAAAAAGGGATTATGTAAGTGAACATAGAAGATGACAAGAGTCGATGTTTTAAATGTCATGCTCCTAACTGGTAGCCAATTCACAAATGTAAGGGAAAACAATTCTACATGTGTGAAATAGAGAGCGATAATGAGAATGAAAAAGAATCAAAAGATACTTATGAAGAATCCAAGAAATTCAAGAAATATAGTCATCAAAATAACAATGATTTGAGGATGAAGCATTCCAATGAGGGATGACTTGTAACATATTAGATATTTAATTAGTAATAAGTGACATTAATTATATTAGGTAATTTCGGGTGGTGAAGAGTTGTGTTCTTTCACCATTAGTGAATATAAATGTTGGGTCTATGTTAAATGTTTTTTTTTTCCTTGGATGTTTCCTGGGAAAAAGTCTGTAATTTTATTTCAAAAAGATGATTAAAATTACATTCTGCAGATGTAGTAGAATCACAAGGATCCCTACATTTTCACATATTTATGTCCCATATAAGCAGATACAACAGCTTATAAAGAGCTGAACCAAAAAAAAGATAAACCCATTAAAACTTCGCCACAAGAAGATGAATCTTGAACAGCAAAGAGAAACCCAAACGTTGCCACAAGAAAAAGATCTTGAGCAGCAGGTGACCATCAATACTGGATCCATCAGCTGAACCACCAGTCAGGTGCCCGATCTCATGAAGAGCCACCGTTTCAAGATCAATGGCAAAGCCACACGAACCCTGAGACAGAACCCCCGCCGGCCACCAAGAAAGCAAGACGTCTTCAAACCGAAACCCTCAGCAGAAGAAACAGCAGATCCAAGTCTGTGGACAAGCAAGCAGCAAACTCTGGATCTCCCAAACCGGCGAACTCAGCCAGCAACTACTGATGAAGAAAACGGCCAGACACCCTACGCACCAGAACCTGCGATGCCTCCACCGCACGTCGTCCATCATCCTGCAAAGAAACAACAATCTACAGGGAAAGGAGGGGCGGCTGGGCCAAGCCCTGGCCGCCCAAGCTACTGCAAAAATCTCGCTCCAAGAACCCTCGCCCCTCATCGCTCCCTCCAACTCATTGACAGTAATATTCACAGATCTCATAGCTGGCCAGGAGGACGTTCCCATGATAACATCCCTGAAATATATATCAACGGAGCGAAGAGGAGCCCGTGGCGCTTGAAAGAGCAATAAGAAACCGCTGCAACGGGGGAGATGTGTGGTAAGGCTCGACCTCCTAGCCGCTTCGGCCATGGCGGTATTTTTATCAAAGAAAATTTCAAAATCGTACAGAATATCGCCGTCTGTGGGAATCGAACCCTCCTTTTTTAATCCCCAGACACCTCCACCGTAAAGGGACGATGAACCAAGGGCATGATGGTGGTGGCGGAGTCAGAGTCGGCATCGATCTTGATGAGGCAGGAGAGGCCGTTGCAGCCGCAGATGAAGCAGGTAGATCCGTGATCCATGGATCCAGAGGCTTCCCGACAAACCCATTCCTCAGCTTCTCGGCATCCCATCGAAGACTAAGGTAGGCTTCTCCAATTCTCATCAATCTTACCATAATCAGGTTCTTGAATTCATCCCAGTCGGTGTGAATACAGACCCCATGAGCATACGCTGCTGGGCACAAGATGCAGGGTGATCTGCGTCTCCATTCCATAGCCTGCCGAGAGTGTACAGGGAAAGGAGGGGCGGCTGGGCCAAGCCCTGGCCGCCCAAGCTGCAGCAGAACGATCTCAAGCTTCGCTCCAAGAACCGCCCCTATGTTAAATGTTATTCATACTGATATAATAAATAAATAAATATATTTTAAATTAATTCCATCTGTTTTCTTCTAGTTGACATTGGAATTCCCAAAGGCTTATATGAATTTGTTTCCTGCTAAGCTTAAATTGCTTTAATTTATGCCTACTTGATTACCTAGTCGAACCCTCTTATTTTGTGGAACAATTGTATGCCTAATTTCTCTTGGTATTCCACTATGGATTGCAGTGCTTCAATTATATATGCCCTTCTATTCATTGTAGTTGTTCCTATACGACTGCGAGCTATACAAATTTTGCTTTCACCTTGACTATACATGTCTGGTGTTGCTTCTTGTTATATGTCTCAAGCTCCCATCTTTGCAAGTTCCTAGTCAACTTCGTTGTTTGGTAGAGTCCTTCTTCTAGCTTGACTCTTATTGTTTGTATTTTCCATACCAGTTCACACCTCTTATGTTCCTTTTCCTCCATGTTTTTTAATGTGGCATATAGTTCCTTAATTTACATGATCCATTTGAGATGCAATTTTTATGATGTCGCTTTCATCATCACGACTACATTACCATGGTGTGCTGCTAGTGTTTCCACCCCTTTTTCCTATTCACCTACTTCTATTGAATGTATTCTATCTACCACTATTTCTATCGTAAGTTGCATTACCTCTTCCTTTGTGGTTCCTCTTGTGACTTCATGTTGGGGAACATGTACTCTGATATCTATCCTAGCCATGCCAACCTACAATGTAGGCCTTATATTTTTTTGTTCTTGGACTTGATTTCTTTTTGTATGGCCTTGTAGCTTTTAGTAATTAGTTTATGGGTTACCATTACCATTTGCAAGTCTTCATCAACTCGTCATGTTTTTTTTTTTTTCATAGTGAATAACATGGAATGTCCAAGAAGGACTTAAATCACTGCTCCTTGAGCTTACATGTCATTCAAAAAAATAACATGTACTCTGATATCTATCCTAGCCATGCCAACCTACAATGTAGGCCTTATATTTTTTTGTTCTTGGACTTGATTTCTTTTTGTATGGCCTTGTAGCTTTTAGTAATTAGTTGATGGGTTACCATTACCATTTGCAAGTCTTCATCAACTCGTCATGTTTTTTTTTTTTCATAGTGAATAACATGGAATGTCCAAGAAGGACTTACATCACTACTCCTTGAGCTTACATTTCATTCAAAAAAATCCGAAACCATTACATTAACTTTCATTGAGGCTTCTCATTACATCCCTCTCACATACATAGACTGTATAGATTTTATCCATCAAATTAATATATACAAAAACTACAGCTGCATTAGCTGCCATATCTATGCTTAAGCCTTTATGTACTTGACGATTCTTCATGAATAGCTTGCATGCAAGAAGGTTGACTATTTCCAGCGTCAAATCCGCACTCTACACCTTCGCCTTCTTCCTCTTGTTAAAAGTTGTGTCTGCCCCTTTGCTCATCTACATCCAGTGTGTCCGAAACTAGTAATAGCGCACTCTTAGAGAGCAAATCCGCTTCCTCATCTAGTTCATGGTACACATGGTTGAAAGAGATTGAGGAAAACATTTATATCTGTCTTTTGATTATCATTAATAGATGTTGCAGATGGGGAGCTTTGATCTTAATCCTATTATTTACCCACTCGATAACCATTTTCGAGTCCCCAAATATCTGCATATTGGAAATATTTCATGCTAATTTTGTTTTGAGCACCGACCATAGGGCTGCCAATTCTACCTTGTTGTTGGAACAATGACCAGCACCATATCAAATTTTTACCTTAAATTACTCTGTTATATATAAAACTCACCCCGATCCTCCCAAAGGTGGATCCCCTTGACTAGCTCCATCAAAATATGCCCAAGTGATTTTCTTATCTATGCTAGGAGGGACCAAATTTTGAATTCTCCTTTGTTTTTCCTCTTTTTTGTACTCCCTTGTCCATTGCACAATCAATGTTGAAGTTACTTCTAGAGGAATCTGCGGATCTTGAAATATAGTAGAATTCCTAGCCCACCATAATCCATAAATGAATAGGGAAGGAAATGCATCAAAGTTGCATACCATCGTGTTCTTCCACCACTTCCGTCAACATTGTTCAAGGGTTGCTTCCATTTGGATCTTAGATTTGCTTAGGTCCTTAGTGGATGCATTCCAAACAGACACTGCATAAGAACAAGATACGGACAAATGAGAGGTGGTTTCGTTGTTTTCATGACACAAAGCACACCAGCTCGGTCCATACCACCATGTGCTACAAGATTTTCCCAATTTAGCACTTTGTTGCTCAAATCTAACCAAAGGATTAATTTTGCTTTTAACAGACCAACAATTTTCCAAAATGCAGGCCACCACCATTCCTTTTCTCCAATATAACATTCAGTAGCATAAGCCTCGTATCCCATTTTGGCCAAATATCCCCATGTCGAACTATTCTTGGTCCAAACTAATTCATCAAATTCATTTTCATCTAGAGTTATGAAGCTGGACTCCAATTTGTTTACATAACCTGTCCATTCCCTTGCTGCTTCACCCTCTACACCAAGTTCCCGGGCATTTTTCCAACCTTCTCTCCTATCATCCTGAAAAGCCTGGCCCTTTGCATCAGCTAATGAATAAATATGTTGATTCTTGATCATAGATATAGTATTTGCAGAAAGAGTGAAGTTGGTCCCTGCTCCAACCCAAGGGTATTCCCCAATACAAACACTCCTTATGTTTCCTATCCTTCATGCCATCCAATTACCTAGCAAAGGATAAGAGAGAAACAAGGCCTTCCACCCCACATATCCACTCTTATGAGTCTTGTCAGTACTCCTAAACCAATCGATGATAAAAGAATTTGAACAATACTTCAATGACATCACATTTCCCCACGGGGAACTAGCATTTTGAGCCAACCTCTATAATGATTTTGCAGAAAGGGATTGGCAAAACAATATCATACTCTTTATCCCCCAATCACCCAACTCCTTTAAATTGGCCATTGTAGTCCATTTTACCAGCATAATTCCTTCTTTTTGTTTGCTTGTTGTCCACATAATGAAAAAACACTTCTTTTTAATCTTAGTAAGAATTTCGTTCGGGATATATGCAATGGAGGCCCAATACACTTAAATGCTTTGAAGAATAAATTTTAGGAGTACCACACGCCCTCCTCTCATCTCTTTATGTTTATGCTTGCATCATGTGTAATGTGTAATCATGGTTACACATTAGAACAACCATCATAGTTGAGAGTACTCTCCTCCTTGGATCATATAATAATTGTGTATGAGTCATGTCTCAAAATTCCTTATATTTTCCTTCTAGAGTGAATTTTGTCTTCAAGTTAACTACTCTTCATTTGTTTGCTTCTACATTTTTTGTAAGATTTTTTTTCACTTTCCCAAGAATTGTAACTACTTTGCAGTTGGCTTGAGGTCATTTGTGCCAGGGGTTGTATTATTTCCTGCAAATCGATCCTTATTTCTGCCAATCACCTTGTCATTTGACTCTGGTTGTCTTGGCTTCATCTCTAAATTGGGAACTTGACTTGTGCATTTATCCATAGTTGGTCCCCTTTTGTGGCTTTACCTCCTTGTTTGTGGATGTAGTCCTTTGCTTGTACTTCATGTCGTTCACCCCTGCATACCACCTCTTTCTTTTCTTTCTACTTTGTTTACTACCCTATTCTTTCTACACTAGCTTGCTCATTTGTTTCAGTACTATACTATGCCTCCTTCCTTCATCATTCTTCATCCTTTTGTTTTTCTATGTCCCTTTTCCTCTAGTTTTGTTTATTCTTCCTCTATTCTTTTTGCTTTGCTTCTGTAGCATGTCTCGCTCCTTGATTCCCATATTCTTTCCTTTGTATTACTTCTTCTTCTCATTGTTTTTCTTCATTCCTCTCCTCTTTGCTTGTCTTACTTCTTCTCATTTGTTTATTGCACTGAATGGATTTGTGTCCTCATATTTGGAACAAATTTATGGCTTTACCATGTCCTCATTCCATATAGTCCTCTGATACTTCCTTGATCTCTTATTGTATATGCTTGCACTTACAATTGTCGGAAGGGTTATTACTAGGTAGTTATTGTTCCATGTTGATATGAGATAGATCCAAATAATTCAATGGTTGTAAGGCTCGACACCTACAATTTATTTCTACAATAAATTAAAGGGCAAGCAATACATAAAAGACAGTACAATGTATAGCTAAGTAAGAAAAGGAGATGAAAAATACTAAATAAATTAAAATGATATGAAAATGAAAATAAGAGAGGAGAATGAGAATGGAAAGGTCAGTCCCTTCACCGTCCCATTAACCCTAGCTCTCCTATATCTCCTTGCACTTAGATTGTGAAAGAGAATTTTGCATGTTGTTGGTCACGAGAGGAAAGTAACAACGCGCCTTGACCTGCAATGTAATCTAGGCATTGTCGAAATGAAACATTGAGTAACCATTGAACATTGGTGATCCCATTTGGGTTTCCAAGTATTCAAGAACAACAATAACACCTTGGAAAGCCACCACAAATTGGTGATTATACTTATCTATGTAACTTCTCTTCCATTGTGAGCAAAGCCACACTCCTTGTCGAGTGTTTTTCTTCCATACTTCATTGCTAGAAATGTTGGGCATTGGTAATAGTTCATCATTGTCTACCTAGCCACTACCATAACATCCAAAATAATATGTTGTGTTAATAATTTTCTATAGCCTATTGTGCTTACAACAACTCCCATTAGATTTTTTCTCGTTACGGAAAAATCTATGGGTCCCCTACTAAATTTGGATTACTTGTGGATTGGAAGAAGAAGTCTTTGGACACACCTTTGATGATGATCGCATGATGTACTTTTATCGAACTTATTATATAGGGATCATCTCGTCAGAGTTTTCATGGTAAAATCCTTTATGAAACTCTCGATAACATACTTCCGATGATGATCACTCGATAGCCTTTTTCAGACTTATCACCCTGAATTTTCTCTATCGAGTTTTCATGGTAACTTCAGGAGTGCTTGGTTATATTATTTTTCTTAACAATGTTTGAATAATAGGTACATCCACAGAGACCGAACACCAAGGACACTGCTCACACACAAAAGATCATAGATCAGTACACCAGATGTTTGACGTGGTTAAAACCCTCCTAGAGGGAAACAGTCCACGGCCCCAGCCAAATAGCTTCTATGGAGCAATTTATTATGCAGAAGAAAAATATTACATGAGCTTCTCTCAACAATGGATCGTTCTGCAAGTGACCCTCCATGCTCTTTAAATAGATATCATGGACCAATCGGGTGTTAAGCCACGGATCAAGTGTCGTTAAGATCGAGAGAAGTTGAACCGTAGGATCACTTTATATCATGACCGTCGGATTACATATATACAAATGCCTACCTAACGGATATATTAGACCATGTTGAACTTAACTAACTCCTAAGTGTAAAAAATATCCTAACATACCCCTTAAGAACAACTTGGGATAGGATTGAAGGATTAACAAAGGTGACACAAAATTAGGAGAAGGAAGGAGACATTAAAGCTTATCCCCCCTTAATGACAACTTCCTGTACTCCTAGCATAGTTTGAAGTTTTGAAAACTTTGCTTCTGTAAGAGACTTGGTGAAAATGTTTGCAACTTGATCATTTGTTTGGCAATATCGCACTTCAAGAACATGATCCTGGAGGAGCTTTCTAATGAAGCGCATGTGAAGTTCAATGTGTTTGTTGCACTGATGTTGGACTGGATATTTGGCTAATTGAATGGCACTCTGATTGTCACACCATAGTGTAGTCGAATGCTGCTGCTGGAACCCAAACTCTGAAAGGATCCGACGAAGCCACATAGCTTCCTAGCTAGCACAAACAGCTGCACGGTACTCGGCTTCGGTTGAAGAAAGAGCAAGTGCACTTTGCTTCTTAGAAGCCCAAGAAATAGGTCCTGAACCCAGAGTGAATACATATCCTGCAGTGGACTTCCGATCATCAGGGTCACCAGCCCAATCGGAATCAGTGTAACCAACTAAAGAAGGAGTCCCCCCTGAACTGTAATGTATCCCGAACTGAACTGTACCTCGAACATACCGAAGGATTCTTTTTGCTGCTTTCCAATGACTTTCATGAGGGCATTGCATATATCGGGCAACAAGACCAACAACAAAGGAAAGGTTAGGACAGGTGTGAGTTAAGTACAAGAGGCTACCAAAAAGCTAACGGTACAAAGTAGCATCTACTTCAGGTGTTGAACAAGTGGTAGAAAGTTTGACTCTAGACTGGAAAGGAGAGGGAGCTGGTTTGCAATCTTCCATGTGAAAGCAGCGAAGAAGATCACAGGCATACTTAGACTGGGAAAGGGAGATACCTTTCTGGGTTTGCAAGACTTGGAGGCCAAGAAAATAGTGCAAGTGTCCAAGGTCTGTCATTTCAAACTGTTGTTTAAGACTTGACTTCACATGGTGGATAAGTTTGGGGTCACTACTAGTAAGGATTAGGTCATCAACATAAAGGACTAGGATTATGAGATGGTCATTGACTTTCTTGTTATAGACATTTGAATCAAAATGGCATCTAGAAAAACCAGTATCTAGAAGAAACGTGTCCATTTTAGCATACCAGGACCGAGGGGCTTGCTTAAGGCCATAGAGAGATTTCTTGAGGCGGCAAACAAGGCTTGAGTCAGACTGAATGTAACTAGGAGGTTGTTCCATGTAGATTTCTTCTTGCAAATTCCCATGCAAGAAGGCAGATTTAACATCCATCTAATGGACTTCCTAATGAAAAGATGCAGCAAGGGAAAGAACAAGGCGGATGGAATTCATTTTGGCTATGGGTGCAAAGGTTTCTGTGTAGTCTATGCCTTCAACTTGAGAGAATCCTTTAGCAACTAGTCTTGCCTTATGTTTTTCAATACTTCCATCTGGTCCATATTTGGTTCTGTAAACCCACTTACATCTGACAAGTTTTTTGCCTTTGGGAAGAGGAACAATATCCCAAGTGTTATTTGTCATTAAAAAGTTGTATTCTTCATCCATTGCTACATCCTAATCTGGATGGCCAAAAGCTTCTTTAAATGTCTTTGGATCACAGTTTTCTTGAACTTGAGCTAGAAGTAATGAGGCTCGTTGAAACTGAGAGCGAGTACGATGCCGATCTGTAGGATCACCAGCAAGATCACCTGCAACTTCTCTAGTAGAACGAACCCATTTAGGAAGCTGTGAAGTTGGTGCTGGAGGAGGAGGATTTTCATCCTCGCTATCATCATCATCTGAAGAAGTAACTGGAGTAGGAGAAATATCAATAGGTGAAGAAGAGGAAGAAGATGATGGCACAAGCACCGAATTAGGCTCGCAGGCCAATATATGTTCATCAAATTTGACGTCTCTTCTTATAATTACATCATGAGAATGTGGTAGAATAATCCTATAGCCTTTGACATCTTCAGAATAACCAACAAATATACACTTTTCACTTTTAGGTTGTAAAGCTTTCCGTTTTTCATCCGGAATATGAGCCCATGCTTCACTACCAAACACACGGAAATGACTGACATCTGGTTTATTTTTACTCCATGCTTCTTTCGATGTAATCCCTTGTAAAGCTTTAGTGGGGGTGTGATTAATGATGTAATTTGCACAATTTACAGCTTCAGCCCAATATGGAAGACTTAGTCCTTTAGCTTGGAGCATACAATTAGCCATTTCTTTTAGAGTGCGCTTTTTCCTTTCAACTACACCATTTTGTTGTGGTGTATATGGAACAGTATGTTGTTGTTGGATTCCTTGTTCATTGCAAAAAGTAGTGAACTCGTTGTTAACAAATTCTACCCCATTATCAGATCTTAACTTAAGAATTTGATGACCAGATTGTTTCTCAACAAGGACCTTGTAGGCCAAGAACATGCCAAAAACTTCGCTCTTAAGTTTTAAGAAGTAAACCCAAGTGCGTCTGGAGTAATCATCACTAAAAGTCAAGAAGTATTTGAAACCAGAGAAGGAAGCAAAAGGTAGAGGACCACACAAGTCACTGTGCACAAGCTGCAAAGGAGCCGAGGCGTGCCAAGAGCCACGTTTGTCAAAACTCTCACGATGATGTTTTCCAAGTACACTACCGGAACAAACACCATCCTTGCAAGAGACCATAGGAAGACCTGTCACCATATTTTATTTACATAGTTGTTGCAATGAGCAATAATTTAAGTGACCAAATCGCTCATGCCAAAGCTTGCTCAACTCATCACTATGAACAACAAAAACTGATGGAAGTGAAGATGACCCAAAGTTGTCAAACTTGTACAACCTGGTAATATCATCAACATGTCGTGGATATTTTAAATTTCTAATTACAACTTGGTGAGGTGAAAACTCTACGGTTTTACCTTCACCATAATGAGTGATCTGGTATACTGATAGAAGATTACATGAAAGAGTAGGAACACATAATACATCATTAAACTGTCCATTGTCTAGATGAATAGTACCAAACCCTTCAACACTAAGTGATCTATCATCACCAACAAATATTTGTTTGGTGTTACAATTATTTAAATCGAAAAATATGGTTTTATCCTTAGCCATATGATAACATGCTCTAGAATCTATAATCCATTCATTTGAAGAAGAACGAGAAGATGTTGTAAGTGCAAAACCAGAGGTTGAAAGTGCTTGACCTGAAGATGAAGTTGAAGAAGAATCGAGTTGAATGTGATGCTTCTTCATTGTTGCTTCCAGATCTTCCATCCTCTTAAAACACCTTGACTCTTCATGCCCATCGCGATTACAAAAGTTGCAATGTCTTTGTGTCTTCTTTCCTTGAAATTTGGAAGCTTTATCTTATTGAGGACAATTTTGAGGCTGAGAAGATTTATGACCCTTGTTATTTTGATTTTGCTTCTTCGGATATTGCTTCTTTGGATTCTTGTAATTCTTTGGACCATGCGACTGCTGAGCTACTAAAGCCTTTTTTGAATTACTGGCAGTATTAATTAGTCCAAGATGTAAGAGTTTTTCCTGTTCTCTTATTAAAGAATCACAAAAACAATCAAAAGAAGGAGCTTTGTATTGAGCACCTGAAGAAAGAAGAGCTTCTCTAGTGGAATGAAAGGTTGAGACAAATACAGAATATGCAGGCCCCAACTTGGCAATAATGGCGTAAATAAGGCCATCATCTGCCTTTATGACTTTACATGCAGTCAACAAGACTCTAAGGGCCTTAAATTTTGTTATAAAATCTTCCATGCAAGAAAAATTATTAGGATCTAATGTAAGAAACTCATTCTCAAGCTGATGAGCTCTAATCTAATTTTTAATACCAAAAACAGTATTTAGCTTTTGCCAAGCATCATCCGGTGCATGAATGCCTTGAAGATGAAACTGCAGATCAGGAGAAACTGACAGACCAATTAAACCACGAGCTGAATCATTTCTATTTTCCCATTTTGCTAGTTTATCAGCATCAGAGGGAGGAGTTTCCATGCCAAGGGTAAGTCTATATAACCCTTTGCTTCTAAGAATATCTTCCATATGAGACTTCCATACAAAATAGTTAGTACTGGTAAGAAGCATATCACTTGAAATTTTCATTCAGAAATAAATATTACTTCAAAGATTAAAACAAGCTGAAAAAAATAATAGAGCTCGAAAAAATAAGCGGGTTTAAAAAAAAACGGCACTGCAATCAACTTCCGGATGAAAAAGTTATGCCCTTTTGAAAATAAATTGAAAGAGCAACTAAGGAACCACGTGGTGTGTGGAGATAAGTGCACACCAATAAAAAAAAATTCCCCTTAGTTCTAACTTAACTCCTAAGCTCACTTTAATATATATATATATATATATATATATATATATATATATATATATATATATATATATATATATATATGCCTTAATAGCTTAAAAATAAAAGGAAACTTTTGTTTTTGTTTTTTATTTTATTTTATAAAGTTGCTTTTAGAAAAGAAAAGGAAAGAAACACCTTAAAAGGAAATAAATTAGCTTATGTGAGCTTTTAAGTAACTTTCTTTTCTTTAATATATGAAATTAATGCAACAAAATACTAACAAGATTTGAACTTAAGACCTTTTTAATAAGTAACCTTAAACCAAGTGAGCTAGAGTAAAAGCATAGAAAATATTGTAAAGGAGGAAGGGGGCTTTTATTTATTTATTTATTTAACTCTTCTTGCCTTGGTATGCGTGTTTACCTCGCAGACCCCTATTTCAACCTGCAAAACAACTTCGCACACCAAAAACAGAAAACAAGACAAAAAAAACTGAAGGGTTTCCCGTTCTCTGTTAGTTTTTTGTTAGTCCTTCCTGTAAGCAGAATGCCTTTCCTGTTGTTTGTGGTCGGCCGAGACTGCCAGTATGTGCAGACAGGAGGCTATCACTTCCAGAAAAAAAGGAACAAATCGAAATGAAAATAGAGACAGAAAAAAATGCGGAAAACAAAACAGTATACCTCATATCTGTGAAACAGGCCGCAGTTAGGGCAAACAGAAGCCTTTTCGTACAAAATGAATGGCGATCCCTACTGCAACCAATGCTCTGAACACAATGGAGCGCTTATAACAGTAAAAAAATGGCCAGAAATAGCAGATCCCACATGCACCCGCATCGGCTTCAGATCTAGATCGGAATAAAACGGAGACGACCCTCAACAGTGCTCTAATACCATGTCTGAATAACAAGTACATCCACAAAGACCGAACACTAAGGACACCACTCATACAAAAAATATCATACATTAGTACACCAGATGTTTGTCGTGGTTACCTCCTAGAGGGAAACAGTCCACAGCCCCGACCAAATAGCTTCTACGGAGCTGGTAACTACATAGCATAATTGATTTTTACGCAATGGAATTCCCACATCTGGAGATGATAGATTCCTCCTACGAGGATGATAATCCACTTGTTGGTTCTTGTCCCGTGGGAGCTGCTTATGAAAAATATAAACACCAAGATGTATACTCTCCTCAAATATGCAAGAATAATCCTCTTAGAATAAATCCAAGCACGTACCACTTGCATGTTGGACCCTATACAATTATTTGGGGATGTCTTAACTTAATAAAATCATGGTTTAATCGTCTCAAATAATGCCATAAGAAAAAGGCAAAGACATGGAAATTGACATCTTCATTAGGTTTCGCTACAAATTTCGGTATGTCGGGTTTGATCTTTATTGGCATGGATGGAAAAACTGGGCCATGATGAATATGATGATGATTATGATGGAAATGACAACCATGATGGTGGTGATGATGATTATGATGATTTCCTTGAGTCTTAAAACCCTCCCATACCATCAAGGCATGCACCCAGTCTAACCATGTAAAATTTCAATGCATACATGCACATTTTGAAGAAATTTCAACGTTGGCCCCATTCACTGCTCACTGTGTAGGGTGGATGGATGACATTGCTGATGGGCGAGTTGGAAGTCCCATTACATTAAAAGAGAGTTATGACAAAGATTCTATATGTGGAAATGACGAATGATGACAATGAGATGTGCATGATGAACGTTGATGGAAACATGGGCGGTCTTTTAGATTATGTGGGGACATCAGACATCCTTGAGTCTTGAAACCCTCCCATACCCTCAAGGCATGTGTCTAGTCTGACCATGTCAAATGTCAATGCATACAGTCACAGTTTGAAGAAATCTCAATGATGGACCCATTCAATGCTCGTTGTGCATGGTTGATGGATGGCATTAATCCCTTAACCCAATATAATCCCTAAGCAATTAACCATTAAACCACTTCCATGTTGGACCCTGTAAAATTCCTTGGGGATGCCTTAACTTAATAAAATCACGGTTTAATTGTCTCTAATAATGCCAAAAGAAAAAGGCAAAGACATGGAAATTAACATCTTCATTAGGTTTCACTACAAATTTCGGTATGCTGGGTTTGATCTTTGTTGGCATGGATGGAAAAATTGGGTGATGATGATGATAGAAATGAAAACCATGCTGGTGACGATGATGATGACAATGATTTAATTAAGTGTTAAAACCCTCCCATACCATCAAGGCATGCACCTAGTCTAACCATGTAAAATTTCAATTCATACATGCACATTTTGAAGAAATTTCATTGTTGGACCCATTCATTGCTCACTGTGTGGGGTCGATGGATGACATTTGTGGTGGGCATGTTGGAAGTTCTATGACATTTCAAGAGAGTACCTACAAATATTATATATATGGAAATGACGAATGATGACAATGAGATGTGAATGATGAACGTTGATGGAAACATGGATGATGTCAAAGAATATTAGGTGGGGACATCAGTAATCCACGAGTCTTGAAACCCTCCCATACCTTGAAGGCATGTGTCCAGTCCAACCCATGGTCAAATTTCAATGCATACAGTCACAGTTTGAAGAAATATCAACTGTAGCCCCATTCACTAATCGTTGTGCAAAGTTGGTGGATGACATTAAGCCCTTAACCCAATATAATCCCTAAGCCATTAAGCATTGAACTACTTAACCCTGGTTTTCAATTCCATATGCTTCTGCCATTCATTTTGTATTAACATGTTTGTGAAGACACAAAACTATGGGTTGTCATGATCATGAGTGTGTTTCATACATAAAGATAGTTAGAAGAATCATTTATCCATCCCTGTAATGTATTTATATTATGCGTAAATAGATGAAGAGCTTTATAAATAAATTCTTGACAATGTAACTTTGCGTACTTAATGTTATAAAAGTGTATCAAGATGATCATAATGGCTAGATCTATTTTTCTAAGTAGCGAATATAGTAATAAGTTTTTATTGGAATTTATGTCCGTCCCTTAACCATTAATCCCTTAAACATTAAACACTTAACCCATAATCCCTAAGCCATTAACAATTAAACTACTGAACCCTTAATCCCTTAAGCCCTTAACCCTTGACCCTTAATCCCTTAACCCTTGACCCTTAATCCCTTAACCCCTAATCCCTAATCCCTAATCCCTTAACCCTTAACCCTTAAACCATAAAACCCTAATCCCTAAATCCTCTAATCCACAAAGCCCTTAATCCCTAAAGCACATAATCCCTAAATCCCTTATCCCCATAACACCCAAGACCTCAACAACTTAACTATTTCGGCACAACCAACGTTAAATTGGAAGCTAAATATGACGCAAAACTAGAAGCTAAACACAACGCTAAATTATAAGTTAACAAGGAAACTAAAATAGGAGCAAATAAGGAAGTTAACAAGGAAGTTAAACTATAAGCAAAAGGAAGATAAAAAAAGGTGTAAAACAGGAAGCTAAAGAGGAAGCTACAAGGGGCGCTAAACTAAACGTTAAAGCAGAAGCAACAAAGGAAGCCAAAAAAGAAGCAAAACTATAAGGTAAACTCAGCGCTACAGTCGGCACTATTTATCGCCGACTTTAGCGCCGATCTGGGCTAGTCAACGCAAAAACCACCACAAATAGCGCCATCTCGATGAATAGCACCGACTTTTTAAAAAAAAATGGAGAAAAAGACATTGAAACAGTCAATAGAAGCAAAAAAGGGAGCTAAAAAGGAAGCTAATCACAGGGATTTGTTGTAGTGTAAGTATATTTATTTTAAGTTGATAATCCATTTTCTTTATGATTATTTTAATTCTTTGGAATACAATAAAAATCCTACACTTGTGGTAGGGAGGAAGCCAAATTGTGGTGAAGATGGAGCCATTTACCAAGAACCTCACTTTCTAGAAGATTACAACATCATGTTCTACTCATGTGGCGGCAACAATGAGGATTTCTATATATTATCCATTACAAATATCCAAATCAATTCTCATTTGTTAACTAGCATAGATCCATCTTAAAACAGGATCTATCAAACACCGAGAGTGATCTAATTTCTTGAGGTGTAATTTTTTTTAATCTTAAATTTTTTACACGCCAAGACAAAATTTGCACCTCCATAAATTTGATCCTCTTAGTGCTTGATTGATTCAGGTTTAATATTGATCTATGTTGGTTTTAATTATTTTATTTTATAAGCCCGCATGAAATTATTTATATATTTGGTTTTATTTTTTTTATTTTATGAGCCGACATGATTTTTTTAATTAATTTTTGGTAGCATAACAGTACGTTACATTACGTTATGTGACAACATCTCCCCCATATTGGGTTGTAGAGCACCTCACTACTCTCGGTGCAATAAGGTGTCGAAATGAGACAACAATTTCGATAAGCTCTATTTGCCATTGATGGCAAGGGCTCTATTATTCCAACATGACACCTCTCATTGTGGAATGCATAATCATCTAGGATGAGAGTTGAGCACACAACCCAAACTAACATTGGCATTAGCTGCTTAATGAGAAATGACAAAGAATGAATCCATGAACTTGAATTTTTGACGTGGAAGTTACAACAAGGAAACACATATGTGCACTATATAAAATAAGACTAAGAACATGGTTTTATAATGCTCAATGAAATTAATTCTTTATCATAAATCTCACTTCAAGTTTCTTCAAGACGTTATAATCATTTCCTTGAATATGAATATGTGGAGAAAATAACTCTCGCAAGGAGGGGGGTTAAAATTTATGTAATTGGGAATGCAAATAAATTCCTTCCAAATAAAGGAAAAATTTCTAAAAGGAGTTAAAGAATCATAAGGAAAACATCCAAAGGACAAGATAGCTAGAAGGCCAAAAGCCACTATCTTCTCTTACAAATACAATGTTGATACCCAAGAAAGGAGGGGAGGGGGATTTTGCATTATCTGTATAAAATATTTTCACATTAGTGAAGAAGCCATTACTGGGCATAATTTTGTAGAATCTCTTGCATGCTTAGGAATTAGTTGTAAAATATTCCCTTTGCTTTCATGATATGATGGAACGTTGTGAGGTTTGATTTTTTATGCAACAGACAATTCGTATGCATTAAGTGTTCTTCCTAACCTTCTTCTATATTATTTCTGCTAACCCTTGATATGGAATCATAGCTAGTGGTTGCACTTGCAAGCTATCCTATGTCTATTGCCAATGGTGATAACAGTATTTAGTGCAGGGACATGTCTACACTAGTTTGACTATTTTTCTAAGAGCTGGTGAGTTTCTACGTCAGCATTATGAAAATATTATCACAAGTTTCCAAAGATCTAGATTCATTAATCAAAACTCATTAAGATCTAAAGACTATTAAGAATTAAATTCATGCATGATAATCTAAATTCAAACTCATAGATGGTAGAAACTTGAATCTATTCATAGTAGAACAATGGAGAGATACATCCTTACCATGGCATTAGATATGCATCCTTCCTCCATTGACATGAGATTCCCTTCCTTCACCCTTGCTTTTGAAGAATTTGAGCTCTTTCTCCTCCTTCAGAATCTTTCCATTGTTCCGTTGCTCTTCCTTTGTGTGTCTTTACCATGCCCCAAAGCCTTTCTTATATAGCATTGGGAAGTGTGCCTTAGGTTTCTCTTTTGAGTGTGGGATAATCCATTTTAGATTATTTTAACCTGAAAACCCACTTTTCATAGTTTTTAAGCTTTTTGCACCATTCAGAATGATTTTAAGCACAATTAATGCATTTTAAGCACAATTAATGCATTTTAATGCATTTCTTAAAAAGGATTCATCTCTGCATGAACTTGTGTCATGTCTTCCTGTTGTTGGTGCATGGTAAAAATGTGCTTCTTCCGTCACTTGATTAAGGGTGTTAATTTTTTTGTTAACATATGCCCCCTAATGTGTGAGGTCTGAAGCAGAGCTAAGGGCCGAAATACATTACTGAAATTTATACTCTGTATACTAATACTCTTTATCGTTCAAAGCAAGGATAAGGGAAGGAAAGCTCACATGCGATGGATTGAGGATCATACCTGTAAAACATAGCAATTTCTCAAATATATAATATCTTCCTGAAGCGAGCATACCCATGCTCAGTAGTAAACAAGCATGGCCACGAACAATACACAGTGGATCCATGTCAAAAGCAAATTTTTCTGAAAATATAAATGTGCACTTTGATGAGTGCGATAACAAAGTCTTTTGGGCTTCTGACATGGCGGTCTAATCTTGCGCAGCTCGGGTAGTGCATCGATGAGTGATACAACTATTTTTCCCAAGGTCTTCAATACAAACCGACGATAGTATGAGTTTATATCATGCGAATAAGTGATCTGATGTCGAGCATAATAAAACACCATCTGATTACCGGTCATTGATGTATACCGTTAACAGATGCGAAGATACCCACCGATAATGTTGATGGACTCTAAGGTACTGAGTACAAACTAACAAGTGTGAATAAATGTTCTCAAGTCGAACACTTGTAGAATCAAACAATCAGGGGTCATTGATGTATACCCACTGTCATTTACGAGGAAACTTGCCACTAATGACTGCAAGATCCAAGGTACTCTTAGGTTTCTAGATCCATGTACTAGATAATGATTTGATGTCGATAGGAATAGATCCATCGGAAGGAGGGCATTGATGTATCCCACATCAACCGATACGAAACAAAGATCAATAGTATGATATAATTTGGTAGAACTGCAAGATCCAACACTGTAAACTGACACAAGGAAGGCCGACATGATTGGTCAGGAATATTTGAGGAATGGCCGACCCGGTTTGGACTTCCCTTGAACACATAACACGACACAGAATGGACACTTGGAAACATAGGACTTTGAGTAACCGAACTTTAATGAAATCCGCTAATGCCATATGCATTAACGAAAGCTCCATTGTTAACGGGAAGGATAACCCATCGGTGGAGATCTGTTCAGAATACTGGTACAGTTTCCTAAGGCAAATGCAGATGGTGTACTGACAGCGGAGACCAAATTATGTGCCTTGTTCAAGGGCGACAAGGACTGACTGTTGCCGTTTTCTCCAAGGATTATACTATGAAGTGATTCAAGTCTCTACCTTTTTGGATTTTTGTGTTTTTTAATTTTTATGCTTTTTCATTTTTTGTAAAAAAGAATAAAGAATGTTATGATACAGAGGAGAGAACGAGTGTTGCATGGGCGTATGCCTATTTTTCAAGGGCACGGGTTAGGCCAAGGCAAAGATCCATATTGCAAACAAGGGCTAAGCTATTTGTGCACACTCTTACAGTTGTTCCTTCCCAAGGTAGGCTATCTGAAGCAGGATTATGTGTCGACGAACAGTGAAGTAATACCATGTGACTGAGGTTATCCAATTTGGTGAAATGGCCAAGTAGGAATGGTTCAATGAGTTTTACTTCAGCTTGAATCTTGTGAAAAATGTCAAAATCATAGATCATCATGAATCATGGTCTGTCTCAACTACCTAAGTCAAATAGTTTGAACCGTCAAAGTCTTCAAGTCCTGAAATCAAAACCATTTCACTAGCCAGCAGTTTAGTTAGAAATTGGTTCAAATGTGCCTTTAATATCTAAAAAGATAGCCAAAAATGAGGAATTATGCACCTTTCTATCATTCAAAAGGATACGGTTTGTATATGTATGAATAAAAGATATGTAAAAATACTCATGATTTACCATATGTGTTCTTTGTGCAGCTGATGTATGAGAGGAGGAATCCCCTTTTAGCTTGAATTCCTAGAAGCTATGAACCTTTAGTCTTTGATTTGCCAGTAGTGGGTTAGTTTCGATGTTGAACCAAAAAAATTTGAAACAGTTTCCCATGTTTTCAAGTTTTTCCAAATTTTTCATTTTTTGTTTGTATGAACATTTTTTGGGTCTTATCTGTAAGAAAAAGAATAAAAAAGGAAAATAGTATTTACACTATTCTTTTTGGTGTGTGCAAAATTTACACACTTTTTGGGTTATGATGTAAGCTAGATTATTTCGGTTTCACTTATGTCCTTAGATGATGTGTTCACTTAAATCGGCCATGAAATAATGTACATGCTTGCTTTTTGGTATAATGTTAATGACTTAGATGCCAATCAAGTACATAGTTGGCCAAATAATCAGCCAAACTATTCAGACTTCTAGGAACGTGTATATACTCAATAAACTCGAATTGACGCTCTGAAAGACGTACTCGTAGAAACTTTCTAAACAGTGTAGGATGTTGAACCTAATACTGCCCATTTAACTGGGATACAACTAACTCTGAGTCCAGTTTGATGATTATTCGTCGGATGCCAAGGGTTATCGCCTTGACAAGAAGCTCAATTACTACGCTATATTCTGCAACATTGTTGGTTGCAGATCCAAGAAAAGTGCCTCCTGAACTAAGAACTTCGTTATTAGGTAAAAAAACAACCCATGCGGCGGAAGGAACGTTCTGAGAACTACGGCTAGCGCCGTCCGCATATCCCAAATATGTGAAAGCCTCTTGTGCCATCTGCCAAATTGACAATGCCAAGCAAGATAAGTGTGTGCCCGAAATAACTAATGTACAAAAGTTTATACAAAAATACAACAAATGGTGCGAGGCATAAGTGCCTACGCGAAGTATTTCTTTAGATAGAGACCATTTCTGATCTCCGACATGGGTTCCCCATCAAAATTGACCAATTCATAAGCTCCCCTTTTTAACATAGTTTTGACAATAAGTGGGCCAAACCATTTAGGTACAAATTTCCCTTCTCCTATTTTATCTTGGTCTTGGTCATAAACTAAAACCAGATCGCCTTCAGAAAAGACTCAAGGACGAATGGACTTGTCATATTGTGTTTTGACCCTCTTCTTATGTACTTCTATGTTTAGAGAGGCTTCTCTTCTAGTTTCATCCAAAGCATGGAGATGGATAAGCCTTTCCTCTTCCGCATAAGTGTTAGGTAGGAGTTCGACAGCTATCTTTAATGATGGGATTTCACATTCAATCGGTAACACAGCTTCTTCTCCATTAACCAGTTGGAAAGGAGTGAATCCGGTTGCAGTTTTAGCAGTTGTTCGGTAGGCCCAACGAGCAGTAAACAACATCAAGTGCCAGTTATTCTTATTTTTATTAATCATTCTTTGTAACATGGTTTTCAAAACCTTGTTGATGGCTTCTACTTGTCCATTAGCTTGAGGATAGTATGGCGAGGAGAAGTCCTGCCACAATCCTAACCAGTTTGTAAGTTCATCCATACAAGAATTCCTAAAATGACTTCCGTTGTCCGTAGTGATTTCTTTGGGTACACCAAACCTTGCTATCACATGATTGAATAGAAAGTATGCTGCAGTTTTACCCGTGCAATTGAATGTGGGCATTGCTTCAGCCCACTTGGTGAAGTAGTCCACTGCTACGATGATGTAGTGGTGGCCATCGGCTGAAGGTGGATTAACTGTCATATAATCAATGGCCCATTTTGAAAATGGACCCACGGTTACTACAGGGTGTAAAGGAGCAGGATGTGCGTGCATTTTTCTTGTGTAGATTTGGAAAGGGTGACACTTTTTGACAACATTAATGCAATCTTTGAAAATTGTAGGCCAAAAGTATCTTGCACGCAAGATTTTCTGGGCAGTTTCCAACCCAGAAAGATGACCACCACATGCTCCAGCATGGCAATCATTCAAAACTTGTTCAGCTTCCTCATGTACTAAACAACGTCTCAATATCATATCGATTCCCCGACGGTACAAAGTATCCTCGATGATGAGGTATCTTCGAGCTCGATGTCGAATACGACGTCGTTCAATACTAGAAAGTTGAGGATCTATCCTTTGGGTTTGAAGATATATAATGAATGCTCCATACCAAGGATCAGGAGTTGCAATGAGGAATACGTATTCATCTACCCAAGTTTCAACAGATATAGTACCCTCCTTCTCTATGGGTAACTCAAACATTAATTCAGCAAATGCCAACAACTTCTTGGCTTTAGCGTTTTTGAATTCAAGGTCAAATTCTTGTAAAATTACTATCCATTTTGAGTATTTGCCACCAATGACATGGCGGGACAAAATGTGTCTCATGGGGTTCATTTCAACCACTATGGTTGTTTTCTTTGGAAGTATGTAATGTCTAAGTCATTGGACAGCATGGACCACTGCCATGGCCAACTTCTCAACCTGGGAATATCTCAATTCGGGACCTGCAAGGCCCTTACTAAGATAGTAAATAACATGTTCTTGAGAGGATTCATCTTCTTGTGCTAAGACCATTCCAATTGTGGTAGGAGAGGCAGCCAAATATAGCAGAAAGTCTCTATTATAGTTCGGTGGACTAAGCACCGGGGCAGAGACCAAAGCTTTCTTTATTTAATCAAATGAATGTTGATCTTGGTCATCCCATATGAATATCGCATCTTGTTTTAAGAGACACATGAAACCTTTAACTTTTTCAGCAAAATTTTCGACAAATCTTCTCAAGTAGTTGGCTTTTCCTTGAAGCCTTTGAAGTTGAGTGATTGTTTTTGGGGAAGGAAACTGAAGTATTGCCTCAACCTTGATGGGATCAACCATGATCCCTTTTTGGGATACTACGAACCCAAGTAACCTCCCAGAGTCCACACAAAACATGCATTTATGTGGATTTAACCTAATGTTGTACTTGCGGCAACGCTCAAATATGGCTTGTAAATGTCCACCATGTTTAGCTTTCTTTTTCGATTTAGTTTCCAAATCATCAAGGTAAACTTCGACGATATCTTTAATATCATGAAATGCGTATGACATTGCTCTTTGAAAGGTAGCCCTGGCGTTTTTAAGGCCAAATGGAATTTTCCTATAAGCGAAGGTCCCCCAAGGGCATATAAAAGTTGTTTTATGTTGGTCTTCCTTTTTTATCTAGATTTGGTTGTAACCGGAGAAGCCGTCCATAAACGAGAAGATTTCATTCCCGACACATTCATCAATGATCTGATCAATGAAGGGTGTGGGATAGTTATCTTTGCGACAGGCTAAGTTCAGATCTCTGAAATCGGTACAAACCCGGATAGTTCCTTGTTTTTTATTGACGGGAATTGGATTGGATACCCAATTGGTCAAAGGAACAGGATAGATGAATCCAGCTTTTAAAAGCTTTTCAACCTCAGCTTTAATGGCAGCAGACTTTTTAGGGTTTACTGGACGTAGTTTTTCCATAAAGGTTTGGCATTAGGGTAGGTTTTAATCTCATGTTCTACGATACTGGGATCGATTCCTGGCGTTTCTTCATAAGACCATGTGAATACATCACGAAACTTTTTGAATAAGGCAATGTAAAATTCTATTTCTTCAGGAGAACAATCTGCACCTATGTTGATGTACTCAACGATGCCATATTTGATAGATATATCAATTTGGATGGTTTTCGAAATGTTCGCCAAATTTCCTTCGGAATTCACATCGTAGATACGACAGGGCATTGGTACTTACTGTTGTCATTATTGAAGTAAAACTTTTCAGGTTTAACTTCTAATGAGTCGATCTTAGGAAGAAACGAGGACTTGTGATGCATATCCTCCCAGGGTCTTTCTGAGATGTTCATAACCTCTAGGATGGCTTCATCCGAAGAGAAAGTTTGATCTATGATATCATGGTTACTTTGAGAGTTCAAGGCCCAAATAGGTGAAGTATAGGGATCATATTCATCCATCTTGGGAGGATTTTGATCCGGTTCTACTGAGGCCATTTGAATAGCTTGATAAGCGATCTCTACAGTAGAAAAGGGGACATTACTCTCCATTTCCTCATGGTGTGTAGAAGTATGTATCTTGACATCATTATTTTCATCTAAGGTGTTTTCTTTGGAGGTTCCAACCGATGAGGTGGAACCGACCTCCGAAACGGAATTAGAGAAAACGCTTAATGGAAAGTATACCTCCGATGTTATGGTGAAAATTGGAGCAATGTTAGGGGTCAATATTGGTGGTGGAAGTGGGAAAGTTCCCAAAAGGGACGAGTCTTTAAACATTCCTACCCCAACATTTTGAATAACCGTCGTTCCATCCCCTACATAAGGTACATTCGAATGGATACCGGTTTCAGGTGAGCAGTAATCTAGTTGATCGATTGTAACAATCGTCCCTTAGTGGGGGAACCGAATGACTCGGAATACGGAAGACACTATCGCCGTCATCTTGTGTATCCAACTGCGTCCCAATAGAAAATTGTAGTCTATGAGTGCATCCACTACCTCAACATCTACTTGAATTGTTTTTCCCCCCAGTTCAACTGGGCAAGCCAAGATGAGTCCATGAGGTGGTAACGAATGTCCATCAAATGCCTTGAGTATTGTTTGGGATGGTACTAAGGTGGGTGATCCCAAAGCTTTCCAACAAGCTAGGGACATGACGCAAGTGGAGGCTCCTTCATCCACAATGGTTCGAAAAATATTCTTCCCATGTGAAGTTACTTTAATTTGGAAAGCAATTTGTGAGGGAAGCCTACCTGTGGGCTGTTCTAAGTCAAATGTGATTAAATTGGTATCTGATGGATCAACAACACCGATGGCAGACAATAGTGCTTTCTGTTGAGTGGGAAAACTTTGCAACACCTCCAAGGCAGAAATTGCACAAGGGGCTTGAGCTAAATCTTCAACCACATTGTAGTTTTGAGCAACTCACGCATTGGGATTGTGTGTTGTTTTGCGGAGCACCCCTTTTGGAGGTCGAGGCACCATGTCTATAGTTGGTTTTTCAATATTTAGAAAACCACTAGGCTGAGATCCAGTTGCTTTAGCATCTTTTGAAGGTATGTCGTAAGAACGAGCCCTAGTTTGGATATGAATGTTATGTTCACCAATTGTGAAAATATTTGCGTTGGGTGGATTGCCCCCCTATGGGGGGTTTGCCTGGTTTCCTCCTGCTGGAGGTGCTGGCGTCGCAACAACCATTTGTTGTTGTTGGGGGAAGGGTTGAGTTAGGATAGCAGGTTGTGGTTGTTGCCCTCCTCGTTGTGCCAATATGCGATTAATATCATCCATACGAGGACAAAGATGAGTAGGATTATCTTCTTTCCAAATTTTGCACGGATATTTGTTTTTCCTATTTTCTTGATTGCCTCCTGTGGGTTTTTTCACCTTAGGTGCCTCTCTTGTCCCAGGGTTTTCATTAGGTTTCTTCTTTTGCTTCTTCTTTTTTCCTTTTAGGTCCACAGTTTGAACCATAAGGACTTCGGAAGTTTGGGTAGGAGTTGCAGCTTGTTGATTTGCCTGGCCAGCTGTAGGTTGCGGGTTTTGAACTGACATTTGTCCCAATTGCTAGGTAATCTGTTCAACTTGGTTAATGGATCCAATCACACCATCAGTATGAGGTCCTTTTGGTGGCCTAGCTGGATCACGCACAGGTCTTACAGCATGGGGTATTAAGTCATAAAGTGTGCCCGATTGGGAATATACTAAATCCATATGGTGGGCACTCTGAATGAGTTGTTCTTCAGTCATGGCTCCTGACATGGCTACATCTTTAACAAGAGTAGGCAATAGTGATTTAATGAACCAATCTGCTAAGAATTGATCAGGGATTTTAGTTTTTATAAGCCTTCGACATCTCCTCCACTCGTGGATATGATCCGAGATGTGAGTAGCTGTGGATTGCCTAAGTGAAGTTAAAAGTTCAGTTCTCGTCTCATAGCGGACAAGTAATTGAAAATGTGTCAAAAATGCCATAGCTAAAGATGAAAATTCAGTAAATGTATTGTGGGGCAACTCAATGTCCCATTTCGCAGCATTTCCCATTAGGGTCCACTGAAACAACCTCAACCTAATACTATCATCAACTAGGGAAATGGATGAACACCACAAATGGAATGTCATCACATGATTTGATGGATCTTCCCCTGGTTTTCAAACTTGGGTATGTCTGAGGGTAGTTTGGTTGGTATGGTTGGCCACCCATTCAAATGAAGAATAGGGTCATTGGTCAGCCAGGATAAATCCGGTAGATTCAATGTGGCCAGAAATGGTGACTTGGATGATTCCAGAGAAAACGTTTGATATCCTGGTGAAGCTTGATGGCTCCACTGTTGTGGTCCTTGGGCTTGAAAAGTATTCCAAGCGGGATTACCTCTTGGCGGAGATTGCATCCAAAAAGATGGGTTATTTCCTGAATATTTCCCATTCCATTGTGGGATAGGATGAATGTATGGATTGCCCCCTTGCGAAGGTATGTTCCATTGAGGTTGGTGACTTGGTGGAACATTGCCACTCCATTGTTGCATAGGGTTAATGGGTGGATTTCCCCCTTGCGGGAGTATGTTCCATTGAGATTGGTTATTCAGTGGAACATTACCACTCCATTGCTGGTTGGGATTCATGGGTGGATTGCCCCCTTGCGGGGGTATGTTCCATTGAGAGTGGTTACTTGGTGGAACATTACCACTCCATTGATTGTTTCCTTGGTTTGGATATGCGTTCCAAGGTTGATTGCCCCCTTGCGGGGGTGGTTCCCAAGAAGATGGGGTATTTCCTGGAACCTGCTCACTCCATGGTGGAATGGGGTTGATGGATGGGTTACCTCCTGGTGTGCTACCTATTGGAGGAATGGGATTGCCCCCAGGATTTGTGCTAGGAAAGTTTGGATAAAGGTTTCCCCAGGCACTTCCACCAGCTTGTGGAGTATTACCCCAATTAGCATTAGTGTTCCATGGTCCATTAAGTCCACTAGGGATATTGAGGTTCCAAAATGAAGGATTCCCACCAGGTGTAGAACTTGGAAGACTGTTTGGTATGCCAATAGGATTTTGATTTACTCCTAGATTGTTTTTACCTTGAGTAGCCAAACCATATGGGAAACCCAAGTTACCAGATACTTACACATGAAATGTCACCAAGATACTACCAAAATACCTTTCAATATATATCACAAAGATACATTTCTAATGAAGATCGCAAAGATAAATATCACAAAGATACCTTTCTAATGAAAATCGCAAAGATAAATATCACAAAGATACCTTTCTAATGAAAATCACGAACATAAAGATCATAAAGATATTTTTCTAGCAAAGATCACAAAGAACACCTGAACATTTTGTAACGTCCCCAGTTTGACCCCATGGCATTAAAATTGCAAATGATGTAATATTGTTATGAAATCATGGTGAGGAGCTCAAGGCCAAGGCCCCGCCATCGATTTATTGATGCATATGGTTTGCGTGCTATCCAGGCACATTGGAATTTCAAACATGTAAATATGGATTTTAATAAAATACCCACAACTAGCTATGCAATGCAACGAGAGATGGGGGCATGATTTTACAAGGAATTGGGAGGGAAAACATTCAAACCCTTGGAACTAGTCAAGTCAAGCCAAGTGTCAATGAGAGAACCCATCAAACCCTCAGCTACCCATGTTGAATTTTGTACCCAATCATTGATTTCTCCCAAGAGTTGGTTGAGGTAGTTAATGCCTTGGGGAATGAGAGGTATGGCTGTCCAAATTCGGGTATGGGCAAGCCACCCTGCATGGGAAATCATGTTTTTCTTATTGGGCAAGAAAAGAGCCATGAATTGCTCCCCAAGCCATTATCCATCAACCAGTTGGGCTCTCTCACGAGTTAGGAGCTTGCTGGGCGTTTTTCCCCATCGAACTTATGTGTTTTCCTTCATTCTCAGCTGGGAGAAGAGCATTTTTGTGTTGCATACCATTGGGGAAGAAGGGGAATCGAACTAGGGGTTCCATAGAGATCGTTTGGATGCTAAATGCTCAGTTAGTTGGGGAATAAATCGTTTTCCTCCATGTGAGTGTTTTTCCCATTTCCATAATTTGTTTTTGGCTGGAAACGAATTGGGGAAAACCCATCACCATCCTGTTGTAAATCCCATTGTTAAATGTGTATCCCTGCCCAATGATTGTGCTTGCTGTGTGAGAAAAGAGTATGTTGGGGTATGGGTTATGGGTCTCCATTGTTTTGGCTTGAGCTTGAGTGCAAGCATCCAGGGTTTTGATGTAGCCTGATAAACCCAGCTATGGACTGGCTTGGCTAAAAAGAAATGCTTAATTGGCTGTGTATGAGCTGAATGTCCCCTTTTCCTTGTAAGAATCATGCCCAGCTCGGGGGTGGCCTTCGGACGGACTGAGTATAGGCCGTCAAAGAGCCTACGGTTGGGTGGAACGTTGCAGCGACATAGCTAGTTGTTTTGGGACAATTGCACAACGAAGATAAGTGTTTTCTGTCTGTGGATATACTTCTGCAATGCTTAAATTAATGACTGTTATTGATATGTTGAATGCATATGAAGAGTGTGTGGATGAATATGTTTTATTCTGCTGTGCATGTTTAACTGATTTGCATCTGCACACATTTAATTTATGGCTGTGAATCTAATGAATGGGTTGAGTTTTATGAAAAGCCCCAGAGATTGCCATCATGTACCCTTCCTTGCCTTGGATGGATGGGTGGGTACATTACAAAATGGTATCAGAGCGAAGGTTGCAACATTTTGGTCTTCATAGGGTACCTGTCACAGCTTGCAGGGGTAAGTATGCTTCCTGCTCATTATAGACCATTAAGAAAAATTTCAAACTTTCAAATTTTCGAAAAAATTTCTAAGTGTTTTCGAAAAAATTTCTATGTCTGTATCGGAAAGAACTTACGAGTTTTCGTCCGCAACGGCGGAAGGAACTAATGAGTTTTTGTTGAAATGGTCGACCGAAAATTTTTAAGTTCGCCAAACCGGAAGAAATCGGCGAGTTCGTCCGCAACGGCGGCGAAACTCAGCAAGTTCGTCCGCAACGGCGGAAAAAGTTGGCAAGTTTGCGCTGCAATGTCGGAGGAAGCTGGCGAGTTTGCGTCGCAACGGCGAAAAAAGTTGGTGAGTTTCCACTGCAGCGTCGGAAAGAGTTGGCGAGTTTTCGCCGAAACGACAGAAGAACTCGGCGAGTTGCTTCGCAACAAACCGACAGAGAATCAATAAGTTCGTCGAAAAAAAACCCGATGGAAAGTTATGAGTTTTGGTTCGCAACGGCGGAAGAACTCGGCGAGTTGGTCCGCAATGCAGGAAGGACTCAATGAGTTGGTCCGCAACGGAGGAAGGACTCGATGAGTTGGTCTGAAAAAATTCAAAATTTTTCTAAGTGTTACGGCGGAAGAGATGGGCGAGTTGCTCCGCTACGGCGGAAGAGATCAGCAAGTTTGTCCACAACGGGTCGGAAGACCATTGCCAAGTTCGCCGAAACAAAGAATTTCAGTTGTTTTTCAGGTGCCGAAAATGGAAAAATTGCCATGGAACTTATGCGCCAAATTGCGCGAAATCGAAGGATTTGCAAAAAAAAAAAAAACGAGGGTGCTGCCTTCAACCCGCCCTGCAGTGGTGCAAGGAAGCCACAAGGGGGAAAGCCCCCTTGACCCCCGTCGTCTCCTAGAGGCAATCGTTGAAAGTGTGAAATGCATTCTCTTTGCTTGGGATGAGAAGCAGGAATTGCATTAAGAGTAGTTGGCTGTAATATGCATTATAGAAGAGCAATGGGAGCAACAAGGCAATGTTGATAAGAGGGAAATTCCTCACCTTAAACTATTTCTGTTTATAACATAAGAATTGCATGTTTGGAAAATATTAAGAATGAGTGATTACACATATATGTTGAATTGCTGATTCATGAGAAGATCATAGCTAATGATTGCTTGTATGCTTGGTAGGAAAGCCAAGAAAAGGATCAGCTATGATGTGGAGGAGGAACTACATACCATGATGAGGAATTGGAAAGGGAGAATTCATTAACTCCTCTCTTTCTATTATATTTATATTTTATAAGTTTTATATACGAAAAATTATGGCATAAGGATGCTGGAAATGCAAGAGAGTAATGCATATGAATTAGTGGGTATGATTAGAGAATCATTGCATAATGCACATGAAAATTACTTATGCATGAGCATGATGTTGCATATTGAAAAAATAGTGAAGTTACACATGTAATAGCCCACTAATGGTAGTGCCTATGGTTGATGACAACTAATGTTGTAGGAACCAGATCATAGAAGCATGATTGAAAATGCAAGATATTGGATAAATGAGATGAATATGCACTCGTTGGAATACTAATAAACATTGCACAGTGCATGTGAAAATGTTCGTGCATATATATGATATTGCATATTGGTAAAATAGTGAGGTTTTACATATGCAATGAACCAATTAAGATAATTATTGTGGCTGCTAATAAATAGTTGTGTTCGCATTGGTTGTAGGACCAAAGAAAACCGAAGCACGGCTAAAGATGTGGATGATGTTGTTGCATATGACCAACAACCTTATGAGGAAAGGATGGTGCAACAAATCTATGATCATGAGGTTGGCAAAATGATTGTGTAACCTTGGTGAGAGGCCAACTGATCAGGTAACATCAAACGATGTTAATGACAGCCATGAAGGTAATGGATATTTGTGCTTAAGTGCATGGATGTTGAAAAAGGATTTGGTAAGATCCCTTCAACTATGATTAAACTATGTTGATGTCAACCTACCAAATATGGTGAGGTGTGGGTAAGTGAAGGCAGTGAGCCTTACACCCTATAGTTTCTTAGAAACCTCGATGCATTCATATGAAATTATATCATACCATTTGTGTATGATGGTTGCGAGTTTAACAACCAAAGCAAGTGATGACTTATGGTCCTATTGTAGTGTATGCCATATTATATGGGCATGGTTAGGCCATAATATGTTGGAATGCCTAGTATTCATGGATTAATGTAAGGTTGTATTGAGAGGTTATGCATTGAGTGAATGCACATTAAAAGATTGTGTAAATGTTGTGAATGTGCATGCATATGTGTGGGTGCACATCTTGAGATGCATTGTGTGAATGCATGGGTGTGACATATATATGAGGATAGCCTCATTGCTAAGCAAATCAATTCCTGTAGGAGATAGAATTGTAAATTCATGTTGAATTTAATTATTAATGCCATTGATTGGTTATGAATCAATCAGATTTGAAGTTATTGTTAAATGTTGCTAATTGTTTGGCTATTTGATAAGTGTGCCAGGATGACACATTGCAGGAAGATCATGTGTGATGGCTTGCAGAAGCCAAACTAAATGGGAAGGATCCCATGCCTTGGAAATGGGCTTTGGGTGAAACGCCATTATAAATTTTGATAACACCTCGGCTGCACTACATGTGAGTGAGAGGGTGAAATTATGCCAAGAAGGCATGTGTGAGTTATGAAACGTGGAAATAATGGGGTGGAAAACCGAAGTACTGTTGACTCAGAGAAGGGAGCCCCATTCTTCGCCAATCAAGGAAAGATTCATTTGTGAAACGAATGAGTATTCGGTAACCCTAACTGAGGATATGCATGTCTGATTATTAGATTTAATATGCAGAGCATGTTTTATTATTTCAGACTGCTTGAGTGGGAATACGGCCTACATGGCTCACATTGGAAAGGGATGCATACCTTTCGGGTGATGGGTTATGTTAGGGTTTTCAATATTGACTACACCCTAAGGGAATGGACGCATTCCTAGTGTTTCAATACTTGATAGTGAATGTTATGAAATATGGTTACAATTTTAGAGCAACAATACTGATGAGTCTGCTTATCCTTCTTGTGCTATCAGCTTACACAGATGCAATTTGGTGTTGCACGTAAGAGGCAAAGTGAAGAAAGGGTGCTCAAGAGGACTGTATGGGCAGTGGTAACCTTTCTACGCTCACACTAAAGGAAACTAGAAGAGATGGATAGGCCCGAGGAGCTGTGTTGCAGAAAAGGGGTATCATCCTTGTGTAGTGTGAGTGGGTATTGTGGGGCCATGCTAGCCTGCAGTCAAGTGAGTCACCTATGGAGTTCCTGGAGGGAACCACTGGTTGCATAAGAGAAGGAGCAACGTAATCATATTATGTTGTCCATATTTCCTGATAAACCCAGTCGATGTACTGGCTTGGCAATGGTTGTTGTATGCCTGATAAACCCAGTCGGTGTACTGGCTTGGCATTGATTATTTGGGTGTTGTGGCGAAGGGTTGCTGGATGCTTGATAAACCCAGTTGGTGTACTGGCTTGGCATGTTGTAAAATTGATGCCTGACAAACCCAGTCGGTGTACTGGCTTGACATTGGTTATTTGCATGTTGTGGAGGTATTGGTGAAGGGTGTTATTTCCTGACAAACCCAGTCGGAGAACTGGCTTGGAAATGGTTATTGTATGCTTGATAAACCCAGTCGGCGTACTGGCTTAGCATACTGATTTTTGAAATGCTTGATAAACCCAGTCTGCGTACTGGCTTAGCATACTGATTTTAGGGATGCCTGATAAACCCAGTCGGCATACTGGCTTGGCATTGCCTATTCGAATGATGTTGTGGAGCAGCAGGTGTGATGGCCAAGCATCCACCCCATAGGTGATCCAAGGCTTGTAAAGCAGAGAAGGAAACCTATGGAGTAGCGAGGAAACGCACAATACAGATAAGTATTCATTTTCATTTAGTTCTTGTTTGGAATAATGAAGATTTCAAGTATAAGTATTCTAACAGCTAAGCTGATACACTATTGTTTCTTTGTTGGAAATCTTGGGCATTGCAGGAAAGCAAGGACCCTGAAAGAACTATAAAATTCTTGGTAAATCCAGAGAGTAACTGAAGCTCGATAAATTCAGAGAATAGTTGGTGGGGGAATTAACCACTTGATGTTGTGGAGCAGTCGTCGTGTTGGCCAAACATTCCTTAATTAATTGATAGAACCCAGTTGGCGTACTGGCCTGGCATCGCCTATTCGAATGGTTGTGGAGTAGCTTGCGTGCTGTCCCAACATTCATTATTGTATCCACGGGAAATCCAAGGCTTGTAAAGAAAAGAAGGATCCTGTGGGATAAAGTGAAAACATCTAATACAGATAAGTATTTGGTTATCTTGCAACTTCTTGCTTATGAATATATGTGTGTATATGATTTGATTATGATTTCTTAAACTCTTGTCTAGAGATAAACCCTATGAAAATACACTAAACATGTTAATTGATTCAATGTTTGAGTGTAGGTATTGCTAGAAGCAAGGACTATGAAAGCATCTGGAGGATGCATGTGGACATGTGACCGTCCTAAAGAGAGCTCAGTATGAGCGGTAATGAAAGATGGTGCTAGTGGACATCTGTGGGTCCTAGCAACCAAAGGTTTTGTAAGCAACAATGGGGAAGGGTTCCCTAGCTGAAAAGCATTAGACAAACCTTAGACACTAAGTCTCATAGCCAAAAAAATGGCAAGCCAAGCATTCACATTGAAGTGAAAGAGGTTAAGGAGCATGAAACCATAGTGATGGTGTGGCTTCGGATTGGAACAAGAGTAAGAGGGGGAAACTCTTAGTCTTCTCTTTCCTTTTGACTAATGCATATTAGAAACAAAATATTGTTGAGTGTATGTCATAGATGAAGTTGATTGTGTTTATTGCTTGAAATGAATTGTGAATGTTGAATTAGTTATTTTCCTATGAAAGGATGAACATGAATGAGTTCATGTGTATGTTGGGAAAGCATGAAATGTGTGGAAGTCTCATGAGTAAAGCATAGACGTTCCAAGTCAATTAGGAAAATAATTGACTAATTTTAATATTGTGTTATGCTTGTCCTAATAGGAATTGCCATGATGAGTCTCACAAGAGAGACATCGAAAGCCATTGTTGCAGCTGTTACTAGCCAAGTGATTGCTAGTGAGAAACGTGAGAGCCAATTGTACACCTTGATCATGGAAGTAGACCAAAAGCTATTTGTTTTGGCTGGAAATCTTCCTCAATTAGTTACCAGGAAAGCAAGAAAGATGGTAGCCGTGGAATTCCATACTTGTAGATCAGCTGGAAGGGTAATAAAGGAAAGGGATTGCTGTGGAGCAATGCCCACCTGCAGAGATGGAAGATCAAAGCCAATAGGAGCAGCTTGAGGAAGCCAAAGGACTTGATCCTGAAAGGTCAAAGTAAAGAGATGGAATGCAAGACAGACCTGCCACCATTTGTGAATTTTTTAGGCATGTGTAAAGTGGGTATACATACTGAAGTATTGGAACACCGAGGACAGTGTTATTCCAAGGGGAGGGGTATGTAATATCCCCAGTTTGACCCCATGGCATTGAAATTGTAAATGATGTAATATTGTTATGAAATCATGGTGAGGAGCTCAAGGCCAAGGCCCCGCCATCGATTTATCGATGCATATGGTTTGCGTGCTATCCAGGCACACTGGAATTTCAAACATGTAAATATGGATTTTAATAAAATACCCACAACTAGCTATGCAATGCAATAAGAGATGGGAGCATGATTTTACAAGGAATTGGGAGGGAAAACATTCAAACACTTTGAACTATTCAAGTCAAGCCAAGTGTCAATGAGAGAACCCATCAAACCCTCAACTACCCATGTTGAATTTTGTACCCAATCATTGATTTCTCCCAAGAGTTGGTTGAGGTAGTTAATGCCTTGGGGAATGAGAGGTATGGCTGTCCAAATTCGGGTATGGGTAAGCCACTCTGCATGGGAAATCGCGTATTTCTTCTTGGGCAAGAAAAGAGCCATGAATTGCTCCCCAAGCCATTATCCATCAACCAATTGGGCTCTCTCACGAGTTAGGAGCTTGTTGGGCATTTTTCCCCATCGAACTTATGTGTTTTCCTTCATTCTCAGCTGGGAGAAGAGCGTTTTTGTGTTGCATACCATTGGGGAAGAAGGGGAATCGAACCAGGGGTTCCATAGAGATCGTTTGGATGTTGAATGCTCAGTTAGTTGGGGAAGAAATCGTTTTCCTCCATGTGAGTGTTTTTCCCATTTCCATAATCTATTTTTGGCTGGAAACGAATTGGGGAAAACCCATCACCATCCTGTTGTAAATCCCATTGTTAAATGTGTATCCCTACCCAATGATTGTGCTTGCTATGTGAGAAAAGAGTATGTTGGGGTATGGGTTATGGGTCTCCATTGTTTTGGCTTGAGCTTGAGTGCAAACATCCAGGGTTTTGATGTATCCTGATAAACCCAGCTATGGACTGGCTTGGCTCAAAAGAAATGCTTAATTGGTTGTGTATGAGCTGAATGTCCCCTTTTCCTTGTAAGAATCATGCCCAGCTCGGGGGTGGCCTTCGGACGGACTGAGTATATGCCGTCAAAGAGCCTACGGTTGGGTGGAACATTGCAACGACATAGCTAGTTGTTTTGGGACAATTGCACAACGAAGATAAGTGTTTTCTGTCTATGTATCTACTTCTGCAATGCTTAAATTAATGACTGTTATTGATATGTTGAATGCATATGAAGAGTGTGTGGATGAATATGTTTTATTTTGCTGTGCATGTTTAACTGATTTGCATCTGCACACATTTAATTTATGGCTGTGAATCTAATGAATGGGATTAGTTTTATGAAAAGCCCCAGAGATTGCCATCATGTACCCTTCCTTGCCTTGGATGGATGGGTGGGTACGTCACACATTTTATGCACTTGATGTAACAGGTAAACGAACTTAAACGCAACAATTCCAATCTAACTAAGAAATCCAAAAGTGCCATAACGACTAGTAGTTAAACGTACTACCTTTCATATCCACGCAAATCATAAGTCTTCTTTAGATAACATTCAAAAAGCCATTATACATCAACTAATAGTAATTAGTGTCAACCAGTAACATCAACCAACATCATTCATACATCAGTCATACAAACGTCGATCCAAAATACATCAATTCAGAATACCTCAACCATATATCAATCATATGCCGATCATATATAAATCATACACAAATATCAACCAATGACAATCATACGTGCATCAACTGACCATACAAACATAAACCATAGTACATCAACTAAAATACATCAACCAGAACACATCAGAATACATCAACGAGAAGCAAAATACATGAACCAGGATACATCAAATAGAATACATCAACCAGGATACATCAACCAGAATACCTCAACCATAACACATCAACCATAACACATCAATCAGAATACATTAACTGGAATACATCGAACAAAATACATCAACTAGAATACATCAATTGGAGTACATCCATCGGAATACATCAATCGGAGTACATCCATCGGAATGCATAAATAAGAATACAACAACCATACATCGATCATCAATATTAATCAATGACAACCAATCAATCATCAACAACCACCAAAGATAATCATACTTACATTAATCATACCTCGATCACCCATCAATCACCATGACAACCAAGAGAAACTAATAATAGCCATACATACAGTAATGACAATATCGTACATTTATCAACCATTATTCAACGAATGCCAATCATTAACAACCAATAGTATTAAACAACATGCATCAACCATTCAAACATCATACATCGACCATAGCAATCATATCGAATAGTTACTATTTATCATAACATTATATATAATTATTAGCACATGACGATATATATAATATCCATATATTAATCATACGTGTAAACAACCAACATCATCACACAAACACTACTAATACTACACTCATGTAAACAATTAGAACATACACATACATCGTACCTGCATACATACTCCATCAATAGCAATGTTATGCATACTTTGACAACAATCCCATCTAATCCCCATATACTAACCATACATTACGTTACTAATTATTTACACGTAGCACACAACTTATACTATCAACCAAAGTAAATACATAGTCACCTCAAACAATCAAACATCCTACCACCAAAATCTTCTAATAAAAAAAACAATTACTAGCTATACAACATACCATCATACACTCATACCATACACCATACTTACTATTAGTAGGTATTATTTATATGCATACGTTCATTTTGTCTACGTACATATTTTAATTCTTCAATCATATATCATATTATTATTAATCATATACACATCATATTAGTCATATAACCTATATATCTTATATTTTATACACCCGTATAATTATTATGTTATACCATAATATCCATACAATTATAGCGATATAATTACTTAATCCAATGTTATCATATTCGATACGCATTATAACATATATACTAACATAATACTTATGATCACACTATGCTTCCTAATACTTCCAAAAACTTTCAAACACTTCCCAAACACTTTCGAATACTCCCAAACACTTCCAAATATGTTTACACTTACTTCATTACATACGTTCACATCTATACATATATATACTTTTAATTACTATATTTATCACACATATTATATATATATATATATATATATATATATATATATATATATATATATATATGGAAAGGGTTTTTCTTCCGCTGTGAATCGAGTGGTGGCGCGTTAGCGCGGCGACCCATTGGCAGAGAGCCTCGGCTCCCCAGTGGCGGCAGCGGTAGCATAATCGCAGAGGGTCGCAGCTCCTGGTCGGGGCGTTCTTCGGCAGGTTGCGTCGGCAGACTGGTGGACTATCGAGCTTGGGCTCTAGGATCCCACGTTTCTGACGGCGTTCAGGTTGTGGAGGGTGCGCGACGGGGTTCCTATGCCCCTGGTATGCTGAGGTTCGTTGATGGCGGCGGCAGATCACGACGGCTACTGCCTGGGAGTTTCCGTGGGCCGACGTTTCATTTTCTTGGCAGGCTTGGGGTTATCTTCTGCAGATGCTAGTAGCACTGCTTTTTATTCATGGATTCTGGAAATTTTTTTCTTGTATCTTCTGCCTCTCTTCTTCGGCATTTCCGCTGGCTTCTTGTAGAGCCATATATGGTTGCCTTGATTTAGGTTTTATCTGTAGGATTTACCTGAGTTTTCTCTGTATCTGTTTTCTTTCATAGATGTAAGTTCGAAGTAGTTTTATTGGTACTGCTCAACAGCATATACACTCTGCAAGAGTGATGATGATCCAATGTAATTTTGTACTCGCAAGATGAAATAAAATTACGCTTTTTTTTCGGGGAAAAAAAAATAAATATATATATATATATATATATATATATATATATATATATATATTATGCATATATATATACATATATATAATATCATGTACCCCACATTTATCTTACACCACATATTATGTTATACATATTTAAATTTATGTCATATATATAACATTATCATGCACTACTATGCTACCTACTTACACATATAAAATAAATAAATAAAATTAAGAGAATATGAATCATTAAGGACAAGTGGCTTATTTCCTCCAAAAATAGGCAAGGAGTTACATTCCCATAAATAAAAATAAAGAAAATAGAAGAGAATATGAACCATTAAAGACAAGTGGCTCATTTCCTCCAAAAATAGGCAAGGAGTTACATCCCCATAAATAATCTAACTAAAATAGAAGAGAATATGAACCATTAAAGACAAGTGGCTCATTTCATCCAAAAACAGGCAAGGAGATACATCCCCATAAATAAAATAGAAGAGAATATGAACCATTAAAGACAAGTGGCTCATTTCCTCCAAAACTAGACAAGGAGTTACTCACATACATTGAAAATAAATAAAAATATAAAAATAAAAAGGAAGATGGAACCATAATTAAGACAAGTGGCCTATTTCCCCAAAATAGACAAGGAGTTACTCATCAATGTAACCGCCACCATCCAAGTGGCATAAATAAGCCTATAAAAGCATACTATCAATAGAAAATCCAAAATCCATACAGGGTATAAATGACACTTAATAAATTATATTAATATATAATAATATTAAAACTATATCATCTTAATAACTTATCATTGAATTAATATTGATAATGGTACATGGTACATACTATTATAATGACAATTATTTACTTATCAATTGAATAATCATAATGTACTAGTAAATAAATCATACCCCGTGAAGCATCTCAATATTAACAATTCAATGTGTAGTAAAAGATGCAATGCACGATGAACAAGCATTGAGCAATCAAGTCACTGAATGACAAAAGAGGAAATACACAAGCATCAACCAATCAAGTCATTGAACAGTAAAAGAAACAATGCATAAGCATCGACCAATCAAATCACTGAAGTAGTAAAAAAGGCAATGCTTAAGCATCGACCAATCAAATCACTGAACAATACAGGAGGCAATGCAATGTGAACATGCATCAACCAATCAATCTACTCGCACCAATAGTACTTACCAATCAATCTATTGAACAATAAATATGCAATATTAATTCATTCTAAATCATACAACAAACTGATATTTGAAGTGAGGCTTCTTATTCTTCCATTAACATAAGGGAGGTTAAAATTGTTTCACAAAGAACATTTATAAATTCCCAATGCACATAAACATAAAATTATGAGTCTATAACAGGCCCAATAGCCGCAGAGTTGGAACCTAAGCTCTAATACCACCTGTAATGTCCCCCGTGGCTATCAAAGGGTCTTAGGGACATATCATTAGCTCTCTAGGGATAATTAGAATATTTTAGCACATCGGAATAATTTTATAAATATTTAATTTCATTTTCTACAATTTAATTATGAAAAAATATCGATAATTCCATCATTATGCATCCATCCCAAGCCATAACACAGGTTACTTGCACCTAAAAAGGTTTTCACTTAATCATGATTAATTAGTAATCAATATACTAATTGCAACACTTAGCGTCACTTAGCGCATAATTTACAACACTTAACATAACTTCATTTGTTTATCACCTAATCATCATTTATCAAGACCAATGGCTAATTAACACCAAATATCATGTAAATACGGCCTAGTTGTCATTTTCTAATTAATTAAACAAAACAATTATGAAAATAACTCCACAAGACTAGTTAACTAGTATTTAACACAAACAGCTAGTCTTACACGAATTCAACACACAACCATGCCAATGAACCAAAAAGTGAAATTACAGCCATTATACATATATTTAAGCATGCACCTACATCCAATTAAAGGTTTATTTGCAGACCATTCCAATTGCACATAAGGTGACCTTTTCCATCAATTCCAATGAAACTAGTTAACATTCACCGCAAGGAATTTAGTCTAAATAACTGAACCAAAATGAAATGCATCCATATGTAAAGGATAAAAACTGATAAGTAGCCACCTATAACACAATAATATGTTAGAAACATAGCACATGGTTGTAGCATTCTGTTTTTACGAAAACAGAGATTTCAATCCACAACTAGTTATCAATTTTCACCGCAATGTACTTAGTTTCCAATTTAACTTTCCAAATGCCAAATAAAGAGAAATATATGACTAATATATCTCATGGAAAGTGTATCAAGGGAAACCTACAGTCATATGTCTGTACCTTTTCACCCATATACAGTCCATTAAATAATTCATAAAACTAGCTAATTCTACTCATCTGAATTGACTAGTTATTGTAGGAATCCTAGAATAATTAAATTCACAGCTCATAGAATCATTCAAATTCCATTCCAAATATAAATAAAATGTTTCATCAGTCATAATAGAGGTATATCTCATTCAAAAATTTCTTCAAACACTTCATATGCAAAGTCACAAATCTACTCAAAACAATTCCATTGAAGGAACTAGAAATTGGAAATTGATCTAGAATTTCGGTAGACATTTCACAAAACTATCAAGAATATTTCCCCTCACATTATCACACAAATTTCAAGTGTATTTATCATACATAAGCATAAAAATAGCACTTAGGAATTTTTACAAACACTTCATGTGCCTAGTCTCCAAACTATGCAAAACAATCCAATCAAAGAACTAGTTTTCGAATAAAAGATAGAAGCATTAAAGAGAAGTGTCTTAAACCATTATGGGGCTACTGTACCATCAAAATAAACATTATATAATGAATAGGGGCAGAAATATCAGTTATGTAGTAGAGGTGCAAAAGAATCATTTCCTCAAACAATTTGTGCACAAAATCCCAAAAACTAGTTTCCAATTCCTTCACAAAATTTACTTGCATAAATAGATTGAATTTCATGAGAAATTTCTTCCATGATTAGCTCATATATTTTCTCATACATTTCATGTGAAACCATATAAGAATCATATCAGAGCCAAGTAATTCAAATAAACATGAAATAAAGTACTTCTCTTGCAAAATATGCAACTGAAATCAACTGTGCCACGTTCCACCTAGCCATAAACACAATGCAATCCAAAACTCACTTTGCAATGGTCACCCCCGAGTCGAAACCATGATGCCACAAGAAAGAGTTCACTCAACCACAAAAGGAATCTAACATTGGTCCAATCACAATCCAATGGCAAGTGGATTCCACATCACTTCCAATCTAGGATCTCCAGTAGCAATTCCAGGACAAAGTTTTCAGGAGAAGACAGTCCAACCACAACCCAATGGAAAGTCTTCCTCGACTTCCACTCGATGGAAATTCCATTGGTTCCGGGACAAAAGATTCATAAATATATCAGTCAAACCTCAAATCCAATGGAAAGTGGATTCCACATCATTTCCAATTCAGGATCTCCAGAGACAATTCCAGGGCAAAACAATGGCAATTCCAAAGTAACTCAACTTGGGCACAGGCTTAGCAAGGGCGCACCAACTAGAAAAAAACTCATGTAACCAGTACCAAACACAAGCACAGTAGCAAAATCATGAACCATCACACAAGTATGACTAGCCAACAAAATCAAATCGAATTCCTTCATGAGCCAAGAGCATGCATAACCAACAAGAGAGACTAGCTCCCATCCACCCAAATCCCATTTCCCAAGAGCAATTCGAATTGAGGGGGAGAGGGAGGCACAAGGGAGGAATTACATTCCAAAAATAGAAAATAGGAGTTACACATCATCAGGCTACACCAAGAGACACACTAAACGAACTCAAGAGGGTGCACTAGGAGAGAGAGAGAGAGAGAGAGAGAGACTCTAACACTGATAAAAATTAATCCTGGAATAAATGAAACCAAAGTGTAACATAACACGTGAGGGTAAACAAGAAAAAGGGTCCACCAAGTCCACAAGAAGTTTGTATAAGATCAACATAGACACAAACACAAAGGTAACACTTTTCCCACAACCCCTTGCTCATAACATCATGATTCCTCATACTCTCTTTTGTGGCATCGGTCAATCCGGTTGTTTTATTTTATTAATTAATTAATAATTTCCAACATAATAATAATAATGTGCAAACCATAGTCCCGGCACCTCGTGCCACATCACAACACACATAATAACCACAACATATGTCCAGGGGTTAAACCATAGGGTATTACGCACTCATAGCCGAGTCATTTCACGGCTAGAAGCAATATAGAGAGGTATTCCTAGGTTCTCATGATAACTACATAGTATATACCTTAAACTATGAGTTAAACAAAAATTGTACAAGGAAACGAGAGTCTATTGAAGATTATTCCTTGAGATTCTTACAATTCTCCTAGTGATTTTGAAAAATTATAGGCCCTCTAACTTAGAATTATTTAATATTTGTCTATATTCTATTACCTTTAGTCCAAAGGAATATTTACCCCTATACTATAAGGAGAACTTACAAAACTATAATTTTTTTCCTCTAGTACCTGATCCTCCTAGTATCATGAGATTGGATCATTGAGTCTACCTTCGTGAATGGAAAAAAATTGTCTCTCTGATGAGGATGATAGTTTAGATAGTAGCGATTTGAAAATCATCCCTACACCGAAGCTTACTAGAAAACATCATACTATCCAGATGTAATACATGTTAGAAAATGAACTGAATAAACAAGTGAAACTCCAACATAATGATACAACTTCTTGTTTATCCTCTTGCAAACTCACAACAAAGTTTCTAGGAACTCTTGTTTCACACTGTAATCAAATTGGAGTTGATGGTTAGGGCATACTAATGGTTCTTTAAGTTAAGATAAAATATCATACCAAATAAACTACATAGATAATGTGATGATTGAAGACATTGACAAGATCTTGAACATCCAAGGAACTTATACACTGTTAACCAACTTAGCCAAAAATGCTTATTTGAAATAAAATTTACGGATACTATAGAATTTGGGCATGTAGATCTAGATACCAAGCAACACAGCAATACTGTGAAAGAGACCAACAATATAACAAATTAATGCAATAAGTGTGCTAAACATTAATCATTACACAAAAGAGAGAAGCCAATAACAAGATAGAATGGTGTATTACATTAAGCTTCAATGAATGAAGTGAAAGGAAATAAATATCAAGGCAATTCGAATTAGGTTAGGAGGTAATTCAAATTGCTCATGTAGTTCATGAGAAGGTAGTTAGGACTAACTAGAGCCAGAGACCCTTAGTTATCCATGCACACTCTCCAATTTGAGTTTAACTGGCTCGTAAATACCTAGAGTGGTCCCGAAGTGGACTTGACTTTCTAAACACTAGTTCCAATTGATTGAAGGCACTTGAAACTAACTAAACGCACATGCATGGGGAGCACATCCCTAAAACGACTCCACTCACGTGCTAATGACTGAATATGGCCATTTAGGGTCAACTAGGACCATAATTAGTGGAGTGCGCCCTCATGAACTAGTTCCTAACTCAACCTTAACTCAATAATTCCTAAAATTAGGGAGAAAGTCCCCAAAACAAGGAATGCGTCCATGCCAGCCAAAAATAGGCATCCACGAGCTCTAAAAATAACATGTTAAGCTCTCAGGATCTTAGAAGAAGCTATAGGGTGACTCAGAATGCCAAATTGGATGCAATTTGAATCTATAGACTCATGAAGTTGTAGCCTAATTCCCTAGGTAGGAGAATGAAGCTATGAGAGGGTTATTTTTCTCTAACACCCCTCCATAACTCGAACTAGGTGAAATAAATGCAAAAAGAAGGGTCTTGACAATTTGTAGCCATGTTATGTACCCATGTACAAAATATTCTCTAAGATTGAGTGAGAGGGAAAAACCACATGGGAAACCCCCCCATAAAAGAGAATGTAAGTGAGAAGGCTAAAGAGTCTACTTAGAAGGAGCCTTCAATTTCAAGGCAACTCGTAACTTGTTGAACTGCTTCTCGATGAAGGGCTTTGTGAATATCCTTGCAAAATTTTGTCAACTCCTCCTTCTCTTGGTGCATGTGAGTCCATTCACGACATCGAAACACTTTGAAGTGCTTGAATGATGTTTCTTGACCACTCCACTCCTTGCTTCGAATGGAGGAAATCCATTGAAGATTTTGTGTAGAACTTGGTGACTGTAGGAGCAAAACTTGTAGATACAAAGTATGACGAGACTTTATGGAGGTATTCTTCAATGAGAAATTGATTTGGGACAAGTTCTCTTATAGATACTGAGTATGAAGAGACATTATGGAGGCCTTATTAAATGAGAACCTGATTTGGGACAAGTTCTCCAAAGGATATTAAAAAATCGTTGATCACCTCTTCTTCTGGGCTTGTAAAAGGGTCTTCCTCGGCTAAGTAGTGGATCATGGATGTGCATATGTCCTCATTTGCCATATGTTGCGAAGCTTTTGGAGCCTCTTTCAACCCGTCAATGGATTTGAATATGTCCTCATAAGGCATATGTTGCGAAGTTTACATGGCATTCTTCAACCTTCAATAAGATTGGATCCCTGTAAAAAATAATATACCAACTTGTTTAGCACCCTTGCAACTCTGGTACCATGTAGAATTTGAGCATGTAGATCGAGATACTAAGAAACATAGCAATATTGTGAAATAGATCAACAATATAACAGATTCATGCAATAAATGTGCCAAACATTAATCATTGCACAAAAAAAGAGAAGTCAACAACAAGAGATAATGTTGTACTACATTAGGCTTCAGTGATTGAAGTAAAAGGAAATAAATAGAAAGGCAATTCGAATTAGGTTGAGAGGCAATTTGAATTGCTCATATAGTGCATGAGAGGATATTTAGGATTAACTAGAGCTAGAGACCCTTAGTTAGCCATGCACACTCTCCAAGATGAGTTTAACTGACTCATAACTACCTAAAGTGGTCCCTAAGTGGACTCGACTTCCTAAACACTAGTTCCAAGTGTTTGAAGGCACATGCAACTAACTTAATGCACATGCATGAGGAGCACATCCCTAAAAAGACTCGATCAATGCACTAATGGTTGAAGATGTCCATTTAGGGTCAATTAGGACCATAATTAGTGGAGTGTGACCTCATGAATTAGTTCCTAACTCAACCTTAACTCAATAATTCCTAAAAGTATGGAGAAAGTCCCAAAAACAAGGAATGTGCCCATGTCAACCAAAGATACATCTAGGAGCTCTAAAAATAGCAGGCTAGGCCCTTAGAATCTTAGAAGAAGCTCTAGGGTGACTCAGGAGTCTAAATTGGATGCGCTTTGGACCTGTAGACTCATGAAGTCATAGCCTAAGTCCCTAGGTAGGATAATGAAACTATGAGAGGGTTATTTTGATATAATAGATACATCCTTAATATCCTCTTGCTAATCTTGAACTTAGAAGTAAATTTCAAGCTTATGGTCAATCTATGAACTTTGAGATGGATGAGATTGAGGGTAAGCTTAAAATTACTCATATAGAAGGTATACTTGGTGTAAAATATGTTTCACGAAGAGGAATCTATACTACAAAAATCATAAATGAAGGATTGTTACCATCATTTTTGGAAGAGAAACAAAAAGATGCTACAAATGCAATCATTGAAGAACATTATGACACATGTCATTGATTTTCCTTGCATCTAATAAAAAAACTATTCTTTGTTAGTGTCAAGACTAATTGGTTGTCCAACCCAACTTAATATACAGAGCAATGATCAAGAAGAAGAAGAAGAAGATCTAAACCATTGACATCGTTTCTCTTAGAGGGATATTTTTAGAAAAGCCTATAGATACTTTTATCAAAGAAACTAATGAACTATTGGATTTTGCATATCCTCATGCCTTATTGCTATGCTATTAAGAAGATACCCATCTAACAAATGATTTACCAAATTATTCCTTATCCTTTCCACTTCACTATAAATACAAGGATACAATTTGAAATGAAGATAAAATAGAATGAGAGCTAGAAAAAATGGACAAAATTCAAGAGAGGAAAGAGTATGTCTACTTGGCAATACTAACAACTTGTATGGTGACAATATGCAAATTAAATGTGTATAGGAGCCTACTTGCAATATAACATACAATATTAATGGATCGCACAACATAAATTGAACCTATCATTCGAACACAGGATGTATAAGATCATATCCCTTTTCTCAAGTCTCTTGCAGTGAAACAAGAGGACTTGTGGAAACCTTGCCTGCACATTCATATAACATTAGTCCACCTGATTTGAGCATAAATAAGATGGTATGTTTAAAAGAAGCAATATCAAATGAAGCAATCAATAAAATGGGCACTAATTTACAAGGTAGTTGTTTACACTAACTAAGCTATGAAGAGACTCATATAATACAAAGATGTATGCCAAATGATGATTACCTTACTCAAGTAGAAGATGGAGACTAAGATGTGATCTATTGTCCAAACCATTGCATAAAAAAAGGGGTATTCTAATCATATTTCATAGACACTCAAGTCTCAACGGATTGTGAAGTTCAAGCTAATGAAATGAGATGTACCATTTGCTCCCTGAATCAAGAGGAACGTTGATTCAATTGCATGCTCTAAGGATACCCATGTTGAGGATGATAACGTGCTCTTATGATCTACAAATTCCCATATTTTTCTACATGATCATTAAAATTTGCATAGAAATACTACTATGTCACTCCTTATCCTATTTCAAAGAATGCCATACATTAACAATGATAAGTTATTGAATGTGAAGATTGCAGTGACAAGTGGTCTGAGCAAATGCATTTTCCTTAATATGTGCTTTCATGAGTAGATATCCACGAGCATAAGGAAAAACATGTTCAATAGAATAAGAGGAAACTATCTAGGATATGTTTAGTGAAGGTTACATTCAAAGAACTTCTCCATCATCGATGCTTAGATCATAGAATATTTTGTGTGCTTATAATTTGTAATATTAGGATCAATAGGCGAAAGCAATGGAGCTTATGAACGGTGGTCCTGTACTCAACAAAAATATCTCTTCCATTGAGGGGAATGAAATAGGATCCATATCCCCATGTATGGGGCGACAAGGAGGATGGGGAAGGCCACACAAGGGCCAAGGATCATATGATCAAACCCTCATCTCAACCATGGCACTAATTTCGAGGTGACAAGTGGCAACAAGCATGCACTGTATCATCATGTAGGGCTCAATGGAAGGGACATTTGACTTTGTAGGTCGCTATTGTTTCAATTAGGGAAGGGATATGGTGATCTCTCGCAACTATAGTAGACAAAAGAGCGAAGGGTTGCAGAAGATCGATGCAATCATGAACGTAAATGGAAGGTGGATGTTCCTCACATTTAGATGGATGCAATGTTATGGAGCACCTGAGGAGTTTCTAAACTCAGATAACTTGGATGGTAGAAGGAATCCCTCACCGAGGGAGTCAAAGACCTTTTCTTGGGAATGATATTGTATTCTATTAGAGCTTAGCCTTAATTTTCAAACGGTGATTGTATTCAGAGATAGGGATTATGTGAGGGGGGGTACTAGTTATTTGAAAGACACGATTGAGCGAGGGACCTTCTAAAGATGAAAAACCAAATTAGTTTCCTTTTAGATTTGGATGTCGGGTTTTTGTTTCAGACATACTAGTTTTGTTATAGATTTTCTTAAATATTACTAGTTGCTCTATAGTTTTTGGCAGTGCCCATCCTTAATTAGTTAGGGTCAATATATTGGGAATGGCAATCACATGGAAATCTCTTCTTTGTTGTTGGTTTGGTTTCCCATGTGGTAGACCAACAACATAAAACTCTATATATTATCTATTAAGTAATACAAAAACTCTTATAGCTTAAAAATAAAAATAGGATCCATATCTTTTACCAATCAAATCAAACCCAAAGTTGTTGAGTTCCCTACTAAAATCATGATTCTAAAACACTTATAGCCGATACTCTATAATATTGAAGATTGTACTACCATCAAATAACTTTCACAATTTAAGAGTGAAATGACACCAATATGAGGAACAATTGTCATGATCAACACAATAAATAAGGTTTTGATAAAGAGACAATTTCCCTGAGTTGTAAAACATGGCAACAAGTAGAAATAATGCTGAGGCATGCACGTATTTGTGTTGCTATTTCGACATCATTAAATGTTGGATGGAATCATCACTTTCTTAGCACTTTCCTCAAGATAGTAAACATTTAATCCTTCTTGTGGTGAATGAATTTTACAACACTTTAAATATATTCATCATGCAATATGTAGTATACAAGTCTTGCAAACCTATGCATAACCCTGGTATTTCTGTAGGTGTTGATATCGTTCGATGGTTACATTGGATTCATGATTTTACATAATTTTGAATGGGTTAGCATATGTTAGAGTAGAGTTAGTTTAATTGTTTCCTAGACATGTTCTGGATTTTAAGTTAGTTTTTGTTATGCTTGCTTAGTGACTAGTTTTCATTTCTGCATTAGTATGTACATGCTAGCAACCTTCTACTTTTTGCTAAAACCAATTGATATTAATTTATGTTGTTGCTTAGTTAGTTGGTTTAGTTTTCTTACCTTGTATAATATGGTCATGGTAATAGAGGTTACATTCTGTTGTGTTTCTAAGTTTGAACTTTACATGAAGAAATGGTTGTCCTATAATTGAACATCCAAATCTTGTGCAAAATACCCTAAATGTTTGTAAATATATTTTGTTGTCACCCATGCAGTAACCAAAGCAAAAATGATGTCAATGAAGTATGTTCCCTTACACATGGAAAGAAAAATACTTTATTGAAATTAAAATCATTGTTAAGAAACTTGCTTACTATAAAAGAAAAGCCAATCTAAATTTGGTCAATGACCTTCCATCACAATGCATTTAACCTAACACTGCCTTGAAAATATCATATTCTACACTAATCGCTTGAATTTTGGCTCCACATTTCATGAACTAAAAATTGACATAAATACACATTAAAAATCAAATCTAGTGGATTGAACACACAATTTTAATAGTGTGTTCGCTATAGATCATCATGTATACAATAAGCTAAATATTCAAATAACAATTTGATTATGAAGCTTTTGGTGACGAGTTGGTATCGGATAAAAGTTAGTGGATGAAAAGAAATGATTGATGCTCGCTAAGAATTATTAACCAAATAATTAGGGCAACATTTCATGACATAGGGATTCACCCAAGGAGCTTAGGGTAAGAGTCCTTGTAACTCTTGGGTAAAATGAAAACAAGCCTCAAAAAATGAATCAAGGAAAAAGACACACAAAAAGAACACCTTGATCGCGGATATAAAAAACCATAACATCCTCAAGGAAAAACCACCTTCGAATCAATACTATAACCAGCAAAATAAACTTCCTTTAATGAGCAAGAGCATAAACTTGATTAAACCACACAATTTGATGAAAACGTGTCCTAGACCAATAATTACAAGCTTAACAAAGAGTTTGATGCCTACTAGGAGCCAATATAGTTTCTAATTTTACCTAATCTCCCAACCAATGGAACGATATTGAATCCCTCCATCAAATGCCATACATTTTCATAGGCTTGGTGAATTGAATGACCATGCTACTCCATAAGAATTTATGGATGTACATTGCAAATGAGAGAGATATGTGCCAAGGAATTATGTTGCCTCTATCACAAAGGATACATGGGAGGCATGCAATCCATGAGATTTAATGTTGTTACACTTGAGGAATGGTTGGGAAACCAAGCTCCCCATTAATTCATATCATTCATTCATTTAGCCTCGTCCTTAAGTTTTCTAAGGTGTCCACTTGTGAATTAAAGTGCATAAGAATATGGAAGAATGCAACACTTTCAAATTTGTTTGCTTCATTTTTAAGCTTGTGATGATTTCTTACAAGCTTGTTATCATAAGAAGAAGATGGGTCATCCACGAGATTGAAGAAAATCATCAAGTGTCGAAGAATAAGAAGGTTTGTAACCTTTGCAAGTTGATCAAAATCAACCCTTGAAAGAGTGCAAGCACCTCAACTTGGTTATTTCTCATTTTTCCCAATCCAGATTGAAAGGAAGTTTCCTCTCTTCCACCGGGATCAAATAAGATCCCCCCCACTCCTACCACCCCTAATGCTATTTTTTTAAAATTTAAATGGATGTGAAAATGCTTTTATTTAATAATATTTTTGGCCTTGTAAGTGTTACAAACAACGCGAACATTGTTGTCTCTTCCATGTTGGATTGTAAACAATATTTTATTGAGCTTAAAAGCATGTACACACACAAGCACTATGGATGGGATGGATGTTGCAATATCTTCCATACTAGGTTGTAGAAAATGCCACTAAACATGATAAAATGGAGACTAAATGATGAGTGTTTGGAAAATAATAAAATACATGCATTAAGTGATATACATATAGAGAAAAAAAGTTTCATATGATAAATGTTTTTTTCTTTCAAAGAAAAAAAATGGTGGACAATATTTTTCTAAACATGGATATAGGGCACTTCAGGAGGGTGTAAATATGGACATAAAATGGTGGTGGGATAAAACATGGAAGAACAAAGCACCCATGAAGACCAAAATCTTCATGTGGTTAGCATTGAATAATAAGGTGCTTCCTTAGGAGGGATACATAAAAGAAATAGGGAAGGCCCTAATATATATCTTGTGTGAAGACACGATGGAGAAATTGTTATGACGCAAATAGTACACACCTGCTCATAGAGATATTTTCCCAATAGGCCCAGAAATATATGGGGCATTCAATGGGTTTCAACAATATATAGATTGAGACAACTGTGGAAGAAATGCCTGAAGAAATCACATGAGAGACGATAATTGAAGGTGTTTAGAACTATTCCTTTTTTAGTCTTGTGGGGTATTTGGATTGCTAGCAAGGCCATAATTGTTAAGGATAGGACTATACATACCTTCCAAATTATTGCACAAGTATGTGTTATTTATCAACAATGCATAGTTATTTTGAAGGTTAAAATTCCCTACCAATTACATGAAGATTGATTGACAATACAATGTCTTGGGGCTATTGGGGCTATTTTGACAATGCCTATCAAGGTCCCAATTCGACCAGTAGTGTGGGGGGCGGGGGGTTTTGTATATCAATGAAAAACATTACATATAGTTCAAAGCAAATTTAGGATAAGGTGCAAACAATTATTGGGAGTTCATGGCACTAATGTTAGAGTAAATAACCCTTCTAGAGCATGTCCTGAGGAGTCTAATAGTCCAAACCACGCTCAGATCCACCTTATGATTTAGCCATGAATCAAAACCCTATTTTTTGGGGCACCTTCCATGATTTGAGGGTACATTCCATGATTTGGGGTATTTTTTCCTTGATTTAAGGAATTTGGTTAGAACTATATTGTGAAATTGCCCATAGAAGATCCAAAGAGATGATGTAAACCTCACAATGAAAGAATTTAGGAATAATAGAAGAAGAGACCAGCAATAGAACTTAGATCCAAAGAAACTCTGATTGAGGTAGAATAATTACACATGTTACATTAAATTGAATAGTAAACAAGTAAATATACAATGCTGAGTATGAGGATTCGAATTCACTAGGAGGAATTCGAATTGGCCTTCATGCACAGATCCATAATCAGTGGAGAGTCATCAATGCTTAACTAGGAGTCCACCTTCTCATCAGTGAAGTCATCAATGCACAAGTAATGGTCAACTGGGAGTCAAACTGAGTCTAACTGAATGTGGTTGGTGTAACTGGCACATGGAAGCACTAATATAGTGAAGGAGGCTCAGTGGAGGGCGCCATAGGAGTTAACTGGAGTCAGAATGGTCAATCTAGTCTCACTGGAGGTCCAACAGAGTGATAAACTCAGTAAAGAGTCAGTTAATCCTTAAATCAAGGAAATAACTGAAGATAACTCAATATAACTGAATATAACTAGATTGGTAGGTGAAGAAGGCGCCCTTGTCATGCATTGGAGCAAAGGAGGGCGCATTAGTCACTGGGAGGGATAGAAATGATCTAAAAGAAGCTCCGGGGGCTAGTTTGCTGAGGACTAGGTGCGGGGACTGATGACCTAGAATGCTTGCAAACCCTAATTTTGCATGCATGACTGAAAATGGAAATGACTAGAAAGCTAGTAGGACTAGGATGGAATATAGGAATATCCTAACATATATTTGCTCCACTAATTAAGTTCTAATTGAACACTAACTATTCCATAACACTCATTAGTGCCCTAGTTAAGTTAGTAGCACCCCATTTGAGTGATTTTAGGAACATGCATGGTATTTTTTAGTTAATTGAGTGATGAGTGAGTTCCTTCATCAATTAACGCGTTCTAGGAGTGTATGCATGGATAATTAGGGTTATCTGCTCTAAATTAAGCATGACTATCCCTCTTTGCATGGCATGGACAATTCGAATTACCCTCCAACCTAATTCGAATTGTCTTTCTATATATTGGAATTATCTCCTCTCTTTGAGTCAATGAACTTGATCATTCCTTTCTCTTCCATTCCGAGTTTCTAATGTAATAATCAATGTTATCCATTTATTACATTAGGATTTGATGGTTGATTTGTTTCTCATTGCATATCTAGTTAGTTTAGGTGCCTAGATCTATACATGTTCAAATATTATATGCTATCAAAGCATAGGGGGTACTAGACTAGTTAATGTTTAATGATTCCATGTTAGTTATCTAGCTTGCAAGTTGAGAAGGGCTTTCGTAGCTAGGATTTTGCAGCCATTAAGAAGGGTTTCATAGCCACCCAAAAAGGATTTTGTAGCCACCCAAGAAGTATTTTGCAAGGCTTTTGCGGCCACCAAATAAGGCTTTTGCAACCACTACTCTTGCAAAATGGAGAAACCTTTTGTAAGCCACCAAAGAATGTTTTTTTCAGCCATCAAAGAAGGTTTTTTGCAGCCACCAAAGAAGGCTTTTTGTAGCCACCAAAGAAGTATTTTTCATCCACCGAAGAGTGATTTTGAAACCAACAAAAATCCCATTTATAGTACTCATCTACAGCCATCAAAAGTGCAATTGCGGCCATTGAAGGAGTGCTCATTAACGACCATCAAAGAAGTGTACTTGTAGCCATCGAATAGATCATTTGCAGCCATCAATGAACGCTTTTGCAGCTATCAAATAGCTTGTTTGCAGCCATTAGAGAGCTCTTTTGCAACCATGGATCTCCTATCTACCCAACTCAGTTGTTACACAATTGGTATACTAGATCCAGTCTTGTTGAAGGAGGCCTCAAAAGCTTTACAACTAATGTCCTAAAAGGACTTATTCACATACATTTAGAAGATGAAATAGGCCATTGGAGAACTTGTCCCACATCAGGTTCTTGTTGAAGAACACCTCCAGAATTTCTTCTCATTCTCCAAATCTACAACCTTTACTCTTACATCTCACCAAGTTCCGCACAAAAGCTTCAAATGATTTTCTCCATTTGAAGCAAGGAGTGGTCAAGAAACACCATTCAAGCACTTCAAAGTGTTTGTATTTTGTGGATAGACTCACATGCACTTCAAAAGAAAGAGGAGTTCACAAAGGTTTGCAAGGATCTTCACAAAGCGCTTTATTGAGTAGCAATTCACCCAATTGAGAGATTCTTTGGGAGTAAAGGCATTTTTTGAGGAGGCTCCTTAAAGTCTTATTTACACATTCTCTTTTATGGGGGGGGTTCTTTTCCCACTAGGTTGTTTCCCTCTTTCCCAATTTTTATAGAATATTATTATGTACATGGGTACCTATCATGGCTGCAAATTGTCGGGACCCATTTGTTTTACTTAGTTTTCTTTACCTAGTTAGGCTTATGGGGGGGTGTTAGGGTAAATAACCCTCCTACAACTCGTCATGATGAATCCAATGGGCCAAACCACACTCAAATCCATCTTTTGATTCAACCATGAGTCAAAACCCTGAGGTTGGAGGCACATTCCTTGATTTGGGGATGCTTTCCCTTATTTGGGGGACTTTCTCCTTGATTTAAAGAGGAAGTTGAGTGAAGTCTATGTGTACCCCACTAATTGAGTCTTAAATTACCCTAACTATTCCTAACTGGTCCTCTAGTGACATTAGCACCCCATTTCAGTTTAGTGCATGTTAGTTCAGTTCAATTCAATGCACATTAGTTTAATTCAATTCAATGCACATCAGTTCAGTTCAGTTCATAACAGTTTAGTTTATTTCAGTGCACATTCGTTCTGTTCAGTTTAGTTTAGTTTAGTTTAGTCCAGTTTAGGATAGTTCAACTTAGAGCTTGCATGAATAATTGAGGTTATTTGTCATAAATTAAACATGGATAACATGGGAAACTCAAATAATATCCTAACCTAATTCAAATTGTATCTCTATATATTGTAATCACCTCCATTCTTTCAATTAATGAACTTGATCATTCTTTTCTCTTCCATTATGAGTTTCTTATGTAGTACTCTATGCTATCCATTCATTACATATTGACTCGATGACTAGTTTGATTCACATTGCATATCTATTTATTTTATGTACCTAGATGCATACATGTTCAAATCTTATAACTAGAACAACTAATGAAGATTGCGTTGGATAAGGGACGTCATCATCTACAGGTATTTTGTAACCCACCGATTGTTGTTAATTGGATGAAGAATCATCTACATGTATAGAATATTATTCTCCTCCCTATTGAACATCAACTCAAGGAAATTATCCTACTTTTTAATAGGATATCTTTCACCCATGTATATAGTGAACAAAATACTATTGTTGATGCTTTATCTAAAGCCAAATTGTTGGTTCTTGAGAGACAACTACTTTTAGAGGAGTCATTGGATGGCTCTACTTATGAAGCCATGCTTGTTATATAGCTTTGAGAAATACCCTATATAGGTTATAAAACCCACTGAATTTTGAAAACAAAATTTGTATTGAATGGCTACAATGGGTCTTTATGTGATCTTTTGAGCTCCACGAGGAGAACTAAATAAATTATACACATATTTGGGGTATCATTTGTGGTCTGATAGAATGGCATATATCCACATGTATATATATTGTGCCATGAGCACTTGAAGAGAGTGTTTTTAATCCTCTTATGGAATAAATAATGCATATTTTCCTTAGAAAAAAAAGTTGCTTTTTTAACTGAATAAAATGAATTACTTATTTAATAAAATATTAACATTGTTATGGCATTTTATATGAAAATTTGGGTAACATAACACAATTTTTATGAGAAAAGGTTGTAAATTGAAGGAACAAAAACTCAATGTACAAAATTGCGGCTTTGATTACAAAATTAATATCATTAATCTTTGCAGGGGTGGTAGGAGCGAGGGGAATCTTACTTGATCATGATGGATTAAGACATGAAAGTTTCTTTCAAAGGGGATTCAGAAAATTGACAAATAACCAGGCCGAGGTGCTAACACTCTTTTAGGAGTTGAGATTGATAGACGCATGAAGGGTTATAATCCTTATTGTTCTTGGATACTCGATGATTGTCATCAATCTCATGGATGACCCCTTTTATTCTTACAATGGCAAGCTCGCTATAACTATTCATATAATTAAAAATGAAGCAAGCATGATTGAAAGTATTGCATACTTCCATTTGCTTAGGCACTTCAATTCTACCTTGGCGATCTTAGGGACAATGCTAAAATGACGAAACAGTCAGAATTAATGAGGAGCTCGATTTCCAACCCATTCTTGAAGTATAATGGCATTAAACATCATGAATCACAAGCCTCCCATGTATCCTTAGTGGCAGGAGAAACACATGTTTTTGGCACATACTTGCCTCATTTGCATTGTACACCTACACAGTTTGATTTTATGGAGCATCAACGTCATTCAAATTGCCAACCCTGTGGAATTACATGCAATGGATTTGATGGAGTGGTTCATTGAGAAATTAGGGTAAATTGGAAGCTAGCTTAGCTCATGGTAAGCATCAAATCCATATCCAATTCTGTAATTGCTAGTCCAAGGCACATTTTCATCAAATTTTGTGGTTTAATCAAGGTTATAATTTCGCTTGTTGAAGGAGGTTTATTATGCTGGTTCATAGTCTTGATTCAAAGGTGGTTTTTCATTGGGGATGTTTTGGTCTTTTATATCTATAGTCAAGGTGTTCTGGTTGAGTGTCTTTTTCCTCAAATTTTGTTTATAGGTTTGTTTTCATTTTACCCAAGAATTACGGGGTTTGCTTACCCTAAACTCCTTCAGGATATTTTGGCCTCTCATTTGGGTTTGTCTACTCTGCTAAGGTTGTCTTTTAAGCATTTGATTTGGGTAATTTGGAATCAATATTTCTTGTTGTGTGCCTTTGGGGTGTGTTTTCTTTTGGAAATTTGTTTCTTGCTCTACTATGACCCAATTGTTTCAGTTTACTCCCATCTTGAACACATACTCGGATCTTTTGTTTCTTTGTGTTTAGTTTCTCTATACGGGATATCCCTTGGGATCTTGTTATTTTAGGTCCACTTGAATACGACCTTCAGGCTGAGTGTTATAAAGTGAAAACGTTCCCATCACAAGATGTGTCTTTTATGTGAATAATGTGAAATTCATGGGACCCTTAGAAGACATGAAGAACTAATAGTAGGAAATAACACTCAATCTTCTCAAATGTTACTAAGGTGCATGTCCAGGAGGAAACACATACCAACACTTATACCATGGTAATGGAAACATTCTTGCAACACAAGAGGCAAATCCAGACACTTGAAACCAAATTCAACCTAATTTAAAATGTTGTGTAACCTACTTCACAATGTTGTCAACAATCTTCGTAGGGATTCTTATTATGCAACATCAAATGTTAGAATTCCTATGAAAATATATTTAGTGGATGCAAAGGAAGAAGAAATAGTCAACCAATTAGCATTAGAGATGGCCTGGCTCTTGTTGAAGCAAATCAAGTACCAAAAGGGTAGGAGGAAGCAAACAACATGCATGTGTTCTCTTAATTTTAGCTAAATGCCATGTGTTGTAATTGAAAACTTTATTTAGGCATCTTTTGGCAAGTCTATATAAGTAGGGAAATAAGATATACTTTTTGAAGGATAACAATTCTTTTTTTTGTTTTAGTATATGGATAGAAAGCTTATATAATTTTGTACTTTTGCATTTATATATTGGCCATTGCAAATGCAACAATTTATAAATACAAAATGTATATGTTTTTGTTAAAAAAATCAATCTTTGCTACAGTGGTTCCATATAAAACAATGAGATATGTGCTTTTAATGGTGAAGATAAAGAGAGGTTTTTTAAGGTAAGTTGGTATTTTGTAATTGGTAAGTTGGTAAGTTGGTATTTTCATGGCGGAGTCTTGCGGTTTCCCAGCCTGGACGCGCTCATAGATGCGACCGTGCTCGGAGCCATCCGGACTGGACCCCTGAAACTCTCCAAATTCGACTAGGGCCTGATGGAGAACGAGATGATAGCCCACATGCAGTCCCTGGGGGCCAAGAACAGAGTCTTTGAGTCCTTCATAGGTATGGGGTACTAAAACACCTATGTTCCTACTGTTATCCTTCGCAATATAATGGAGAATCCTGGGTGGTATACGCAATATGCTCCTTACCAGACAAAGATTTCCCTTCTCCCTTCACAACAATTCTAGTGATATTGGATCTATACACGAATATCTATGTCTCAAGGATTTAAAGAAGTCACCTCGAACTTATTTCCTTCAATGCCAAAATCAATGTCACCAGAAACCAGAAAATGGAGCAATTACTCAACCACACACTTAGCAAAAGTAAAATAAATGACCATAAGACCTCGCAGATTCGTTAACATGCCCAAATAAAAGACGCAATTCTAAGAATAATGGACCAAAAAACAGTGGTAAGCGCCGGGAAAACCTAACAGGGATGCTTGTCTCTGTTACGTAACAAGTTTGACAAGAAGTCGAAAATATCGAACCTGGAGGATAAAATTTAAGCGATAAATAGATGTAATCAATATTCACAAAACGCAAGCTCGCAAAAATATTAAATGCTAAAGAGCTCTTACACACTGCAGTAGAGGTGCAGTAGCTCATTGAACGCAGCACAAAGGCTACACATCCAAAACATTTAATTCACAAAATAACAAAACGGATATGATGACGATAAAGAAACATAAATAGCAAACTCTTCGACGTTTGCATGCAGAGACGAACCCGAGAATGCCGTAAATACTGGAAGTTGCTGATAAATCCGGTAGCGACGATGCAATTCTTCTTCATTGTCATTACTAGAGACCGGTCCCTTCTCGCTTCTCCGTACAAAACAACCAGATTTGGGCCTCCTCCTGGGATGGAAACCAGAGGTCCTCAAGAAATAGTGAAAAGCAATCGAACGCTACTGCCACAAAATCCAAAAAGACGCAGTGGCCACAAGTACAATCGACAGGCCTTCACTATCTCCATAAACCAATTCAGGTTTCGACCTGAGAATAGTTGACATGGATTAGTTAGGCCAGGAGTCTCAAATAAACTAAACTATTCATAGATCCATTTTCCGCAACGATGGATCTATTCAAACGAAAGTTACAGATATTATGGGAGATGGATAATAGCCTAAAATATTTATGCTACAGAGATTAAGAGCCAATACTTGACCTATATGGTCACACTGCGCGCCAAACCATGAGCTATGGGTGGTGAGTTGGATTGTGGTTCGTCCCACCTAATTTGTTGGATACACAGTTCTATATTACAACAAGCTATCCTCCTTCTATGGATTCTCCACTTTGTTAAGAACAAAGTATCCACATACTATGATTGAATTGCATTCCGAAAACCCGTTTCTTTCATGGAATTGGATTGTGCCAATATTTAATTCGTTGGATGCAAGTCGGGGAAGAGAGTCGGGGTAGATATAAAAGGACAAATCCATGACCTCCCTGCTCATGTCTGGGTTCATGCCAACAAATACATTAACTGATAACATATCGATGACCTAAACTATCCAGATGGTCATCTAAAAATATCCAGCAACAGGCAACAACTACTCCTCATAGGCCATCGATATACAACGAAGCGACTAACCAAAAAATATGTTTGTCTATTTCTGATGTTAGTAGATCATTTTTATTAATGTCCAACAAATGACCATAAATAGACCATAAATAGTTTAATGGACTGCTAGGTACATCCAAATCAATAAGCAATGGGAATACTAATGCATTTCTTGTAGCTGTTCTTTAGGTGATGATGTGTCTGAATAAACAATGGGAATACAAATGCATCTTTTATAGTTCTTCTTTAACTGATGATGTGTCTACATCAACAATTTACCTTTCTTGTGAATAATTAGCCGATGTTGAGTTATTTTAAAACAACTAAAAGTAATTAATTATTTTCATTATTTTGAAGAATCAACAAAGTGTTGAGTCTTTTCATAAGACAAATAAAATGTATTTTTCTCATTCTTTTGAAGAACAAGAAAGGGGTGAGTTTCAACTTAGCGCTTGATGGATGGAGATGAGGGATCTAAAGACAAAAAGGAGGAGACCATGAGGTGTTGGACTTAAGTCGCTACAATGCTCTCATATCCATTAGAATATACTTAGAAGGGAACTCATCTGAATTTTAGCACTGGCATCCATATGATCAGCAGGTAAGATCTCATTCTTGGTCCTATAAGACTTCGAGGGTGTCACTAAAAAGACCTTGTCGAATTTTTGGCCTTTTCGTTGAGTTTGGACAAACTCTGCTAAGTTTGTCGTCACCTTAAAACTTTTTGCATTACACTCCGCAAAGTCTCTCATCACTCTAAATTTTGCATTCTAAAATTTCATGAGTTAAGGTCTATCCCTTTATGAGAAAAGCCATGTTAACCTTTGTTTTATTTTATCCAAAACACGAAAATTTTAAAAGAAAAAATACATTATTTTGAAAATCATTTTATGATTTATAATAGTTTTATTAAAAAAATGGGTTAAATTGTCCAAGAGCCAACGGACAAGCTGATTCGACGAACAAGATAAGAACGAAAGGCCCTAATATCCATATGTTGATTTATAATAAATGTTTATGTCCATTACCTAACGATAATGATAGCTTGAATTATTAATGGGAATCTCGTTCATTATCCCATTTCAAACTTGTTGGTGGATAATAATCACTAATGTTATTTGTTAATGAGTTTGAATAACGTGTTTCTTAAAGTTACTTTATTTTTGGTACATAAAGTTACTGTGTTACATTATGTTACACATCTCCTCCATACTAGGTTGTAATCACCTCTTTACTCTCGGTGTAATAAATAAGTTAAATTAAGGTAAATAGAAGATAAGCCCACCATAAATTTTGACAATGGAGCCACATGCCAATTAGTATGCAGTAATGCAATCACAAGGAAGTTAAATTATATAAATAAATAAATGTTTGGTAAGATGTGGTATGATAATAGCATAATAACATGTTTGTTGTGATAATAACATATTGGATGTGACTATTACTATAAATACAATTTACATTTTACAATTTTATTAGAATGGGTTGTTGGAAGCTTTATTGAAGTACGTAGCTTTTATAGTGATCCTGGTATTACTTCTATTGGGGAACAAATTGGTGTTATAAAAGACTATCCTTGTATTTTTTCTGAGCAAGAAGGCAACGATTTATTGCTCCCGGTTACACTTAACAAGATCTATTATGTTCTTAGTGGTTTTGCAAAAGATAAAAGTCTGGGTCCAGATGGTTGGACCGTGGAACTTTTCCTGGAGTTCTTCGATATTATGGATCCTGATATTTTAGATATGGTTGAAGAGACAAGATTGAAGGTGGAAGTGGCAGGGGCTCTCAATGCTACATTTTTTACACTCGTCCCAAAGGTATCGAATCCTACATCCTTTCTGGATTTTCGGTCGATTTCACTATATAACCTTGTCTATAAGATTATCTCCAAGGTCATTGCACGCAGGATCAAACCGGTTCTCTCTAGGGGCCTCTCCATGGAACAATACGGTTTTCTGGACAATAGGAAGATTCTAGATGCGGTGGGGGTGGCCCAGGAGGTGATGCATAGAATCAAAAAAAACATTCAAGCCTTGATTCTGCAACTAGATCTTACTCGTGCTTATGAAAATGTGAACTGGTCTTTTCTTAGACTGGCACTAGTTCAAATCGGTATTCCATGGGGAGCAATCAAATGGATTATTGCATGTATCTCATCGGTCAACTATTCTATTCTAATTAATGGATGTCCCACTACCTTTATTTCATGTTCGCGAGGGTTGCGCCAGGGGTGTCCCCTTTCACCGCTCCTCTTCTTGATAGTGATCGAGGGTCTTAGCAGAATGATCCATAAAGCAAAAGTCGATTATTTGATCTCAAGGATTCAGGTATCGCCTCACATCTCTATTACTCATCAATTTTTTGTTGACGATGTGATGTTATTCGGGCTTGCAGATGCTCTGGAATGGGGCCATATGTGGCGCATACTTCAACTATTTTGTCAATCTTCTAGGATGTTAATAAACCGGCCTAGATCCAAATCCTAAGGCTCTATCAAGCGCTGAGAGGGATCAAATCTCCCGAGGTGCAAACCTCTCCTCGAAAATCTCCTTGAGTGCAATACCTGAGAAGAGGTTTGCACCTCGGGAGATTTGATCCCTCTCGACACTTGATAGAGCCTTAGGATTTGGATCTAGGCTGGTTTCAGTCGTGGGCGGTGACACAGAACTCGAGTTTGATTAGCATGGTAAGGAATAGGTTAAGTTGAAAACACAGATACGAGTATCATCATAATGTAAGTAATAAGTATTAAGGATTGAGTAAATTGTTAAAGTGGAAAATAGAGACAATAATTTTGTAAGGATTAAATAAATGAATATATGGTTCACATCGTGACCATTCTCAATCTATCTTCTTCATCTTTTCTTATCTTCACACCTGGTAGTTTTGACATCTTCCCATATCGATCATATGAGAATGGAGGTTGAAATTGTAGACCTGCCAATTCTTTAACTCGAGATATTGTTGTAAATGTCATACCTTGCCTCTCTTGCTTTCCAATACTAATAGTAGCTTTCTCCAATGTCAATCCTTGTGACTTATGGATTGTTAAACCCTAAGCGAGTTTCAATGGAAGTTGTTTTTTATTACCTCTTTCGATAGGTGTAATAGGAACAACTTGAGGAAACGATTCATCCCATGGTCCCCCCACATAATTATCAAATTTTATTAAAACATACGTGGGTGGTTCTGGAGGCGAACTTCCAGGGTTATATACAATTTGTCGTATAACTCCAAGAGCACCATTGACGAGTCCTACATCAGTCCATAGGTTTGATGTCAGCATTACCCTTGCTCCTATGGCTATAAGTAATTCAACTTCCAACCCTTCTTCATCTCCTTCCATAGAATAGTTGCTTCTTACATTTGTAGCAATACTGGTCGCAATGGGACAATTTAGGCTTCTTATTAAACGCTTATTGTGATAGTTTACATCATCATTTGTCGCAAACAAATGTATCGCCTTATCGAAGGACTTTTTCGTTGTAGCATGTAAGGAAGTATCTATACGAGTCATTAGTAATTTCCAATCCTCTATTGTTGGAATTGCATCTCTAATATTCATTAACACATTACGAAGAGATATTTGTTCATTGCTTTGTCCATTCTGTCGAAACACAGTATCGAGGGTCACAACTGTTGTGAATGTGTTCCACAATTCTTTTGCAATACCTTCTAATGCATATACAACCTTAATATCCATGACAGGCTACAATTGTCCCAAATCACCGACCAATATAATTGATCGTCCACCAAAAGTTATATTAGCATATTCTGGGAAGGCTTGGCGAAGTCTTGAATCTATTTTGATTAATAGATTTTTTCCAATAAAACTCATTTCATCGATCAAAAGATATTTCCCATTCCTCAACTCTTCTTGTAAGTTAATTAAAGTCAGTCCTCGTAAAGGATTGATTTCTTTGATTGGTATATGAAGTGCAGAATGAACTGTTCTTGCGGATATGTTGAAAGCTGCCACCCCCGTAGGAGCCAGAAGAAGTAATGGACTTTTCCTTGGATGAGAGAGATTTTCAAGTGTATTTTTAATGGCTCCAATCAAATATGACTTTCTGGTTCCTGCAGTTCCTTGGATTATCATGCATAGTGGATCAACACCCGTTCTATAATGTTGAAGGATAACATCGTATGCTATTCTTTGCTTATATCCCAAACTATCAATTGAGTAAGACTTTGCATGTTGATTAGTAGAAATCGTTTTTAATTTTCGCATATCAGAGATGAAATGAATTGCACGACTGGAGGTCTCTTCATCTACAAAAGCAGTGTTCCAATCACGCATACGATCAAGATCCCTATGTCCAAGCATCTCAAACTCATTATAATTTATAAATTGATTTTTATATAATCCACATATGATCTCCCATTCATGCTTCCTGGAATCTCTCTGTGGAATTGGATGTTCTTCTTCTTCGTTGGATTCATCTTGAGCATCTGTAGGCACAGGTTGGCGATCAACATGCCAAGGTACATATTGCAAATTTTTCCGATTCTGTACTATTTCATCAGATGTGTGGCTTATATCTCTTTGAAAGTCACGAAATGTTTTGTACAAAACCAACTCGGACCAACAGAATTCAACAAACTTGTCATCTTTTCGATCAGGAATAGAGTTAAATCTAGGAAACACACGTACAATAGATGCATTACTTCGTGGTAACCATTTTCCCCCCGTCGACATTTGTCATATGACCAATATTTTGCAACATCTATCAATGTAAGTTGCTCCATATTCTCCGGTCGCTTAATATATGCATCAATTAGATAATTATCATTGTCGGCATTATATGTTTCAACTTGTACTTGTTTGAAAACCTTCATACCGACATTTAGAACCACAAAACGACGGCTACATTCTGAAAGAGGAAGCTCTAGAAGCATATGGCATGTCTCCTGTGCACCGATGTCCCCATCCACAATGGATTCACACAACAAACTTTTATATGCACGTGCTGCTGGTTCGTTCGGATTCTAGATAGAAGAGACTCGCATCAACATATTGTGGAAAGTTTTAGATCCCTTTTCTGATTTGGCAGCGTATGTTGCTATGTAATTAGTAACGACACGCTTGGAAAGTACAGGCTGCCAATCTATATTAGCCCTCCACATCATTAGTGTTTCACGATTGTGTGTATTCACTCTGTCATCATTTCGTCTAGGTTCATACTTTTTTTCTCCTTGTTCATCAATGTAAAGTTTTGACTGGTCACACAAATCCCATGGTGCGTGGTACCGACATACCAATTTTCCTCCCTTCTTTCGAAGACAACTTCTCTCATTGCAGGTAATATGGCGCTCAACACAGTTAAGAAGTTCTTCATAATCAATCATTGGATTAGATTGAAATATTTGTTCTGTGCCTTTTGCATAAGGATGATCAGCTATATTATCTCCAATTTGAATCTTTCGATGTTGTCCTTCACGTGGATTTATTGCATGCACACATTTGTCGAAATAATTTTTTGCAGATATAACTTCTCTAGGATCATCCCAATTCAGAGTGTCCATGTTGGGAGCATTTTTTAACCAAAGAAACCCATGGACATGAGGAGATCCACGATATTGCAATTTGTAGCGACTCCAAAAATCTGTGGCTTGATGAAAATGTTCGAAAACCTCTTCTCGAAACATTGTATGTCTCGAGTGCATATAATGTGCCACGATGTGAGGATTATCAATTACATTTTGACGTTTCCATTTTCTCGCTTCACGTGGATCTGTAGGACTTGTGCCTGGCATTAATTTATGCAAATCAGGCCACTGCATATCCGCTGCACTTAGTGTGAAGAATATTGTAGGACAACCTATCTGTTGAATCAAGTCAGATAACTCTTGGCGACACTTGCTCCAATATGCACGTGTGCCTCTTAATACCGTTCCAAATCTCATTAATCTTTCTCCCAATCTTGAATCTGGAAGATTTTGTAAATGTTGTTGTAACTCTTCCATTGTTGTGGGTAGTTCACTAATATTTTTTTTGACAAAAACTGTTGAGGAATCTTGAGCACGATGCCTCATTATGATATTCAGTAAAAAATATCTAAAGTGAGGGTGCATTCCAAATCTGTTATCATGATACCTGAGAAGATGTTTTGCATACTCATGTAGATGGACATTTCGCATTCGCGGTTGTAACCAATCAGCCTCTCCTTTAGGGAACAATGCTGAAAATGCCATATCAAATAATCCAGCAGTGTTATACTCGTTAATTGGAGATGAGCCAATGTCAGGCCAGTTCAGCAGTCAGTCAATTCATCATTTGCGTTCTTTTCATTCGGATTAGGATTATTTTCCCATGCTCTAATAATTTCTATCTCTCGTGGTGCACTTGGAAGCCTTGATGCAAAAGAAGTTGTTTGTAAACCGTCTAGCATGTCATCAACTCCTGGTATCCCTTCCAACATTGCAAATTCTGTGTCATCGTCAATATCGGGAAGAGTAACGGAATTAAGCATATGTGAAATATCTGTGGCATTTTCAGGTAACTCTTCTACTGCGTCATAATCAACTCGAACATCTTGATAATATGGATCATTCTGAATCTTATATAATAATGCATCCATAACTTTTTGTTTTCTAACAGTGAAATCATAACTGGATCTTTGTCGTCCTCCTTTTTTTCGCACAATGACCATTAAGTCCAAGTTGTTAATATGTCGTGGCAATTTCTTTGCAACATCTTTTATCTCTTGCGGAAAACTAATGGTGTGTCCTCGATATTTGTATTGCCCACCTATTGAATGCATCACCTGCATAATTGGACCTGCACGTGCTATCAAACATCTCTTCAACCTGTGTGAGATCTTCAAGGACATGCGGTTGAGATCTTGGATCCATGCAGTTCATAGCTGAGAATCTGTGATTAGATTTCTCTCTCAGACATCGCACGCAGATTGGACCTGTATTTGTATTACGTACTTGGATTCCAGCATATGACTCCAGGCAAACATGACACATTCCCACTTGTGCTAATTGATCAACTCGTTCACGAAAATTGCGATGTATAATATACATATCTTTCGATGGTACCGATATATTATCGTCAATTTCAATCTCATTATCTAGGACCATTACACGTTGAGCATCTCTGGCCATTACTCGTTGAGCATCTCCCACAGTCTGTTCTACGGGTAAATTGGTTGAATATTGTCTTTGTCGTTCCGCAAATTGATTTATTTGTTGTTGCACTTGCTTCGACTTTCTCTCTCGATACTCTCTTTGTCGATCAAGGTTTCGTTTTCTTCGTTCTTCTCGTTCTTCTGCTGTCATTTCGTCCAACTTTATTTTTCAAAGTTCTTTTTGTCGAAGTGCGTTTTTTTTTTTTCATTCCTCTAGTTCTTCTGCTGTCATTTTATTGAGATATCGTTTAAACTCTTTGTCTCGTTCTTTTGGGGTAATTTCTTTAGATGGTAGTGCGATATTAGCGTCCATCTCAATCTCCATATCATGTTCTACATTTTGATTTATTTGTTGTTCTGTGATATTAGCATCCATCTCAATCGCCATATCATGTTCTACATTTTGATCTATTTGTTGTTCTGCAAATTGATTTCCTTGTTCTTCCAGATGCTTCAACTTTTTCTGACGAATCGTCCTTCGTCTTTCAGTGTCTTGCTTTTTTTGTTCCTCTTGTTCTTCTACTGTCAATTTGCCTAACTTTCTTTTTCGATATTCTTTCTGTCGATCTGCGTTTCATTTTCTTCGTTCTTCTGTTGTCATTTCATACACCTTTCGTCTCACGTCTTCTGCTTTTCTTTTCAAGTCTTCTTGACGTTCTTTTGTTGTCATTTCTTTACATGGTACTGCGATATTAGCATCCATCTTAATCGCCATATCATGTTCTACCTTTTGATTTATCTGTTGTTATACAATATTAGCGTCCATCTCAATCGCCATATCATGTTCTACATTTTGATTTATTTGTTGTTCTGCAAATTGATTTCCTTGTTCTTCCAGTTGCTTCAACTTTTTCTCACGATTTGCCCTTCGTCTTTCAATGTCTTGATTTTTTGTTCCTCTTGTTCTTCTACTGTCAATTTGCCTAACTTTCTTTTTCGATATTCTTTCTGTCGATCTGCGTTTCGTTTTCTTTGTTCTTCTTGTTTTTCTGTTGTCATTTCATACACCTTTCGTCTCACGTCTTCTGCTTTTTGTTTCAAGTCTTCTTGACGTTCTTTTGTTGTCATTTCGTTAGATTTATGTTCTTCTTTTGTTTGTCTCATAGCATCTTCCGCATGCAGATGTTCCATTTCTAGTCTTGAATCTATATAAAAAATGTCAACGATTAACATATACCCTAAAATTAATGCATATTTGTTATCCACAATGAAATCAATGCTTGACACTGAAAACTATGCAATTAAAAAAAATACACTGAAATGTATGCAAGTGTAAATTTCAATATAGTTTAAAGATTCAAAATATTTTCCAAAAAAATAGGTGCTTTGGGAGGATCGAACCTTGGACCTCACACCCATTATCCCCACACCCTTACCATTATCCCACACCCTTGACATTGAAATCTATGCAATTTTAATAAATAATACACTGAAATCTATGCAAGTGTAAAATTCAATATATTTTAAAAATTGAATCTATTTTCGAAATAAATAAGTGGTTTGGGAGTTTGGACCCCACACCCTTACCACTATACCACAGGTACTTCTTATTATATATTTATTTTTAAATCTAAATCTAAATTTAATATATATTTATTTTTAAATCTAAATCTAAAATTTAATATATATTTATTTTTAAATCTAAATCTAATATTTAATATATATTTATTTTTAAATCTAAATCTAAAATTTAATATATATTTATTTTTAAATCTAAATCTAAAATTCCATATATATTTATTTTTAAATCTAAGTCTAAATTGAATATATATTTATTTTTAAATCTAAGTCTAAATTGAATATATATTTATTTTTAAATCTAAATCTAAATCTAAATCTAAATATATATATTATATAATTTCAAATTGAAAAAATTAAACAAAAAACTATATTAAATATATACAAAAAACTATATTAAATTAAACAAAAAAACTATACATAATGCCACAATGGATGCAGGGCTGCGACAGCGGTGGGCGGGAGCGGAGGAGGATGGCGGCGGCCGGAGGGTGGACGCCGGGGAGGAAGGCGAGGGGATGGTGGTGGACGCGCAGGAGGGTGGAGGACGCGCAGGGGAGGGTGGTGGACAAACATGTTCTTTTTTAATGGCCAACAAAATATTAATTAATTTTAGTAGTTTTTACTTTTTACTTTTTATGTAACGGGACACATACACGTTACAAGATCCCCCTCATATTACTACATGTAACGGGACACATACATGTTACAAGATCTCCCTCATATTATCATTTTTTACTTTTTAAGTTTTATTAGGTGTCCCGTTACATGTAACGGGACACATACACGTTACAAGATCTCCCTCACACTGGGTTGTAGAGCGCCTCTCGGCGCAATGAAAGGAAATCCAAATTATTGAAACACAACCTAGAGGGGGTGGGGTTACTTGAGATCACTACTCTCCTTTCGTTCACTATGGAAGATCCGATAAATGGAACCAACTATCTTGGTTATTTCCTTAAACCATGGTTATAGGATCGCGGACTGACAGTGGCTACTATAAATTTGACAAGCGCATACAACACTGGCAGTGGAGATGGCTATCTAGCGGTGGTCATCTTGTTCTTGCGAAGTCTGTTCTCCAAAACCTGGGGGTTTATTGGTTCTCCCTGTGCAGGATTCCAAAAACCATTTTATCCAACATTCAACAAAAGATTCATCAATTTATATGGTGTGGTAATGGTAGTCATAAGATCCACTTGGTGGATTGGAAAAAGTTGGCTCGGCGATATGCACAAGATGGTTGGGCCTTAAAGAACATTTTCTCATTCTCAATAGCTCTTTTGGCCAAAATTTTGTGGCGTGCTTTGTTTGTGGATTGTGTATGGGGTAGTATTATAAAATACAAATACTTTGGTAATTTATCGACGGTTCAATTGATTAGAACTGGACATAAAACTACAAAGGGTGTTTCAAACATTTGGGCTGGACTTTTCACATCCTTCCCGGTGTTGGCAGATTGGTTGGCTTGGTATCCGGGGAATGGTCGACATTTCTTGATTGGGGAAGATCCTATGGTGGGCGGGCCTATTTCATACAAATTGTCGTCCTTATTGATATTGCATCTCAGAAGCAGGGGTTATTTCAGTCTAAGCCACATTCTGGTTAAAAATCGGTCGACTGTGTCCTTTAATATATGGCTGAGTGCATCATAGCTGGGTTTGGTGGTTTCTCTGGCGATCGAATGGAATTCTTATATTCAGGATTTGTATCATGCAAATTTTAGGATCGTGGATGAGGATGACCGCCTTCTCTGGTCGTGGAATACCAATGATGGTTCAGTCCCTGCTTAATTGGCATATGCGGCGATTTGTTCAAATGTATCTGGGACTGGGAAGTGGTGGCATGTTTCCTGTTGGAACTGGAGTATCCCCCCAAAAGTTAAAATTTTTATTTGGTTATTGTTGGAGGAGAAGATTCTGATATGGTGTAATCTTCAAAAACAGGGTTTTTCTGGGCCAAATATATGCTCTCTCTGTCATCAAGATGCTGAGTCCTTTGTACACCTCTTCATTATATGTCCTTTTACTGTGAAAGTTTGGTATTATTTGGGCGATCCTTTTTCTCCTATTAATGCATGACAGGATTTTTCCATTCAACAGTGGTTTAAATGTGTTTTTTCGCATAACAAGCAGCTGGGTGTGTTGGCTTGTTTGGTGTCGTGGGAGATATGGAAGTCTCGGAACTGGTTAATTTTTGATAATGTGTGTTCTGAGGCCAGCCGTGTTGCATGTATTGTGCAATCTATTTCAAAGGATTTTGGTATCTCTCTGCTTGGGGTTCCTTCGATTGTTGGATGTGATACTTGGCCTCCTCGACTACTTCAGACTGGTAATCGTGCATGTTTTGATGGTGCTGCCCAGGTCTCATCAAGAATCTGTGGGGTCAGGGCGTATATTGAATATGCAAATGGCGATCAGATAAAGCTTTGGTTCCATGGTGGCGTCGGCACTAATACTAAAGGGGAGCTTTTGGAATTATGGCTCATTTTATACTTCTCGACAATGGCAAATATTGTTTTGGAGCAGGTAGCGGGGTATTCGCTGGCCATTGTGAACTGGGAAAACTCTGAAGCATCCATTAATTCATTGGCTCTGTCCTTTTGGATGGAACAGACAAATATCCTCCTCGGCCTTTGTCCACAGAATTCCATTATACATATTTATCGGGAGCATATTACTATGGCCAATTCACTCTCTCAACGTAGTCTTGGAGCGGTTGCTGGCAAGGTTTACTATGAGATTCTAGAGGGTTCCCTGATTCCCACTTTGGTATTTTGGAACATTTTTGCAACTTAGTTTTTCTGCTACGTATTTTTGGTTACTTCTTGTTTGATGCCTTGACTTGGCCTAGATGGTTTTTTTATCGGTATCTTCCCTTTTTGATCTTCTGCTGGTCTCTTGGTTCTTTTGGGGGATTGGTATATCCCATGTATTGGCTTTCTTATCTATTTGGCCCTTGTGTGGTGGTTTGTAGTCTTGGGTTTGTCTCGTTTTCTTTGGAGACTGGTTGGGAGTTATATTTGGGTATTTTGTCTGGTTGTAAGTACTTTTATACTTCTAATGTAAGTATAGTCTTTTTCTTGTGAAAAAAAGGTAGCTTTCACAATTGTCATTGCATGGATTTAATAAATATCTAACTTTCAATTATATGATAAGGCAACAACAATGAAGCTCACTTTTCATGAACTATTCATATATGATTTGATGATTTTGAACTTGCATGGCTTTGTGCTTCATCCAAGGTCATTTACTGCTTGTGGCCACACCTTTACAAAATTCTTCATCCTTTGATAAACATGTCCTACAAATGGATTAACATCTCCAATAAATTCTCCTATAGTCTCTCTCTGATATAATGTGACATTTTTACATTGAGAAACAACATGTTCCCCCCTCTCTCTTGATGGTATTTAATGCCTGTGTAAGAATGATCAATCATAGGGTCAACATGATGGAATGCCATGCTGATTTGTTGAATGTCAATCACATAGCAATACAATTCCTTAAAGATACGACATTTAAGATGTCATAGTTGGGTGTAGGTTGGGGATATTAGGTTGAATGGCTGGAGTAAACACCGTGTTATGCCTTTTACCAATTCCTTGAGTTGCATGAGCTTTAGAAACTTCCATAACCTAAGGTAGAGTTGTAAGGTGAGCAATACATTATTAAAAATTGAGTAGACTTGTTACTTCAATGAAGAAAGATCACTATGGGTTTAAATGTATGCCTACTACTTAATACATACACTCAACTAAATTAGTCTGTGGTGACTTGGTAAGGTTCTTAACATTGAATTTTGCATCCATGGTTATCCATTATGCTAGATACTAGATAGAAAATACTTTTTGTTTTAATAAAAAATACACTATATCAAGAATATGTAAACTAAAAGTCATGGAATCTTGCATCATATATAATGTATTGGCCTTAGTAATCAATTCACTATATACAATGTATTGGTCAGATAATTTATTGGCTTACAACCGAAGGATAACACTCCCTTGCCTACTTCCACAAATACATTCATTAGACTTGCTTTCAACACACAAAATTATATTATCTACATACACACAACTTTCTCTGATTTTAGAACATATTGAAGCTCTATTCGATGTTTCATTTCCCCTGCTCTGAGGGTATGATAGTATAATAATATTTTTATGGTAGTTTATACACAAAAAGTTTGTTGCACAACCCAATAGTTCTATTGACAAGAATTTTTAAACAAAAGAAACAAAAAGTTAGATGTACAGAATTACAGAATTGTCCTTTTTACTACAAACTTAATATCATCAATGCTTGCTATAAGTAATTGCATGAAAATGCCACTTCAACTATTACATTAATGTCCCTCATCCTTGCCATAAACATTGCATGTGCCCATTTGTAGTAAAAGTGAAATTTAAGTAGATACCAAAATAACATGTCTTGTCAACCAAATATGGTGTCACATTAGAGAGAAACGAAAGTGAAATTTAAGTGATCTAAAAAATAACATCTCTTGTCAACCAAATATGGTGTCACATTAGAGAGAAACAATAAGTGAACCTTCATTAAACAAAGGTTTATTATTGTCTTTAATGGCGCCCTTTAATGTTCAACAACATGTTTAAAATATATAAAAATAGGTTCCCATCCATCATTGCTCTACTTAAGTTTAGGAAACTTTTATTTTTTAAAATTACTAACTAATGCTTCCTGGATAAACTTACCATCATCAAGGTAGAAAATGATATTTTTTTACAGAAAAAAACTTTACTTTATATTAAGTATATGAGAAGAAACGGTACATAGAGCATTATCCTCAACAATAAAGGATCAACAAATAACAAACAAATCACTGCCACACGGTTCACAGAGTAGAAACAAAGCAACACTATCAAATGTTGCAGGTGATCAACCCCAACAGGCAAACACAAAACATCTCATAATAATATCCAAATGATAACCAAACCAACATGAAAAACCACCGAAAGTACAGATATAATGATCAAACTAGGAAACAACACTCAGAACGCCACATGCCAAAGATGTGAGAAAGTCCACAAAAGGTAATAACAAAGTTTTGACAATACAAACACAGAACCGAAGAAGATATCCGGCATCCTGCACCAAATGAAAGGATAAAGATCCTCAGCCAAAAACAAAAAATATGGGCCGTCGATACCGATTACGTAAGGGAGTTAACAAAAAACAAGTTGATTACTGTGTATGACCCTCGTTGTCCAAATGAGGAAGATGTACTTGTACAGCAAAAAGATAATATATACCCCAATAATAGTAGCTAGAGGATGGGATCGACATGTTAGTTGATGCCCAACCATTCAAAATTGGAAAATTTGGAAACATTCTTCCTCTATTAGAACACCATCAACAAATTGTTAACTAATCATGTAGCCCTTGGTGCCCTATAAAGCATATTTGGAGAGTCTATCTGCCTCTTGATTATGCTCCCGGTAGGTATGCTGAAAAGTAATGCCTGTAAAATCATAAATCAAGTGTCTAATTTTCTCCATCCAAAAACTCAGAACCAAAACCTGCAACTCACAATTGTTTGGTGCCCAATCAATTATAATTTTTGAATCAGCAACCACCTGTAGATAATCAATATTCTTCAGTCTATCAAAACAAATTAACATCAATACAACCAACAATTCGCTTCTTGTATTAGTTCCACCTCCACAATTTAGACTAAGTTTATAAATATTGGTGTTATCCATCCACAAAACCACCCCAACCACGCCACAACAAGCATTTGCTTGAGAGACTCCATCAAAGTAGCCTCTATACTAGTCCAAAGAGAAAGTAGTAGTAACGAGCTTCCTCAAGGAAGACGACTGACAAAGGAGTTGTTCTGTATGAGATTCTTTAAAAGCTGCAACTGCCCTGCTTCCCACCATAACATTCATACAACTTTTTCCATAAAAAAGCAATATGTTATGGGCTTTCTAGGTCTCCCAGTAAATAAAACCGGACAACTCCTCCCAATCCTTATTATTATGAATTCACGATCGGAAACAAGTTGAAAGAGGAGCCAAAGACCAGTCCCAAGAGAGATTGTAGCAACCTTTTACAAAGCACCATACCTTGCAAGTAAATTCATAAAAAATCAACAAATGATCCATCGATTCCACCGCACATCCGCACAAAGTACAAATGTTAGGACCCACACCACCCCACTTCTGATAATTATCCCAAGTATATGATTACCCAAGAACAACCATAAATAGTTTGATTTTTAATGGAGCCGACCAATTCCAGATATCTCTATAGCGCCAACAATCCTCCACCACCACACCTTCCATTAAGGCATCATATGCAAGTTTAGCACTTATCACACCATTCTTCATATTCCAAGACCAACATAGAGTATCCTCACTAGTTGAAAGTTGAATGGCTCTGTTTTGAAGACTCGTAATATAATTTTTCCATTCCTCACACAGATTCTCGGAAAGACCCACCTAATGAGCACCCAACCAACGATTCCCAGTAGCCAAAGCCTTACCAAGAGCAACCACTTGATCTAAAGTGAAAAAACCATTTGCTTTGAGAACCGCAACTAAACCATGAGATAACTTATACACATTGGGGCCACCAACGATATGGTCTTCACCTACCCTAATCAAACAACCATCACCAGGATTCCAAGCCAACCAATTACCCAAGATTTCAAATGAATAAATTAGACAATTCCAAATGTTGGACACCCCTTTAATTGGCTTGTTCTCAGACCTGATCCACTGCAGGATAGAGATTTCTTTTAAGTATTTACCATCAATCATCCGACTCTAAATATTATCTATAAAGAGAGGCCTCCATAAACATTTGGCCGAAAGTGCTTGTGCAAACAAAAAATTATTTTTCATTGCCCAACCACCCAACTTTTTGGGCCTAGCCAAGCATTCCCAATTAACCAAATGATACTTTGATTTATCTCCGGTCCCCGACCATAAAAAGTTATAGACTCTCCTTCGAATACCAGGTGAGAAAAATTTAGGGATCTTACATAAGGATAACCAATATACCAGAAGGTTCTCCAAAACCGACTTCACAAGTCAACATGCCTCCTAGTGAAAGCCACCTCAGGCACCACTTCTTGATACTTTTATCAAACCTTTTCATTAGCCTGTGCCAATCATCCACTAGATAGTTATTGGGTTTGATAAAATATCCCAAATATTTTGTACCATAGCTAAGAAGAGATACTTGGAAGAGCAACTTTTGTCCAATCTGCAACACAATATCGCTATCCACCCCATGTTCTAAAAAGGAAGACTTTGTCTCACTGATGAGCATCCTAGATGCCCTGCAGAAAAGATCCAAAATGTCCTTGTAGACCGACCACTCCTCCACCGAGCCAGAGCCAAACAACATTACATCATCCACAAAGAGTAGATGAGTAATACGCACAAGAGCTGCAACTTTGATACCCTTCAGGCTGCCCTCGTCTCTTTTCCCCTCAATCATCCTACTCAACCCTTCAATGATTAAACAAAACATAAGAAGGGAAAAGGACATCCTTAACGAATACCTCTAAATCCCTTGAAGAATTTTGTATGCACCCCATTAATCAAAACAACAAAAATTGTCGAGACCACACATGCCATCACCCAATTCGTAAAGCCAATTTGAAGCATAATCCATCTTAAAAAAACCAGTCCACTCGGATGTAAACCTTAACCATGTCCAACTTAAGCACCATAACCTTCTTATTGAGAGATTTTATACAGTAAAAAAAATCTCTTGAACAACACCAATCGCATCCAAAATTTGGTGATTCTCCAAAAAAAAAATTGTTCCCTAAAAATGTGCTTACTCATGGCAACTTTCCCAATAATTTTTAAATCCCCTTTATAATGGGTTTTGAGATTATTTTATCTTTCTTATTTCACAAGGAAACTTTAGAATGATAGTTAGGACGTGAGCATATAATGCGACTATGATGACCTTTTTCAACTCTAGTAAGTTTATTATGCAAGTTATTAAAATAATGACAAAGTTAATAATAGTGAGTGTCTATTAAAGAATCTTATAATTTCATTTTATGTAATGGATACATAAAACCAAAACCAACGCATATCATATGATAAATTAATAATAATGAGTGTATATTAAAAAATCTTAATTTAATTAAAAAAAATTAAATTAATAAATTTTATGATTAAAAATATTCAATTTAATTTTAGTTAAAGATGCATATTTATGTGTAAAAAGTTTTAAAGTTACATGATTTTAAAGTTTTAAGAATTTTTTCATGGTTAAAAATATTCAATTTAATTTTAGTTAAAGAGGCATATTTATATGTAAAAAGTTTTAAAGTTATAAGAATTTTTTTCATGGAGGGTTGGGAGGTTGTATTATAAAAAATATACATTCTTTTTGTTAAATCGTTAAATTTAATTTATGAAGTTGTTTAAAAATCACATAAATTTTTTATTGTTTATAATTTATTTTTTATCATAGAAATAGATTTAGCATTCTCAAAAATCCATGTTCTAACTTTGAGTAATCTCAACATCTTATATTTATGACTCTAATCATTCCAACTAGATATTAAGGAAAAATGGTTAAAAAATGAATAGAAAAAAAGGTTCAAATTATCTAATCTAATTTACAAAGTTTTGTGTAAGTGAAAAACAAAATGATTTTGATATCTCACCAATATTTACATTTTTTAAAATTATATTTTGTTATTTGTAAATCATTTTGCTTATATAATCCAAACTTTTTATATTATTAGTATAAATTTTAAACAAATTTAGTAGAATAAATACCCTCTCCTATATTGTAATCCAATTTCATTAAAATACCCAGTCCTACATTGAAATCCAATTTCATTAATGAACTGGCACGAGACTGAGGGGAGCCGATGAAGGGGAGCGAGCAGGGCCCTCGGGTCAGACTAGGGGTGGGCCTCTCTGTCAGTACGGCCCACTGTCACTCTCAAACATGGCAGATGGGGATCTTCTGAAGACCTGTTCTTATTCTCACGGCGATTTTTGGGGTAAATACTTTTCCGATTTGGTGCTTAGGGTTTTGGACTTGTCGTGGTTGGGGTTTGCAGCAACTCGGGGCTTGTTGTTTTAGGGTTGCTTGTTGTCAGGATGGATCCTGCAGTGGAGATGGTGGATGTTGTGGAATATGCCAGCGAACAGATGAAGGCGAATGATGTTTGGGGTTTGCCAGCTGGAGGATTGATGGAGGGTTTGGAGGCCATCCCGAGGCCGGGGTCTGAAGGGTTACATATGACCGGTTTTGGGCAGTTGAGACCGGATGATGTCTTCTCGCCTACAGACTTGCTATCGCTTTCCCCACAAGGACCTGCAAAGGTGTTCTCAGTGGATGGGGAGGGGCTCCAGGTAGATTTGTGGGGTAGTCCTAGCTGGAGGGAGGCGGGGGAATTTTTCGCACGGAATCTTGGGTTTCCGGCTACTACTGTGGAGAAGGGTTTTGAGGAGGTGCCAGGTTTTGGGGCTGTTGCGGAGGCTGGGGTGGCCAGACAGGTGGCTCATTTGTGTGGCTCGGGCGGGGAAGGTGCAGAGGAGGAGCGGAGGACTCTGCTTGATGAAGCTGAACACAGGGGCCTTGCTAGGGAATGCTCTTCTGACGGATCCCTGAAGGGGGTGGTTGAAAACCCTAATGGGGAAAATATTCGAGGACCTCCAAAACGGCGGAAGCGGAGCTGGGTAAAAGCCAGAGCGGACGGAGTTTATGCGGTGGGGGTGGATGTTGCTTGGGATAGTGTTCTGAAAATGTCTCAAATGTCCCTGGTGGGTAGAGTTTTGGGCAGGACTTTTGCCTACAAAACTATGAAGGACTGGGTGGCGGTGAATTGGAGTGAGCTTCTGGGTTATGAACCGGAGATTGAGATGCTGATGCGCGGGTGGTTCGCGGTGATACTACAGTCTGAGAATGATTTACGAGTTATTTTGAACAAATATTGGCATATGAATCGCATGCCTGTGCTTTTAAAACCTTGGCATCCTCTCTTTGATGCCAGCAGGGAGAGAGTCGACAGGATCCCAATATGGGTTCGGCTTCTTGGTCTGCCGCGACACTTTTGGGATCCTTATCACTTCAGGCGCATTGGCGACACTCTGGGGACTTTTCTTGAAGCAGATCTTTCTTATTTGGAAACACATTATAAGCAGGTGGCTCGCATTATGGTGGAGATGAACATTCGTGAAGGTCTTCCTGGAAATATCATTTTGGATTGGGGACCGGTTCCAATCACTCAGTTGCTGGATTACGAAAATGTGCCTTACCGATGCAGACGTTGTCATGTTTATGGTCACCCTGCCTCGGAGTGCCGACTACCGGTTCGTACTCTTAATGGGGGAAAGCGGAAGGGCTTCTTGGGGGTCTCGATGGGAAAATCAAATGAACCGGAGTCCACAGACCCTATGTCGGTGACAGAAAACTCTGAAAGTGAAAGGGTCTCGGAGGATTCGGAGCCCACTGGTCAAGAATTGGAGATGGAACCGCCTGCTCGTGATATTTTGGAGCCTTTTGGTGATGTATCGGAGGAGGAACCGGCTGCCCGCGTGGTATCTTCTATGACTTTAACAGGCGATGTTGTTCACACTGCTCCTGAGATTGAAGCTGTTACTCCGGGGCCTTCTATCCCGGGTATTAATACTTTTACTCTTTCCCCTTCTTTTAAATTAATGATGAATCATTGTACACTGGTCGGGCTGGATTGGGTGGAAGGGTTAAAAAATTTAAATTTATCGGGCTCCCCTGTTGATGTCTGCTTGCCTACGGTGGAAGGGCGGGGTGGGGTTTTGCCTTCCTCGGAGGTGGTTATGTCTGGAACTATTACTGATTATCCCGGTGATGCTGCTCGCATTACTGTTTTAGAACCTGTTTTACTGGAGCCTGATCCTGGAATTGAGGAGGAGGAACGGGGATACTCTTCCCCTGAGACCACTAAATCGGGATACAATCTTAGATCCTGTTCAAAGATGTCCGGCGAAGGGTTAGGGAAATCACGGGCTCCAGGCCGGAGGGGCCGGGGCAGAGTCTCGAATCTTTCTAAAGCCCAGTCCAGGGCCAGGAATGATCTCCGGGAGGGGAAACAACTTTCAATTGAAAGGGCACTTAGAGCGGTGAATGCCCGGAAAGGTGTTAAGTAATGAAGATTGTGTCCTTTAATTGCAGGGGTCTGGCTGGGCCAAACAAAAAATCAGCCTTCATTAGGGTGCTTACTCTTGAACATCCTGATGTGATTCTGCTACAAGAGACTTTAGGGTTAGGAGATGTTATAAAGGAACGGTTGGAATGTTGGTTGCCAGGATGGTCTTTTGTGACTCTGGATGCAAAGGGTCGGTCGGGAGGGCTGGCTGTGGGTTGGAAATTGAATGTGACCAAACTCACTAATTCTTGGGGTATGGACTCTGTTCTGGGAGTTGAACTATTGTCCTCTGATCTGGGCTCTATTATAACTGTGATCAATGTTTATGGGCCTTATGCTAACAGAGAATCTTTTTGGGATAATATCCTTCAGGAACCAATCTTTGGAGGGGATTCGGTTGTGGTTGGGGGAGATTTCAATTTCACCCTGGGGCAGGCTGAAATTTGGGGGCCACACGCACAAGTGGATCCTCAGGCGGGATACTTCCTTCAGAAGCTGGTAGAAAAAAACCTGTTGGATATAGAGCCCATTAAATTGAAGCCTACATGGAGGAATAACAGGAGTGGGGATGCTAGGGTTGCAAAAAGATTGGATAGGTTTCTGGTGGCGGAACAATTGGTGGATAGGTTCTTTATGGTGAGACAATGGGTGGGATGTGGTGGAAACTCGGATCATTTCCCCATCTTTATTGAGATCAAAAAAGGGCCAAATAATCCACCCAGCTCTCTTAAGTATAATAAATGCTGGCTACAAGACGATTCTTTCAAGGTACTGTTCCAAGAGCTCTGGAGGCCCTTTGACGAAAATCTTGTTTGCACAGCGGCCTTTCAATTTGCTGAAAATATCAAAAGGATCAAAGGGGCGGTTAAGGATTGGGCTATTGCCAAACGTCGGAGGGAGGATGTGGAATTGAAGACTATTGAGGCTGAACTTGAACAGATTTATAATGGGGTTGGAGGGGGTCTGATTTCGGTGGAATCAAAAGAGGGATTGATCAGGCTGGAAAGTAGGAGAAATTCATTGCTGCTGGAAAAGGAAGAAGCTTGGAGACTTAAGAGCCGGGCGATCTGGCTTGAATGTGGGGATGAAAACACAAAGTTTTTTCATGCTTATTCTAGGGGGAGAAAGGCAGCAAACACTATCTGGTGTTTGAAAGATGAGGAGGGGAATGAACATCTGGATTTTAATGGGAAAGCTAGATGTGGGGTTTCTCATTTTGAAGCTTTGTTTCAGGCACCTGCACAGGCCTCCATTGCTGAAGTTATCAGAGTTGCGCAGATGTTTCCGAGGTTTGCAGAGGAGGTGGATAATAGGTGGCTGATGCGGCCAGTGAATGAAGATGAATTAAAGGAAGTTTTGGGAAGCTTTCAAAAAGATAAAAGTCCTGGTCCGGATGGGTGGTCGATAGAGTTCTTTTTGGATCTGTATGAGGTGCTGGGGGTGGATCTTAATCATGTTATTGAAGATTCTCGTACTACAGGAAGGATTCCAGCCAGTTTTAATTCGACCTTCATAGCCCTCATTCCAAAAACGGATAATCCAGCTTCCCTCCATGAGTTCAGACCCATTTCCTTGTGTAACTGTATCTACAAGATTGTTTCGAAAGTGATTGCACGAAGATTAAAAGTCATTCTATCGGAGCATATTTCTGCCGAACAATTTGGGTTCCTGGAGGGACGACAGATTCATGAGGCTATCGGTGTAGCACAGGAAGGATTGCACAGTTTGAAGACCAGAAATATCAAAGGAGCGATTCTGAAAATCGATCTCTCAAAGGCTTATGATAAGGTGAGTTGGATCTATATCCGTCTGCTTCTAACTCATCTGGGGTTTGGTATAAATTTTATTAGATGGATTATGTCTTGCATTACTACTGTTTCCTTTGCTGTGCTGATTAACGGGGCGGCCTCACCTTTTTTTCATGCTGAAAGAGGACTCCGTCAAGGATGCCCTCTTTCCCCCCTACTTTTTCTGCTGGTGGCTAAAGGTTTAAGTAGGGCTATCCATGAGGCCAAGAGGTTGGGTCGGTTTAATGGAATCATTATTGGTGATCAACTGGCTATTACACACTTGCTATTTGTGGACGATGTCCTGATTTTCTGCTCTGGTGAAAGGAGGGAAACTCGAGCTTTGCAGGAAATTATGGAACTCTTTTCAAAAGCAACGGGGATGGAGATAAATGCTGAGAAATCAACTGTTACTACAAATTTGCTGCGACCTGATGAAGTGGTTGAAATATTACATTTTTTCCCCTACAATATATCTGACATTGATGAGGGTCTCAAGTATCTTGGTTTCTCTTTAAAGGCTAACTTATATTTAAAACAGGATTGGAAGTGGCTGCTATGCAAGGTAGAAAAAAGGTTACAGGTCTGGAATCATAGATGGTTGTCGAGAGCGGGGAGATTGGTTTTGGTAAAGGCAGTTTTGGAGGCCATCCCTGTGTATTGGATGTCTCTCTCTTGGATTCCCAAAGGGATTCTGGAACAAATCAGGCGAGTTTGCTTCAGATTTCTTTGGAGTGGAACAAAGGACGGTCATGTGATGCCATGGGTAAGTTGGAAGAGGATAGCCTTACCTAAGGGGCTGGGGGGATGGGGCCTTAAAAACATCTTCCTGTTTGCTAAAGCCCTGGCTGCGAAGGGAGGATGGAGATTGATTAAAACCAATAGCTTATGGACGAGGGTTATTAAACAGAAATACCTACCCAATGAAAGCTTGGAGGAGTGGATCAGGAGACCGGACAAGACACACATCGGGGGGTCGGTTATATGGAAGGCGGTGGTTCGATCCTTTTCTTTGATTGAGTCTGATCTGGTCTGGGATGTGGGCAATGGGGAAAAGGTTCTGGTAGGCAGGGACCCCTGGCTGGGCAGTGAACAGCAACATAACCTGCCAGAGGGGGTTATACTTGCCCTGGCAAACAGGGGGATTACTACTCTTAATCAGTTAGCAGATTTGAGACCTGGGGATCCGTGGTTTCAACACTGGAAGAGCGCTGATATGCTGGGGTTGGTAGAACCTGATGCAGGTTTCTTGGAGAGATATATCAGAGGTCTCCAACATGCTCGCATCCAGTTGTCGGAACATGAAGATGTCTTGATTTGGGAGTCAGATCCGGAGGGGAAGTATACACCAAAGGCGGGGTATCAACAGTTGAGTGTTGAGGATGGAATAGGGAGGAGGTCTGGTGGTGGAAACCTTTATGGAAGCTTAAATGTCCTCCTAAATCAAGGGTGTTTATGTGGTGTGTACTTGAAAACCGGGTTCCCTCTTGGGACAATTTACAAAAAAGATCTTTTCATGGCCCTGGCTGGTGTGCCCTGTGCAAAATGAATTTGGAATCGATATCTCATCTCTTCATTACTTGCCCTTACACGATTGCGGTCTGGAAAGAATGTTCGAGACTGATCGGTATGGATTTGAGATGGGAGGGCAACACGGTGAATGGTGCTTGGGAGCGATGGTGGAGGTATGTCCCAAAGAATTTGAAAGCATTACCTTTGATCATGATTTGGGGGATCTGGTTGGCTAGGAATGGGGCTATCTTCCAGGACAGATTCTCTCTTCCTGATATTATCAGTGCACAGGCCGTGGGCATCTTTAAATCTTTTCCTGTTCAAGTGAGAGAGGATTATCAGAATAGGGATTTAACGTTTGCTCCTGATAAATCCCATCCGTGGGGATTCTTTGACGGCGCAGCCCAACATGAAATGTGCGGTGGCGGGGCAATAATTTTCCTGTCAGACTCTCATTTCTTCACGCTTACCATGGGGCTGGGGGCAGGTACAAATAACTATGCGGAGCTGATGAGTTTAAAACTACTACTTATCTTCGCCATAGAAAAGGGTATCAAGCAGCTGACGGTCTATGGGGACTCGATGAATGTAATCAACTGGATAAAACAGACTCAAGCTTGCAGGAATATCCGACTCACAAATTTACTTTCAACTGTACAAAATGTCATGTTATCATTTGACAACTTTACCTGCCGGCATGTGTACAGGGAAATTAACTGGGAAGCGGACCAGGCGTCCAAAGAGGGGCTGCGCTTGGACTATGGCATTTGGAAAGTGAAGGAAGTCCGTGATGAACAGACATTTGAGTTTTATCACAGACCGTTTATGGATTGATATGCTTATATGTTACTTCATTTTGCAGAAATGACGTTTAAATATGTAACCTCCTTTATATTTATCTTTACAGTAAACATTGGAAATATAACTGAAATATGTCCGCAGGGACAGAACTGCCACTATTTTGCTATTGAAAACAGAAAGGATATTAACATCTAGTATGTTGAAAGAAGACGTAAGAGTCTCATCAATGAACTCTATGCTACATAGAATCTGGATATCACACTGATACAGTGAACCTCAAATGTAATTTTGATCTCAATTTTGATGAATGAAATTACGCTTTTTTCTTTTTGAAAAAAAAAATCCAATTTCATTAAAATCTAATATTCTTAGATTGAAAATGACATATTTGTTGCACATTATTTTTTTAAATAAACATTATCTTACAACCTGGTGAAGAATATTGATTTGATTATCATGTAAGTAAGGTTGACATCATGGACAACAATCACGACTAGTTTATTAAAAACAATTAACATATTTATTTGAAATTTATTTTAATTTTAAATTTTTATTAAAAAAATTTAATTATTTTAATATACAATTTTTTTCTTAAATATTTATATTCTAAAACACCTTCCAAATTTAATAAATAAGTCTAAACCTAATTAAACATAAAACCCCACTAAACAACTTAACCCTTTATGACAACAATACCATGTTGAATATGTAAAAAACCAATACCATGTCGAATATGTATGACACTACATAAGCAAACAAGTGCCATAGGATGGCGATGTCCCTGCCATTGATGGAATCTGTTATTAGCAAAAGCACTTGTAATTTGTCAAAAGTTTTGAGTTGTTGTGCTACTTTAACAGACAGTAACAAGGCACACAGTGGTAGGACAAGACAAGACATGTCGTCTTGACAGTTGGATTATTTTAATGTTGCCAAGTTATTTTAATCTTTCATTGCAACTTCATTATAAAGAAAAGACATAGATAATTGTGAACGGTATGTTCTTGAGTTTGTTGGTATTGATCTCAATGGTCCGATTGACGTTCCTGACACATTCATAAGTAATTCCAACTATACTACACATAGCATGTCTTAAAGAAATAATCAAAACATAAATCATGCATGGGAAAATGTTGCCTATTTCTTGCCTAAGTACTTCTAGATCATTCGCTAGTTGACTGAGAGTTGTAAGAGAATTTATCTAACAATTATCTATAAGCGTATCAAGTATATTATGCACATTATCCAACTCAACAGGTCAGAGGTAAAAGTAATGGGTGAGTTGAAAGATGTTTTCATTCGAGTTGCTTCTAATCCCTATGTGTGTCACATCCCCACTGACCCCTTTAGGCCACAGGAGACCCCGATACATTTTTTTTCTTCCTAATCCGACTGAATACACCCACACAGTCAGAATAGCTCGGATCCGCAATCCGCAATTGCCGATGCGGAAGTGCAAAACCTCACAACCGGAAACTTACATTTCCGTAATCCGCAAGCGTGGATGTGGAAGTGCAAAACTTCATATCCAGAAACCTTACCTTTTCGCAATCCGCAATTGTGGGTGCGGAAGGTCAAATTTCAACCTCCGAAAAAAGGTCACTCCCGCAATCCGCAATTGTGGATGTGAAAGTGCGCAAGTCCAGACGTAACTCGAACTTCTTCGTTTCCGCAATCCGCATTGCGGATGCGGGCATGCAGAACCACACTCCTGCAAGGTAAATTTCCACACAGTCTTATGAGGGGCATAACTTACTCATCCCTAGTCCAAATTAGACAAGGTCAGTACTGTTGGAAAGCTCTTGGCGAGCTTTATCCAATGGTGAAATACCTGCCCCATCTAAGCATTCCTACCATATCAAATTTCCCACTGAAGCTCTATCCATAACTCCACTTAAAGGACTTAAACCTTCTTCCTTCCATAACTTTCCTTCCATCTGTCCCACAGAGGGGTTCTGAAACACGCCAGGGAATTCCCCTCCTTTATAAGGATCATATGTAAGCATACAAATCATTTCCAATGTCAATCAGACATATCATAACATGCAAAATGCATAAAGATTGATCTAACAAATACATCTATTATATGCAAGGCTTATAATGCATTGAACTCATGCAATACCATGATATACATATAACAATGAACTCGACCCCTTTACTCAGGCCTGCACATGACTTATTGTCAATCAAATTCATAGAAATATGCATTCCACAATTCCACAATTGAACATAAGCAACCATTTCATAACAATGAAACATCATCATTTAACATAACAAGAATACTTATCTTTTTAACTCTGAAGCAACTAGCTAAGTGAGAACAAAGTTCCACCCAACCTTAGATCTATGTCCAGCCTGTACTCTTTCAGCTGAGAGATCAGCCCCGAGTTGGGTTGTGTATCCACTAAGGAGGGACATCATGTTCTCTCACATTCAAGGTACCATCCCAATGCTAAGCCAACCTACGGTGGTTTTATCAAGCATTCAGGAACATACAGATCATGCTAAGCCAACTTCCAGTTGGGTTTATCAAGCATACCAACAACAGGGTCATGCCAAGCCAACCTGCAGTTGGGTTTATCAAGCATACCAGACTATTTGATCATGCTAAGCCAACCTACAGTGGGTTTATCAGGCATTCAGGGACATACGGGTCATGCTAAGCCAACTTCTAGTTGGGTTTATCAAGCATACCAACAACAGGGTCATGCTAAGCCAGCTTGTAGTTGGGTTTATCAAGCATACCAGACTAACTGATCATGTTAAGCCAACCTATAGTGGGTTTATCATGCATACCAAGCAGTACAATCATGCCAAGCTAGCATACCGTTGGGTTTATCAAGCATATCAGATAAGTTGATCATGCTAAGCCAACCGTTAGTGGGTTTATTAGGCGAACATGGACAACAAGGGAGGCATTGCTAAGCTAGTGAGCTCAACCACATAACTGCAGGAATCTCAACGCTCAGTCAACCTGGCACCCACATTACCTACCACATCCAACACAAGGAAGACCCTCTTCTTTGCTGCACTGTCCCTCAAGGCCTCTTCCCTTCCATTGCTATTCCAGGATGGGCATAGAAAGTTCCAGTCACTAGTTCTATGAGACTACAACCTTCACTGGGTTTATCAAGCAACCCAACCTTCTTCCACAGTTCAACAAATGACTCCTTCCAAACTTGCGGAGAGGGCTCTGTTCCACAATCTGCTCCCGACGATCCAATTCCTAGGTTCTCATGGTTTCTCTGCACTGTTCAAGCTTGCAGTTTCCTCACGGGTTCTTGCCACTCCGTCCCTGGTAGACTAGATTCACACACAATTTTCATGGCTAACAACTCTCTGGTATTTCTATTACACAGGGAAAATGCGAATATCTTCAGGCTTCTACGATTGGTTCTCAGTCTGCGGGTATGCTTGGACAAGTTCTCTCCTGACGGATCGATGGATCGTGAATGGCAAGTGTGTGAATGGATGAATAATGGATGTTTCCTCCCACAAACGGGTAGTCAAACAAGCTCTGGGAGTTTCCAGGCGTTGAGTGCCTTTCCGGACAAGAAACCGAAGTCATGCCCTGCCATACGAAATCACATGCATGCTCCATACTCCATCGGATTCAACAACATGGTTCTCAACTACCCTCTACAACCGCATTAATGTTAGCAGGGAGTTCAAATGGGTTCACAATTGGACATGTGACAACATGGGAAACCAATCCCATAACCCCCTCACCTCTCCCTAGTGGATACACGTGGACCCTTCTCATTAGTTGCCTCCTTAGCCAGCTTCTTGGTTATTTTATTCATGAATAATAATTACAACATTTACATTTATTCATGGCTTAACAACCCATGAATAATCAAACTATCAGATACTTGCCTATGCAATAACTTTAAACATCCACTAGCGGGGCCTTGGTCTTGAGCTCCACACTAGGGAAAATACACACAACATGTACACAGTATTTACATTGAAGCCAATAAAAATCAAGGGAAAAATGGGGTATTAGAACTCCCTCTCCCTTAAAATAACACCGTACTCAATGTTCTCCAAACTGAACAAAAGTGGAAATGTCTCTTTCATGGCATCCTCCAGCTCCCACGTGGCCTCTTCTGGGCTAAGGTGTTTCCATTGCACCTTTACCTGCCCTAAGGCCCGGTTCCAGAGCAAGGTAACTTTCCTGTCGATATGCATATGGGATCCACCTGGAACTCTCCCTCTGGTTCCACCTGTATCACATGCCAATCAATGATGTGATTATGATCATGTACATATTTCTTAAGCAAAGATACATGGAAAACATTATGAGCTTTCATGTTATCAGGCAATGCAATCCTATATGCAACTGGCCCTATACTATCAAGGACTTCAAATGTCCCACAATATCTTGGTGCCAACTTGGCACAACTTCCAAACTTCATGGAACTCTTCCTCAGTTTCACTCTCAAGTAGACATGATCCCCAATCTGAAATTCCTTATGCATTCTTTTCAAATATGCATAACTCTTCTGCCTGTCCTGTGTTGCCTTCAAATTTTGCCTGATCTTCACAATCTCTTGATCCATCTCCTCAATCATTTATGGTCCAAGCACTACTATTTTCACTGGGTTGTCCCAGCTCACTAGAGTTCTGCATCCTTTGCCATACAACACTTCAAAAGGACTCATCTTCAATGATGCTTGATGTCCATTGTTGTAGGAAAACTCTACCAAGTGTAAATAGTCTCCCCACTTAGATGGATTGTCCATCACATACATCCTTAACATATCTTCAAGTATCTGATTTACTCTCTCGGTTTGACCATCCATCTAAGGATGATAGGTTGTACTGAAATTCAACTGAGTTCCTAACTCATGGAACAATCCTTTCCAAAAATTAGATGTGAACTTCGTGTCACGATCTGAAACTATTGCCTTGGGCAATACATGCAATCTGAAGATCTTTCTCATGAAGACATCTGCAATGTCATTGGCCTTGTGGGTGGACTTGACTGGAATGAAATGAGCTACCTTTGATAGCTTGTCCACCACTACCATGATTGAATCATGCTTCTTTACTGTCATTGGCAAAACTGTTATAAAATCCATAGAGATCACTTCTCACTTCCACTCTGGAATGGGAAATGGCTACAACAATCCTACTAGATGTTGATGCTCTGCCTTGATATGTTGACACGCCTGACATCTAGCAATGTACTCGACTATGTCTTTCTTCATACCATGTCAAAAGTACTGCTTCCTTGCTACTGTTATAGTCTTCTAATATCTTGGATGTCCTGAGTATGGCCTTTGATGTATCTCATCCATCACCAACTTCTTCAAATCCGCACTGTTTGGAATGTACAGTCTAGTATTCTGATAAATGAGAACATTACTCTCATCCAGCTGATATCTTGCATATTTCTCCTCTATAAAATTTTGCTACAATTTCTTTTTAATCTGAAGATAGACTTCATCACTATTTTGAGCCTCTAAAATTCTTGCCTTCAAGTCTGACTCACACCTACTTATTGCTGCAATATGGAATTTCCTGCTGAGTGCATCAACAACCTTGTTCTCCTTACCCTTGACATGCTTAATCTCCAAATCAAACTCACAAAGAAACTCCATCCATCTAGTTTGCCTTGCATTCAGATTTGGCTGGTCAAACAAGTATTTTAAACTCATATGATCAGTCCTAAGCTTAAATCTTCTCCCCAAGAGATAATGCCTCCATCTCTTGAGAGCGTGACCTATGGTTGCTAGCTCTAAGTCATGGGTGGCATAGTTCCTATCATGCTCCTTCAAATTTCTTGACTCATAACAAATTACAAACCCTTCTTGCATTAGCACTCCACCGAGTCCCTCAATACAAGCATCAGTGCATACTACAAAATCCTTACTTGGATCTGCAATCTTCAAAACAGGTGCACTAGTAAGCAGCTCCTTTAACTGCTGGAAACTTCTTTCACATTTTTCAGACCATGCGAATTTGATGTCCTTCCTCTGCAATGAAGTGATTGGATGGGATATCTTGGAGAAGCCTCCAATGAACCTTCTGTAGTAACCAACAAGGCCCATAAAAGATCTAACATCTGTTGCATTCCTTGGAGTAGACCAATCCATGATGGCCTCAATCTTCTCTCGATCCACTGCAATTCCCTCTGCTGATATAATATGACCCAAATATTGTACCTTCTCTTGATAGAAGTTACATTTACTCAGCTTGGTATACAACTGGTGCTCCCTAAGGACTTGCAATACCATCCTCAAGTGCTCATCATGCTCTTCTTCATTCTTGGAATACACAAGGTTGTCATCCAGTAATACAATCACAAACTTATCCAAATATTTGCTGAAGACACTATTCATGAGACACATGAATGTGGCAGGTGCATTGGTGAGACCAAATGGCACCACTGTAAATTCATAATGACCATACCTAGTCCTGAAGGTTGTCTTATGAATGTCTTCTTCCTGTATCCTTACTTGATGGTACCCGGACCTCAAGTCAATCTTTGAAAACACTCTAGCTTCCTTCATTTGATCAAACAAGTCATCAATCCTTGGCAAAGGATACTTGTTCTTAACTGTCACTTTATTGAGCTTCCTGTAATCAATACACAATCTCAATGTTCCATCCTTCTTCTTGACAAACAACACTAATGAACCCCATGGGGATACACTTGGTATGATATATTCCTTGTCCATTAATTATTGCAGCTACATCTTCAATTCTACCAATTTTGGTGTGCTTGTTCTATAAGGAGCTTTGGAGATGGGCGCTGCTCCTGGAACAAGATTAATGGAAAATTCAATGTCTCTCTTGGGTGGAAATGCTGGAACCTCACCTAGAAACACATCCTGGAATTCTTACAATACCTGGAATTCTTCTATCCTGGGTTCCTTATATTCTGTTGAATCTGATATATGCACAACATATAACTGACAACCCTTTTATAAAACTTCCTCAATTGCAGAGCTGAAATCTGCCTCACTGAAACATGCTTTGGAATTCCTTTTACCAGCCTTGGCTTGCCTTCATCATCAAGGCATTCCAATGCTTTCTCATAACAGTCTAGTTTGGCCCTATGCCTTTCCAACCAATCCATGCCAATTAAGGCATCATATGACCCTAATGGTAAGACATTTAATTCAACATGAGTGAGGAGTCCATTCAATTCTATGGGACACTTCCCCACTACTTCACTTACCTTTCTCTTGGTACCGGTGGCTAATTGAACTAGCCAAGCCTTGTCATGCTTTACTTTACCAAGAGAACAACTTTCAACTACCTTAGGAGATACATAACTATGAGTAGACCTTGGATCAATCAAAACAGAAATAGGCTGCTCAGCAATCTTACATGAAACCTCCACCACTGTTGATTGATGGTCTGCTTGATGATCATCCAGTGCTGCATAAATCCTAGGTGTTGCTCTTGCCATGTCCCCTACTGCAACTGTTCCTTTAACGTTGTGCAAGATCCTGGGGTTCTTCCTTGCAGTTGGGCAATCTCTGAGCATGTGGTTTTCCCCACAACCCCAACACTGAAGTGGCCCTTTTGACGTTCTATCTGCTGCTACAACTGGCTTGAATTCTCTTCTTGCTTGTTGGCCCTGTGGAAATCTTCTAGGCTGGTTTATGAATGGTGGTTTGGATTCACCTTTCTTTTGATCAAACCTTCCCTTGGGTTTACCTTTCCACGCTGGCTGCACCTCTGCTTTACCTCTACCCTGCTCATAGCAATGCTCTGCCATCCTAATGGCTTCATCCAAGATTGGTGGATTTACAAACTCTATTCTATCTCTGTAGCTTTGTGGTAGACTACCAAGGAAGCATTGGATCTTTACTCTTTCATCCTTGATGTAGTCTACATACCTCAACAACTCCAGAAATCTGTGGACATGCTCATCCATGGTGTTCTGTCCTAGTTTGAGTTCATTGAACTCTTTCCTTTTGCTATCATAATACCTAGCTGATAGGTACTTCTTGTGGAAGTATCTCTGGAATCTGTCCCATATAATCCTTCTTTCACTGATCCCTTTCACTTGAATGAGGTGATCCCACCAAATAAAAGCTCTTCCACTAAGGTTATAAATAACAACCTTAGCCTTTGCATTCTTCGAATACTCATGCATTATGAAGTACTTATTTATTCCAAGAAGCCATGCCTCTGCTTCTTGACCTTCTTTGCTTTCACCATCAAAAGTGGGTGGTCTTGCCTTCCTAAATTCACCCTGTGGAATACCTCTGTGATTCTTTCTTCCCTTACTCTTGCTGGTAGGGCGCCTTGGGCTCCCCTGAGAACCCTCAGAATCATCTGACCTTCTAGAAGAAAACTTAGGAGAGGGTGTCTCGTGTCTTCTTATTACAGAACCTCTTATAGGGCTTGGAGTTCTTCTCATAGAACGACCCCTAGACTGACTTTCTGCATTTCTCTCCTCTCGGCCTTCATGGCTTGGGTTAGAACCATTGTTAATCCTTTGCTGCAAGTCCGTAAGACTCTGCAAAATGGACGCATTGAGTTGATGTTGCTCTTCTTGTGCTTTCATCATCCGCTCGTTAAAGCTTACCATAGTCTCGACCATGTTTGGGGGCGTTACTTGCTCCCTTCTTCCATCGGACTCGGCCTCTGTATGTGCTTCTTGCACATTCCTACCCAGCACCTCGTCTTCTAGTTCAAACGGGTCTTGCAAATCATTTAGAGTGACCATTCTTATACCTTTATGTGCGCTACCATGTGATACGATTCGTTTCACAACTACTGCTATCTCTGTGCATATCAGAGACATTATATTATATATCACAAGCGTACAATTAAACTCTATCATACCCATTCAGACCTGGAACTATTCATTTGAACAATCAATCAATCAAATAAGTTCATCAAAATCACGCCATGGGCACATTTCTTGACCACAAATTCATGCATGATCCCGCCCAATTAACTCTCAGTGTTACAACTGAAGCTCTGATACCACTCTGTCACGGCCCCACTGACCCCTTTAGGCCACAGGAGACCCTGATACATTTTTTCTTTCTTCCTAATCCGACTAAATACACCCACACAGTCAGAATAGCTCGAATCCGCAATCCGCAACTGCAGACCCGCAATCCATAATCTGCAATTGCGGATGTGGAAGTGCGAAACTTCACAACCGAAAACTTACCTTTCCGCAATCCGCAACTGCGGATGCGCAAGTACAAAAATTCATATCCGAAAACCTTACCTTTCCGCAATAGCAACCTGCAATCCACATAGAAGGTCAAATTTCAACCTCCGATAAAGCTCACTTCCACAATCTGCAAGCTGCAATTGCGGATGCAGAAGTGCAGAAGTCCAAACATAACTCAAACTTCTTCGTTTTCGCAATCCCCAATCTGCATTGCAGAACCACACTCCTGCAAGGTAACTTTCCACACAATCTTTTGAGGGGCATAACTTACTCATCCCTGGTCCAAATGAGACAAGGTCAGTACTGTTGGAAAGCTCTTGGATAGCTCTATCCAGTGGTGAAATCCATGCCTCATATGAGCATTCCTACCACGTCAAATTTCCCACTGAAGCTTTGTCCATAACTCCACTTAAAGGACTTAAACCTTCTTCCTTCCATAACTTTCCTTCCATATGTCCTATAGAGGGGTTCTTAAACACTCCAGGGCATTCCCCTCCTTTCCAAGGATCAGATGTAAGCATACAATTCATTTCCAATGTCAATCAGACATATCATAACATGCAAAATGCATAAAGATTGATCTAACAAATACATCTATCATATGCAAGGCTTATAATGCATTGAACTCATGCAATACCATGATATACATATAACAATGAACTCGACCCCTTTACTCAGGCCTGCACATGACTTATTGTCAATCAAATTCATAAAACCATGCATTCCACAATTCTACAATTGAACATAAGCAACCATTTCATAACAATAAAACATCATCATTTAACATAACAAGAATACTTATCTTTTAACTCCGAAGCAACTGGCTAAGTGAGAGAAACGTTCCACCCAACCTTAGATCTCTGTCCAACCTGTACTCTTTCAACTGAGAGATCACTCTCGAGCTGGGTTGTGTATCCATTAAGGAGGGCTATCAGGTTCTCTCACAGTCAAGGTACCATCCCAATGCTAAGCCAATCTGTAGTTGGGTTTATCAGGCATTCTTGGGCACCTACCCATGCTAAGCCAACCTATAGTGGGTTTATCAAGGATTCAAGAACATACATTTCATGCTAAGCCAAATTCTAGTTGGGTTTACCAAGCATACCGACAATAGGGTCATGCCAAGCCAGCCTGCAGTTGGGTTTATCAAGCATACCAGACTAGCTGATCATGCAAAGCCAACCTACAATGGGTTTATCAGGCATTCAGGGACATACAGGTCATGCTAAGCCAACTTCCAGTTGGGTTTATCAAGCATACCAACAACATGGTCATGCCAATCCAGCCTGTAGTTGGGTTTATCAAGCATACCCGACTAGATGATCATGCTAAGCCAACCTACAGTGGGTTTATCAGGCATACCGAGCAGTACAATCATGCCAAGCCAGCATACCGTTGGGTTTATCAAGCATATCAAACAAGTTGATCATGCTAAGCCAACCGGCAGTGAGTTTATCAGGCGAACAGGGACAACAAGGGAGGCATTGTTAAGCCAGTGAGTTCAACCACAGAGCTGTAGGCATCTCAACACTCAGTCGACCTGGCACCCACATTACCTACCACATCCAACAAAAGGAAGACCCTCTTCTCTGCTGCATAGTCCCTCAAGGCCTCTTCCCTTCCAGTGATATTCCAGGATGGGCATAGAAAGGTCCAGTCGCTAATTCTATGAGACTACAACCTTCACTGTGTTTATCAAGCAACCCAACCTTCTTCCACAGTTCAACAAGTTGACTCCTTTCAGACTTGCGGACAGGGCTCTGTTCCGCAATCTACTCCGGCGATCCAATTCCCAAGTTCTCACAGTTTCTCTGCATTGTTCAGACTTGTAGTTTCCTCACGGGTTCTTACCACTCTGTCCCCGACAAACTGGATTCACACACACAGTTTTCATGGTTAACAAATCTCTGGTATTTCTATTACACAGGGTAAACATGAATATCTTCAGGATTCTACTGGTTCTCAGTCTGCGGGTATGCATGGACAAGTTCTCTCCTGACAGATCGATGGATCGTGAATGGATGAATAATGGATGTTTCCTCCCACAAACGGGTAGTCAAACAGGCTCCGCGAGTTTCCAGGCGTTGAGTGCCTTTCTAGACAAGAAACCAAAGTCATGCCCTGCCATACGAAATCGCAGGCATGCTCCATACTCCATCGGCTTCAGCAATAGGTTTCTCAACCACCCTCTGCAACTGCATTAATGTCAGCAGGGAGTTCAAACGGGTTCACAGTCAGACATGTGGAAACATGAGCAACCAATTCCATAACCCCCTCACCTCTCCCTAGTGGATACACATGGCCCCTTCTCATTAGTTGCCTCCTTAGCCAGCTTATTGGTTATTTTATTCATGAATAATAATTACATCATTTACATTTATTCATGGCTTAATAGCCCATGAATAGTCAAACTGTCAAATACTTGCCTATGCAATAGCTTTAAACATCCACTAGCAGGGCCTTGGCCTTGAGCTCCACACTAGGGAAAATACACACAACATATACATAGTATTTACATTGAAGCCAATAAACATTAAGGGAAAAATGGGGTATTACAATGTGCATTAGATAATTGATGGAAAATACACCGTAGCCACACTTATTGCAAATATGGCACACCCTCTTGTTTAAAAATGTCATTTTTTATTCCCGTACATAATGAAGCGAATGAAATTGCCAACCCAAGCACATAAAATAAATATATAAGTTTGGTAAGAAGGGGGTGGTTTAAAAATCCTATCCATAATAAGTGTATTCATAAAAGGTCCCTCCCTCTTGCGGGCATATTAAACTAAAGATTCAGGTGGGTTTCCCAAGGAACGTAGTTCCGGTTTTGGTCAATACAAAAAACTTCCCCCAATCGCATCTAAATAAGAAAATATTTGCGTTGACGGGGACGAAGGTATGGATGATATGGGTTTCATAAATAAAGAGAACTCAATATTTCTCAATTTAGTCCTCTGAATGAGGTAATACACATGCATAAAACAATATGACTGCTGAAGATCATCTTACTACCTTCCAAGACTGTACTTATAATTTATATGTGGAGCACGTAAGGGCTTATGCCACCTGTTTAAACTGTATCGAACTCCGCACAAAAAATATAGGCTTGGTCGGCCACTACGAGTGACTGCAATTTAAAAAATGCGTGGAAACAACTGTCAAGTGAGAAGGATATGGAAGTAACGTTGCAGAACACCCTTTGCCGCATGCAATTCATGCACTATGCACCTCGAACTAGCTCCCCTATTGTCCTTGATCCCCTTATTGCCAGAGCATCGAGAAGGTCTTGGCCTGCTTCCTTCCTTTTGCTGGGTTCCATACCGTACCAATGCTCCGTTCCATTTAATTATGCTGGAAATTATGATGCTGAGAATGAATGAATGACTGTAAACTGCTTATGGAAATGCTGCCAGGAATAATGGTGCCGCGAATGTTCTGGGAACTGCTTATGGAAATGTTGGGAATGTTGTTTATAATCTTTTTGCTGGTTGTTCAACTTATAAAAATGATGCTCTGGGAACTGCTCTTGGTAATGACCCTGGTAATAATGTTGGTTGTGTTGCTTGAACCAAGAATGTTGTTGGTTCTAATAAGGATGATGCTGGGGATGTTGATCCTAATGCTAGACATTCTGCTGCTTTTTATGATCCTGGTTCTGCTAGTTATAATGTTGTCGGGAATCTTTTAACTACTGCTGGTAAGCCTCTTTCCAAATAACCATGTCCAAATAGCCCTTTAACTGGTGCTTCTTTCTGTGATGCTGCTGGGAATAATGACTTCACACTTTCATCCATGGGATTGCAAATGTACTTTTGTACCTGACATGGCACCCTCCATGATCTGCCTCTCAGTTGCTCACTCGATGCATACAAAAAATAAATAAAAATTGTTTTCATTTTCTTTGTTGTTGCAGCGTCATTTTTTTTAATGTTTGAGGTTTGTTCCTTATTTTCATTTCCTTGCTTCAATACATTTAGTTTTAGTGTTGCCTTTCAAATTACGTTGTCATTTCATTTTTGTTTATGGAGCTTGTTTTCAATTATTGAGTTGAATTGATTATCTTCCGCTGCTCCAGGATATCGAGTTTTCAGTACAAGCTATAATGAAGTCCCAAAAAACGTCATCTATTGCTTTACACTCACTAGTCGGTTGGTTTCCATTAACATGTTTGCATTAGCTTGGTGTTTGCAGGCCCAAATCTTGAAGTGAAGTGCAAAATTGCCTATAGGTTCCTAATACTCAGCTTGGGAGGAGTGTGAATGCTATCTTGGATAACACTGGATATAAGCTCAGCTATGTTTGGTAATGAATTTTATGGCGAGTAACATTATTAACCTTAAATCTGCTAAGCTATGTGTAGTGTGTGCTATATAAAAGATGAACAATTTCTCATTCAATGGAAGATGACTAGTGAATCTTCTATGCAAAGGATGTTATTACAAAAGTAAAAACATATGGTTTGAATTACTGCATGTTTATTAAGTAATACAAGATACCTTAATAGAGGCTGAGTTTGGTAACTGATTATGAATATTGTCTTTGAATGTTGGTTACTTTATATGACAAAAATGTCTTTAACATATTTGTGCCCTAACTTAGTGTTGCAGAAAACTCAAAGAAACAATAACACAGTAATATGTGTCGGACTGCAAGAGATAACAACTTTCCTTCTCGTTACTGCCCGCTGTAGGTAGCGAACAACTTGCCTTCTTGTTGGTGGTGCTGCAAGAGATAATGACTTGCCTTCTCGGTTGTGCCTGTTGTAGCTCGTTCTATATGCGGTGAAGGAAAGAAACGACTTGCCTATCTTCGGGATGGGATAGTTAGTGCCCGATGCCTTTATGCTTTAGCTAATTAATTGACTTCCTGTTCCTACCTGCGAGAGATCATGACTTGCTTAAATATGGTTGTTGCATGCGTGCGATATGTAGGGAGGGAGCTTAGGACTTGCCTTCTCGCGACTTCCTATCGATGAATAGAAAGAATTAGACACACTTGCCTTCTCGCGACTGCCTGCTTGTAATGTCCCTTGTTAGGAATTTTATTAAAATGGCAATTTTCCACTTTTTTTCCCTAGCTCGACCTTTGACTAGTTTTGATCTCTAGGTCCCAAATTTGCCCCAAATGATCCCAAATCTTCTGAGAAGGTATATGAATGAGATTAGAACATAAATATGTGTTTTAGGGATTCCTTTGGACCTTTAAAATACTTCTGCAAATACTCTTTCAATTCTGGCCAATGTAGGGAACTTTACCAGTAATTTGCCTTTGACTAGTATTGGTCTCTAGGTCTCGAATTGACTCCAAATGCCTTCAAATATTCAAGGAAGGTGTATGAATAATATTAGGACTTGAATATGATGTTCAAGGATGATATATGGCCACCAAAATACTTTTGCAAACTCTTTTAAGATTCTGGACCAAGTATGCAATTTTACTAGTAATTTGGGGTTCAAATCCCCCTGGGATAAGTACTGAAAATGGCTTCCCAAATGTCTCCAAACCCACTCAAATTTTTGAACAAAGGTAGGGAATGTATTAAGGATGTTATTAAGGTCTCATTTGCACCATTAATTGATTATTATATATGTTCCAACCCTCTCCCATTCAACTGCAAAAATCACCAATTCGACCCTTGGGGAAATGACACTATTTCTTCTCCCAATGCAATTAAACTGAGTAAAAATACTTCAAATGCTCAAGTACAGTACATGAAACTTGTAAAATACATCCATGTCATTCCATTAATCACAAATGCATTAGAGAATCATCCATTCATTCGAAATCATCATCAATACATTGGTTCACAACAAGGTAGTGGGGAAATGGCATTGTTCTTCCATTAAAAATGAGATTTATACATTTATACTTGGAATTTCGACTTGAAACTTTCTGGAGATGAAGAACAGAGTATTTACTTCATATTACAAAAGAAATGGGGCATTAGAAGCTCCCCCAAAGAGTACAATAGCTCACCAAAAATGCCCTCCCTCAAGGATCAAGAATATGCTATCAAAACTGGAAATGGTTGAAGGAGTGAGCTGCAATAGAAGAAACCATGAGCTGCCCTGTAGCTTACACCTGCAAATAAAGACTCCATTAAAGCTCCAAATGAAAGGTCTTAATGGCCTTCCAATTACCAACTTGGATGGGAATCTTTCACCCTCGAAATTGGCTAAGGCAAGAAACTAGTCATCCACTAGCTCTCCCTCTTCACAAATGCAATTGCAAATTCTACAAATGATCAAAAGCTGGTTTCATTCTTTGTTATTGACATTTATAAACTTCTAATGTCCTCCATGGGTCGAATTCCTTCCAAGAGACTCATGCCAACTCAAGTTGGGAAGAGATTCCAAAGAACACCACTTGCACAACAATTCCTAGTCTCCCACTTCCACCAAATCACATGTGGAAGCATCTTAGTTTCCCTAACACCCTTGAGCGCCCTCTTGGAGTCTATTTTTAGCCCTGACATGTCATATATGTCATATGTCAGCCTTCAGGTCTGATTTGTGTCATAGGTGTCATAGCATCTTCATCATTGTTGTCATAGAGCTAGGGAATCTAGCCCAAGTGTCTCACTAGCTCCAAATTGCCTCTTCCTCTTCCATGGGAGTTACTCTTCCTCTATATTTCGACCTTGGATGAGTCATGCAATGAATAGTACCTTTTGGACTCCCCCAAGTATGTTACCATTCACCTTGAATTCGAATTGGTGAGAGAATGATGCCAAGTGTAGTGGGGAAATCTAGCCATATGTGGGTCCCACTTCCTCCATGTGTCTTCATGATCAAACATCATTTATTATCCCCATTATTCCAAATCCCAAAGCTTCCACCCCAAACCTAGGAAACTAGTAATTTTCCTCCTTGGCAATTATTTGACCTTTAGCATCAATTTGACAAACTCTAATGAATAGGGCCAATGTGATTAGGCCATTGTGACCCAATGCCAAATTTGGGACATGACACTGCTGTAGGTAGTGAACGAATTGCCTTATCGGTCATGCTTGTGAGATGGAGAGTTGCTCAGGCAGGACTTGCCTTCTCGGTTCTACCTTCCTGTACGCGATATGGAACTTGGCTGTGATAGCTAGGCAGGTAGGGGATTTTGAAAACTTGACAAAGAGGCGATCGAGCGGTGACGATGAAAGGTCTTATTGCCATACATGCAATAAATAAAAGCTATGTATTCATCGAGTTATGCACTAATGCAACCTGCAATTGTAGCATTAATCCAACACCTATCCGAAATGCATTAAAATCCCATCGAAGAACTCAACGAGAGGGAACCATTCCCAATACCCACGCCGCCGCTGCGACAAACGCTTCAAAGTATAATCCAATAAGCTTGCAGAAAATATAGTTTTTTATATTAATTAATTCAAAATTAATTTGAAAGTGTGTTTAAAAAACATATTGCATTTCGGTCAACTAAAACTAATACTTAGTAAATGCGGATCGAAAACAAATAGTACCCTAGCCTTAAGGACTAATAACTAGTCAACATGTAAATAATTACATTAAACACTTAATAATTACATAAAGCACATCAAAAGTGAGTGGCGGGTGGGCCTAAAGCATCTCAAAAGTAGGTGGGGAGGGGCTCAATTTTTAATAAATATTTTTATTATAACAAGAATGATTTACTTATTTAAATTTTGACTTAATGGGTTAGTGATATTGTTTTTATACAAGTTTATTTTTTCATTGAAAAGGATCACATATCACATTTCTCTATAAAGTTTCACATCTACATCTTCAATAGAGATAGATTATTATTTTTTAAATAAAACTGGTCACAATGAAAATACTTATATTTTAAATTTAAAAAAAAAATTGTAAGTGTAATTTTTTTTATAGAAATTTAAGTTATATTTTTATATCTTTATGATAAATTTAAGGTATATAGTGGATATAAAAAAATTTATGGATAAATTTAAGGTATATAGTGGAATATAAAAAATTTATGGATAAATTTAAGGTATATAGTGGATGATAATTTTAATAAATTTGGTTTTAAGATGTAGGTGCTAATAACTTATTAGTGATGAGACTCATTTATGAAAAAATTATGTATAAATTTAAGGTATATAGTGGATAATAATTTTAATAAATTTGGTTTTAAGATGTAGGGGGCTAATAACTTATTAGTGAGGAGACCCACAAGTTATCCCTTAATAGAAATTTTATGACTTACAACATTTGAAGACATATTCAAGATGGAGTTTCACACAAGGGGGTGTTTACCATTCTAATCTTATCGGAATGAGTTAAATTTTCTCACCATTCTAGTTATTGCCTCTTGATGTATTTTTCTAGTCTTATCACAATGGGTCAATGTTCCTCACCATTTGAGTTATTGCCCCTTGACATATTTTTAGTAAACCCATTGGTGTAAACTAATTTGCCTCATTTAGGGGATTGAACTTGAACTAGATACTTGTTAACATGGAATTAACCAAATGTCAAATAACATGGAACTGGGTTAGAGTATTGAAATAATCTCAGCATTTGGAATGGACACTCCAATTTTTTTCTTAATATTATGAAGGAAAATTTGGTGCAAAGCACCTCACATAAGAACATCCAATAAGCATGCAACAAAGACAACCGAGGGATCATTCCCAAAACATGAAGTTAAAAAACACTCAATAACTCAAGCTATCTCACAAAATTATAAACTCAATACACTTACAATGCCCTAATAAATTTTAACTCATAAAATGTTGATTAAGTCACATTATTTTTTCTAAACTAATCAAAATATTAGTCAATCAACATTAATTGCATCGAGTGAAACGAGGTGCTCTACAACCCAGTATGGGGGAGATGTTGTAACGTGTGTGATGTAACGTTACAAGTTTGTTACTAACAAAATAATTAAAAAAATTCATGTCGACTCATAAAATAAAATATTATGAAAAGTAATTAAAAAATAGATGTTCGTTTATAAAATAAAAACTTAAAACTTAAACCCGGATCTCTCAGAGAGATCAAATTTCTTGAGTTTAAATTTAAAAAATAAATACACCTCAAGAAATTGGATCCCTCTCGTTTAAGATGGATCTATGCTGGTATTAAATCAAATGATCATAAAATGTTATTTTCTCCATCCTAGTTAAATGTTGATTAAGTCACATTATTTTTTCTAAACTAATCAAAATATTAGTCAAGATCATAAAATATTATTTTCTCAATCCTAGTTTTTATAAGTGACATGTTCACTTTATAATGAGTATATTATGATAATGGTAGTTACGTTTGTCAAAGATACGGTGGTTAATTGGTGGGGATACATCTACATGGGTTCAATTCCGTTGAAACATTTTTTTGACAAAAAAGTGATTTTTCCACCTAAAAAATAATAGTAATCCAAACATTTAAAATAATAAATAAATTATGATAATTGCTTTGAACCTATCGTCACCTTGAACTTGTACTCTTGCCTTAAAAAAAATTAACCATTCAATCGTGATTTTAAAGTGACTATCGTTACATTGAGCTTGTACTCTTACCTTAAAAACAATTAACCATTCAATCGTGATTTTAAAGTGAGCAACATATATATTGTCATTTGATGTTAATCGAAATGGACGGAAATAAATTCAATATGAAACTTTGAACAACAAAAATGACGATCTAACCGGAGTTAAGAAGCAGTTGAACCCTAGTTAACAGAATAAGGGCAAGTGCTGTTAAAGATCGGATCGAGGATAATAACCAGGAAGGCACCTCCATATTCTTTCAGAAAATCTTCCTATGATTATATTTAACGCGGCCCTGCCTGGAATTTTGGTCCTTACCGTGTCTCAGACTCTTCATGCCCATCTCCAAAATCTCACATATTTCGCCCGCCAAGTTTTCTGGTCTGAAAATCCTCTAAAATAGCCGTTTCCCCCCTCCGAAAACAGCCAGGGTTTCTGCAAATATATTTGTTTTGCCCATTTGAGGCAGGGCTAATCTTGTGGGTGTTTTGTAGATGGCCACGGAATGTGTTGCAGAGACGGAGAAACGGCCAAGGAAACGCGCCAGATTGACGTGGGACGTTGCTCCCCACGACGAAGAAGAAGAGGTTGGTCTGTGTGTTGTGGTGTCTTTGTGGTTTTCTCCAGATATTGGGTCACGGGTTCGAGCCTCGTAGAGACCGGGAAACCCCCAACTCAACTGAACTGCTCTCACTCACTCACTCATTCACTCTGTGTGTATTGTTTGGATTGGATTACTAGTGGGTCAAATTTGACTGTGGGAAACGGGTCGCTGGCTGTGTGTAGGCTCAGCCAACGCTACTCTATAATGGTGGCACCCACGACGCCCAGCCCCAGGTTCGAATCCTCTCCTCCTCGGCAGGGTTAGGGTTAGAGCGCGCTCTTCCTCCTCCTCCTCCTCCGCCTTCAGCGTACGGTGGTCAGAAGGGACATGCTGTTCAGCGTCGCATTTCTCCGCCATGGCGTGAAGATGACAAAGATGGACACTACGTCTTCGAGCTCGGAGAGAATTTGACTCCAAGATGTAAGTACACAAATAGCCATTAGCTTTCTTCTTCTTTATTTTTATTTTTATTGACCAGAGAGGGTGCGAAAGAGAGCTTTCCAGGCACATGTCATGGCAAAATTGTGTGCTGGCAGGGTGAGTTTTGAATCTGGGTCATCGTTGTGTAACTTGTTGCTAGATGAGAATCCAATGGAACCATTAACATCTTCCAGATTTAGTATGGAAACGACCCGCGTATCAACTGCCAGTTGCAATAGCAATGGACCCATTAACATCTTCCAGATTTATTATGGAAATGACCCCCGTATCAACTGCCAGTTGCAATAGCTGCTGGTAACCCCGCATAACTCCATGGGAATGGATTCCGTGACCTTTATGAATATTACACTTTAGCATAAAAAAAAGGTCGAACCAACTGAGCTATCCCTTAACCCAACTTCAGTGGATATGTAATTAATACGGCCGGTTGCAATATATGCTGGTAACCCTGCATGACTCCATGGGAATGGATTCCATGACCTTTATGAATATTACACTTTAGCAAAAAAAAAGGTCGAACCAACTGAGCTATCCTTTAAGACTGACCCAACCTCGAATAAACATACTTACACATTTTCAGTGGATATGTAATTAATACGGCCATTCTATTATTTCTAACTGAGGAGAGGTTGCTGTTATCAAGTTGGCATGCTTTTACATCACTTTGAGGGACACAGCAGTATTTGGTTCAAGTCCCAAGAAGGAGGCACTAAGAAGGCACTAGTAGGCACAAGCCCAAGAAAGGTGGCTAGGAAGCAAGAGCCACGTCTGGTGCCCCCTGCAAGCGAGGGACCATGCCAGCCAGGATTTGAACCTAGAGCATCATCGCAATAACTGCTTCAGGTTGATATTCGGCCATAGCCTGGCCGCCACACACACCCACATGCTTTGGATTAACTTGCCAAAAGCTCTACGAAAGGAAGCTAGGCCACAAGAGCCAATCTGGAAGACCCCAATCAGGGGATGACCATGCCAACCAGGATTTGAGCATGGGGTCATTGCCACAATAATTTCCCCTTGTTGCTGCTAGATCACAGCCTGATGGACACGCAATTTTGCAAACATTATTTCGGGTATATATCGCAGAGGGTCTGCAAAGAAATTTATTGGGAATATCGGGAAAATATCAGAAATTATTGACTAGAAGAAATGTAGTCTTGAAGAATTATGAAAATATCGGAAAAATTGGCAATTTGAGAGAGAAATCGGAAGTAATGGAAGAAATTGAAGATATTTGCAACATGTGACACGTGACACACTCATGCTTCAGATTAATTTGGCCACGAGCATTTCCCATCATGGTAATATTACAATGCAATGTAGCTAGCTTGCAGCCCTCAAAAGACACTCTTCGCTGAGAAGTCACGACTAGGAATTTACTGTGCCTGATACACTAAATTCTCGTACCTAAGACAATCTGCATGAAATCCTGCTTGTGCAGGTGAGACGGGTTGCTTGCATTAGACCATCTGCATGAAGTTCTGTTTGTGCAGGTGAGAGACGGGTTGCTTGCATGGGCAAGGTGGCCCATGAGGTGTGAAAGCCCATGAGGTGTGAAACATGTTTCTTGGGGATTTGAATCTTGTTGGGGATTATGAAAAATCACTGCTTTACCATCAAAACCAAGACCCTGTTAATGAATATCTATGTTTGGATTCAGGATAATATCGAAATATTCCTGTTTTTATCGATACTGTTCATAAAGATTCCTGTGCACTGTTTGAACACATCCAAAAAAATGGGAAACATTTTTTCCTTTCGATTTTCTATACATTGTACATCTTGAAATTTCAGTGAATGTCATACGTTGGATTTTCTATGGATGGAAATGTTGATATACATCAAGGAATATTTAGATTCAGGATAATATTGAAATATTTCTGTTTTTATCGATACTGTTCATAAAAATTCCTGGGCACTGTTTGAACACATCCAAAAAAATGGGAAACATCTTTTCCTTTCGATTTTCTATACATTGTACATCTTGAAATTTCAGTGAATGTCATATGTTGGATTTTCTATGGATGGAAATGTTGATATACATCAAGGAATATTTAGATTCAGGATAATATTGAAATATTTCTGTTTTTATTGATACTGTTCATAAAAATTCCTGGGCACTGTTTGAACACATCCAAAAAAATGGGAAACATCTTTTCCTTTCGATTTTCTCTACATTGTATATCTTGAAATTTCAGTGGATGTCATATGTTGGATTTTCTATGGATGGAAATGTTGATATACATCAAGGATCTCAATCAATCTCAACCATTACTTATTTTAGTGCTGACAGCTATTCATCATTACCATTTAGGCCGTTCCCATATTATACTTTTGTGGATTTTTATTATAGGCAATATTGAAGTCAATCTGACTACTGGCATCCAATCAAAGTATTGAAACTTTATATTGTTATGGCATGCTCCCTATTTATTACTTTTATTATAGCTCACCCTTCTGGAGGGATCTTTGGTAAGAGGAATTACATTCCTGTTGGTGAAAAGACAGCAAACTGGGAGTCAGTCACCCAAAGTTCCATACCTGTAAGGAAGTTTGTTTGTATTTTTTTGTTTCTATTGTAGAAAATGTCGTGCCCCACCATTGTTGGAATTTGTTTAGAAGTGTCAACTAGTGGTCATTATACAATCTTTCTAGGTCCCATAGTAGAGTTATTGAACTTCAACAAATATTTGGCCTAGCGTCAACCAAAGAAATCTATGTTGCGACCATGATGGTTGCAGGAAAGATATTTGGCCTAGTGTCAAGTGTCAACCAAAAAATTCTACGTTGCAACCGTGATCGTTATAAATTTAATTCTGCGAAGTGAGGAAGGTGTTAACTCTTGTTTTGATCTTAATCATATTTTATACTACAATCTAGGAGGCATCCATCAGTAAATTGTGCCTGATATTTTGTGAATTAATGAAAAACATTTTCTTCCAACTATCATATACTGTTGACTGCAAAATGTAAGAGGTTTTACTTTTATTGTAACAATCCTCTTATCAACCCACCTGTGTTTTAAGTATGATTGCATCTGTATGTTCAGCCAAACTGTAGGGTATGTGCCCATATATCCAAGTTCCGTCGAATTTGATTCCTGCTTTTTGAGGAGTTTGCCAAGTCTGTGTTCATCTGAGCTCTGTTGTTAATCATTGCCTCATTCTATAATAGTGGCTGCAACTTATGTGATTTTTATCTTCGATGATGCAACTTATCTCTCATTGTCAAGGTATTTGTTTTGTTGTGTCTTTTGCTAATCACTGGAATGTTCTTTGTTTACATGTCCAGTCATGTATTTTTTTAGTTATGCCCTTTTTGTTACGGGGCTAAATGCACCCATGTATGTGGGATATATCTTGCATTTATGATTTTATCCTTTATTCTAGTGTACTCCTTATCTATTCCCCTTTTCCTCGAGGTCTTTTAGACAAACATAAGGTTATGCATTTATGATTTACTTGGTCACAACTCTGAAGTATTATTTACCTGATAGATTATCCACATCTGCTCTTTTTTTCACACGCTTGATTTTGTTTTCTTGACTCTGATGTCGCAGATAAAATTCTCAGCAAAATGGGGGAAGGTATGCTACTTTTTTCCGGATTTTTGTTTGCACAGCATTATTACTGAAGTTCTTCTAGATATTTTAGGATTAGTAAGTCAAATGAGAGTTAAATCCATTAGTACTATTACGCTTGTTGTTTTGTCTAATTTATCATATACTTGTGTTTGCAGGGACCTTTGGTCGTGTTTTAGAATGTTGGGACCGAGAAGCAAAAGAGTTTGTGGCGGTGAAAATTATTCGCAGCATACAGAAATATCGTGATGCAGCAATGATTGAAATCGATGTTCTTAGTGTTCTCTCCAAACATGATAAAAGTAGTTCACGGTATGTGCATGAATGGTGAAACTATCTCACCCTATCTGATTTCATTTTGTTTATGGGATATGGTAATGCTGTTGCAAAGATCTTCTCTTCCCTGCCTGTTTTTGACCTTAGTGTTTTAGAGAAAATGGATGTTTGGTTGACTATCACGGTTCTCTGTCACAGGTGTGTCCAGATAAGGAATTGGTTTGATTTTCGGAACCACATTTGTATTGTGAGTATTATGGACTAACTCCATCAATGTTAAGATTCAAGACAGTTGATTAGAGATGAATTACATTTAGTCATTGTATTCTTTCCATAAATGTATGATTTGGTTGCATGTCCTATAAGCTTCGCTGAGTAATAGTGGGTTGAGTGTTGAAACTTTTCTTTGGATGAACTTAAATGCTGTTAACAGGTCTGTGAGAAGCTTGGACCAAGCTTATTCGATTTTCTACGCAAAAACAAATATCGCCCATTTCCTGTTGATCTAGTCCGGGAGTTTGGTCGGCAACTTTTGGAATCTGTAGCATGTGTGTAGACAAGACTTGCACTCGTAGTTTTCATTTTGCATCCTTGTGGAGAACTCTACTTTGCGGTTGATTTGGGTTTTATGCATTGCGAGATATTCATATGCATTAGTTTTGTATCGATTCCTCTATTTATATTGATTGGCCTCAAGATTAAGATGCTGTCAATCCATTAGATGCACTCATTCAGAGTGGGGATGCTTCTTGTGTTTCATGTTGGTTTATGCTAAAGTTTATGGAGTGGTGCAAGTCCACATATCTAAGATGTTTAGTTGAAACTCAGTTCCTTATTTTTGTGGTTCTTCTATGGCAGATATGCACGAATTACGTCTAATACACACGGATTTAAAGCCAGAGAATATACTTCTTGTTTCTTCAGACTATTTAAAGGTTCCAGATTACAAGGTAAGTGCCTAATGGACTTCATTGTTGTTCATTGAGAATGTTGTATGCCTTATTCGTTTCTAGTTTCAAGATAATCACATTAATGCTCTTGTAAGCTTTTTGTTTTCCATCCTCCATCGTTTGATTTATTCAGTCTATACTAACTTTAGGTCTTTTGTTAAACTGAATCTACAGAAACATCCCCAGGATGAAACACATTATAAACGACTGCCAAAGTCAAGCGCAATTAAGCTCATTGATTTTGGTAGTACTACATTTGAAAGTCAGGATCATAGCTCAATCGTCTCCACAAGGCATTACCGGGCACCTGAAGTAATTTTAGGTAGGTACACTAAGATCAACAAATAAGTATGGCGGCTGACTATGGTGTTGTGTCAAATGAATGGAATTCTAGTGTATGGTTAGAAACTTAGATGTTTGTAGCACACTCAATATTTTTAGCCTGTCTCAGGTCTTGGATGGACGTACCCTTGTGATATTTGGAGTGTTGGATGCATACTTGTGGAGCTTTGCTCTGTAAGATTTGATTAGCATCGTTCTAGATTTTTATGACATGTTGGTGTGACTACATATATATCCCTCAATATTCGTTGTACAATGGGATTAGGGTCTTAGTTATTGTCTGTCTGATTTATTCAGGGAGAAGCTTTATTTCAGACACATGAAAATTTGGAACATTTGGCTATGATGGAAAGGGTCCTGGGGACATTTCCTCAACATATGATTAAGAAGGCAGAGTAAGTTACTCATTTGTTCAAATGTTGACGGTTTTGTCAACAATTTTTATTTCTTGCAAGCTTTTGTTTTTTTCTTTTGTGCAATTTGGTCACGTGTTTTTGACTGCTTATCTTAACCATTCTTTCTTGTAAGCTTTCTTTCTAGTACATGTGTGCTTTATTTTGATTCAGTTAATTTTGATTATTTATTTTATATATTTTCTTTGCTCCAAATTATGCATAGCTATTTAGTTTAATCATTTGTCCATAAGCCATTGGCGTTTAAAAAAAAGTTTTTATAAAAAATGATAAAAAGTTACATCCAGAAGATGTTTAGCACATTTAACAAACAGTCAAAACTCCATTTGATCTTGTTGCCTTTTTGCTGTTTTTATCTTTTTCATATTTGATGTACGTGCCTCCTTCTGCCTGCCTGTAGCTTCTTGTTCATCAGTCTTTGTGATCCAGGATAGCCCATTATCTCCATCCAACCTTTTCATTCTGATCCTGAAAAGTTTGTGCTTCACTTCCCATCTGCATTTTTTAATTTTAGTATTTTTAACTCTGCAGTTTTTTGCAAACTGAGAAAGAAAGCCAATATTCTTTTAGTCTCATAATTGCCCCTAGTTGATGTCAGAACATTGCAAATGAGAAAGAAAGCCAATATTCTTTTAGTCTAATAACTGCCCCTAGTTGATGTTAGAACATTGCAAAACAACTCTCTGGGAAACCCCCTACCTAAACAGTCTCCACACGTTTAAATTTGTCTCATGAGGTGAATCATCTTTATTGAAATAACTTTTTCAATAACAGGTCCTTAATTTGTACAACTCATGTATGTCTTAAACACAATGGGAAATTAAGAAGCCTTACCTTCACTGTGATTATTGACAAGTCCAAGGTATATGGTTGAATTATATGAACCAAGCCTTCATGAATAGGGCTGCTCTATCCCATAGTCATCATTCATGGTCTTCCATTTAGAACTCATTCATGTCACATGTTCTCAGGATCCCAACAGTCAATAAGAAGCATTATTTGGATCCCAAGTTTATTGAATAAGGTCCACTCATCAGTCCTCGCCAGATCTTGTAATCCAAACCCTATTGTTATGATGGCAACCATTTGCCACATCCCATAGTCATTGCATGTTCCTGTCAATAGTTCAGTGTAATCCAAACCCTTTCTGCTTTTTTTCTCATAATATATTTTATGGAAATTTAAAGTCTGTTACTTCCCCAAGATTTGTAAAACAACCTTCTGTTTCATACTCTATTATCAGTCTTCATCAAAATGTTCCGTGAATGTAGGAAACAAAAAGGTATGATGAAATTTAAAAAATTGATTACCATTGTTTTGTTACTTCCCCAAGGTTTGTAAAACAACCTTCTGTTTCATAATCTATTATCAGTCTTCATCAAAATGTTCCGTGAATGTAGGAAACAAAAAGGTATGATGAAATTTAAAAAATTGATTACCATTGTTTGCTCTTTTAAGTTAAGCTGTTATTTTTAGAACAAAAATATAATTCAAAGGCAAAATTTTGAAAGTTTAAAACATTTATAGAAATGTATAATCCTCTTCCGGAAAAAAGTACGTAATTTTTTCTAGAAAAGTAAAAATAATTCCTTTTGCTTAAAAATGTTTTGTGCAAGTATGGTACATGGAATGTATATTATGGTTATGATTATATTTCTTGTAATCTGTATATTAATTGGTCATAACATACGTTTTTAGTGCAGTTTAGAATATCCAAGTTTCTCACAACTATCTGTGGTAATGATAATCTATTACGTGTTTACAGCCGCCGAGCGGAAAAATACTTTAGACGGGGTATACGATTGAATTGGCCTGAAGGAGCAGCTTCAAGGGAAAGCATTAGGGCAGTACGGAAGGTGTTACGACTACGGGTGGGGATATGTCTTTAGTATTTTCTATTTATGTACAAATAGATTATAACAGAAGTTGGAATCATGAGCTGACTGTTGTCATTGTAATGCTACATTTGCAGAACTTAATTATGCAACATGTAGACCATTCTGCAGGTGTTCTGTCAGACTTGCTTGAAAGCCTTCTAAAATTCGAGCCTTCAGAACGACTGAGTGCCCGAGAAGCTCTAAACCACCCATTCTTTACAGATGATTATTATAGAAGGTTTGGAAATGATCCATATCATTGATCTCATGTATTCTTTGACTTGGAACTCTTACTTGTAACCCTAAGGAAGCACGTAACATTTTCTTGTACTTCCACAGCATTTGACATGCAGGTGTAAGGCACATGTTCTGCGACAGTAAATGGGTCTGGCCGAGAGCTGTAATGGTGAAAAGGCAATTGTAAAATTCTTCTGTAACATAACATTCATTATTTCAGCGAAGTTTTCATGCGTATTTAAACTCAGTAGTGATGTGATATGCATGGCGTGTTTTAACTGGGTTCTGTAACATATATTGCAGATACTAATTCTATTATTGAATGTGCCAAGTATTCATCTTTGTGAAATTGGCCATTGGGTGGATTTCTCTGCAACACGCAATATTTCGCTAGTATTCTCTTCACCCTCTTTCTTCCATTTCTTTAATATTCTCCTGAACAAAAAGTTCACAACTTCATTGTCAGGAAAACCTTGTCAGTAAGTTGGATATTTTAAGCAAATATGCAAATGTTAATTTATGTCCGGTTTCCTCCTGGGCCTATATAAAGGACTAGGAGTTCTCATAACCATATCTATAAATTAAAGATATTTTGGAAAAGATCTTGTATTCAGAACATGAAAGTATTGGTGCTGTTATTCTGGGTAATTAACTTCTAGAGGTTGATGAAATGCTCTATACATTGTACATTGTTCTTTTACTATGTCGCTGACTTTGACTGGGGTTCATGTCATTCTCTCTTTTCAAACTGCGGTAATGGAATTTGATTGATTTGCTGGTTCTAACATTTTATTGTGGGGTTGATCTACTTAATTATAAAAAATCATATAGCCATAAAGGCAAGTGATAGTTGAAATGTGCCAGAATTATACTTTCATATTTTTTTTTCCCTTGGCGGTATTCAATTCACTTGGTTTGTTTCGGCCCATGTATTCCTACCAAATCCTTGGGATTGGCATACAGTGGTTTCACTTGGTTTGTTTCGGCCCATGTATTCAGTGCCCACTATCGGCATTAGTGGGATTGTTCAAGCTTAGGCATGATTGTCTAGATTTGAGCAAACAAACCCTCTTGCAGTTTCCCCCAACTTAAACGGAATTACCATATAGATTCATGTCGTGTTCCTTTTCCATCATAATTATTAAATATATTATATCGACTGAGAACTAAATGAAAACTAATCAAATAAAAAGTAGATATATTTTAATTACAAGGGTATTGATTTATCTCTTTGACGAGGAGCAGCCTCTGTTATCATTGTGCCATCCCAACTCTTGGAATATTATATTGCAGCATAATTACAACTCGGGAGAAAAGATTTTACTTTCAGTAAGCCATTAGTGGACACGGCTCACATACCAGAGCCAGATGATTCTTCCCGTCAATATTTTATTCCAGCATTTTAAACTTTTAGTGGACACGACTCACATAACCGACCCAGATGAGCCTTCCCCGTCAATATTTTATTGGTGCATTTGAAGCATTTTAAACTTTCACGGAAAATATTTCTTTGGCTAAGAAACCGTTAGTGGACGGGCCAGATTTTACCCATGGAGGGCAAAACATCTGTACGAGGGATTTGTATCAAGGTATAAAACATCCTTGCCTTACCATCTCTATCCAGCTCCAGCTCTATTGAAAGTTTTTTTTATATAATATTGAAAGACAATCAATGATCGAATGTTGCTATACGAAAAATGCGGTCATGGTCATGTTTAGAAATTATTTACTATCATATGTACAATCTTTTTTCTGGAGATTAATTAGAGATTACTATATTTAATTAAGCATCATTAATGAATTTATATAGTATTGTAAGTTAATTTATTTTTAATTTTTGTATTTATGAATAATCATATTGATAGGTTTATATATTTTACAATTTGAGGTGATAAGAGAAAATGAGACAAGTGTATATTCAAGATTTCTTTTATTATGGTAATAGTTCTAAATTAGAAATAAGCAATTTATAAAAATTATATAAAAATATTATCTTTTGCATTTATGATATAATGCTTTTATATAATATAATGGGAAAATATTAACTTTTAATATATATAAATATAAAAAACATGGTCATGTTTAGACACCAAGTACAATGGCCTTTATTTGCTTTGGCAGATCTAAAGAGCAATTCAAATTCATTTCAGATTATGTACAATGACCTTTATTTGCTTAGGCAGATCTAAAGAGCAGCTCAAATTCATTTCAGATTATGTACCTTTTGCATGTTTTTGACCATTCTAAATAGAGAATCAATTTCATTTAATTTGTGTGGGGGGTTTCTACAAACCTCTAGCCATTTGGTTTAAGCAGTAATATAAGTATGAGAAAAAAAAGCATCAATGTGACATCAAACCCTTCAATTTTTTTCATTGGCATATAATGCAATCATCTTCGACATGACAATGGATCTCGAAGAGTCATAATTTATCAATTCATGATCAGAAGAATTATACTAATAAAAAGTTTGGCATAGAAGATTGTTGAAGCATGAACAAGTACATTGCAGTTCAGTTTTTTTTCATCAGATTAACAGATCAATATGCTATGGATGTGCTTCTTCGACATGACAATGGATCTCGAAGAGTCATAATTTATCAATTCATGATCAATATACTATGGATGTGCTTCTTCGACATGACAATGGATCTCGAAGAGTCATAATTTATCAATTCATGATCAGAAGAATTATACTAATAAAAAGTTTGGCATAGAAGATTGTTGAAGCATGAACAAGTACATTGCACTTCCAGTTTTTTTTAATCAGATTAACAGATCAATATACTATGGATGTGCTTTTGTTTTGCTATGTAATCCTATGCTGAGAGACCTAGTCACAGTAACTTAAAGTTTGGTCACATTCGACTTTGCACTACTTCGTGTGTGCATGGTTGCAAATGGTACAAGTGTATTGATGTGGATGGGCATTTCAATCTACAAGTAAAGTTCAATAACCATAATAATGGAATTATACTGCAGCATATTCATTTTTTTGCTAAGAAACCGTTAGTGAACGGACCGGATTTGTATCAAAATATTAAACATCCTTGCCTTACCAGCTCCAGCTCCATTGAAAGAATTTTTTTATATAATATTATATAAGACGAACAATGGTTGATTATTGCTACACCAAAAATGCAGACATGGTCATGTTTAGAAATGATGTATAATGGCCTTTGATTTTTTTTTACCGAAGGGGCCTCACTTTGTCGGATTTGACTATGGAGACTAACCTGGTGGGGACATTAAGTGAGGCCCTTATATATCAATGCATAGCCACCCGGGGATTTGACCCCAAGACTTGCTTACAACTCACAACTCAACCATTTGAGCTAACCCATCGGACTTCATTAATGAACTTGTATAATATTGTAAGTTAATTCATTATTAATTTTTGTTTTTATGAATTTATATAATTACATTGATAGGTGTTTATATCTTATAATTTGGGGTGGACAAAGAAGGGTTCTCTTTTTAGATTGCAAGTAGATGAGACAAGTGTACTGTCAAGATTTATTTTATGGTAATCATTCCAAATTAAAAATAAACAAATTTATAAAAACAACATAAAAAATAACTCAATTTATATAATTTACATATGATAATTGATAGCTGAGGACAATATTGTATGTTAATCATTCCAAATTAAAAATAAACAATTTATAAAAACAATATAAAAAATAACTCAATTTACATAATTTACATATGATAACTGATAGTTGAAGACAATATTTTATGATATAATGGATTCATCTGATATGTTTGGACATAATGCACAATGATCTTTTTTCTTGTCTTACTATTTTTAACTAAGCATCATTTAATAAACTTACACAATATTGTTAATTAATTTATTATCAACTTTTGCATTTACGATTTAATGCTTTTATATAATATTATAAATTCAAAATTAACTTTTAATATATAAAAAACAGAGTCATGTTTGGAGATAAGTTCAATTGCCTTTATTTGCTTTGACAGATCTAAATAGCAACTCAAATTCATTTTAGTTAATATAAAAAATAGGATCATGTTTGGAGATCAAGTACAATGGCCTTTATTTGCTTTGATAGTTCTAAATAGCAACTCAAATTCGTTTCAGATTATGTACAATGGTACTTTGACCATTCTAAATAGAAAATCAAGTTCATTTAATTTGTGTGGTTTTTAGTGAGTATGCAAACCTTTAGCCATTTGATTTAGGTTTCTATACAAGTATAAGAACAAACAATATCAATGCAACATCAAACCCTTCAAACTTCTTCATTGACATTTCATGTATAGTGCACTCATCTTCGACATGACAATGGATCTCAAAGAGACAATTTATCTAGTTCATGACCGGTAGAATTATACTAACAAGAAGACCCTTCAAACTTCTTCATCGACATTTCATGTATAGTGCACTCATCTTCGACATGACGATGGATCTCAAAGAGACAATATATCTAGTTCATGACCAATGGAATTATACTAAGAAGAAGACCCTTCAAACTTCTTCATTGACATTTCATGTATAGTGCACTCATCTTCGACATGACAATGGATTTTAAAGAGACAATTTATCTAGTTCATGACCAGTGGAATTATACTAACAAGAAGACCCTTCAAACTTCTTCATTTACATTTCATGTATAGTGCACTCATCTTCAACATGACGATGGATCTCAAAGAGACAATTTATCTAGTTCATGACCAGTGGAATTATACTAACAAGAAGTTTGGCATAGAAGATTGTTGAAGCATGAACATGTACATTGCAGTTCAGCTTTCTTTGCATCAGTTTGACAAGTCAATATACTATGGGTGTGTTTATATTTTGCTATGTAATCCAGCGTTGTGACCTAGTCACGTTTGACTTTGCACTACCTAGTGTGTGCTTATGGTTGCAGACAGTGCACCTGTATTGATGTGAATAGGCATTTTAATCTACAAATAAAGTTAACTAACAATTATAATGGAATTATACTAACAAGAAGTTTGACATAAAAAATTGATGAAGCATGAATGGGTACATTGCAGTTCAGCTTTCTTGTACATGAGATTGACAGATCAATATATTATGGACGTGTTTATATTTTGCTATGTAATCCATTGATGTGACCTTGTCACATTAACTCAAAGTTTGGTCACATTTGACTTTGCATTAGCTAGTATATGCTTATGGTTGCGGATCGTTGGTGCAAGTGTATTGTGTGAATGAGCATTTCAATCTAAAAATAAAGTTCAATATCAATAATAATTCAGTGCAAGTGTATTGCTGGAGATGGACATTTCAATCTACTATACTCCTTTGCTTTTAATGAACCTTTCACAATGCTAAAATGGTGCATGGAGCACAATAATAAAGGTTTATGCCACATTTTTTATGCAATTGCAATTTTATACAACTAAAAACTTTATGTTTAATGTTCACATCATCATAAAGAAGTAATTATAACACAATGAAAAATCTGAACTCTTAAAACTTTATGTTTAATAATTTGTTTTAAATTTAAATAATTTAATGTTATAAATACATACTAAAGATGATTCATAGTATATAAATTTAATAATAATTTAATAAGAATCATGTTACCATATAATTTAATTTTAAGCTCACACCCAAAACGAAACTAAATTATTGTATGAGACCTCTTTTTATGGGAAAAGGGGCTCCCTCCACTTAAAGAAATATGTTACAATAACAAAACTATATATAAAATCTCACAAAATTAATTTACAAGAAATATCAGGAGAATTATATATATATATATATGACTTACATTCCAAAACTAAATTTCTACAAAGTAAATTCATTAATTTTTCTAATTATTTTGAGTTAATTTCTTAATTGTAACCTTTAATTTTTACATAAATGATTACTTTTTGTATAATAAAAAAAGAAGCTGCTGCTGAATTGAACAACTTGTGGTTACATTGAGGATCATTTTGTGATGAGCTATGCAAATAGTAGAGTTCATGTTTACATATAAAATACAAAAAAAGGTTAGCCTTATATATTTAGGTTGTTTCTGTATTTTCTACATTTACACATTCTATTATATTAGCCTAAAAACAAAATGCATTTGTAATGCATAGAAAAATATTGTATTGATTTTTATCCTTGATCTTTTGGAGTAGCCGACTTCTGATATGCTATGGGAGAAAAGTGGGGAGAAGAGACTTCTGTAGAACACACCAAGGACACTGAGGGGGGGGCGAATCAGTGTCTTGCACTTTGATTTCATTTTTCTGCCAATTCAAAATTAGCTTTGAAATTGTTCATTCACAACTAACCATTCAATATCTATTGTATGTAGATCATTATCAAAAGAGCTCATTAATAGGTACACAAGTTAAACACATGATATATATGGAAAAATCAATTTTATGTATTGATAAAAACCTGAGAAATTTTACATAGATTGATGAGACTTCAATCTCCAATTCTCATTAGCTACAGCTGGAGGGAGGCTCCAACCTCCTTGTTTCTTCAACTCTAATTGAAGGGATGCTCCAACCGAAAGGAGGATACAACCCCTAGTCTTAGTTAGCTCCAATTGACAGGAAGCTTCCAGCTACAACTTGAAGGAGGATACAACCCCCTCACTTCCTTTGTTGCAACAGAATGGAGGCTACAACCGCCCCATTGATTATGTTCCGTCTTCTGTGTGATGATGACTGTCTTTCTTGGTACTTCTGATCCCACTGTCACAATCTTCAGATCTACCATCGTTCAAGCATTTCAAGTCTCTGCTGCTTATTTGAACTCTGCCATTTCACATATCCATCAATGCACTTTAATTTCCTTTTTCTACCAATTCAAAATTAGCTTTGAACTTGTTCATTCATAACTAACCATTCAATATCTATTGTATGTAGATCATTATCAAAAGAGCTCATTAATAGGTACACAAGTCGAACACATGATATATATATATATATATATGGAAAAATCAATATTATGTATTGATAAAAACCTAAGAAAGTTTACATAGATTGAGGAGACTTCAATCTCCAATTATCACCAACTACAACTGGAGGGAGGTTCCAACCTCCTTGTTTCTTCAACTCCAACTGAAGGGATGCTCCAACACCCTGCTTCTCCAACTCCAATCGAAAGGAGGCTACAACCCACTAGTCTTAGTTAACTCCAATTGCCATGAAGTTTCCAACTGCAACTAGAAGGAGGCTGTAACCCCCTCACTTTCTCTACTGCAACATGATGGAGGCTACAACCCCCTCATCGATTATGTTCCGTCTTCTATGTGATGATCACTATCTTTCTAGGTACTTTTGATCCAACTGCCACAATATTCATATCTACCACTGTTCAAGCATTTCAAGTCTTTGCTGCTTAATTGAACTCTGTCATTTCATATATCCATCCTTGCACTTTAATTTCCTTTTTTTGCCAATTCAAAATTAGCTTCAAACTTGTTCATTCATAACTAACCATTCAATATCTATTGTATGTAGATCATCATCAAAAGAGCTATTAATAGGTACATAAGTCGAACACATTATATATATATATATATATATATATATATGGAAAAATCAATATTATGTATTGATAAAAACCTAAGAAAGTTTACATAGATTGAGGAGACTTCAATCTCTCCAATTATCACCAGCTACAACTGACGGAGGCTCCAACCTCCTTGTTTCTTCAGCTCCAACTGAAGGGATGCTCCAACACCCTGCTTCTCTAGCTCCAATCGAAAGGAGGCTACAACCCCCTAGTATTAGTAAGCTCCAATTGACAGAAGCTTCCAACTACAACTAGAAGGAGGATACAACCGCCTCACTTCCTCTGCTGCAACATGATGGAGGCTACAACCCCCTCATCGATTATGTTTGGTCTTCTGTGTGATGATCACTGACTTTCTTGGTACTTCTGATCCCACTATCACAATATTCAGATCTACAACTGTTCAATCATTTCAAGTCTTTGTTGCATATTTGAACTCTGTAATTTCACATATCCATCCATGCATCAATATGTACCATAATCCTATTGTCCACTATCACTATCTACCATCCTCTTCTCTATCATTGTCCACTTTAAGCTGCCCCTATCAGCTATTAATTTTTCCATTGTACCAACTGCCTCTTTCACAATAATTACACATCAAGCAATCTTCACAAGGTTTGCATCAAGGATATTCATAAGGTCTATGTTCAAGGGTCAATTTGGTCTCTTCCAGGTATGCACATAGAAATTTTAACCCATCCCTAAATTAGGGCCAAATTGTTATAATCTCCAATGAAGTCTTCTCAAGCTAGGCCAAAATATATTCTCTCCAATCCCGAAAAGAATTCTCCATTATATCTGCAAATATTACTCCAAACATGATGAAAATGTATGTCAAGATGATCTTCAACGGTCCCGAGAAAGTCTTCAAATGAATTCATAATGCCTCAGACACCCTGCAATTTTCGGATTGCTGCCTCATACCACCTTTTCAGACTTCATTTTTTTCAAGTGTTCCCCCAAAAGGTCACACTTCATTCTTATTTATGTACATGTGTAACCTTCTAATGGGGCCGACCTTTAATGTTTGTAAAACATGGCTAATCTTAAATTTATGTTTGTCTGGGATGACTTGTCATCTTTATTAAATTTTGGCTGAGCTGACTTGTATGCTTTATAGACTTGTGTATAGGGATGACATGTAATTTTAGGGTCTTTTAACTTCATCATGAGGTTCAATCACATTATTTAAAGGACTTATTCAAGGATTTCTTCAACAAATCATCAAGAGCTCCAAATTCTTCAATGTGGACCTTCAAAATAAGTGCGCTATCAAACCTTTCAATATCATCTCAATGACTTCATAAACTTGTTCACCAAAGGTTGATCTTCCTCATGCTTCCTATGGTATTCTAATTCAATTCAAAGGCTACTTCAAGTAGCTTTTCAAAGCATTCCAAACTTTGATCCAATCCATCCAAAAAGACTCCTAAAACTGAACGTCAGACTACTCGATCTTTTAGGACTGTGAAATAGAGTATACTTTCTTTGTAACGCACCCTACGTTACTAATGCAAGAGCATCCTGCTCTCCATCCAAGTCCAATGTTTGGTCAGACCTTAGGGTCTTGACATTTTCCTAAGCAGAGGTCTTTTGATGAACTATTGTAAATAATACCATGTTTTAAGTGTGATTTTAGATATATGATGAGTCATTAGTTTAGATGAGTCATTGAGTGAGTTGTGTAACTAAGTCCACATCTAATGGCAGCATGCGATGTTGTTAGGATATTTCAATACTCCATCCTTGTCCTACCTAGCATTATTTATTTTTTCTAGTTGCTGATGATGTCATTTTCCCCCTAGTGGTGTGCATATGTCACTCAAGATCCATCTACCACCTTCTGAGCCTTGCATGCATCATTTTAGGACTAATTCAGTCAGTTCCCTATTTTATAGGAACCTACTAAGTGCTCCAGTGCAGTCCACCTAAGTTATCTGACTCTTGTGGGGGGTTAGAGCTCCGGATGCCACTGATTGTGGCCTCATGCACCCTTTTATGACTGGCATGCATGACAGACTCACTATTGCGCCCTTTTCTGACTGGCATGCATGACAGACTCACTATTGTGCCCTCCTTAGTTAGTTAACTGGTTGTGACTTTAGTTAGCTGAGTTTTGGTTCAGTTCAGTTGACTTTGAGTTTTCCGGAGCACTCCAGTGGTGATAATCCCTATGCTAGACCAACTGAGGTTCGAATTCTTATGCATGATTCGAATTTTCTCCATTGTAACATCATTGTTTATTATACTGATAATTGGAACATGTGACATTATTCTGTCGCTATCTGAGTTTTGCTGCATTATTATTCTTCTGCTCTTTTTGTTAATTTTTCAGAATTTACTTCAATCTGATCTATGATTTTAACTGAGAGAACACCATGTACAACATATCTACAACATATCAAACATGGACATAATAATGCAAGCACACAAGAGACAATAGACACACAGAGTTTCACTGGGGAAAACCATAAAGGTGAAAAACCCCACAACTTCCTTAGAGATAGATAGAGCAATGATACAACCCAAGTACAAGAGATAGTCTTCTCTAGCAGCAGCTTCTCCTCCTCCACTAGTGCGCCACTCTCTAATGAGAGTATGAGTGAGAAAGTGATCAAGTAGAGTGCCTCCCGCACTCTATTTATAATTGACTTGACTTGCCTAATAACCTTTACTAGGTCGACCTTAACTTAACCACATAACATAATGGTGACAGGGCCGACCCCCAATAGGGTGGTCTAATAACCCTTTGAACCACATGACTTATATAGGGACGACCCCATCAAGTATAAGTTACGACACTTACAATATAAATGACGACACTTTCGTATAGAGGAATAATAACATCTCTATAGGAATACAATATACATATATAAATACATTCCGAAGTTACATATACATCAACACTCCCTCTTAACTAGGAGGGTATTTCTCGACATAGATCTGCTCGCACAAGTCTTCTTCTCTGGATCATCGTCACTGGATTATCGTTATCGAATCATCGTCATTGTCACTGCTGCTGCTATCTCAATAAATCTCCAATCTACTCATCATAGGAAGTTTTACAGAGCCAGTCCTTTTTCATACTGGATGTAGGCCTGCCGCCTGCAGGTCTTCATCATCTACAGAGCCAGCCCCTTTTCATACTGGATGTATCATAGAGCCAACCCTTTTTCATGCTGGATGTGACCTAGAACACATCTAGGATTTCCGCCACAGAGCCAGTCCTTTTTCATACTGGATGGGACCTAGAACACATCTAGAATTTCCACCACAAAGCCGGTCTTTTTTCATACTGGATGGGACCTAGAACAAATATAGGATTTCTGCCACATAGCCAGTCATTTTTCATACTGGATGGGACCTAGAACAAATCTAGGATTTCTTCCACAGAGCCAGTCCTTTTTCATACTAGATGGGACCTAGAACAAATCTAGGATTTCTGCCACAGAACCAGTCCTTTTTCATATTGGATGGGACCTAGAACAAATCTAGGATTTCTGCCATAGAGCCAGTCCTTTTTCATATTGGATGGGACCTATAACACATCTAGGATTTCTGCCACAGAGCCAGTCCTATTTCATATTGGATGGGACCTAGAACACATCTAGGATTTTCCACCACACAACCTTGAAAGAGAATCCCATGACTTATTACGGGCACACAACCCAATCTCCTAGGACTACATTACATGTGGTCATGGAAAAACCTTGAAAGAGCATCCCAGGACTTATTATGGTTACACAACCCAACCTATCGGATCTCCCAGGGCAATATTACATGTCCTCCCATAGCAATGCCTCGAAAGAGCATCCCAGGATTGATTACGGGCACATAGCCCAACTTGTCAGATCTCCCAGGTCAACTTACATGCTCATATGCACAACCTGTCCACGGCCACAGAGCATCAACCTGATACTCATCATACATCATCCTGATGTACATCATCACATGATCATCCTGATCATCATCATAGCATCATCCCGATGCATATCATCTGGAGCAACATCCTGAAGCTCGTCATCCATGATCATCCTGATCATACAATGTATCCACCTGATACATATCATCTGGATCAACATCCTGAAGCTTGTCATCCATGATCATCCTGATCATACAATGTATCCACCTGATACATGTCATGCATCTACCTGATGCATATCACATACATGATCCAAATGATCATACAAAGCATCCAACTAATGCATATACAAAGCAGTAACTGGAGCATCGTCCTGATGCTCATCACACAACGCTTACATCCACAACCATGGGAAGGATCCTCCTCTCGCCGTGCTCGGAATGGGTCCTACAAATGTGTCCATCACTTATTCCACGAAGTGTTGTCAATCTAGATAACACCAAGCCTCCCTCTGAAGTACTCAAACTTCACTCTAGCTATTGGTTTCATCAACACATATGCAACCTGCTCATCCGTCGCAACATACAGGAGCTTCACTGCTCCTCTCTACACCATATCCCTGATATAGTGATATTTGATCTCAATGTGCTTCGACCTTTCGTGGAACACCGGGTTCTCAGACAGCTTCACACAACTCTAGTTGTCACAAAAGATACCAGTAGCCTCCAATGGGAGATCAAATAGCTCAGACAATAGCTTCCGAAGCCATACTGCCTCACAACTAGCCGAACAAGATGCAACATACTCTACTTCGGCTGTACTTAGTGCTACGCAGGACTGCTTCCTACTAAACCAAGAGATCACACCTGATCCCATACTGAAGCAACACCCCGAAGTGCTCTTCCTATCTGCAGCACTGCCTGCCCAATCTGAATCAACATAAACCTGCAGGTTAAACTTTTGATTCGCATCATACTTGAGCCCATAGTCAACTGTACCCTTCAGGTACCTCAAAACATGCTTTACAGTAACCATGTGAACACCTCTGGGATCCGTCAGGAATTGGCTCAATGTGTTCACCGCAATGCAAATATCTGGTCTCGTGTTCGTCAGGTACATCAAGGACCCAATCATCTGACGATACAAAGTGACATCAACCGGCTTAGATGAAGCATCACATAGAAGCTTCAGATTCGATGCCATAGGTGTGGCCATGGCCTTGCAGTCCATCATCCCGAACCTCTTCGGGATCTCTACTGCATACTTCCCTTGTCCAAGGAAGATTCCATCTGTGCTCTGCCACACCTCCATGCCTAGGAAATAGTGCATCATCCCCAAGTCCTTCATCTCGAACTCTGCAGCAAGCTTCCTCTTCGTGTCGGCAATCAATCTATCCTCACCTGTAACAAACAGGTCATCCACATAAAGGTAGTATCACTGGATTGCCTTCCTCAACCTTGTAGTAAAGGTTGGAATTCGTTTTACTCTTGGTAAATCCCAAACTGTATAGAAAGTTGTCTATCCTACCATACCAAGTCCTAGGAGCTTGCTTCAAGCCATACAAGGCTTTATTCAACCTGCACACATATGAATCCCTGTCATATGTCTCAAAACCAAGTGGCTGCTCCACATACACTTCCTCCTCGACTACACCATTCAAGAAAGCTGTCTTGACATCCATCTGGTGTATCTTCCACTTCATCATTGTAGCTAGAGCAAGTACTCATCTGATGGAAGTGTACTTGGATACAGGTGCAAAAGTCTCTTCATAGTCTATTCTCTCTTTCTGGGAGAAGCCACGAGCTACAAATCTCGCATTGTATTTCTCTATGCTGCCATCTGCAGCATGCTTGATCTTGTAGATCCACTTGGAAGTCACAACAGACTTCCCTTCCGGTCTTGGGACTGCATCCCAAACATCATTATTCATGATCAACTGGTACTCCTCAATCAAGGCATTCTTCCCGAATCTTGGGAACTTCAATATCTTCAATATCTTCAATAGATAACTTTGTTGCTGAACAAATGTTGTAGCCCTTCTTTTGTAGGTGATGGTATACGATCTTTCCTATAAAACAAATTGCATGATTAGAAACATCTCATAGTTTTCAGAACAAATTCTTACACATAAATAAATATGTCATACAGTCATGCAATTATCTTAGCCAATGCTTCAATACAACATTTATCCATATCCCGTAACTTTCTAGATGCCTTCCAATCTCTACCATAACATTGTTAAGAGTGTGCACAACTCCCAACTTGTCAGCAAAGACGTTTCATTCTAGATAAGTAGCAATGGAATGTTGTACAGTGCCATAGGCCACTTACCCATCATATGCATATTAGTAGTATACTGTTCATTAATGCAATTATTCTAATATGCATAATACACACCCTAAGTCTCAGAACATAAGCATATACATCATTGAACAATATTATTTAAACAAATATGCAAGAAATGTCAATTCAAATACTTATCTTTATTTGGTTTGTAGGGTGGACTCCCTCTCAATATTTGCTTCCTTGCAGGAACTACTGGAGTGTGCTCCCTCTTGATCTTTGCTTCCTGGATTACCTGTCCTTGAACTTATATCCATCCTTGATCACTTATGCATACTTACTAGTATCATCATTGTGTTATCCTCGAGGTCTCATACATACATTCATTGGTATAATCACAATAATCTTAAACATGTATAGTCATGATCATAAACATTAGTATTCAAGGTTTCAGGGAATACTTCTTTTACTCATGCATATTCTTTATTTGACCAAAGGACCTTTCTGGTTAGTCATATCATCAATCAAGGTAAGAGACATAATATGCATAAACCCTTGATTACTTACATTTCTAACTTCATGAATAATCATTATCAACCATACAAAAGTATAAGATCCTAACACAAGGTAGGATTCTAACTTGATATAGGAAAAACATACATGGTTATCATATTTGCTAGTTATGTCTAGCAATGACTCGTGCTAGTAACCTACATATCTCATAGGTTAAGTATTGTAGAACCAAATTATACATACCTCGTAAGTAGAGCTTCTATGTGATCCATGACAATGGATTAATCTTTGTCTTCATGTCACCATGGTCATATGTTCTTGAACTATAACATGATTTGTCTTTCCTGATGCACCTTTCATGTTAGCGGACAACATCAACCTCATACAACACCACAATGCATTAGTACAATCATAAGTGTCAAGACCCTAATCAATGAATATCTGCATTCATAATTTTATTAAGGTGATACGACAAGTCTAAAGTTAATCAAGATTGTACTAACCTTAATGAAGACAAACATATCATAAAATTAATCATGAACAGATCTCGAAACATACCTAGATAAGTCATACCTGTCGAGATTGTTTGTAATCTTCTTATGTAAGGCCTTAGACTCATCTCCCTCTGAAACATGAACTTCTTCACTTATGTAGGTGACCAATCCATTCTCTTCTAGGATTAATCCAATCCACTTGATTTGCAGAAACTGGATCTGGAGCTGGATTAGGGTTTGTCAGGGAAACCCTAAAAATTCAAACTTTGAATTTCAAACTTCTCAAAGGATAGAAAGATGTGCCTTGATGAACTGATCAACCTGGTATACTCAGAATTTGAAAACTGCAAAGTTTCACCCCTCAAATTTGTTTTTCAATCTTCTGTATTCACCACGGAGGACCTTGAATTAGGGTTTGAGTTTCCTGGAGCTTCACCCAACCAAATAGTTTGATCCAAAGCTCTAAAATTTGATTTTTCCAAGGAGCTTCCATCTATGGTCACAGATTTCAAAAAATTCCCATTTTTGCAGAAGCCCTAATTTTCCACTTTTCCGATGAAAGTCCCGAACTAGGGTTTGATCAAGCCTGCCTTTTGCCCAACCAAAAAATACGATCTTGGTCTCTAAATTTCAATTTTGATGAGGAGCATTCAGCCGTGGTCTCCGATATAGAAATTCTAACATTCTCCGAAACCCTAAATTCCCGGAGCCATGAATGAAGGTACTCAAAATCCAATTCTGTTTTGACAGAAATATGCACCTGATTGTTTCTGGTGTAACTTTGAAATTTCAGATCTACAAGGTTTGAAATTTCTTCCTGTGGTAGCATGACTTGTTATCTTTCCAACCCCAAAATTCTGACCTTAAATGGATTTTTGAGAGATATTTATGCCAAGTGTCGCAACGTGACCTATTTATGGGATAAAATAGGAGAGCAAACTTGTATGGAGTGCCACGTGTCATTGGTTCAATTTCGACCTCTGAAAAACATACCGACGAAAGTACAGTCCGTGCCCTACCTGTCAATTTTTACAAAATTTCATTTGGAGCTTCCTATCCCAAGTTGTGACCTTTTTTCCTAGGTCACATGTTTATGATCGAGATCTGGAAGAGGCATAAACCCTAAATTGTACTGATCATAAATCACAAAGTACAATGAATTAGAGGCTTTCCTTTGGACACAAGGTACATGAGGATCTTATCTTCGACCTATAATATTTTCAGATCCTGAAACTTTGCCGAAATGTATTTATAGCGAAAGTGATACGATGACTGGTTTTTTCTATATCAAGCCCTAGCTTCGCAAGTGCAACAAGTGTCATAAATGCCATACCATGCCTTCTTTCAGGCTAGCTCTGATACCATGTTAGTTTTTCAGAATTTACTTCAGTTTGATTTAGGATCTTAACTGAGAGAACAACATGTACAACATATCTACATCATATCAAACATGGACATAATAATGCAAGCACACAAGAGACAATAGACACACAAAGTTTCACTGGGGAAAACCATAAAGGTGTAAAACCCCACAACTTCCTCAGCGATAGATAGAGCAATGATACAACCCAAGTACAAGAGATAGTCTTCTCTAACAACAACTTCTCCTCCTCCACAAGTGCGCCACTCTCCAATGAGAGTATGAGTGAGAAAGTGAATGATCAAATAGAGTGCCTCCCGCACTCTGTTAATACTTGACTTGACTTGCCTAATAACCTTTACTAGGTCGGCCTTAACTTAACCACATAACATAATGCTGACAGGGCAGACCCCCAATAGGGTGGTCTAATAACCCTTTGACCCACATGAGTTATACATGGCCGACCCCATCCAGGTGGTCTAATAACCCATCAAGTATAAGTTACGACACTTACAATATAAATGATGACACTTCCGTATAGAGGAATAATAACATCTCTATAGGAATAAAATATACATATATAAATACATTCCAAAGTTATATATACACCAACACTTTTTTACTGTAGTTTTCACTCTTCAAATTTTCTGCTCATTCTTTCTTTGTGAGGTATCCTCGGCTCTTTAGATCTTTTGTGACATAGAATTTCACATGGTATCAGAGCCATTTGAGTGAATAGGTTGAGCATCTTCTTTCGGTAGTGCACCAAAAGCTTATGGATTTCCACAACAAATCCTCATGCCATTGCATTGAATTCATTGGAGAAATCCAATGAGGCCTAGCCAGGTGGGAAGGATCCAGATAAAAGTGGCTACTGTCCTAAAGTAGTGCTCAGTAGTAGTCTACCTCCATTATTGAGAGTTTTTGAAGGTTATTCAATATTTTGAGTGCAGCAACAGTTGCAACAATTACAACAGTTTTCTGCAGTTGCAGCAGTTACAACAATTTTTTGCAGTTGCAGTAGTTACAACAGTTTTCTGTAGTTGCAGCAGTTTTTTCTGTAGTTACAACAGTTTTTTCTACAGTAGCAGCAGTTTTACCTTGTATTCGCTCCAGCATTTGTAATGGAAAATTCAAACTCTCCTCTCTCTCCCAGGATCTTGACACCCTTCAATTATCTTGATTGGAGTGCTGATATGCAGATGGTATTGTGAAACCAATCACTATACATGGCGACGATGGGGAAGGATCCTGAACCAACATCAACTGTGGAGAAAACCAAGTATCTGAATAAATTGGATGAAGCATTTGGTTTCATGTGTATTCATATTTCCATAGATCTACTCTTCCACATTGAAGGATTGAAGACTCCAAGAGATTTATGGTTGAAGTTAGAGACCCTCTTCGACAAGAAGTTGAGCTAAGAGGCCATATTATGGAAAATGAATTGATTGCTCTACCACCGAGCATTTTTGAGACCATTCAGTAGTTCTTTTTAAAATTCAAATCTTTGGTTATGCAATGCAAGCAATGTGGCATCGAGAAGAAGGATGAGCAGCTGGTGCTATCCATTCTGAGCAAGCTAGGTCCTGAGTTCTCTATCTTTGTCTCTACCTTCCATTCTGGCCGAATGTCAATCTCTGGTTGGAAGATTCCCTCCTTAGATGTGTTGACTGAATCTCTCATCCAAGAACAAGATAAGCTGATACAGATGGGCGCCTTGCAGGCCTCCAAATATCAAGCTCTTATGGTTGGAGAAGCAAAAAGTGCGAATGGGAAGGGGAAGCACAAAGGCAAGGATAATAGGCAATATGAACCCAAGCATAATGCCAAGTCAAGTCCATCAGAAGGAGCCTCCAACTCTAAGAAGGAAAAAAAGAAGGGAGTTGAGAAATCCAAGTGTTCCTATTGCAAGAAAGGAAACCACCCAGAGAGATCTTGCATGCAAAAGAAGATAGATCATATGACCAAGATTCTTGAACAACACAACATTTCCCTCCAAAAAGGTGCAAGAGAGATTGATTCTGGAAGTGAGTCTGATGGTCATGAGAGTTGCTATGCACTAAAGGCTGGATTTTCAAAATCACAAGCCCTCCTCATAGATTCAGGAGCCTCCAACCACATGGTTGCTTCTAGAGAATCATTTTCTTCTCTATATTTCAAAGATTGTTTGATTATTCACATGGGAGACAACTCTCAGATCTCTGCTGAAGGGAAGGGCACAGTACATATGGAGCATGGCAAGTTCAAGCATGTTCTATTTGTGCCTTATTTGTTGGCAAATTTGTTGTATGTATATCAGATGACTCACACAGGTTCACCGAAGAAAGTGGTCTTTGGTCCTAACACAATTGATATTGCAGAGATCTCCACTGGGAATATTATAGAAAAAGGGTTTGCAAACCATGCCTCCAAGGCATATGAATTCTCACATTTTTTGCCATACTCTCTGCCTATCCCATCGGAATCTGATGAAGATCAGAGTGATACCTCTTCTAATGAAGATGAGGATCAAGATATTGATGTTAAGAATAAAGTTCAAGGAGATTTAGATCCAGATCCAACACATTCTCCCAATCCATGGCCAACGCCAATATGGGCTCATAAAGTCCTTATAGGTGATGAGAACATAGTTGGGGATCCATCTGACCATAGAACCACCAGATCTGAGTATCATGCAAAACTTGCACTATGTCATGCAGATCTGATTCTCTCAAAGAGGTGTTGCATGATGGTGGGGTTTGATCCGCAATCTCTTGGAGAGACTCGCCATGGGGGATTTACAACCATGCAAAAATCTCGGTTGTATGACAAAAGGTACTCAAAGGTTCATGATTTGGACCACAATGAGCCATTCGCTCCAGTAGCAAGAAGGGTTCCTGAAAGAATTGTTTTGAAAAATACAACTTCTACACAGTGGTGCTTCTTATCTAGCTAGAATGGCCTACCATGAAATTATGACAAGAGATAGCATAAAAGTGAGCCAAATCAGAGGAGCAAATCTAGATCTAGCACCTGCATTGCTATCGTACATAGGAGCAACTTGCCAATATTTTTGCAAAGGCTTTCACTAAGGAAAGTTTTTTCCTTCTCTGCTTAGCATGAAGGTTCTTTGAGTTCCCTACTGTTGTTCTTTTTGAGGGGGGGCATTTTTCCCCATTTCCTTGGTTCATGGATAGTTCTTTATTTTTTATCATTTATTTGATTGTATGGGTGACCTTTGGTCTTAGTAACTAGGGCCTAGGATGCAAAGTATGGATTAAGGGGGGGTGTTAGGATATTTCAATACTCCATCCTTGTCCTACCTGACATTATTTATTTTTCCTAGTTGTTGATGATGTCATTTCCCCCTAGTGGTGTGCAGATGTCACCCATGATCCATTTACCACCTTTTGAGCCCTGCATGCATCATTTTAGGACCACTTCAGTCGGTTCCCTATTTTTATAGGAACCTACTGAGTGTTCCAGTGTAGTCCACCTGATTTATCTGACTCCTGTGGGGGGTTAGAGCTCCAGATGCCACTAATTTTGGCCTCATGCATCATTTTTTGACTGGCATGCATAACAGAATAACTATTGCGCCCTCCTTAGTCAGTTAACTGATTGTGACTTCAATTAGATGAGTTTAGATTCAGTTCAGTTGACTTTGAGTCTTTTGGAGCACTCCAGTGGTGATAATCCCTATGATAGACCAACTTAGGTTCAAATTCTCCTGTATGATTCAAATTCTCTCCATTGTAACATCATTGTTTATTATACTGACAATTGGAACATGTGACATTATTCTGCTCCTATCTGAGTTCTGCTGCATTATTATTCTTCTACTCTTTTTTATTGCAGTTTTCACTCTTCTTCAAATTTTATGCTCATTCTTTCTTTGTGAGGTATCCTCAGGTCTTTAAATCTGGCGTGACATATAATTTCATAGATGTCTCATAAGTGAGTCATAGAGATAGGGTTGAGAGTTTGCTAATAATAGATTACAATTGATGAGATGTAGGGGTGTGTTGAGAGGTTTCTGGATCTGAACCATAATTGGTTTCATGATCCTCTGTTTAAATGTGTGTAAGCCTATGAGGCATAGGAGGTAGCCCAACAATGTAAATATGGCTAGAGAGTGTCCAAACAATGTAAATTAGGCCAAGGAAGCTGATCATGTTTGTATTAGGCCTATGAAGATCAGAACACATGTTCTGAATTAATGTGAATGTACAGGGCTCTTATGATTGAATGAAGAAGGATAATTATGTATGTCTCTGTATCAATGGATGAATTATGCTTGAACTGTGATAGGGAAGAAATTGCCTGTGTGTGACTTGTGAAATATTGACAGTATGAATACTTGTTAATGCTGGATTACTCTGTGTGTATGAACAACCTGAAATTGGGGTTTTAGATAATTGAACGTTGCAGACAGTTTGATAAGTCTCTGTGTATGAGGACATGGGTAAATGTTATGTTGCAGTGTAAACCCCGTGTCATCAATCACTGAAAGGATCAATGCCCCTTCGCATACGAATTCGCAGAGGTAAAGCTATGGAGATGATGTGCAGGTCCAACGAAGGAGATCAAGTCTGGTGAAGGTCGGGTGAGTTTGATTGATCGATTCTTTGATCAATCAACGTAGAAGTCGCAGTAGTTGAGTTTGACAGAGTTGGACAATCTAGATCGAAGCAAGGAGATCGACGACTAAGAAAGGATTTTGCTGGGTGAACTTGCACAGGAGATAGAGATCCGAAATCCAAAGTGACGTTCCACATTTGATCGCATATCAACGGACGACAAGTCGCGAAAGTGATTGACGACGGAGGAAGGATTTCGCAGGAGGAAGTGCTCCAAGGTTAATGGAAAATACAGAAGCGAAATCTCCATCAAATGTACCCTAAGTCAATTCAATCCATGTTGATCTAACCTGCATCCGATCCGACAGTCCAAAGTATTGCGGAAGGGTCATTGCGGAAGAGTGAGTGCGGAAGGGAGTTGCAGAAGGTGATTGCAGAAGACAGTTGCACAAGGCAATTGCGGAAGGCGATTGCGGAAGGTGAATTGCGCAAGGAAATTGCGGAAGGTAATTGGGGAAGGTAAAAGAAGAAAGGCGAGACCTGAAATTTTAATGAAATCTAGCTCACCGTCATTTTGAGTTCCTCCCTTCAATGACCACTGCGGAAGAAATACTTAGCTACTTCTGCTATGTTTGGAGCTTCTAGTAAATTTGGAACCCAACTAAACCTAGGAAAGCGGGTTGGATTGGTTTTGCTGATCCATCCTGCATCGAGTGGTATCAAAGCTAGGTTTGATGTTCTTCCTGATACCACATCAAGTGGTATCAGAGCTAATTCTGAAGTTCTTCCTGATACCACATTAAGTGGTATCAGAGCACGGTTCACTCTTGGAATTAGGTCTGCAATAGAATATTGCAACAGACAGAGGATTGGTATGTTAGAAAAGGTATGTTGGTTCAAAGGAAATTCAACAAAGAATAGTGGGAGATGGTGTGCTCTCAAAAGAATAATTCAGGGCATATAATGGTCCAAAGGAGATGGATCAAAAGGGAGAATGATAAGATCTTGGTATAGATCTTATAAGGTATAGATTGATGTGTTTATATTAACTCTGGTTTGATATTATTGCAGATTGAAGCCAGTGACAAGGTTTATAGTAGCAGACAACTTGAAAGCTATGACAAAGAACATGTATGTTCTTGATGAAGAGTTTGTGAACTCTTAGAGAAAAGAAGAAGCAGTGGAAGAACCTAAGGATCCAACAGAGGTTGGCAAAGAAGAGGACAAGTTGAATGTTCTTCGAGAAGAAGGGATCTGCAAAAGCCAAGAGGAGCAAAGGAAGTTGCTCAAGACGTTCTAGAGGAGAAGGAACCAAAGATACCAAAAGGAAAATCTCAAGGATAGATAGCTTGTTGAGGTATAGGAGCAGGTGTGAAGGCTTGTTGAGAGAAGGCTTGGGAATTGTCCAGAAGTGAACAAGTTGAAGTTCACAGAGAAAGAGAAAATCGAGGCAATTACTATTGAAGGTCATTACATTGGTTCCGAGGAAAGCCACAACATAAAAAAAGATGCCAAGGTAGAAGGTATCGAGAGAATGAGTCAAAAGGAGTATGACAGAGAATTAGTTGAAATAGGATTGCAACTTATTCATTTAGACATGCTGCTACAGAAGGGGAACCAGAGAAGAGGATGGAACTTGAAGAAGAAACTCAAGTGGCCAGTGATGTAGTTGTTTGAAGAGAATCTTTGGAGAAGCTTAGAAGAAATGAAGCATAGAATGGATGCTTTAGAAGAGGAGGAGAAACTCAGAGAAATTGTTAGGAAATTGACAGAAGAAGGTATTAAGTATTGTGAACCAGAATAAGGAGACATCCTTGGAGAGGCTGATGATGAAGGAAAAGAGAGACTAACCAAAATTCTCATGGATTCTTTAAGAAGTGCAGATCAACTTATGGAGGAGATGACAATGGGGCCAAATGAGACCAAGAGGTCTTATGTTTTTGAAACTGATGATTTGGTTATGGTTACAGGTTTTGTTGCAGATGATAGGCAGTCTTTTGAAATTGTCTCAAAAATGGATGAAGCCAAATATGATTAAGAAGGTATCTCAAGTGAGGAAAAGTTTAAAGTGTTGCAACAAAAGGAACTCATTGATGAGTTGCTTAATGGAGGAAAGCAGTCAATTGAAGCTGTTATGAAGATGAAGGAAGAAAAATAAATGTACAAAGACATTTCCATAGGCCAAGATCAAAATTGCATTCTGATGAAGGAAGAAACTGAACAATCATCTTGGACTGACAGAGAAAATGAAGGAAGAAGGGAAATGCTTTTCAAAAGCATAGTAGCATAATACAATCCTATTGTAAAGGAAGATGAAATGGTAATGCAACATGTAGCTCAAACTATAGGAGAGATAGATGTTGGTGAAGACAAAAGGAGGATGCCAGGAAGAATATCAACAAAGACTTCAGAGTCTCATGATTTTGAAACTGATTTTTGGTGTGTGCTTGCAGGTATTGAAGAAAGTGAAGACAAACAGAAAAATAAATCTGTCATAACAAAGGAAGAGACCATATTGTCTCAAAATGATGATCAATACCTAGAAGAAATTACTATTACAGAGTTGGCTAATGAAGAGAGAGAGAAATTTTCTAATCTCAAAAAGTATGATGAAGAGTTGGAAATGCTAGAAGATTGGTTGATCAATCCAAGGATCGATAAATATGATTGCTTAATGGGTGCAAGCATAGAGATGCTTGATTAAAACATTGGAGAGAAGAAGATAGAAGGCCAAGACATTGAATTGTCTTGTAATGATATGATTTTGTTACAACAATTAAGTATAAGTTACCATAGGGGAATGGCCGACTCAACTGATTCTGAGGAACAACTTGGAATAATTTATAGCAGAAATATGATTGTAGATGAGAGTAAAAATCTTGAATATATAAGGATGCAACAACTAGTAGATAGTAGCAGAGATCCAAAAGACAAGCTGGACAATGAAATTGAGATGATAAGGATGCTGATGGTGAAGGTTTCTCGTAGAAGACATGAGGAGGAAAGGAATATCTACATCAACAAAGCAAGAAAGCAAAGCAAAAACGAGAGACAAATGACAAGGGAAGATTGCAAAAGAAAGGCTAGTGGAGCATTGCAGCAAAAAGTGTGGAAGCTAGGAGAGTTGCAGTCAGCAACAAGACAACAAGACAACAAGAAAACCATGAAGTAATTGAAAAGATTCAACATAAAGTTTGGGATCCAAGAATACTGAATATTGAAGGTTATGACCAGGAGGTCATATTTCTTTCTTCCCGGAGATTCTGATGCAAGAGCATCCTGCTCTCCATCCAAGTCCAATGTTTGGTCAAACCTTAGGGTCTTGACATTTTCCTAAGCAGAGGTATTGTGATGAAATATTGTAAATAATACCATGTTTTAAGTGTGATTCTAGATAGATGATGAGTCATTAGTTTAGATGAGTCATTGAGTGAGTTGTGTAACTAAGTCCACATCTAATGGCAGCATTCGATGTCTCATAAGCGGGTCATAGCGATAGGGGTGAGAGTTTTCTAATAATAGATTACAACTGATGAGATGTAGGAGTGCGTTGAGAGATTTCTGGATCTGAACCATAATTGGGTTCAGAATCCTTTGTTTAAATGTGTGTAAGCCTACGAGGCAGAGGAGATATCCAAACATTGTAAAACTAGCTAGAGAGTGGCCAAACAATGTAAATCAGCCCGAGGAAGCTGATCATGTTTGTATCAAGCCTATGAATATCAAAACACAGGTTCTGAATCAATGTGAATGTACAAGTCTCTTATGATTGAATGAAGAAGGATAATTATGTATGTCTCTGTATCAATGGATGAAATATGCCTGAACTATGATAGGGAAGAAATTTCCTGTGCGTGACTTGTGAAATGTTGACAGTCTGAATACTTGTTAATGCTGGATTACTCTGTGTGTATGAACAACTTGATGGGGTTTTAGATAATTGAACGTTGCAGATAGTTTGATAAGTCTGTGTGTATGAGGAAATGGGTAAATTTTTTGTTTCAGTGTAAACCCTTTGTCATCGATCACTGAAAGGATCGATGCCCCTTCATATATGAATTCGTAGAGGTAATTATATGGAGATGATATGCAGGTCCAGCTAAGGAGATCAAGTCTGGTGAAGGCGGGTGAGTTTGATTGATCAATTCTTTGATCAATCAATGCAGAAGTCGCGACAGTTGATTTTGACAGAGTTGGATGATCCAGATCAAAGCAAGGAGATCGACGACTCACGAACGATTTCACTGGGTGAAATCGCGTGGGAGATAGAGCTCCGAAATCCAAAGTGAATGTTCCACATTTGATCGTAGATCAACGAATGAAGAAGTCGCCAAAGTAATAAACGAAAAATAAAGGATCTCACAAGAGGAAGAGCTCGAAGGTTAATGGAAAATACAGACGCGAAATATCCATCAAATGTACCCTAATTCAATTCAATCCACGTTGATCTGACCTACATTCGATCTGATGGTCCAAAGTATTGTGGGAGGGTCATTGCATAAGAGTGAGTGCAGAAGGGAGTTACGGAAGGCGATTGTGGAAGGCGGTTGTGGAATTTAGTTACGGAAGGTGATTGCGGAAGGTGAATTGCGCAAGGCAATTGTAGAGGGTAATTGCGAGAAGGTAAAAGCGGAAAGGTGAGACCCAAAATTTTAATGAAAACTAGCTCACCGCCAGTTTTAAGTCCGCCCTTCAATGACCACTGCGGAAGAAAGACTTAGCTTCTTCTGCTAAGTTTGGAGGTTCTACTAAATTTGGAACCCGAATAAACCTAGGAAAGCGAGTTGGAATGGTATTACTGATCTATCCTACATCAGTTACATTAGACTTATATGCAATTTTTTTTTTATGTTATATAAATTCCTATAACAAATGCATAAAAAAAAATATTTTAGCGGAAGCATAGTAGATCAACATACATTACGCCATACCAAACCATATTTCACAACACAATTTGATTTAGTATAGTTTTAACATAATACAATACTTCTTAACTGTGACTCAAAGTAATTGTGACACATAGAAACTGTGACAGAAACAGAGTTTATAATAACTGTGACGCAAGAGCTATTCACAAGTAGTGTTTATAATAACTGTGACACAAACAATGTTTATAATAACTATGGCATAAGAGCGGCGACACAAGCAAAGTTTATAATAACTATGACACAAGCAACGTGACACAAGTAGTGTTTATAATAACTGTGACAAAAATCAACTATGACACAAGAGCTGTGACGAAAGAACTATTTTTCACAGTGAAACTTAGTTGCAATGAACCAATAAAATATAAGTTACTGAGTCAAAATGATGGCTACAACTGCATATATAAATATTCAAATACACTAAGCTTGAGAACAAATACAACCTTTCTTCTATCATTTAATGACTTACAAATTATTCATTAAACATGCAATTTCAACTATGAATAAGAATTTGTTCAGTCATTTAAAACAAAGATTCAGTAACACTCAAACACTGACTCATGAGAAGATTTTCAACAATTGAGCATAAAAACATCTTCTGGCAAAGTGTAAAATGATTGGACTTGACAAAAACGTTTTATGGAATGACACACAAGTACTGGGAATACAAACAAACACCCCTGTGTGTGTATGCATAACAACAAAAACCATAATTTCCTAGTATTCATTTACCCTTCCAGAATTTACAACTTATTCACCTATGAAAAATAAATACCCAAAAGTAGATTTCCATGCTTGGATTGTTTTTCATTGCCATTATAATTCTAGATAAACTTGGCATGCATAACCAACCCAACATCCACATCCAAAATTCAAACAATTATTCATTGAATTCCATTCATCATTGAATTTATCATAAACTGTTAAATAATAAGAAAATTTCATAAACATTTTAATCAATACTCATCTAAGATTTAAACTGAATGGGAAACTGGCTCTATGTGAGGCACAATCCACCGAACTATAAGCAATTTTGCTCAATAATATCTTATCAAAATGCCACCCCCGAGCTGAGACTCATGCATTCACCGGACATACATCTCACCAATCCCATAATTTCTCAAGATTAAACACTTGGCAATCAGGAAAATTGGCTTAAGTCCAATTCCATGCCAAACAATGCATTTCAACTCCTTGATTTCATTCTGATTGCACAACAGTGAGACACATCACTACCATTTGTGTTAAGAATTCCACCAAGATAGCTAGCTACACCATTTTCCACTTCACTGGAATGACCAGAGGTAAAATGGACAAAGTTTCAACAGAAATTCTCCAGCAATTTGGTTCACACGTTCAGGAATTCATATCAGATTTCATTCTCAAACCATAATTACCTTCTCTGTTTGCTTAGACCTCTCTCCACAATTCCCCTTGGGAAAAATTTCGAATATTTATTTGCATGGTAACTCTCTTCCCATCTGGTCTCTCCCATGAGCCACGTTTCACTTTTTAGTTAAAAATAAATACCCCCTTAATCATACTTAATTTCCATCACATCATTAAATAATTTTAAATTAATAAAATGAGAATTTTGGCTTAAATGACGACTTAGGATAAACTTTAGGGATTAAAGGTTTAATGGGGTCATAACATGTTCCCCCCCCAACACATTCTAAACTCCTTACTGTCTCTAGTGAATACACGAGTCCCCGATTTCTTCCGTGTACTGCCTTAGCACAACTAATAGTGGATTTTAATAACTACAAAAATACAATATGTTCATCTTTGCAGGCATTCATAACCATAGTTACATATGGCCATCATCAGACTAGGGGTTTCAAACCAGGGGTGTTACATTCCCCTCCCCCTTAGAGTCTACACCGTCCTCGGTGTTCTAATGCTTAGAGACAATTATACAATGTTTACATACACCAAATATTCAAAAATCTGCAAGGCTCTCCTATCATTTTAGCTTTCAAGATTTTTCTTCAAAGATGAATCAGGTCCACCCAACTCTGACATACTTCATCACGTTGTTTCTGTTGATGTCAACATGAGCTTGTGCCACTCCACTTTAACTTTGAAGACAACAACAACCGACTTCCAACTAAAGTTTTTCCTGTGAAATTCAATCACCATGTATGCATTAGGCCAACATATTAAAAATCAACCATTTTATTTTATTAAATAACCAACAGTTTTCAAGCATTGCTCATAATACATTCATGCATTTCATGCTTAGCTCAACATATGAATATAGATTGAGATGATTCCAATCTTCTTCATTTTCTTTTACATAAATTTTAACTACTTTAGCATTCATTGCTTATTTCAAACAAAAATAAACACAACAAATTTTCAGCTGTAACATGCATTTCAACAACTTTTTCTTTCTAGAAAGTAATAACATAAGTAAAAAGAGAAGAGTAAGAGTCCCCTCTCTTTATCTGATCCAATCCCAAGTCCCACATTTGTGGATTTTCCGCTCCTTGGAATCTTATCTATAGAATGCAAGTGCTCAACTTGCATCTAATAGAGGGATTCATTACCAGTGGAACCCGATCACCACCAATTCCACATAGTCACCTCCAATAACATAGTTTTAGAACTGGTTACAACCAGTTCTTTTTCTTTAGCATTCAAGTTTTTGACTTGCATAGTCTCCTTCTTCAATCTTTAACATGCAAGTGCTCGATTTGCATAATTACCGTCTTCATGTAGAGAAAAACACATCCTCACAAAAGTACCTCAGGTATCATGACATCAATGCCCAGAATTCGGCGCATCCATGGGTCAACCCTTCATAATAATATTTTAGGCACCATGACATCAACACTCAATTCTTCTAGCGCAACCATGGATCAACCCTTTCAAGCACCATGACATCGACGCTCCAACGCAACCATGGATCAACTCTTCCAAGCACCATGACATCAACACTCAATTCTTCTAGCACAACCATGGATAAACCCTTTCAGGCACCATGACATCAACATTGATACCATACTACATTATATATATTTTTATTTTATATTATTATTATTATTAGGTTTGTTCGTTAGACTAGGTGCCTCTCTCCCCCTCTGACTTTTGTTAGTAGGTGAGCGTTTTGAATAATTTATTATTATTTATTAATTTATTATATTATTTCAACCTTTACTGCAGCACTAACTTGCAAAATATTATGCTTTTTAAGAGGAGACACATCCTTAATGCAGGCACTTGACTATGCATAATTTTAGTTAGAGGAGACACATCCTCAATGTAGTATCTCGACTATGCATAATTTTCAGTTAGAGGAGACACATCCTCAATGCAAGCAACTGAGGAGAACTCATCCTTTGCTTTGCATAGTCTTCTTCTTCTTTAGCTTTGCTTGTGTTCCTGCTAGATTCACAATAACTAGCAATGTTCATCAGTATCATGTTGTAAATCACATACATTTATCATAATGTATTATCATAAAACTAAAAACATATTATTATGTAAATATAATTTTCGACATTGAAACACAAGGAATGCGTCCATTCCCTTGGGGTGTAATCAATGTCAGGAACCATGGCACAACACAACACTAAGAATGCATCCATTCCTTTAAGGTGCGTGCCATGTCGGTTGGACTTGTAGCTTAAGTATCTTTTCAAAGTAAAAACATTTTATGAATATTATCTCCTATAAAAATTATTTTCAATATTAAATCGAGGTTAGGGTAAAGATATCTCCCTTCTTCCTTAAGGCTTGAGCGAATTTTTAATTTCTTTATTTGTCTCACATTCTTCAATCAAACATGATGAAGAAATTCTTGGATGACCCCAGAGAGCTCTAATATTGCAATCTATTTCTTTGCATTCAAAGTTTTAGTTTTGCAGTTTCATTCTCTGCATCACTTAGAGGGAATAACATTAGATACATACAAATAAATCATATCAGATAACTTTAGTTAAAAACCAGTAACAGGTTATAACCAACTAACAAATTTACCAGATAACAACTGTTAACAATTTATAATAAGCTAACAACTTATCCCAGTTAGAAACATATTCTTAGTTTTAACTTTTCATAAGTTAGCATAAGTATAGAAGTATTAACAATTCATTTACAACTCACACAAAGATGGTGAACAAGAATTCAAGTATTCAGACCTACACCGAAACATGTGAGTGCACCATTCTTATTATGAAAACATTCAACATAATTCAGACACTTACTATTGTTTCAGAGTCTCTTGTACATTTAATATTGCAGTCAAATATATAATTATGCAATTACACTAATCGCCATTAAATAACAACATTCCAATATTGTATCAACATAAAACATTCTTGCACAGATGGAATCAGGCATAGTCCCATTTAAAGAATTTAGCTAGCTGTCCAATATGGCCATCTACCATTGGACTTAAAATACGAGTCAAGCACAGGCTAGCAACAACGATTAAAAGAAATGGGATTGGTCAACTAGCAAGCTCAAGTACATAACTGGAGGAACCTCAAGGTCTCAGCTAGTCTGACCTAGTCAATACTAGCCGCACACAACATCAAGGAGGTTTTCCTTCTCTGTACAATCAGTCCCTTGGGATTTATCTCACTCCAGGTGTTGTTCAGTGTGAGCAGAAAAGGGTAGTCCATACCCTGCTAACCTCTAAGGAGGTCTCAACCTTCACTAAGGTGTTTACGAGTTCAAACCAAACCATTCTCTACTTTTATTAATTAACACAACCTTACTATTCATAGTATTTATAAAAAATTCACAAGGCATGGCCACTCTGCCATACATATAAGCCGATACCAATCTATAATCAAGGTACTATTTGGTAATCCATACCTAACAAAAATAGAAAAAAAATCAGCTAAAGTCATCACTGCAATGCATACTCAACTAGAAGGATTATCCTAATTGAGCATAATAACATAAAAATAATTCTTTAATAAGAAATGTAAAGTTCATGCAACACATGCATATACAACTTATGCATTTTCCAACACCCGTTGGACCCGTTGCGCAACTCTGACACTACTATGAAATAGAGTAAATGAGTAGACCAGTCATGAGTAACTATGTTGTTGAATCATTCACGTTAGGCAATAAATTTCAAAATTCAATAACAAATGCAACCAACCAATCACTAGATCTGCATATTCATACACCTTGATCACAATTGATTAGGATAAATATCCATGATCATCCAACTCAGGTTTTTTTCCTGACTGCAACACGGCATAATAGAAACAAGCATCAACACGATTAACACACTCATGCATCAGTATGCTCCAAAGAATACCAAACACGCACACTGACTAGGTATCAACCATTCAAGCATTCAACTAGTCTTTGAAATTTATTTGACATGTCTCCAACTTACTACCGGTTGGAAACTTGAGGGAATATAGGGATACAAGAAATACAAACAATTCACAAAAAACTAAGGCTAGATTAACATGCCTCAAACAGAAAAACCAATCAGTGTTCTTATGAATTTGAATGTAACTACCAAGCATTTAAATGTGATTCCATAGGTTATGCAATATATACATACCACATCGATCTAAGCTATTCAACCGTGAAGACAGGTAAATACAATAGACACATGCTACTCAGCATGTCAGTGAATCGACTACAACCAGATTCACATGAAAACAATGCATTTCTCTTCCCTAGTTTCCTTCTGGCAGCACAACAATGAGACACATCATTGTTTTCCTGGTGCTCAGGAATTCCATTAGGGTTGGTGCATACACCATTCGCCATATCACCAACCATTAGCGATGGTTTTGAAAACAACATCCAACATCCAACATCCAACATAAAACAATTAATTGGATCAGAAATACGGTTACAAGAACAATTAGAGACAATTTACAAAAGCAATGACCATACACACTAATCAGAGATCGCAATGGGATTTTAACCAAGGAATATTAAGGAAAAAATCCCTCACTACGAACAACCCAAGACAAGGGTTCACTAGAGACTTTATTCAACAACCAAGTCTCATACAATTTAGGATTTAAGGATAAATATCTTATGCAATCATTGTCATACTGTTAATCGTACAACATAAAACAACAATTTATCACTTGAAAAAATCATCTTGCCAATTAAATATAGTTCTAGAGCTTCACACTCTTGAGGAGACACGATATTATATTGCAATTAAATTTCCATCATACAGTTACATGTACAATCGTGAACCATTACAAGCTATTTATATATTAAATAGATAATCTGGGAATGTACATAACATTCCAACAAGGAGCCAAACTCTTGTTTGGTCTCTTGCTGTAAAATATTATTTCATAATTTCAAAAACTCATAAATTATATTTCTATCTAGGAACATAATACATAAAATATCTTAAACTTCAAGCAAAACTTATGATGAAGTTCCCAAATTATTCAAACATCTTGTCTCACTGAGATTAACCAGATGGAAATTAAGTTAATCTATCATTTACCATTCAAGATAACCATACAAAGTTTTCTTTTACTTTGCAACTCAATAAGATGAGAGTTGTAACCTCAACTACTATTTGACCCACATGAACTATTAATTAGCTCATTCGATAATACAATAGATACATATATGCATACACTTTCTTTCAGAAAGAAAACAAATGCCCCTAAGGCTCGAGAGATGTAGCCTCAACTCTAATACCAATCTGTAACACACCTTATGTTACATTAGAGTTAAATGCATTTTTTTGTTACATGCATAATGGTTATATAAATTCCTATAACAAATGCATAACAAAAATAAACATTTTAGCGGAAGCATAATAGATCAACACACATTACACTAGACTAAACCATATTTCACAACACAATTTGATTTAGTATAGCTTTAAGCATAATACAATGCTTCTTAACTATGACTCAAAGTAATTGTGACATACAGGAACTGTGACACAAGAGTTGTGACACAAGTAGTGTTTGTAATAACTGTGACGCAAGAGCTGTGACACAAGCAGTGCTTATAATAATCATGAGACAAATTAACTGTGACACAAACGATGTTTATATTAACTGTGACACAAGCAATGTTTATAATAAATATGACACAAGCAATGTTTATAACAACTGTGGCAGGAGAGCTGTGACATAAGTAGTAATTATAATAATTGTGACACAAATCAACTGTGACACAAGAAGTGTTTATAATAACTGTGACACAAATCAACTGTGAAAAAAGAGTTGTTATGCACAATGAAACTTTGTTGCAATGAACCAATAAAATATAATTTATTGAATCAAAAGGATGGCTACAACTATGTCATACATAAATCTTCAAATACACTAATCTCGAGTACAAATATCACAACCTTTCTTCTATCATTTAATGACTTACAAATTATTCATTAAACATGCAATTTCAACTATGAATAAGAATTTGTTTTGTCATTTAAAACAAAGATTTAGTAACACTCAAACATTGACTAATGGGTAGATTTTCAACAAACGAGCATAAAAATGTCTTCTGGCAAAGTGTAAAATGATTGGACTTGACAAAAACGTTTTATGGAATGACACACAAGTATTGGGAATACAAACAAACACCCCTGTGTGTGTATGCATAACAACAAAAACCGTAATTGCCTAGTATTCATTTACCCTTCCAGAATTTACAACTTATTCACCTATGAAAAATAAATACCCAAAAGTAGATTTCCATGCTTGGATTGTTTTTCATTGCCATTATAATTCTAGATAAACTTGGCATGCATAACCAACCCAACATCCGCATATAAAATTCAAACAAATTATCCATTGAATTCCATTCATCATTGAATTCCTCATAAACTGTTAAATAATATGAAAATTTCATAAACATTTTTAATCAATACTCATATGAGATTTCAATTGAATGGGAAACTAGCTCCGTGCGAGGCATGCTCCTCCCAACCGTAGGCAATTTTGATCATTATTCTCTTAGCAAAATTCCACCCCCGAGTTGAGAGTCATGCATTCACCAGACTTACATCCGAACCGGTCCCATAATTTCTCAAGATTAAACACTTGACAATCAAGAAATTGGCTTCTGTCCAATTTCATACAAAACAGTGCATTTCAGTTCCTTGATTTCCTTATGACTGCATAATAATGAGACACATCACTGCCATCTGTGCTCAGAATTCCACCAAGACAACTAGCTACACAATTTGCCACTTCACTGAAATGACCAGGGGAAAAATGGACAGAGTTTCAGCAGAAATTCTCCTGCAATTTGGTTCATGGGTTTAGGAATTCACACCAGATTTCATTCTCAAACCATAATTACCTCCTCTGTTTTCTCAGACCTCTCCTCACAATTCCCCTTGGAAAAAAATTTGAATCCTCATTTTCATGGTAACTCTCTTCCCATGTGGTCTCTCCCATGAGGCACGTTTCACTTTTTAATTAAAACTAATTACCCCCTTAATAACACTTATCATGTCGTTAAATAATTTTAAATTAATAAAATGGGAATTTTGGCTTAAATCATGACTTAGGATAAAATTTAAGGACTTAAAGGTTTAATGGGGTCATAACATGGTTTCCCCCCCTAAGACATTCTAACTCCCTTACTGTCTCTGGTGAATACATGAGTTCCTGATTTCTTCTGCGTACCGCCTCAACACAACTAGTTGTGGATTTTAATAGTAATAATTAAAAAAATACAATATGTTCAACCTTGCGGGCATTCATAACCATAGATACATATGGTCATCATCAGACTAGGTGTTTCAAACTAGGGGCGTTACATTCTTTGCATGATCTTTTTCGACGTTGCTTGGTTGAGTTTTGCTTGATGCTCTTAATATTCAGGTCAACAAATCTAATCATCCTTGGCTCTCAAGTCTTCGCATACTCATGGAGTCTTGGCCTTCCTTTATGGCTTTGCACTATAGCTCTTTGTCATTCAGTCATGTTGACATCAATGACAACCTTCTTCCAACAACCTCCCCATCCCCAACTTTCATAGTCTCAACTGAAACATCCAAGTCCTTCCTGTCCAACTTCCTATCCAAAACAAGGCTGAGATTCTGCTCTTGGCCTATACCCTGAATTTCCTCATATAACATGGTTATTTTTTCCTCCCATGCTTCTCATTTTCTTTTTTAGAATTCAATTTCTACTTCTACCATTATCAATTTGCACCTCATATGGTTCATTTGAATCACAAGGAGCAACGTTGCAAATGTCTCTGATTTCTCCTAAGTTTTTTGTGTTGTCGATTTGTTCGATATTTTCAAAGTTTGTTTTTGCTGATATTTCTTGATAATTTCCGACATTTTCCCTGATATTTCCAATGTTTCTTTCCATACCCTTGGCACCGGCACAAGATTTGCAACATTGATAAGGAGATCATGTTTGGGTTAGCAATAAATCGGTCTTGAGCATATATGGATTTCCATTGTTTCTATCAATTATCAAGGTGTCGAGTCTCACTAAGCACTGAAACTTTAGGATCTTCATGCGTTTTCCCATACCTTTGAACAATGAGATCTCTATTTCTCAAAGCACTAGTCCTTATGCTAGTGACAATGTTGGTGGAAGATTCAACCAATACTGCATGAACTAAACTCACTAGAGGTATTTGAGCGGCCTGATTGTTATCCCAACATAACTCCGACCAAAGAATTTGAGTAATTTCTGAGAGTTACAGAATTGTCTCAGAGGTTTTGAGTTGGATTTAGAGAGTGAGAAACTACTATCCTCGAGGCTTGAAACACAATGCTAAAAATACGACTGTGAAGGAGCTCTAGATCAAAATAGGTATAAGATTTTATATCTTCCAGAACTTTACCACATTGACCTTGCAAATGATCTACCAGGATAGGTTGAATTCTTACCTCCAATAGAGTTCGAATAGAAAGGCCCTTCATCATCCTTGCAATATTGGGATTCAATCACAGACCATCACCTTCAGCACGATGATGCTCACCACCCAAAAACTGAACTTTAGGATTTCTCAATCTTCTCCACAAACATCCACCAGATTGACAAAGATTCCAATACAAGCAGACATAGAATAATTCTTCAAGAGTAAGGAAGAAATCGTCACCTTCAGAATTCCCTACAAAGAAATCAATGCTCCTACACCCAACTATTCTCCAACCTTCACCTAGAATTTGGTCCAAGGATTGCGTCATCCTAGGTGTCAAATTTATCCAAAGAGACTCTATGAGAGACCCAAGAGCCACACCAACCCATTGAATGACATTACAAAGGTCTATAATGCAATCACTTCCTACAACAAATGAGGGCCCTTGATATAGAAAAGTGATCAGGTGCCAAGACGTGATTTCATTCTTGTCAATGTTGTGAGGATGAGGTAATCAAATTGAAGACTTCATCATGATCTCAACTTCCATGCGAGCAGAATGTAGATATTGAGGTGTCTTCCTTAATTCACCATTCAATAGATTAATATCCATATTGATGGCATATCTATCCGGGGGGAGGGATCTGAACCATCCATTGTCAAGTGGAAACCCTAACAACTCCCAGACGAAACCCTAGCGTCGAGAGCTCTCATTAAAAAAGGTGTTTTTGATGATCTTTATAGCCTTAAGGAACTAAGGAGTTTTTTTATGATCTTTATAGCCTTCAGGAATTATTTCGAAGTGTTTGGAATCCACAGGGGAAGGCAATGTTATATATATAAATATAAATATATATATAATAACATTAATATTAATATTAATACTTATAAATAAATAATTAATACTCAAGGGATGTGTCTCTATATCTAAAGACACAAAGGGATTATATTTAAGTCCACACTTTGTAATCATTTATCATCATATCATCATCTTCATATCATTATATACATTTTATCATATATTTGCCTATATGGATTTTTGTTGGATGTCATATCCGACAATGGTTATTTATGTGATGAACGAACTTTGTTCATTTCAAATCCATCCCTTGGGGTCCATCACAAGAAAAAACACGTATGAGATATGAACAATGCATTCCCTAGTTTAATTCCTTTTAGCTTCCATCAGGGATCTGCTGAGTCCCTCAGCTACCAACACAAGAAGTGAAGGAGGTAGAAGACACCCTTGTCTCAGGACTCTTCCACGTCTGAAGAAACTAGACACTGTCCCATTTTTTAGAACAACAAAAGATACTAAATTTACATACGTCATTACTCAATTTACCACTTACAACCCGAAACCCACATGAATCATCAAAATCTTAAGGTATAGCTAATTAACCCTGTCACACGCCTTTAAAAGATCTACATTAATCACCATAAATTTCTATTTGTTTAATTTTATGGAGTGTAATGTTTCCTAGGTGACCCCCATTGCCTCATGAATCCGTCTACTTTTTAAAAAACCCAAACTATTGATGGGGAACACATTTATAAATCACCTTCACCCTTCTATATTTATTTTTTTCTATGATTTTATAGATGTTTTTACATAGAGAAATAAGCCTATAATCCACAAACCCAAAAGTGTCATCCTTCTTAGGGATCAAAGCAATAAAAATGGATTTAAACGTAACCAAGAATTCCCCCTAAAATAAACTCCTCCATTACCATTAGAAGGTCCTCCCCCATACTATCAAATAAATCCAAATAGAATTGAACAGTCCGACAATCTCATACTTGACTCTTGTATTTCTTGAAAGACTAAAAAACAACCCATAGCTCTTCTTTTGTAACCACATCCCCCATGGATTCATTATGCTCATGTGAGACAAAGCTAAGAAAAATAGTTTCCATCCTAACCACCTCTGCAACAGAGGCCCTAGAATCCTCTTTAAATATTTCCCTAAAATAATTCACTCATTGTTTTGAAACCTCCTTAAAATTGTTCACTTGCTATTCTTCCTAATTTTGTACATTCTAAATAGTATTCATACTCCTTCTGTGATTTGCAAAATTATGATTTTTTTTGTATTTTCATCTTCATTTTCCAACCATAATGTTGTACTTTTTCATTCAATAGACTCCTATTCTTCCTTTCTAACACATTAGCTCTACTCTTGTGCCCCTAAGAATAATATTCTGCCTCATTATCACAGTAAAAACCTTCTAACAACCTCTCAACTACTCTGAAAGCATCCTCATCTTTAACCCTCTTATCATTAGCCCATTTAACTATAATCTATTTTTAGGTCTTCAAATGGCCTTCAAATTGTACAACTACAATGCCCCTACTTTTATTGTCAAAAGGGGACCAAATCCTTTTAACTATATTAATATAGTATTCATTTTGAACTAAGAGGAGTTAAATTTAAATGGGCCCAGGTTTTCAATTAATCCACTTAAGTCTAGGAAAATAGGGTGATGATCTAAATCCCCTCTAGTCTCTATCCACTTCTTCACTCTCAAATAACCTCCCAACAAGATTTTCGATACCATAAATCTATCCAACCTTTTATCTATACTCCCATTTCCCACTCTCGTATTCCTCTAGGTAGGGAAAATCTTAATAGGGTTTAGGCCAATAATCCCACTTATGTCCAACTTGTTGACAATAAAATTTGAGAGGGGATCCACCTATGCCTTGACCCCCTAGATCTCTAATATCCTAATGATAAAATTAGGGCTTCCCCATAACCACATTAAATTGATTGAAAAAAATTAGATTGAATAACCTTTCCCAAAAGGGAACCCGATCAACATATAGCCCATAAACATTGAGTGTGAGAATTTCCTTACCCAGGTCCAAAGAGAATAGGTTTAGATATATACCTGAATTAATAGCCCAAGAGTTAACATACTTAATTTTCCTAGTTCACCATCATGAAATTATCCCAACTAATCTACCTTTTGCATCGAGATAGAAAAAATCCCACCCACATAGAAGTTTTTTAACTCAATCACAATTTTACACCCCTCTCCCATAGATTCTTGAAGAAAAATAATATCTGGGTAGTACACCTCCACTAACCTCTTAAGGGACAATTTTTTCTCGAGGTTGCTCAACCTTCTATAGTTCAATGAGACACAACATCATGAACCAATAGAGGGGGTTTGTCTTGGTCTAAGAACCTGAAATAATTAACCGTTTCCCATACCAACTCTTTAGAAAGGCTCTCTCTTGGGCTATGCTAATATGGGATTTCCTCCCACTTCTCTCACCTTTGAACAACTTGTAAATCAAGATGGCTAACCCCCATCCAAACACTCCACTCCATAAAAAAATTATTTTTTAGATCTTGTAAAATACCTAATATCCAACTGAAGTGATATAACTTTGAAAACCCACAATATTTCTTATGACACCCGCAAATCCTTGAAAACCCACATTTTGATAATAATATATTAATGAGATGATTTATTACATTTAAAAGCATTGACAATTTATAGGTCAATTGGGTATCGTTTCAATGGAACGATGTACCCCTTAGAATTTAACTAATTAGTTTAATTAATTAATATTTTTACTATTTAGATACACAACATTGCCTTCCCCTTAAGGAAAGCTTTGTCCTCAAAGCTAAATTTGCTGATGTTGTCTTTTATTCTAGCTCTATGTCGAACTGATGACGTGAGAAATGGAATGTTGATTACATGCATGGCTTCCTCTTGTTTCTTTTGTTTTGCAATCCACATTAAGTATGTACGTGGTGAAGTTTTGTTAACACCTTTACTACTTACGTGGTTGTTTCTTTTAACTTCTTTTGTTGCCATTTGAAAGGACTTGATAGACTTGACGATAGAAACTATTTTTGTGATGTCATTCCTAACATATTCTATATCAGTTTCTTTGAAGGGAATCCTTGTACAGTTTATAATGGTCACATGAGCACCAATCTCATCTTGTATATGATTAATCTTATAGATGGTCTCATTAATGTTTCTTATAGTGATCTCTGGGGCGACAAATGTTCTTTGTGCAACTATTATTTTGATATTCTTGTCGATACATTGATCCTCGTTGTTGTTAGTAATATTGGTTTGATTCTCATCACCATCTTGGTCACAATCATCTTCATTTTTTTCATTGTCAATTTCATCACTAGGGTATTCTATATCCTTGTCAGTTATGCCATCTTGGTCACAATCATCTTCATTTTTGTCATTGTCAATTTCATCACTAGGGTATTCTATATCTTTGTCAATTATGTTGATGTTGACATAATGGCTTACTGTACCTTTGTCATCATTGAATGAGTATGCAACATCAATGTAAACCTTGGGGCTCTCAACAGTTGCAATTTCAATCTCTTTATCGCAACAGTCATCTCTTGTACTCTTTTTTGCTTGTGTTAATTCATCAACTTGTTCCCTTGCATGTTTGCTCATGGCTTTTTCAGGATTCTTGACTAGCTCGCATGATGATTCGCTTGGCGAGCACAATTCAAGTTCCACCTAGTGTGTATAATTAGAAGCACCAACAACGTCTTGCATTTGTTGTTGTTGGTCATTGAGTTCTTATGGGAAATTCTGTGAGAGTTGATTCCAATAACACCTTTGATTCAACCACTTCTGCTTCTGAGAATGTAGTTTCCTCTTGTGGTAATAACTCTTTCTCTTCTATAGAATGTTGTGATTCTTCTTCCATATCTTTCATAACTTCATGTTTTTCCTCCATGATCTTTATTCTCTGGGTTTTTTCTTTTTCACTTTCTTCTTTTAAGTTTTCAATGTTTTTATTTCCACTTTTAAATGGGTGTTCACGCACATTTCGGTGTCATGTACCCACCTGCTGACCCAATGCACGGCAGGAAACATGATGCCAAACTCAGGGCTTTTACATGATCTCAGCCCAATACTAGATTCACATAATTAATAAGTGGGTGTGCAGATGTAAACAATCAATTATGCACAGCGGAAACAATATCCACATTCACACACTCTTCATATGCCCTCAACATATCAATAATCAGTCATTAATTAAACATTGCAGGAGTAAATACATAGACAGAAACACTTATCTTCATTGCAATTGTCCCAAGCAACTAGCTATGTCGCTGCAACGTTCCACCCAGCCATAGGCTCTTCGACAGCTTATACTAAGTCCATCCGAAGGCCACCCCCGAGCTGGGCATGATTCTCACAAGGAAAAAAGGGGACATTCACGCTCACACACAGTCCATTAACCGATTCATTTTAGCCAAGCCAGTCCAACTGGGTTTTTCAGGCTACAATTGAACCCTGGAGGCTTACACTCAAGATCAAGCCATGGATACCCATACCCAACACACTCTTCATTCACACAGTGAGCAAAAACAGGGGCAGGGATACACATTTTAGACAATGGGAATTACAAATAAGATGGCCATGGGTTTTCCCAAAAACGTTCCCAACAAAAACGGATTGTGGGATGGGGCAAACAACCCCGGGAGGAAAAACGATTTCTTCCCCAATATCTCAGCCTTCAACCGCCCAAAACGGTCTCTATTGAACCCCCATTCGTTTCCCCCTCTTCCCCACTGGTATCCAACATAGAAAAACGCCCTTCTCTGCTGGGGAAATGAAGAAAACGTTTTTCCCCATGCCTGGAAAACGCCCCGGTAGTTCTAAACTCGTGAGGGAGGAGGAATGGTCATGGATAATGGTTGGGAGAGCAATTTCGTGGCTCTCTTCTCCCCCAAGGAGACCAACATGATTTTCCATGAAGGGTGGCTTGCCCATACCCGAATTTGGACAGCCATACCTCTCCCTTCCCAAGGCATTAACTACCCCAACCAACTCTTGGGAGAAATCAATGGTTTGGTACACAAGTCAACATGGGTAGTTGAGGGTTTGATGGGTTCCCTCTTCGACACTTGTCTTGACTCTAGTGGCTCAAGGGTTTCAATGTTTTCTCTCCCAATTCCTTGTGAAATCATGCCCCCATCTCTTTGTTGCATTGCATAGCTAGTTGTGGGTATTTTTATTAAAATGCATATTACATGATATTTGAATTTTCAATGTGCATTGCTAGCACGCAACCCGTATGCATCACTAAATCGATGGCGGGGCCTTGGCCTTGAGCTCCTCACCATGATTTCATAACAATATTACATCATTTATAATGTTAATGCCATGGGGTCAAACTGGGGACATTACATTCGGCCTTGGTATCTTTTTTCTAAATTTTGAAAAATATTTGATATTACTTCTTCTTTAATTTTCCTCATTTATTCAACCAAATTGTCATGTCTCGAAGACATTTGTGTGTATGAATAGGTCTAGTTCCCATAGGATTTTTTGCTCATCCAAGTAAAAAGAATAAATATAATAATTGATAATTATTGTATTTGATGATAATAATAATAATAATAATAATATTAATAATATTTAATATTAATAATTTTATTATTATTAAAATTAATGATATATATATATAGATATATATTGTAATAATGTTTACTATATAAAAAATTTAAATGTTTTTAGAATTAGGGTTTTGGAGATGGAAGGAATGGTCGGTCGATGGAGCGTTGGTGGGGGAGCTGGAATGGATGGCAGGAAGGAGGGACCAGTGTAGAGTGTTCAGGTCATAGTGCAGGCCACAAGATGTGTGAAGGGGGAACTACACACATGAAGAGGGTGCAACAATAGAGGATAGGTGTAGTGCGCAAGTGGAGAGGGTGTAACATGAAGGAGAGGTGTAACCATGGGGAGGTTTGCAGATGGGAGAGAGGATGAGGACGTGTGGTTGTGGTGGGAGATGGAGAAGGGTGGTGGGGAGGGAGGATGGGGTGCAGAAGGGTGGCGAGGAGGAGATGGGGGATAAGGGAAGGATGGATGGAATGGATACGTGGGAGAGGAGCTGTGCGGGAGTAGCATGGGCCTGGAGCAGGCGCTAAGGAGGATAGGGATGGAGTGGGGTGAGGAGGGACACTTGCAAGAGAATAGGAAGAACAGGTGAGGGAAGCACGGGGAGCTATGGGTAGGTGGTGGATAGGAATTGGTGTGGGAAGTGCATGAAGCAGTCGACAGGATGTAGTGCAAGGTTGAGCAGTTGGGTGAGGGAAGAGGAGGCATGATTTGGGGGAGAACTACATGGATAAGGGAGATGGGAAAATGTGGAGGGTTGGAAGGATTGGAGTGGAAGTGCAGGAGGGGCGTGCATGTTATTATGCGAGGAGATGAGTGATGGAGATGGGTGGGAGGTGTGGAAGAAAGCGAAGAAGATGGAGGATCTGAGTTGAGAGCAGCGGAAGATTCCGAGGAGCAGCATGGCTCTGATACCACATGAAGTGATATAACTTTGAAAACCCACAATATTTCTTATGACACCCGCAAATCCTTGAAAACCCACATTTTGATAATAATATATTCATGGGATGCTTTATTACATTTACAAGCATTGGCCATTTATAGGTCAATTGGGTATCGTTTCAATGGAACGATGTACCCCTTAGAATTTAACTAGTTAGTTTAATTAATTAATCCTATTTGTGATTAATTAATATTTTTATTAATTAATTAATCCTATTTGTGATTAATTAATATTTTTATTAATTAATTAATCCTATTTGTGATTAATCCTATTCCTTGACCCATCCTATTCCTTGACCCCTAGATCTCTAATGTCCTAATGATAAAATTAGGTCTTCCCCATAACCACATTAAATTGATTGAAAAAACTTAGACTGAATAACCTTTCCCAAAAGGGAACCCGATCAACATATAGCCCATAAACATTGAGTGTGAGAATTTCCTTCCCTAGGTCCAAAGAGAATAGGTTCAGATATATACCTGAATTAATAGCCCAAGAGTTAACATAATTTTCCTAGTTCTCCATCATGAAATTATCCCAACTAATATACCTTTTGCATCGAGATAGAAAAAATCCCGCCCACATAGAAGTTTTTTAACTCAATCACAATTTTACACCCCTCTCCCATAGATTCTTGAAGAAAAATAATATTTGGGTAGTACACCTCCACTAACCTCTTAAGGGACAAATTTTTCTCGGGGTCGCTCAACCTTCTATAGTTCAATGAGACACAAAATCATGAACCAATAGAGGGGGTTTGTCTTGGTCTAAGAACCCAAAATAATTAGCCGTTTCCCATACCAACTCTTTAGAAAGGCTCTCTCTTGGGCTATGCTAATATGGGATTTCCTCCCCCTTCTCCCACCTTCGAACAACTTGAAATTAAGATGGCTAACCCCCATCCAAACACTCCACTCCATAAAAAAATTATTTTTTGGATCTTTTAAAATACCTAATATCCAATTGAAGTGATATAACTTCGAAAACCCACAATATTTCTTATGACACCCACAAATCCTTGAAAACCCACATTTTGATAATAATATATTGATGAGATGATTTATTACATTTACAAGCATTGGCCATTTATAGGTAAATTGGGTATCGTTTCAATGGAATGATGTTAGGAACCCATGTCTTTACTTTGTTAGTATGTTGTTATTGGACACATATGCTTTGTAAGTCGTCCCGTAGTATTTGTTGATCAATAGTTTGTGTTATTGTTGTTGGCGCATATGCTTGGTAAGTCACCCGTAGTATTGTTGATCCATAGTTTGTAGCGGCCCATGGTTTTGACCCATAGTATTGGTGCCTAGACTTAGTATATAAGTGTGTGTTGAGACCTATGAAGGCACCGTGAAGTTATTTGTATTGAGCTTGCTCATAGGAGGTTGCCCCCTCGAAGTGGCCTGTGATCAATATAAAAGTGATTCTGAGTTCTGTCATTTCTGCTATTTCGCATATTCGTATTAATTAATTGTTGCAGGTGCATCACATCTGGTATCAGAGCATTTTCTTGGGCTCGCTGGGTGAAATTTCTGCCAATTTTTTTTTCGCATCTGTTGCAGGTTCGGATTTGGGAATAATCCCTATCCACTTAACTATGGGAAGTACTTAGGCATAAGCCCTAAAACTCATTGTGAGGAGTACCACAGGAACCTCGAAGTAGATGGCCCATTGAGAGGACCTGCCAGCGAAAAGGGAAACGACCCCTACCTAATTGACTAGTTCCCACCTGTGAGGTAAACCAAGAGCTGTCGTTTGTGGCAAAGTGGTTATCAGTTTTACCTGAGCCATGGAGTGAGGGGTACTGCCCCAATACGCAAGCCGTCAGACAGCATTGGTGGCCGAGTAAAACCCCTGAACTGTTAGGAAGCCGCACATACCTGGGGTCCATATCTACTTTCAGCTAAACTATTGTCGATCACTACTGCGTTGTTTCAAATCCATTTTGCAAGCCGTTCCAGATCCAGCCGATTTCATTCCATTCGGCGTTGTTCCAGATCCCTTCCGAGCCGTAGCCGCTCTAGTCTAGAAAAAAAAAAAAAAACCCTCCTGGTCATGGTTGTCACCCATGCAGGAGAAAAAACCATGGAAGAAGCACTTGCAGCCATCCAAGCCAAACTCCAGGATCTGAATGAAAAATTTCTCAGCCTCCATCTTGAAAAAAAAAAAAAACCTCCTGGTTATGGTTGTCACCCGTGCAGGAGAAAAAACCATGGAAGAAGCACTTGCAGCCATCCAAGCCAAACTCCAGGATCTGGATGAAAAATTTCTCGGCCTCCATCTTGAACATTCAGCTATGAACAACAAACGGCAGTCCGAGTCTTCATCAGACAATGGGTTCTCTTCTTCCAGCAATTTCCGTGGTCCGAAGCTTGATTTTCCTCGCTTCAATGGTACTGATCCAACTGGATGGATCTATCGTGCAGAACAGTATTTCAGTCTGCATAATACTTTTGATGTCAACAAAGTTCCGCTGGCATCATTTCACTTGGAACAGGAAGCTCTTCAATGGTACCGTTGGTACATCAAGGCTCATCCAGAGCCTAAAAGGTCAGACTTTTGCCAGCTCCTTTTGCAATGATTTGGCCCTAGTGCTTTTTATGACTTCACCGGAGCCCTCACTAAACTTCCCAAAATTGGCACTATGAGAGAGTATCAAACCGAATTTGAGAACCTAGCCAACCACACCGAAGGATTGTCTGATGACTTTTACGGGAGTTGTTTTATCAGTGGTCTAAAGGATGCCATCCGCTCTGAGGTCAAAATGTTCTGTCCCACCACAATGATGGAAGCCCTAGGAATGGCTAAGTTGGCAGAAGACAAGATTGCAACCCAACAATGATCCAAGCCCACTTTTGTTCCCTTCTGAAATATGGGTTCTCAGCGACCACCTATACCGCAGGCTCCTCGACCGACTCCTATCAAGCGTTTGTCTGAAACAGAGATGCAAGCATGCAGAGAAAAGGGGCTTTGCTATAATTGTGATGAGAAATTCACTCGGGGACATAGATGTGTTCAGCAAAAGCTCTATCTCTTGGATGTGGAGTCTCCGCCTGCCTCTGAAATTGGTGACGAAGATCCAGAAACACTGGATGCTCCGGTCGACATTCAGGAACCGCCTATTGACCCTCCATCTTAGGATGACCAGCCAGAGATATCTCTCCATGTTTTAACTGGAATCACCACCCCCCAAACAATGCGGGTCAGGGGTTACTTCAAGAAGCTTCCTCTTACAATACTCATTGATTTTGGTAGCACTCATAATTTCATTGACCCTCGGATCGCCAAACAAGCTGATTGTTTTATCCATCCTTGCTCCAACTTTGAAGTCATGGTTGCCAATGGGGGCACCTTACCTTGCAAAGGGAAGTGTCGAAATGTGTGTATCTCTATGGGAGATTATACCTTGCGCTTTGACATGTTTGCCTTGCCCTTAGGCGAATGTGATGTGGTTTTGGGCGCTTAATGGCTACGCACACTTGGCCCTATCTTATGGGATTTTGCTGAACTTTGGATGCAGTTTTCCCTCAATGGAAAAAAACACACATTGAGAGGATTACAACCAAGTTCTATCAGCATCATCAGTTCACATCGCATGGAAAAAATCCTCAAGAAGAATTCACATGGTGTCATCGCTCAGATCCATTCCATTCAGATGCAACCATCAGCGGTCTCCACTACTCCTTTGGATCTACAACAAATTCTGGATCGATACACAGGTGTCTTTGCTAAACCAGTGGGATTGCCACCTTCCAGGCCAGAAGACCATCGTATTCAGCTCCTTCCTGGCAGCGTTCCTCCCAACATTAGGCCCTATCGCTACCCATTTCACCAAAAAATGGAGATTGAAATGCTCGTTCGGGACTTATTGAAGCAAGGTATTATTCGCCCAAGCACTAGTTCCTTTTCTTCTCCAGTTATTCTTGTCCGCAAAAAAGATGGGTCATGGCGCCTCTGCATTGACTTTCGAGCACTTAATCACCTCACCATCAAGGATAAGTTTCCAATTCCTGTTGTTGATGAGCTTCATGGGGCTCACTTTTTCTCCAAGTTGGATCTTTGTTCTGGGTATCATCAAATTCGGGTTCATGAGGATGATATCCCTAAAACAGCTTTCCGCACACATGATGGCCATTATGAGTTTTTCGTCATGCCCTTTGGCCTCACTAATGCTCCTTCCACATTCCAGGCCTTAATGAATAAAATATTTCGACCCTACTTGCAGAAATTCATTCTGGTATTCTTTGATGATATCCTCATCTACAGTAAAACATGGGATGAACATCTCCAGCATTTGGATCTTGGCATGCAACTTTTCTCTGACCATCATCTCCATGCCAAGCAGTCTAAATGTGTTTTTGGACAGAAGGAAGTTGAGTATCTCGGGCACATTATCTCAGCACAAGGGGTTCGCGTGGATCCTTCCAAAATCGATGCCATGAACAATTGGCCGCATCCTCAAACACTCAAGAGCCTTCGTGGTTTTTTGGGGTTGACTGGATACTACCGCAAGTTTGTCAAGGATTATGGGAAGATTGCAGCTCCATTAACTGCTCTATTGAAAAATGATGTTTTTACATGGACACCTGCTGCTCAGTTTGCATTTGAAAAACTTAAACAAGCTATGTGTACTACACCTGTGCTAGCCTTGCCCGATTTTTCCAAGCCCTTCACTATTGAGAGTGATGCTTGCAGCAATGGACTTGGTGTTGTTCTCCTTCAAGATGAACACCCCATTGCGTTCACCAGCAAAGCCCTTTCAGGAAAGAATTTAGCTGCCTCTACCTATGAGAAGGAAACGATGGCTATTTTGCATGCAGTACAGAAGTGGCGCCCATACCTATTAGGGAATCATTTCTGCATCAAGACTGATCACCAGAGTCTGAAATATTTCTTGGACCAGCATGTCTCCTCCCCAGCACAACAGAAATGGGTTAGCAAACTCATGGGTGATGACTATGAGATCACTTACAAGAAGGGTAAAGACAATATTGTGGCAGATGCTCTTTCTCGCACATTTGATGCCCAAGGTTCTCTTTCAGCTATTTCTATGCATGTTCCAATTGGTTGCAATCTGTTCAACAGGGTTATGTCAATGACTCTTCCTTATCTCAAATCATCCATTGCTTGACCAACAACCCTTCTGATGTACCACATTACTCTTGGGATGGTGCTTCTCTGCGATACAAGGGTCGTCTGGTGCTTCCCTAGAGCACAGATCTTCAACAGGCTGTCTTCTATGAACTCCATGCTTCTCCATCGGCAGGGCACTCCGAGTTCCTCAAAACGTATGAACGAGCACGACGTAACTTCTTTTGGCAGGGCATGAAAAGGACAATTCAACAGATGGTGGCTAAATGTGATACCTGCCAGCGCAATAAGGGTGAAACAACACTCCTTCCAGGATTGCTTGAACCCTTGCCCATACCTACATGGATTTGGACAGATATTTCTATGGATTTCATTGAAGGGCTCCCTAAATCTGGCAGGAAGACAGTGATTCTCGTTGTGGTTGATCGCCTCTCCAAATATAGCCATTTTTGTGCTCTCAGCCATCCCTATACAGCCTCCTCCGTCGCTCAAATTTTCCTGGACCAGATATTTCGTCTTCATGGCATCCCTTCTTCCATTGTCTCGGATCGTGACGCGACTTTCACCAATCATTTTTGGACAGAACTATTTCGCCACACTGGCACCAAACTGAAGATGAGTTCAAGGTATCACCCACAAACAGATGGTCAGACTGAAATTATCAATAAATGCTTGGAAACTTATCTTCGTTACTTCACCTCGGAACAACAACATCAGTGGGCAAAGTGGCTCCCTCTCGCTGAATGGTGGTACAATACCTCTTACCACACTGCCTCTAAAATGACCCCATATGAAGCAGTCTATGGTGAGGCACCTCCAGCTCTTCTTCCATACACCCCCACCAGTTCACCAGTTCAGGAAGTTGACACGGTCCTTCGAAACCGTGATTAGATTCTTCGCATTTTGCCGGAAAATCTTCACATGGCAAGAAATCGCATGAAGCAACAAGCTGATCAGCACCGTTCTGAGCGCACTTTTCAAGTCGACGATATGGTTTTTCTTCGTCTCCAGCCGTACAAACAATCTTCCTTGAAACTCAAAGGGAGTCATAAGCTCTCTCCAAAGTTCTATGGGCCATATCGAATTTATTCAGAAGATTGGGTCTGTTGCTTATAAATTGGAACTTCCTCCTTCTTCCCACATTCATGCAGTCTTTCATGTCTCTTGTCTGAAGAAAGTTCTTGGCACCAACATCAGTGGACAAACGATTTTACCCGAACTAGATAATGATGGATCCATCCTTTTGGAACCAGAGGCCATCCTCAATCGGCACACGCGTCAGCTTCGCTCTTGCTCTATCACAGAGGTCTTAATTCAGTGGCACGGCATGCAACCAGAGGATGCTACATGGGAACCACTCCTTTAGATTCAACAACAATTTCCACATCTAAAGCTTTGAGGACAAAGCTTTTTTTAAGGGGGAGGGGATGTTAGGAACCCATGTCTTTACTTTGTTAGTATGTTGTTATTGGACGCATATGCTTTGTAAGTCGTCCCGTAGTATTTGTTGATCAATAGTTTGTGTTATTGTTGTTGGCGCATATGCTTTGTAAGTCGCCCGTAGTATTGTTGATCCATAGTTTGTAGCGGCCCATGGTTTTGACCCATAGTATTGGCGCCTAGTTTAGTATATAAGTGTGTGTTGAGACCTATGAAGGCACCGTGAAGTTATTTGTATTGAGCTTGCTCATAGGAGGTTGCCCCCTCGAAGTGGCCTGTGATCAATATAAAAGTGATTCTGAGTTCTGTCATTTCTGCTATTTCGCATATTCATATTAATTAATTGTTGCAGGTGCATCACAAATGATGTACCCATTTGAATGTAACTAGTTAGTTTAATTAATTAATCATATTTGTGATTAATTAATATTTTTACTATTTAGATTCACAACATTGCCTTCCCCTTAAGGAAAGCTTTCTCCTCAAAGTTGAATTTGTTGATGTTGTCTTTTATTCTAGCTCTGTGTCAAAATGATGACGTGAAAAATGGAATGTTGATTACATGCATGGCTTCCTCTTGTTTCTTTTGTTTCGGAATCCACATTAAGTATGTACATGGCGAAGTTTTGTTGACACCTTTACTGCTTGCGTGGTTGTTGCTTTTAACTTCTTTTGTCGCCATTTGAAAGGACTTGATAGACTTGACATTAGAAACTATTTTTGTGATGTCATTCCAAACACATTCTATGTCAGTTTCTTTGAAGGGAATCTATGTACTTATAATGGTCCCATGAGCACCAATCTCATCTCGTATCTGATTAATCTTATAGATGTTATCATTAATGTTTCTTATAGTGATCCCTGGGGCGATAAATGTTTTTTGTGCATCTATTATTTTGATACTCTTGTCGTTGCATTGATCCTCGTTGTTATCAGTAATATTGGTTTGATTCTCATCACCATATTGGTCACATTCATCTTCATTTTTTCATTGTCAATTTCATCACTAGGGTATTCTATATCCTTGTCAATTATGCCATCTTGGTCACAATCATCTTCATTTTTTTCATTGTCAATTTCATCACTAGGGTATTCTATATCTTTGTTAATTATGTCTATGTTGACACAATGGTTTACTGTACCTTTGTCATCATTGAATGAGTATGCAACATCGATGTAAAGCTTGGAGCTCTCAACAGTTGCAATTTCAGTATTTTTATCGCCGCAGTCATCTCTTGTACTCTTTTATGCTTTTGTTAATTCATTAGGTTGTTCCCTTGCATGTTTACTCATGGGTTTTTCAGATTTCTTAACTAGCTCGCATGATGATTCGCTTGGCAAGCACAATTCAAGTTCCACCCAATGTGTATAATTAGAAGCACCGACAACGTCTTGCATTTGTTGTTGTTATTGAGTTCTATGGGCAACTCTGAGAGAGTTGATTCCAATAACACCTTTGATTCAACCGCTTCTACTTCTGAGAATGTAGTTTCCTCTTGTGATAATACCTCTTTCTCTTCTATAGAAGGTTGTGATTCGTCTTCCATATCTTTCATAACTTCATGTCTATCTCCGTGATCTTTATTCTCTGGGTTTTTTTCTTTTTCAGTTTCTTCTTTTAAGTTTTCAATGTTTTTATTTCCACTTTTAAATGGGTGTTCGTGCACATTTGTGTGTATGAATAGCTCTAGTGCTCATAGGATTTTTTGCTTATCCAAGTAAACATATTTAAATATAATAATTGATAATTATTATATTTAATAATAATAATATTAATATCAATATTATTAATAAAGTTATAATAAATAATATTTAATATTAATAATTTTTATTATTATTAAAATTAATGATATTCTTTTTTTTTGTAATAATGTTTACTATATAAAAAATTTAAATGTTTTTAGAATTAGGGTTTTGGAGATGGAGGGAATGGCCGATCAATGGAGTATCGGGGGGGAATTTTGTACTGGATGGTAGGAAGGAGGGAAGGTCGTAGTGCATCCCACGAGATGAAGGTGGGAAGGGGGGAAGTGCGCACGTCGAGAGGGCGCATCTGATACGGATCGTTACACCAAAACCTTGAGGTGTTAGTGAAGGCTTCCCACTAGGATCTTAACATCCCACCACGCTCCACAGTCTAGAATTTGGGATGGATGTGCGCCCGCAGTGGTGTCCCCTTTGATTCGTACGAGCCTCGGACGAACATTGCAATGCCGACGTTGCCACTCGCTCTGTGACTCGAACCTGGGTGGAGGCTCTGATACCAAATGATATGAACCGTTACACCAAAACCCTGATGTGTTAGTGAAGGCCGCCCACTAAGATCTTAACAGCATCAATGAAGGAGAGGTGTAGTGCGCAGGTGGAGAGGGCGCAACATGAAGGAGAGGTGTAACATTGGGGAGGTTTGCAGATGGGAGGGAGGACGAGGACCTATGGTGGCGGTGGGCGATGGAGAAGGATGGCGAGGAGGGTGGATGGGGTGCAGAAGGGTGGCGAGGAGGAGATGGGGGAGAAGGGAAGGAGGGAGGGAATGGATACGCAGGAGAGGAGCTGCGCGGGAGTGGCGTGGGCATGGAGCAGGCGTTGAGGAGGATAGGGTTGGCATGGGGTGAGGAGGGACGCTTGCAGGAGAATAGGAAGAACAGGTGAGGGAAGCATGGGGAGCTGTGGGTAGATGGTGGATAGAGATGGGTGTGGGAAGTGCGTGAAGTAGTCGTGAGGATGTGGTGCAAGGTTGAGCAGCTGGGTGAGGGGAGAGGAGGCATGATATGGGGGAGAACTGCGTGGAGAAGGGATATGGGAAGATGTGGAGGGTTGGAAGGATTGGAGTGGAAGTGTAGGAGGGGCATGCAAGTTGTTATGCGTGGAGATGAGCGATGGAGATGGGTGGGAGGTATGGAAAAAAATGAAGAAGATGGAGGAGTTGAGTTGAGAGCGGCGGAAGATGCCAAGAGAGGCGCGACTCTGATACCACATGAAGTGATATAAATTTGAAAACCCACGATATTTCTTATGACACCCGCAAATCCTTGAAAACCCACATTTTGATAATAATATATTGATGAGATGATTTATTACATTTACAAGCATTGACCATTTATAGGTCAATTGGGTATCGTTTCAATGGAATGATGTACCCCTTAGAATTTAACTAGTTAGTTTAATTAAATAATTCTATTTGTGATTAATTAATATTTTTATTAATTATTTAATCCTATTTGTGATTAATTAATATTTTTATTAATTAATCAATCCTATTTGTGATTAATCCTATGCCTTGACCCCCTAGATCTCTAATATCCTAATTATAAAATTAGGTCTTCCCCATAACCACATTAAATTGATTGAAAAACTTAGACTGAATACCCTTTCCCAAAAGGGAACCCGATCAACATATAGCCCATAAACATTGAGTGTGAGAATTTCCTTGCCCAGGTCCAAAGAGAATAGGTTCAAATATATACCTGAATTAATAGCCCAAGAGTTAACATACTCGATTTTCCTAGTTCTCCATCATGAAATTATCCCAACTAATCTACCTTTTGCATCGAGATAGAAAAAATCCCACCCACATAGAAGCTTTTTAACTCAATCACAATTTTACACCCCTCTCTCATAGATTCTTGAAGAAAAATAATATCCGGGTAATAGACCTCCACTAAACTCTTAAGGGACAATATTTTCTCGGGGTCGCTCAACCTTCTATAGTTCAATGAGACACAACATGATGAACCAATAAAGGGGGTTTTTCTTGGTCTAAGAACCCAAAATAATTAACCGTTTCCCATAGAGACTCTTTAGAAAGGCTCTCTCTTGGGCTATGCTAATATGGGATTTCCTCCCCCTTCTCCCACCTTTGAACAACTTGTAATTCAAGATGGCTAACCCCCATCCAAACACTCCACTCCATAAAAAAAATATTTTTTGGATCTTGTAAAATACCTAATATCCAACCCTTTAGGATCCACTATATCCATCTTAGTCCATAAAGGGTCTCTAACAAAACTGAACTCTTTTACAAGGCTTCCCATAGAACTCTCAATAAACCCCAACCCTTTCATTTCAATAAAAGGGAACCCATTATCCAAAATAACAGTCCTGGTTCCAATTAAAGAAGGAGAACCTAGGGAAGGAGTAAATCCTTACAAAATAGGAGAAAAACCACTAATAGGAGCTAAATGTTGTAAATACATACCTTTAATATGGTCGTTCCACGAATCCATATCCTCCATACTAGCCTCAAAGCCCGCCTATAGCCTATTTGGATCAACATTTTGAGCACCCAAATAAATTTAATCAATTGAACATCTATACCATTTGGGATTAACCTCCATCGGCTCATCAAATCCCCCATGCCCTAATGAAGGATCATCAGGCTTGGGTTAACCCTTCCAATCTTCTGCCCAAAGATCCCTCACCACATCTTCTACCAAGTATTTCTCCACACCAATGTCCATTGTAGTGTTAGAAAAATATAAAAAATAAAAGAAAACAACAATAACAATTAAACACTATATTTACGTGGAAACCCAATTAGGGGAATTTTGAGGTCTAAAATGGGCCTCCTAAGGGAAATAATAAAATAAGAGTTCTAAATTTTAGAGAGGAAAAAGAAAAACTACTTTTTTCTTATCGTATTTTTGACATATATCCTAAACGGTTTACCCAAATTTCAAGTTTGGGCACTCGTTGGATGCGGATTTTAATTCCGCATCCAACCCATACCCACATTGCATATTTTTGAGGCACCCACAACATGAAAAACTGAAAAATTTCAATAAAAAAAAAAACATTTTTTATTGAAATTTTCATTTTTTCATGTCGTGGGTGCCTCAGAAGTATGCAGTGTGGGTATGGGTTGGATGCGGAATTAAAATCCGCATCCAACGAGTGCCCAAACTTGAAATTTGGGTAAACCGTTAAGGAGATATGTCAAAAATACAATACGAAAAAAGTACTTTTTTCTTTTTCCGTCCAATTTGTGTTACAAATTTTACCCTTATGGTTGGCATCATTATCTTGAATCTTATTGGTTCTTATAAAGTGAATTTTTTTGCTACATTATTTGTTTTGAGGCCCATTTTTTACCTCAAAACTCCCCTAATTGATTTTGTGTGCAGGTAAAACCGTGGGGCAATGGCAGCTTCAATCTTTTATTATTACTCGACAAAAAAGTTACAATGCTTTCTTCTCTTGTAATACAATGCTAGGGGTCACTTCTCTTTTCTACAATACATATGAGGGTTATGGAAGTAATCAATATACACTAGAAGGGTCTATTTTTTTTTTCTCTTGGGGTTATGCCTCCTCATCATTGGTAAAGGGGGGCCTAGCTATCCCCCCTTGCAACCCCCCCACCCAACGCATATGAATTGTGAGAGGAGATATTCATGTACTACTATACATGAAAATCCCAGAGATTTGGATATTGAATTCACCTTGTAACATGTTGGATATGGTCCCAAGGATTCTTTCCCTCTAACCATCCCATGGTTTTCACAATGGGGTTTGGTAAAACGAAGTTGGAAATCTCAGATTAGGTGACCGTAAAGGTGGAAAATAATGCTTTTGAATTGTATCCTACAATAATTTAATGGTTGAGATATAATGAAAGCACATTTATGCAGTCGAATCTCTAGTGACAAGCCCTCATTTAAATACAAACCCACCAGAATTCGAGCTATGGTCAAGTTGCACAAGCTTTCAAACCCCATATCGCCTTCCATGAAAATGCTCAAAGCATTCCCAAATTCCCTAAACACCTAAAGCGACCAGAAATCCATAGGCATGCCATGAAATTTTTTCCATATCGAATTAATTGCCATTTTCTCTGAACTAGGGTCGAAAAATGGTTTAGTTCTTTCAAAATCCAAGTGGTCAATTCCCATTTCTAGAAAACCCATGTAACCCTTCATGTGTCTTCCTCCGTTTTAAGGATAAATCCTAGCCACACTCACACCAAAATGAATACCTTAGGAATATACCCTAGAGGTGGCTCCCACTACTCCTTAAGACAAATTATGAGCATCACATCCTCCATCATTCTTCTTGTAAATCTCGCCACAAGCACTTTATTAGGCGGATTTACAACCTCGTGCATCTACACATCGTCTCCCAACACCACTTTGGTTGCACCCAATATTTTTTAAAATGCATTTCTTGTTTGTCTTAACCCTCCCACCTCTTTCATCAGTAAAACCCCTTGACCTCTCAAAACCAAGCTTCAATCCTAGACCGACTATTCCCCCTTCTTCCACAATCCTTGAGCTTCCACCTTTATAAGTTGAAAATTACCTGTTGAGTTCCAAACCATCCACCCTACCTTCGTTATCTCCAACCAAGAATAAACCTTTTAAAATGATAAATCCCTCACATTTCTCACCCTCAATCCTTTACAAATAGATCCCTATGTACTTTGTGTAGTCTTTGACAAAACATGACTTAGCTTCAAGATCTCTCCTAGGACCGATGAACCCTATCAAATAGGTATCAATTCTGCACAAGGGTACGAAATTGATGTCGTAATACAACCCACATGCTCTGTGAATGAGACAAGACCCATATATTAAAAAATTATATGCAAATGATCTCCTAACAAGCATATATTGAGCTCCTTTACTAATTATTGATATGTAGTCATCACTTGTTCCGATGTCCCACCCACATCACCCAACTTCGTTACTAACCCCTCTGTGTTGACATCATATCTACTGACATCATAATCATACCTTTTGATAGGGGTGGACTAGATCCATGATCCATATTTATGTGAGAACGAAATGAAAGAACAAATATAGAACCACATACACATATATATTGCAAGGAGCACAATGATACAGTAAACACAATTTCTATTAAACGACGAAAATAGAACAAACTGTAAAATAAAGAAGCTATAATGGTGGTAGCTTATCTTTGAAGAGATGTGATGACTACGCTCATTCATGAAAAGTTGAATACAAAAAGAACCTGAAAGGGAATTTTTATCATAATCATGAGGGAAAGAACCCTAAACATCCAAAAACCTAACCCTAAGGGATGAACTGTCATAAAGTTTGCGGCCACAAGGTGGTTAGTTGAGCACTCAACTTCCCAAGGTCATAACTTTTGCATACGATCTCCGTTTGGGGCGCTCGATAGACCATTGGAAAGATCTAACCGAAGAATTAAATAGTAGATCGGGCCTAAACAAGAGCCTATGATTAACAACTAGGTCGTTGTTGGCCCAAAAAACATTATTTAGGGCCTCAAAACGGCCCCGTAAGTTTAGGACCCGAAAAACCATAGAAAAAATACTAGAGAATTGTTAAAATGGGAAATTGTTTTGAGCCGGTGGAATAGGTGGGTGGCCACTGATAACCATTGGAATATGTGGGTGGCCACCGATAGAAATTGGAATAGGTAGGTGGCCATCGATATCCATTTGGATTAGTCCTCCTCCCTTAGGAAGCAATGGTCTCCATTGCATTGAGTGCCCCCATCAAATGGGGAAACTTCTATTGAACTTGACTCTTGTTGAGCCACTTGCCTTGGTGTAGTTACCCTGCTTTGAAAACCCAATAGAGTTGGATCTTCTGTTAGCGGGTTCCCTTATCCTGTGTGTCCATGATCCGATTAGTGGTTGCTTGTGCCATGCAGTTAGGGATAAGCTCTGTAGGTGTAAAGTGCTATGCCACCTCTAATGTGTCTAGAAATGGTGGAAAATATGGAGAAGGAGCTCCACATTAAATACTTGGTGCAAGCCAAGAAATGGAGGAATGATTAATTTGAAGCCATTCTCACTAACTGGCTTGGTGATGGTGTATGATCCATATTGAAATGGATGAAGCTTGGGGTCTTGTGAGCCTCTCTTTCTACAAATACAACCAAACCTTATCACCCACCAGGAACTTGTGTGGAACACGATGTTGGTCATGTCGCTGCTTGTAATTTGTATTGGATTTTTCCAAAATGTCATGGACTTGTTGGAAGATGTGTTGGATTTGTTCAACAAATTTGGTGTCCTTATCATCCTCAGTATGAGCATGGGTAGGTTCCTCCTGTGTGGATGCAATGGGAAGAGCTATATCAATATGGCCAATGGTCGGAACCCCAGACACTTTGAAAAAGTTTGTGGTTAGTAGAGCTATGAAGGGCCCTGTTACAGCTATGTTGAACATATGGAAGATTCTCATCCCATGTACGGGGATGTTTATAATTGTACATTCTCAAAATATGCACAATCATCCCATTGACTACCTTTGTCTGTCCATCGGTATGGGGGTGGAAGGCAGTCAATTTGGTGCGCTTGATATCCATCAATGACCATAGGATAGACCAGAAGGTGCTCAGGAACCTGTTGTCCTAATTTGAAATGCTAGTCCGTGGCATCCCGAAATGAACCCAAACACGCTCGAAGAATAGCTTGGCAGTGGCTTCGATGGAGATGCTCTTCTTACAAGCTTTTAGAATGGCCACCTTGGAGAAAGGATCCATGACCACAAACAAATAGTCATTACCATGCTTGGTTGAAGGTAGCACTGACATCGAATACATGGAGATGGATTCCCATGGCTCATTAGGAGTAGGAAAAGGGGTGTACAACCCATGCTTCTTAATGGGAAGCTTCACGATGGAGCAGGAAGTGCATGATCTGATATATCTGTTGACATCTTGTCTGAGCTTGGGATAATAAAAATACTTCTACAATACCTCCATTGTATTTTGGGTGCCAAAGTTCCCTGCCACCCAATTGTAATGCGCTTCCCAAATAAACTTTGCATGCTCACTTGAAGGATCACAAAGATGGATAAGGTGGCATAACAATCCTTCCTGTAGATGAAAGTATGCGACTGGTGTGCTTTCACATAGTGCTTCATAGGTGGGATAAAATTCAGGATCATTGTCATATAATTGAGTCCATCCGTAGGTCTCGTGGCCACAAGAGTTGAGCACTGTGGTTAATGTTGCTACTGGAGGTCAACTAAGGCAGTCACCGAATCAATTAGTGCTGCCCTTCTTATATTTAATGTTCAGGTGGAATTGCTGCAAGTATGTATACCACTTTTGGTGGTAGTCATTCTATAAGTTTCCTTGTGTTTGCATGAGCTGTAGGGGCTTGTGATCAGTATGGATGACCATCTCTTTTCCTATCATGTAATGCTTCCATTGGTGGCAGGCTTGGACAATGGAATACATTTCCTTGTCATAGGTGGGGTACATGTAGACTACATCTGAAATCATCTCACTATGATACGCCATTGGATGGCCATGCTGAGTGAGAACTGTGTCAACAACATAGTTCGAAGAATCTGTCTCAATTTCAAAGGGCTATTGCAGATGTGGTAAGGTAAGGATGGGTGTTTGACATAAGCGTTGAGTCAATTTCTCAAACGCTTGTTGTTGTGTCTTGTACCAAATAAACTTCACCCTAGACCCACCTTTGGTCACCTGGATAAGGGCCCAAGCAATATTAGATATTCCCAACACAAACCTACGATAAAATTTGGCAAGGCCTAGAAAGCTGCAAAGTTCTATGAGAGCTATCAAGGTCGGCTAGTCTCAAATGGGTTGGATCTTGGCCAGATCCACATGCACACCATGTTCGTCCATGATGCATCCTAGATACTGAATCCTCTCCATGCCAAATGATGACTTCTCCATATCGACATATAACTTTTGTTGTCGCGGGGGAATAAGGACCCGATGGATATGCTGTAAATGTTCTTCCCACATTCTACCATAGAGGAGGTTATCATCTAGATATGCGACCACAAAATAATTGGTGAATGGCCACAGAATATCGTCCATCATCCTCATGAAAGTTATTGGAGCATTAGTCAAGACGAAAGGCATGATCAACCACTGGAAAAGGACTTCCCAATATTTGAAGGCAATCTTCCAGACATTGGTATGCTCAATTGGCACCTGATGATAGCCATAATTAAGATCAATCTTACAGAAATATTTGGCACCCTTGAGCTGGTCAAGAAGGTCATCGATCCAGGGAATGAGATATTGATTCCAAACTGTGATTTTGTTTAAATCTTTGTAATTAATACAAAGTCACCATGTCCCATATTTGTTCTATACCAACACAATTGGACTCCCACAAGGTGAGGAATTGGGTCGAATATGCCCCTTTTGGATTAATTCTTGAATTTGACATTTGATTTCTTCATTTTCCATGAGGGCATTCCTGTATACCGGCCCATTATGTAAAGGCACCCCAGGTATCAAATCAATGGAATGCTTGACTTGGAAATGTACTAGCACCTCGACATGTGTGGAGAAGATGTCTCTGTATACTTCCACGATCTTGTCCACCTGTTTCTGTTGTGTAGAGGGATCTTGTGTACAGCTAGTGGAAGTTGCTGTGATCTTTCACTCATGCTTAGAATGAATCATGAAGAGGACAAATTTCACAGTCATGTAGATTACCTTCCTACACTGCTTAGCTGTAATGAGAGACACTGTAGTGGTGGGAATTGTCTCTGGTATCCTGTAGAGTTACTTGCCTAAAGTAATAATGAAACTATGAGTACTAGATTCATACATAGTATGACGTTTCCACATATATGGTTGTCCTAAAATAACATCAAAAACTTCAAGTGGAGAAACATCACACATTACCTCATATTTGAAGGGATTAATGTCATAGGGTAGGTGGCATTGTTGATTGGCGGGTATGTCTCGTCCCTGGGTAAGCCACCCAATGTTGTAGGGTTGCAGGTGTGGTGTCGTTTGCAACGTCAATCGTTTGACGACCTCTGTCGAAATCAGGATCTTTTGGATTCCACTGTAAATAATGAAATGTAGTGTAGTTCCCTTGAACCATATCTATGAGTGGAAATGGCGTTATCCTTCCTTCGGCTCCTATGTATCGTCGGGATGGACCTTTGTGGTAGAGATGGTAACACTAGGTTCTGCATCGATGATCTGATTTCCCTTGTCTGCGGCTAGGACATTGGGTTCGACATCATATTTAAAACCAGTATTTGACTCTTAAGCCTTGATCTCGACCACCAATGACTCCTTTGAGTGACATCTATCAGTATTGTGTTAGGGGCTCTTATGGAACTCGCTTAATTTCCCAGTGTCCTTCTTTGTCTTCATGTTACCCTTCTTTACTTGTGATTTGGACTGATTGTACTGGGGTTGGTTTTTCTTACTCTGTCCTTTGTTTTGGAACCCAAGGTTTCCCTTTCCTTGCTTCTGCGGTGGATTCATAGACCCAAACTCTCACTTATTATTCTACTTATTTTTTTGTCAATTTTGACATCATGTCGAAAAGCGATGCCTAATGACGATATGTATAGGAACTCCCTTTCGGTTCGGATGTACTTATGTAGGCCACTACAATATTTCAGATCTAGGTGCCACTCAGAGTCTCTAATATCGACCGACATGATTCCCGAGAGCCCCGCATTCCCCACCGGTATATGCATTGATGCCAATACTCCATCAGTCACAGGAAGGAGATCATCGGGTACGATAAACAAAAGCGAATGAGCATAACGAACATAATGAATAGTATAAACTTATTGGCGCTGAATGATTAGCAAGCATTCATAAAAACCCCTGCCTTTGCCTGCATATCATTAGTTTACCCTGCCTACAAAACAATTATGAACCTTCACGACGGGGGAAATAATAAAGCAAGAAAATGTGTAGTTATTCATCTCTATGGCAAGAGAGAGATACGTACTGGTAGCACCCATACAAGCAAAGAATCCAAATCAAATAAAAAATTTCACCAACCTGTTTTGATGCTAGAACTACCTGTGCAGATGAATTGTGAAATTTCACCAGCGACTAAATATAAAAGGCTTGAATTAACTACTAAAATGGAGCTCTGTGTTTCATATCTAAAGCATGCGTTATAGAGAAACTTAAGAGGAAAATGTGGATCCAGAATGCAGATCAGAACACCTGGAATCATTCGTAGAAGGACAACTTAGCATCTGTTATACTGGAAGTAATGGGCAATTTCAATGGGAACGGTCCCTATCTCTTAGTCGCTTCCTTCCTGTACACGTGGATTTGAGACAAGCGCGTGAGATGATTCCTTCGTTATTTCAAAACCTTAAATTTAATTCTAATTAATATTGTTATTTGGATTTCGTGAGAGCAAGGTCATTATGTGCAGATTCTAGAGAGGTCGCCAAAATTAATCCAACCAAATGTTAGCTACAACCTGCTTGCAGGGGAAGCTCAATGGCCATAACCCTAAGTGCATGTCAACAACAACGTGCATGGCCACCAAGTGTTATTCTTCGACAAGTATTATTAGTCCCTGCTTCGCAGGGATTATAGCAATCGGTTGGTCGCCCAATTTCGTTGATCGTCATTATTTCAATTTTTTAAACCTAATGTTGATTAAAGTTTTTCAAATTTTTATTATTAAAATCAATTTACTAAAAATTAAAAATAATTTTTTGAAATTTCAAAATTAGATTATTTATTTTTTGATTGGTGTAGCACACAGATTTGACAAATTTCCCCTGGTGTGCAAAATAATTATGGAATTATAAAAATAATAAAATATATAAAACTAAGAAAAAAAAATGCCACGTGCACTTGGCAACAACCCTTCATTTAATACATTTAATGTGATATATGAAAGATTTGACAACAACCATTAGTGTTGTGTCTCCCTCCAACACCTTACTAGGCTTCGCCACGTCATGCTCAAGCACTCACTAAGAGCATTATATTCGAGAAATTGATCACTTAGTCGAACATACCAAGCCTTTGATGATCCGGCATAGAGATCATGAACGCCATGAGAAGGCCAAAGAACTTTGGCATTTTTTTAGTGGCGTGCCCTTAGGCTTCCGGGAATTCAATCCATTGCAGACAAGGTCGAAGAATGCAAGTATGCATAACTCGACAGCCATTGCACCTCATCCTTTTCCGACCATCCGTGTCCTGCTTCCTGCTAAAGAAGGTCAAAATCTCATCATCCATATAAACAAAAACACATTGCTTCATCTACACGTTACTTCCCGTCCGTGTCCTGCTTCCTGCTAAAGAAGGTAAAAATCTCATCATCCATATAAACGAAAACACATTCCTTCCTCTACACGTTACTTCCACACACAGACATCCATCCAGCTTAATGATTTGAAGAAAAAAAAGGTAAAGAACAAAGAACAAAAGCTATCCATGCAATTCATCCATACCTTTGAATAAAAAAACTGAGGTCTCTGGCTTGAACTCTAATGGCTCACTCCAGATGGTTAGGTCTCTTCCTATTACCCATGAATTTATCAGCACCTGAGTGTCCTTGGATATAACGTATCCTGCTACTTCACAAGTGCTCTATGCTCTGTGAGGTAGTAGTAGAGGAACTGTCTGATGCAAATGAAACACTTCTTTCACCAGTGCGTGAAGATAAGGCAGGCGATCAATGTCACTTTCCTCAACTCTTCTATCTTTCCCGATCACCTCCTCCAATTCTACCTGAGCTTTCTTCATTATCTGGGGATTGCGAATGGTCTCAGCTATTGCCCATTCAATCATTGAACTGCTCATTTCGATACCAGCTATAAACAATTCCTGCACATCAACAATCAGAACAAATTGAGACTAAATTGTAACTTCCACCTTAAAATAACTAAATTAAAGAAGCTTTCAATAGCGAGAAGTAGATTTACATATAGAAAGGGAATAATGCCTTTCTTGGTGAATGTTTCTCCGCTCTCGCTTCTATAATCGAGCAAAATGTCCAGAAAGTATTTTGCCTTGGCACCATTGTGCTCATTCCTGCTCTCTTTTCTACTTTGAATTCGAACCTCTATGGATCTGTCCATCAACCCAAATACCATTCCCCTGTATTTGGTTATCTCGCATCTCACGCCCTGAGGATGCAAAATTCGGAGAAAAGGAAAGTAGTCAACAAGGTTAGGTTTTCCTCTGAGTACCATTATCTTCGTCACCGTTTCTTTGAATTATTCAGTGGCCTGAGAGTCCCATTTGAACATGTTCTGAGAAAAAACAAGTTGACCAACAGATTCAGACTGGTAACAATCACAGTGTGCCCGATATTCACACCCTTGGTCTTTGTAGAACCCTCAAAAATGGATTGAATGGTGGAAAAGACCTTATCTCTCCTGAGATACATCAAGGTCTCTAGTTTCTTGACGCTAAAGAGTTCGATGTTGCAGAATCTGCGGAGCATACGCCAACGAGGCCTGCAGTTGTTCCATATGATGGAATACTCGCTTTGGGAGAGAAATTTCGCTGCTTTAGATGTGACGGTGTGTCCATAAAAGACTTTGTCATGAGTCTTCAAGACTTCCTTGGCCATGGCTGGAGATGAAACCACAATTGTTGTTTTCATTCCAAGACGAAGGGTCATTAGAGGACCGTATTTCGCAGCAAGGTGATATAGAGACTCGTTGGGATTCTCGTCGAGCTGAAGGAAATTCCCAACAATGGGCCATCTGGGAAGCCCTGGAGGCAGCTTGCCTGCGCGCTTTCTTGAGATGAGCTTTAAAACCAACAATAATGTCATGAAAATCATTGTATAATAACAAAAACCACTAATTCCCTCCATTGTTCTATTGCTCTCGAGTTCAAAGAAATCCCGAGACTACGTGTGAGCAATGACCATACACAAACAGATATATAATCAATTTCAAGTTCATCATCAACTGACAGACAAGTATTATTTGTAAGTTTGTAACAGGAGATTTCTAATTCCGTGTGTACACTTTGATGAATATATGTTTGAATATGACGGAAAGGAGATTCCAATCCTGCCACATGCCACTGCCCACACGTAAGGCGTGGTCCATGTCCAACAACAGGATTATTATTTATTTGTGGAAGAGCACGGCACGACAACTTTAAAAACGACCAAAGAACTTTGCGACAAATACATTGGCGTGCCCCTGGGCTTCCAGGGATTCGATCCATTGCAGATAAGGCCGAAGAATGCAAGTATCGTTGCAACCTTTACACAGAACTCGACAGCCATTGCAGCTCATCCTTTTCCGACCATCCGCGTCCTGCTTCCTGTTAAAGAAGGTCAAAATCTCATCATCAATATAAACGAAAACACATTGCTTCCTCTACAGGTTACTTCCGCACACAGACATCCATCCAGCTTAATGATTTGAAGTAAAAAAAGGTAAAGAATGAAGAACAAAAGCTATCCATGCAATTCATCCATACCTTTGAATAAAAACACTGAACTCTTTGCTTGAGCTGCCCCTTGTATGTGAGTTGAAGCCTGGTCGGGGTGATTAGGTAGCCTTTTGCTCATGTGGGAACGATACGAACATTCACTAATTTCTCCTTGCCCTTCCTTGCCCTTACAGTGCATGTGCGACAAGTCAAGGAATGATGAAAGGCATGGTTTCCATGTGGGTTTCTCTCCATGCACAAGGATTCTTATCTATCACAAGGTTTGTGTACAATGCCAGGTATTCAATTCCTTAAATCCATATCTCGAGATCTTAAACAAAGCGCAAAATTGACGGACGTGTATCTGAGCGTTGTGTGGAGATCACTGTAGTTGTCGAAAGAGATCACTGTAGCTGTAGATCACTATGTTTGATAGTTGGCTTTTATATGGTTTTTTTGTTATATTTTTTCAAAACTAGGTAACTGTAAGATTGTTGTAGATCTGTGCATTGACGTGAGAGCAGCTTCGCTAGTGTCTTTGCTAGTTGTTGCCAAAGTGCTTTAATTTATTGCCATTCTCACATTGCAAGAGCGGTGGTGGTCAATGAGCGCGATTTTTGTATATAGTGTGGCATATGTCAATGTTTTATGTTTGTTCATAGGTTGTAGTTCACTTCTGTCCTATTATGCTTTTACTAAAGTTTCAATGGCATTGTTCCTTTATAGGGAGCATATTGGTTTAAGAGACTAAGATTAAATAGTTTGTTGTTAGTTTCAGGAAGCTCATATCAAATATTCTATTGTTATTGTGCTTTGAATGTTTTTGAGATCGTATGCTCCTATTCCTATTTTCCATACATATATGTCGTCCAGTAGCACTTGAATTGATGCACATATCGAGGAACATGGAAACAAGGGAAAATGACACTAAACACAATGCAATGATTGCTAGTGCCAACTGTCAAGTTGATCTCCAAACTGTCTTGCAATTGCATGATTGTTTCGCCTTGACCAACTAATGGAAAACCGCTACTTATACAGGAATCTCTACATATTATTAGTTATCCCAAGCCTAAAGATAATCACCCAGATCTTGGGGTTGTGGCAACTTGTCTTAATTTAATGATGATTATACTTATTGTTAAAAAATTTACTATATTATGATGGATTTTTTTGCATATTTAATGCCCTGTGTTTTGTTTCTGTGTTCTTTTTTACTTCATGATGGTGGCCTTTTGTTTTTCAACTCTGTACATGTTGTTATGTTAATTGGAACATGAAAAACTTTAGATGGTAGTTTTTTGGTTTTGCGACTTTGTAAATGTTTTTTTTTTTTTCGGCGGGAAAAAAACTATATTTTTGTTATTCAAAGGATTTGAATAAAAAAGTACATCATCAAATCAGTTCAAAGAAGCCATCTTACATCATCCACCATATGGAATTCTTATCAAAGCAGAGTATCCCAAAAATGAGATAAGATCTGAAAAATATAGAAAGAGCCCTGATCTATCAAAGATGACTTTTCAAAATCCTTCCAAGTTAAAAGGCCCTCTTGCTCCATTGGTGTTTCTTTAGACAACATGTCAGCCTCATAATTTACCTCTATGAAAATATGCTTCAGCTCCGAAGTTGAAAAAACTGAGAGAAGCCTAATCTATCTTAATAAACAACTTTAGGAGCTTATTACTATTTTTTCAAACTTTTTTTAAGAAAGTGTTCACATATTAATTCTTCTTAAAAATATTTACAATAATAAATAAACAATAAAACTAATATCATAAATATTTTATTTTCAATAAACATATATCATATCTCAATTATAAACATAAGTTTAAAGCAGGGACTAGCTGCTTTGCAGCTATTTCCCTTATTGTTAAACAATTGTTGTAAGTACATATCCATTAGATGTCCATTGCATTGAATTATATATAACGAAGGGACTTGTCATATTTTTTCCTTAATAATTCTTTTTACAAAATTTTGAATGCAAAGTTATTTTTTATATTAACTTATTTTTAATGATCTTTGCGTACAAACAAATTAAATCGAGCATGTGGCCATCTTGATATTTCGAGCATGTCGCCATCAATTCCTTTGTAACAGACATAATAGTAATAATAATGATAGTAGATAGTTCAAATCTAAAAAGCATAGTAAAATATCACATAATGTTATTATTATTTAAATTTTAATGTACATTTATGTAACTTTCAAATCACTTCATAATGGCTATGGTATTGTTTTTATTTTATGATTGAACATATTTGATATCAATATTCATATTGATATTCCCGGGTTACAATTTATTATTTTAATATTTAATGTGCTAAAGTTATTAATGTTATGAAAAGTATTATAATTTTTTATGACATTTTAAAGAAGTTGATAGTTTTATTTTGTCCTGGATTATTGTATTTTAATGGCAATGTACATATATTACAATTAATTAACTATAAAAAAAACTTTTACCTTTTAGCGAATACTTCACCATTAAACCATTATAACATGAAATTGAACTGTCATCTTTGGATTTGGACAATTTTAACCAATGTACTAAGGTGGGGCTGCTCATTACACTTGTGGGATGTGTTATTCATTCTAAGCCTTACCCTTACTGCCGACCACCTGTGCCGTGCCCGTTTCTGCATATTATTGTATACAAACATCAGTTTATCGAGTTGCACATTGGCACATTGTTTACTTGAAAAACCACGTTTCAGATCACATGCACTTGTTTACCACGTTTCAGATCACATGCACTTGTTTGACTTCATTGATAAAAATTTGTATAATTTCTTTCAATGATATTTGATGAATCATTGAATTGTTGTCCACTAAAAAGCATTTGTCAATTTCATCATTTTAGTTGATTTAATCTGTGGAAATCTCAAGGTATTGGAAGGCCATAGGTTATGGTGGTTCAAGTTTTTTTTCGGGATTATCATATATAGGGGTAATGCTTTTAATACATAATTAGGGAGCAATTCTCTATGCTTGTGAGTCTTATACACATGGTTATCCCTTTATGGAGCAGTACTAGGATGCTCTCTAGCTAACCATAAGGTAAGGCCCAACTCACGCAAAGATGTCAGATGGGCATCATTCAACAAATTTCATCGCAACTGGAAACACAATTAGCATATCATTCTACACACAAATCATTCGACAGGGAATGCGTTTCTATGCAATCGCTCTTGTTTTCAATGGTTCTCTCAAGATCAATAGATGCAACAAATATAATTAAATATAGACCAACTCAACAGTGCCATTAAAATGTCAAGACACACTATGATCGATGCCTATATGTATTATACAACACGTTGAGGGGGTTTATAATATAATTTTTGGGGTTTTATAATATTTTTTTTAGGATAGTGAACTCGAGGGACATGGATGCATCAATAATGGTGCATCCTATATATTTACATGATGCACAACCTAGTTTGGTGCAAGTTGAACATATTGTTTGAATGCACTATGTAGAATTTTAAAAAAAATGAGAAATACGGTAAATTTAAGTTAAATTCTAAACTTTAATCAACTAAAAATGTGAATGAGGAGGTAAAAAACAATGTATAGACCACTCTATGGCGAGCCATTGGTGCACATACCTGATCCATCACCTCTTGATGGAATTTGTGATTCATCCTATGTGGCATGTCGGGTATATGTGGTTGAAGCAACTTATCAACCTCAACCATTTTATCATCTAGTTTTGGGACATCTTCCCAACATAGATGCCAATATTTTCAAAATAAAATACAATAATAATTAGACAATCTAAACAATAAATTACATGTGCATCCAATAAGACAAAAAATATGCAACTAGATTAATGAAAACATAACAATAATATTACTTCTAGAATTTGGTGGCTTGTCCTAGATAAATAGGATGTTCACACATCCTCACTAGTCCATCATTGTGTATGGGAACTGTACAAGATGTAGGGTGTGATCATCCACATTGGATAGTATCTCTAATACATTTGAATTGATTGACCTACATGGAAACTCTGGCTATCCTCTTTGGGAAAATTCTGCCCAAACATGCGTATATACACATTAATCATCAACCTAGAAGGAAGATGGTTGAATGCTGATCAAATGGCTTAAAAAATGTAAATAACTTATAAGCAAATGAGAATACCATCATCACATCAAACAAAGCATGGAAATGATATATATCAAAACAAAGTCGTTGCAAAAATATGGTAGTCCACCTAATTATTTTGGGCCTTTGAAGTAAAGTATCTCGATAGTGCATCAAAGGGAAACTAATGCATTTCCCTTTTGAGGTACAATGTGTTAGCGTCGTGATCATAAGAAACAAACACTTAATCTCCTCTGCACTTAAATCATATAAATCCAATTGGCCACCAACAACTTGGAAATCATTGGGTTCAATCATGCTTGCATTGAAATATCTTTGCACATAAGTGATATGACCCTCCCTCACAATTCCAAGAAGGATATTGGGGAATTGGAGAAAATACCCCCATCCTAGACAACCCAATAATGAAGTATATATCCTCCTCTATGGGTTGGTACCACAAATTGAGACCAACCATGAATGCTTTCCTAGCATGATCCCAACAATAGATCAACTGCACCAAGAAGTATGTGTTCCCGTTGAGGGATGTAACCCATTCATAAAACTTGACTAGGCCAACATTCCTCAAAAGGAGACAAGTTTATGTTGTAATAGGGCACATGTACAAATCCTTGTCCCCTCTCGGGCCTCCCACTTCTATACAAAGTTGTGTGCATCGACTTGCTACTAATGATATCATTATCGTTGGTGTCTTTGATTCACATACAACTTTCATTAGGCACATGCACATATACAAATACAAAAATTGAGTAAATAACCATTTTTATTTATTAAAAATTAATTTAAATTTAATTTAATTTTATACAAATCAAACTATGTAAAATAATCAATACACCTTTAAACACAAAAGCATAATTAATGGTGATAATGATTAATTAGCACACCATCAACAATGTGCCTAATGAAAAATTCAAACCAATAAAGTGGATCTTGTTTTTACAAAAACAACATGTTCACCCCTTATGCTGTGCATTGATGCCAACCGATGTTCCTTTAATGATATGATGCATCGCTTATGTTCGTGCAATTGTATAGTTCGAACTGCACTAATAAGTTGGGGAATTTTAATGTTTACAATAGATTAAAGATGCATTTCTTATGTATGGAGGTATTGTTAACAATGGCTTTGTACATTAAATTACACACCTATAGGTCTGAGTTACTATAATATCGAAAAGCATCACTAGATGTTGCAATTATATCAATACAAGGCGTACCATTATCAATGTCTCCACACATACCAAACACATTGAGATGAGCTTTTAACGACTTTTCTTGCTCTAACCTATATGTTGGTAATATCTAGAAGTGCCGCTAATGATGCTTCTAGATATTATAAAGAGCAGAAAAAAACATGATATTTTTTAAATTTATATTTAACGATTCTCTCAAGATCAATAGATGCACTACCCCGGATGCGGGTGCCAGCTCCACCATGCAACCAGATGGCTACAACCCGATGACACATAGCCACACGCACATCCATGCTGAGGTCATTGAAACGACGTCAAACGCTGAGGCTAGTTAATAAGCCTATCTTCAACGTCGCCTCAGCCTCTCTGGCCACCATGATCCTCCTGTGTGAGAACCACAAGCCCAGGGCTCAAGGCGAAGTTCATCTGTCTACTTGCTCGATGAGGTACTATGGATACCTCATTCTCCAGGAACTCTATGCTCTCAGCATCGCTCTCTCTGCGCTCAAAAATCTCTGCAACCTCAGCTACCTGCAAGCACACTCCTGTGTTAGTATCACCCTTCCTGTATTCACTATGGGCAGAACTAAGGGGGCCAAAGCAAAAAGCACGAAGGAAGCCAACGCACAGACGGGAGCTCCTCTGCGACAGGGTTACGGTATAGCTATCTCCATCCCAATTCGTCTACGACTAGACAATTGGGAAGCTAGGATCAATGCAGAAACCATGGCACCTGGACAACAAGAACTGGCTTGGGACTCGTACTGGTTGGTCAAGAACATGATGGGGCAGCTGATGGAAAACATTCAAGCCAACTGGGTCTCTGCACACCAGTCAACTCAGTCTCTGCTTTCCACTTTTCCAAATTGGGCCACCACCCTTGGCACCCTGCGCAACACTCAAAGTTGGGACTCCTACGTCCCTACCCATTCCTTCGGTCGCGACTTTCGCTCTGGCAGCACCACCCCTGGAAGCACCTCTTCTATTGCTGCTCTGAATTCTTCTCTTGGCTTGGACAACCTCAACCCGAGTGGCAACTATGCAGGACTGACACGCAGCAAGGTTCAAACCAAAGGCAAGCAGAAAGCTCAGGCTTCATTTCCCATCGCCTGTACCTTAGGCCCTATTCTAGCGAAGCGCACTCGAAAGGAACAGTCAACCTTCATCCCTGTGATGCCAAGGAAAACTGCTCCCCTGCCTGTCAAGTCAGTAATGGCACCTGGTTCTTCGGCTTCTATGGAGGAGAACGCTACCCTGATCTCAGACAAGGTGTGGAGGGACAATGCACCTTGCAGCTGCCCCATTCTGGAAGAGACGCCATGAGCTACTGTCTAAGCAGGTTTTTCTGTGGTTTGTTTTTGTCTTTTTTGACCTACTATGTATATGTAGTCAACTTAATGCTGCTAAGACCTTAAACTCTGTCAATTTCCTTCAGATTCTCCCCTCTGTAGATAGGGGTTTTTTGTATGATATTTTGACTGTCATGAACTCTCTCGAAAAACATGGATGGCACCTTCGGGCCAGGCCATTAAGGACTGTATTCTATTTTGTTCTCTTTTTTTTTAATCTAATATAATCTGTAGCTTATACAAAAAAAAGATCAATAGATGCACTAGATATCATTAAATTGTTGGAATCTATTCAATACTGAGAGGGGGGGTGAATCAATATTAACGCAGTTATGATCAGTTTTTAACTTCTTTAACAAATTAGTATGAACTTAATCTTAATCTTCAATTATGCATCCAACATAAATAAAGCATTCATACACATATTCACCAAGAAAAAGAACACATAGCACATAGACTTTTGACATGGAAATCCAAATGGGAGAAAACCATTGAATGTTATTTTGTGATGAAAAGAGTACATTCGAGGAAGCACCGACTTCTTCTGTTTACTAGCACCAACAAGAAGGAGGCACCAACCCCCTGGTTTTACAGGCACCGACTTGAAGGAAGCCTCAACTCCCCATGTTCTCCAGCACCTACTGGAAGGAGGCTACAACTCCCTCTCCTTGCCCCTTCCTGTCGCCCAGATATACACAATAAGATATTGCCTTGATGAAATTCCAACACATGCACACTTCTGATCTTCAGATGTTCGTTATGTTGTGAGCACCTTTTGTATGCAGTCGTATTGATGTCGCTTCCCTGCATACATCACTCGATTTCCCATTCCACTCAATACTTCACTTAAATTGATGTCGCACTTGATATTGTGTGCTACTTCATCTGCTGCAGTTTGCACCATTGATTTATTGTGTCATTCTGCTACTATGCAAATGCACTCTCAATTGATATTGTGCATCAACTGATGACTTGTTGTTCTGATGTTGCATACCAATATCAAATGGAAATGCGCACTTACTAAGATGTCTATGTTCTATTTAAGTGCCACAATATTTCAAACAATTTGTGACATGATGTGCATCATATGATTTTTCTTTTCAGTTTAACGTACTTTCCTCAGATCATCCTCATCATGATGCGCATACTTTATTCTACTGCTACTTGGTATTTGCACATCTAATTATCTTCTTAGCACACTTCGACTCAGTCTTCATTCATTATTCAAAATTATTCACTTCGCCCATGTTCTAATATACTTCATGTCTGTCTCTGCATGGATCCACCTTAGAACATCTGTGACTGTCTACGTGATGTCTACAATATGGTCATTCGTTACTCATGCACTTGTGCATCCTATACATTATGCATTTTCTATATTAGCACATCATTCTGTCTACAACATCTTTTTGTGCACCATCAGTTATATCATTCCTCTGCTTGTGCACACTCGAGTCTCTACTAGATCATTGTTGTTCTAGTTCAATGATCCCTTGATGCCCATAATATAAATCCGTATCTTCTACTTACAATCTCTTCATTCTTTCCTTCAAGCTTAATAGTCTCAAATCTCCAACTTGCTTCCCTATTTATACATGTCCTGCATGGATTGTATGTCCACAAGTTGGTTGTGTCATTCTTTCTTCCTTTCTTCACAAATTGTGCATCTACCACTTGGCATGTTCCGCGCCACTGATGTGTCCTTTATTTGTGGGTTTTGTGTATACATGGTCCTTGACTTGGTGGAACTTTCACCATTGATGTACCAACACTCGTGTGTCTTGCGCACTTGATGCATTATGTCTTGCAAAACTTGCGCATACTTGATCTCAACTTAGTGGGATTTTGACCCTCGTGGTACCATCACTTGTGGGTCTTGCGCACTTGCTGTGTCATCAACTATGAAATTTGTGCATGTACTTACTTCAACCTCTACACCCTTCTTGTAATTTGTGTGCGCTTCAACAACTAAAAGCTTATTTTGATTGGTGATACTTGCATGCTTTCAGGTCTTGCATAACTATTCAACCATTTCTTGTTCCATCTTACTTGCACACTCCACTAGACTTGCTTCCGCACTATGGACTTTGTCCCATGTATTCTTTGGTTCGCTTGCACATTCCCCAAAACTTTGTCCAATCAACACTTTATATTGTACCTTGAAGGATTATGAATGGATGGGCTTGTCACCTGCTCAAGTACATGTTCTTTATGGACTTCTTCAAATTGGATATGCATAATGTACCCCTGGGCACACTTCTTCAAACTGTATGCAACTTCTAGATATACTTCTTCATACTAGAATCCATATACTTAACCATCTTTCTTGTGCTTATACTTCTTCAATGTGGCTTTTCTATATTTCTTCAAGATGGTATGGGAATACTGAATCCACTTGACATCAATGACTCAAACTGAATCAGTTGACATCCTCTTTGACATTAGTTGACATCAATGACAACCAAAGTTCAACAATATCCCCCTTTGGAATTGATGTCAACACCTTATGAAGTTGTGCATAATTATTTTCTCGAACTTATATGCTTCATCTGTTCTTTTCACAGTACTCCCCCTGTGTATATGCTCTCCTAAGTTCTTTGACATCTGTGCATTCTTTTGTTAGTGCTTCTTATGCTTTATGTTACCTCTGCGTAGATCACATGCTTTATGATTATTCTTATTGTGTTCCCGCATGCTCTTAGCTTTTGAGCTTCATATTGTTTTTCTTCAACTGTATTCAGCTTCATGCTTCGTCTCCCCTACTTCATCCAGCAGCTTCATGTTCTTTCTCCCCCTTTGACATCAATGGCAAAGAGGTGCCATTACTTACACAATTAATTGATTCTCTTTTCTTTTGCTTTGCTCAAGCCTTCACATATCTTCTTATAGGGATAAATCCCCCTATCTTCATGCTTCATCTCTTTTGCTTGCGTTCTTGCCTGAGCAATAGATTTAATATTTTGTAGGTTTGTTTTTATGGTTGCAACTTTTCTTTTCAGTTCTTCTTCCTTAGTCACAATAACTGCTTCGACCTTTTCATTAGGAATTGATTCGAGAATTTCTAACAATCATCAATTACCTTTTTTATTTCTCCTTGCAACAGTGGGAATTTTTTTTTATGCTAAAGGCTTATTCCTGTAGAGGTTTGATCCTATCAATTACCTTTTGTTGCTCTTCCCATATCTTGATTACTTCTTGCTGCTGCTTCTTACATTCACCCATCTTTCTCATCATTTTGACGATTGGAAAGTTGGTCAAACTGTCATGGATCTTTTGTTCTAAATCCAGTGCATTCTGAATCTTCTTATTTCCTTCTTTTAGCTGCTCATCTTCGACCAGAGTTGTCCATAGTTGAACACTCTCTTCATGCATCTCTACACATTTCAAATCCAAGGTTTTAATGTTCTCAATTGCAATGTTTATCTTTTATAAACCAGCTTGCATGATATGTTTTAACCTCTAGAGGATTTCCCAGTGTTTGTCTTGGCGAAAGATCTCCAATTCTGGTTTCTAGTCCCTGAATGAACTCTCTTATTCTTACCATTTTTATTTATGAGGAGGTGTCATCATTGTTTTGGACTTCTGGAAGTGTGTTATATACCTCTTGTACTGGTTTTTGTAATCTACAAGTATCCTGTTGTGCTTTCTCCAATTCTTGTTCAATGAAGTGCCTTTTGCAACTGCTTCATGTGCTTCTTTTTCTAACTATTGTGTCTTTTGTGCAGTTAATTATTTTTCTGTCTTTAGCCGTGAGCATTCTTCTTGTAGAGAATCCTTCTCGTTCTGTATTTTATTCAATTTTTTCGTGACCACCTCATGTCTCCACTTGATTTCTTGTGTAATGTATGTGTGTAGTGCATGTATCTCAATCAATGGTAAATGCAATAAATTTAATTCCATGTGACTTACCGCATTCTGCATCTCTTGAGTAGGAAACATCAAGGCCGCAAACGAGATCTTCAATTTTTGGTGTGGCTCAGTTTCCTTCATCTGCGAGATATGGTGTGATTTCAAACTTCTCTAAGCTTCCTCGACATTTTTCTATCCTCCCCTGTTCGACTGCATTAGTTGATTCATTGCAACAACCTGTTCATCGATTTTCATCAAGATTCTTTATTGTTGTAAAACAAGTTCTTCAAACTCGCCTTTCGTGATTACATTCTCAATGGCTTCTTCAGCAGCATTCTTGATTTCTATGCCTATTTGCTCAAGGTCATATATTCTCAATGTTTGAGCTGAGTTGGGTTTGGATGCTTTTCTTTTCTTCTTTGAGGAGCCTTTGTCTTGCATCGTTTCTTTTCTCTTTTTGGCTTGCGCAAACTACTGCGTGGGCTTAGGAGGCATTTTCGAGTTGTCAGTTTTTTCCACTGATTGCTCTTGTCGTGTTGCCTCTTCTACTTCTGTCAATGGAACTTTCCACTCTATTTCCCATGTTTGAATATTTTTTGCAACATCCTCTTCAGAACAAATCAACCTGGTGGACAACCACCATTTGCTAGGATCCCTTTTGGCATGTATATAAGTATGATGCATTCCAATTTTGAAATGCATGATCCCCTCATATGATTCAACTATATGGGATGGTAGGCATGGACTCTCTCGTATAATAAATCTAATTCCTTCATAGTATAAGAAAAAATGATATTTTTTTCCTTATTTCTACTCGCAATGTTAGAAACCCACATGTTTGTGTTTCTTGCGGCTTGGAAGGGCCTCCTATTTCTGTCAAAGAACTGACTCCCCTCAGGTAATTAATAACCAAGTATAATGAAAGGGATTACCTTTTTCTCATGCTTCCAGACAATCTTCAAGAAACTCATTCAACAAGAAGTTTGACCAGTTCATCTGGATTCTCTCAACACATTTTTCTGCTTTTGCAATAATTGTCGCTGAGACTTGATCTTAGTGCCTCTTTTGGAATAGATTGCATGCTAGTAACTAGGAAGTGAATCTTAATGCATCATCCTTTATTTGTGTGACTGAAAACCCTCTACTTGCACGTTGAGTTCCGTATTTTTCATCCATCCTCTTTCTAAGGGGATTTTCTTGACTTTTGCTCATTAGAAGACTTATATATTCCCTAGCGGAGGGAAGCCATGTTATTTCTTCAATAATCTTGGTGTCAATAGATATGGGTTTGTTCATCCATAAGTACCCATCACGAGCTTGTGATAGCAACAATTTTGTGCACATTTTCACTTGTGGGGATCTTCCAAAGTAAGGTATTTATAACAGGTTATGTATCCCTGTTTTAGACAGTCCATTTGCCCATTCTTTGAGCTCGATCACCATTGGTATTTTGGGATCTGATATTTCATTCTTATCCATGTACTTGTCCATACCTAATCAAGGGAACTTTTCATGGTCAGTGACATCATAATCTACAAATGTGAACTTGTATAGTTGACCATGCATATTTACTTCAACAATTACACCTTCTGATCTCTTCCGGTCCTGCAGCTATGTATCTTATACCTCTAGAAGGGTAACATGTAGAGCGTTGGATTTTCGAGATGGAATGTAGTCACAATTAGGCTTTGATGAAGGCATACCTTCAGTTTTTGCAAAAAAATCCTGCTTCTTACAAGTGGGTTTTTTTATCTGGATTGTCTTCTGGGGGGCATGGCCTTTAAGCTTCAATTCTTCACACATTTTTCACTCTATAGATCTAGTTCTCAATAGACCCAGGAATTCATACTGAGAATTCTCATAGTTTATAAAGGCTTGTATGATTTCCACTTTCTACAAATTTACCAAGATTTGGTCCATTTTGAAAATCTAAAATTTTCAGTTTTGATTTGATCTCTGTCCAAATTCACTTAACCACTCTCCATCATTAATGTTGTTGTTGTTTGCGCATTTATTACCATTTGTGCCACTTCTCCACTAATCATTAAAGCTCACCCTTTGTTGCAGTTCATGTTGATGCACAAATATTTTACTGCGACAGGTTCAACTTTCTGTGAGTTCAACCTTGTGTTGGAGTGGAGAAGGATTGGTCTCCCAAGATCTCCACACATTCATCGAGAACTCTGACAGAGTCCAAAACACTATTCACATTCTTCCTTCTCCATATCATCTTGCATCGTTCTTTTTCTTGGTCTTTAGAAGCACTAAATCTGTTAATGTATTGGAATCCCTCACCTATTTTCTTCTTCTAGTGTTTGACTGTCTTTCCTGACTTTCCATAGTCTTGAGATTTGTGACCAATTTTGTTACAGTTGTAACAAATAATATTATTAAAAAACTTTCCAATGTGTCCTATCATTTTGCATTTCCAACATTGAACATATCTACGCATGGTCGTCTTATTTAATTGTGCAACCATCCCTTTTCCTTGATCAATCTTCTTGCAGTCATCTTCATAGCCTACACCAATTTTGTTGAGAGGTGATCTTTGCTTGCTGAGAATCTCATTCAATACTTTCATGCTTTTGAAAAATATTTCATTTATTCTAAATTGATCTTGCATCCTTTCAACTTCTTTTTCCTTCCTGGCTGGTGCCTGATGCACCCTAGCATACTGCACCATTGGCTCTTTCTGTCCTCATGCAGACTGTGCCGACCCTTCCTGGCGCCTGTTGTCTTCATGCACAGTGCGCCAGGGTTGGTTAGAGTGGATAACAAGGGGCTTCGAGCGAATTCTCGAAGCTGGGTGACATGGATACCTATCCCTAATTGGTAGGAACAGCTGGTATTTGGCTCCTAACCTAATGGGAAGATCCCTTAGACCTCTTCCCCTAATCCTCAACCTACTATATCCTCTTAGCCTTATAAATAAGACCTCTCTCTCCATTGAGAAGGGAGGAAGGACTATAGCACTTACATGCTGGTGGAATTTACCTATGTGATCCCCATTCATCTCTTGGGAGACACACACACTCTTTGGAGGTTTGGCTTGGAATGTTGGAGAAAGGTTACAACGTTAAGGCTTGGGTTGTAATCATCACTCTTCTATGTATTTCCCATTTATTTACAATAATATAATCTCTTTCCATAAATGTCTTTGTGTTAATGATATTTAGAGGTTTCTTCCTTAACTGTTAGCTTAGATCAGTTAGTGTTTAGATGTGCTTTTATTGTTCGTCCATCTCTATATGCTTGACAGGGTTTTGCAGCTCTAGATATAAAGACTATGAAGCTTGGAGCGACAAAGAGGAGAAGGATTCATGAGTATGAAGGTAAGGCATCCATCTACTTTAATCTCTAATTTATATAGGAAACTAGACATGTATTATGTATTCATTTGTTCTAGATCCACCTGGACTAGGGAGATCACGCTCGCGTTCGCTCGAGTAGATTATCCATAAACAAATTTGGCGACCATACTGGGGAAAGAACATAGTTTTGATTTCAATTTGATTTGTTTTCATTGATTTGTTTTGGATCATTTTCTAGCCTCCAGAGCCCCTCCAACTTTTGAATTTTTGCCATTTCAGAGTCTGTTGGCTTGCCCTGACTTTGTCTAGGATCAAGATTGGACCTTTTACTTTATATTTTTGGAGATCTTTGCTTTCTTGCTACCTACTATTCGCTCGACGCACCTGGGGTATACATACCCTACGCTACTGGGACTCTGGCGCTCACTGTACATGAGCATACTACGCCTCTAGCGCTTATAGCCTGAGTACAGTCTGGGCCATCGGCACTTTTAACCTTCATAGAGCTTGCGCCTGATGCTCTGGTGTACAAGAACAGACTGCACCAGCATCTGTTGCTTGATGATTAGCACATTTTCTCCACTTTTTGTGATTTCATCTGGTTGTTTGAGTTCTGCATACTGTATGATTCAGTCACAGAACCCCTAGGTCCTGCTTGTTTGCGTCTGAGTTTGATTTGGTTGGTTTTGGGTCTTAATCTAGTCAAGTGAGCAATTTGGTATTGGAGGGAAATTTCAATCGCCCACCTATCCACTTGGTCTTGCGATCCCTGATCCCATTTCCAGATCTATTCAGTTTGTTAGGTTTGATTCCTAACCCCTTCCTACATTTAGTCAGTGAGTTTTGTTTGCGATTTTGTTGTTTGATATTGCGTGTGTTTGAGAGTTTTTTGAGTTTTGGGTGATCTCTTTTCTTTGGGAATTTCCAGTTTACCATAGCTGGTCGAGACACCGTCTTTGATTTTCTGAATGGTAGATCTAAAGAACATTATAATTCTCAAATCCATTGTGGACATTTGAGTAGGGAAAACAAACTTTTATCATATTCACTTCGAGTCTTATCCTTGGAATTGTCGGGAAGAATTTTCATGATTTTGGGATAAAAATCTTTGGAAAGCTTGAATTATCAATCTTGTAGTTTCTTGGTTATGACATCTTGTTCATTACTCAGAAAGATATAAACATATTTGAGTTGTTGCAAAGCATCTTTAAAGATTGAAAATTCTCATTCTTTGATTTCCCTTTATCTTTTAGGTCATTATTTCGAAAGTTAGAGATTGTTAAATTTGAGAGCAAAATTCTTCTTTCCATATTTCGTAGATTCAATCAAATTGAAAAGAGAAAAAAGAAAAGCGTTTACATTTTGGTGCTTGTTTGTTATTTAGTGATTTTGTTAGCATAGTGAAAAGAGTACTTCGCTTGTCTTTTTCATTGATTTTGAGTTATAGGGGTGTTTGTCTTTTTCCTCATATTGGCAACAAAGGAATTTCTCCCTACCTTAAACAGATTTCATCGAATCGGAAAAGAAAATATTTGCATTTTGCATGTAGATTAAGTTGCATTTGTTTAAATTCGTGTTTACACTCCATGCATTCACCTAATCGCTCAAGATAAAACTAACGATGGTATTAGGTTAAAACTTGCTAGTAACTTGTGTGATAAGTTAGTGACGTGTTCCGACGTCATTAAGTGTGGTAGATGTCGTTATCTACCTGCACTGCATCTCGGGGGCCTGCAGTTCTTCCACGTACCAACTGATATATAGAATGTTCTTTCACTTACCCTTGGGTATATCGAAAGGCACTTCACGTACTCGGTAGTATATCTGAAGGCTCTTGTTGTATGGTTGTGCATTAGACAACACCACTATGGATTTGAGCTCCCACGTACCTTGCATATATTGGGAGACCCTTCTAGGATTCCTATACCAACTGAGTTAACCTATTGGTCGTCTTGGCGTGGCAATAAACCGAGAACAACACTCGAGGATCTACTATGCACATGCTTCAGGCAGTCGGGTTATACGGTCAGGGGTATGGTCCTAATCATCCCTGGTTAGTGCTCTGAAATATTGGGCAGAGTATAACTGTTGGACCCTGTGGTATATCGCGAGTTGCACTGCCTTGACAATCCCGTGAGGTTCCAAAATTTTGAATCCCCACCTGTCACGTAAGTTTGCTTGCGGCTTTAGCTTGTATAGATATTGGATTGTTTTTTTCTTTTTAATAGGTTACACTTAGGAGAAATTTTGATCTGGTCATCTTGGCCGATCAACCTTTGAGAAGATCTAGAAGGATTCTCAATTTACCACCTGAATATCCCCTTAACCAGGAGAACTCAGGAGTAATAATGGATCAATCGATCACATCTGTGCCACACAAGGAATATGCCTCTACCCTAGAGTTGGGAACGAACTACTCGTCTCCCATGAATACACCTATCTCTAATCCAACAAGACCTTTGATAGGAGCATCGTCTACATCCTATGACACATCCTTCCGTTTTTCGATGGAGGGACATCCCGGAGCTGCGGATTGGATTTTCAGTCATCCCCAGGATGAATCATTATCGACATCATTTGGTTCGTTCGCATCCTTTTGGGACACATCTCTAGGCCGTCATGTTGCCTAGTTTGGGTCAATTCCCATGGAAGAAACCATGCCTCATCGTTGGATTCCTGACGATGAATTCCTTGCGCCGCTTTATGAACACATGAACCATTTCTACATGGTTGGGGAACAACTTAGGCGCCAGAGTCTCATGTGGCGAGCAAACATTCCAAATACACCCATGTTTCAATATTCCCCTATGCACTCTTTATCATTCACTTCATCGGAAACAACTATACCCAACATGACCACTTACGAACCAAGTCAACCCTCATTTCCAACGAGCACACCTCTACTTCAACCGACTGGTTCTATACCTACTGAGACTCTCACCACGATATCCTCTAAAGGGCAACCTTCAACCTATGTTAAATTTGGGACACTACCTCCACCTCCCCCACCTCAAAAATCAAGGGTAGGATATAATTTTCCTGTTAGTATATTATCAGGAAGAAGTAATCCTTTTGTTAACACTCAACCCTTGGTCATGAGTCACCTAGCATTAGTGGTCAGCATTCAGTCACCGGGAATATTCCAGTTTGTGGACAACTTTCAATTGGGGGGCAACCCCTCGTCGGTGGACCTAACCTGACTGGGGGTAATAACCCAGCTAGTAGTCATATCATGAGTGGAGGATACATATCTCATCCGATTTTTAGTATGGTTGGCAGTCCTCTCAAAACCGTCAGACAACCCATGTGGACACATCATGAGGGGGGTCATCCATTTGGACCCAACCCCCATGGGGACACATTATTCCATGACATCGTAACATCAATATTGGACAAAACTATCCAGGAAACCTTTTTCCTGGATTACCCTACCCTAGAAACTCTAATACCCCATGGGGGCACCATAATGTCCTACCAACCGGACCCCCGGTCAACGGGGCACCCCCACCACCTCCACCGCCATCTGGTTAACCACCACCACCTCCACCGCCATCTGGTTAACCACCACCACCTCCACCGCCATTTGGTAAACCACCACCACCTCCACCCCATTCCGGAGGAGGAGGACCCCCGCCTTCTGGCGAAGGACCTCCTCATTCTGGAGGAGGCGGACCCCCACCTTACGGCGGTGACCCCCCTTACTCCGGAGCAGGGGGACCCCCACCGTTCAGGGAAGTCCCACTTTACTCTGGAGGAGGAGGACCCCCACCTTTCGGTGGGGGACCACCACATTCTGGCGGAGGAGAACCCCCACCTTTCGGTGGGGGACCACCACATTTGGGTGGAGGCGGACCCCCACCTTATGGTGGAGTACCACCTTACCCCGGAGGGCCCCTACCTTTTGGTGGGGGGCCACCTCATTCTGGAGGAGGCGGACCTCCTTCCGGTCCCCCTCCTAACCCCGACGACCCACCTCCATACGACTAATTTCCTCTGGGAGGACCCTGCGGTCAATCTATTCCTGGTCCTACTAGTACACCGATGCCATACCAATACTACCAGTATCCACAGTCCAATGAACAATTACCCTTTCTGGATACTCTCGATCTGCCAGATTTAACACGGTTGACCAACGATCCCATCTATCATGGAACTAATTGGATGGCTATTCTGGTGAAGCTTCCATCAGAAATCCCGAAGTATGATGGAAAACCAAGTGAGGATCCCAAAAACCATGTAATGACATATCATTTATGGTGTTCGTCTAATTCCCTAATGGATGATTACATCTGTTTACGGTTATTCCAGTGAACCCTCATCGGCCCTGCCGCCAAGTGGTATATCGAACTACCACCACACTCTTTTCATGATTTTTGATCCTTGGCCATGTCCTTTTTGACACATTTCTAGTTACCAATCCGTTACGAGACCGGTACAGATCTTTTGACCTCTCTCCGACAAACTACCACCACTCATATTTCTGATCATATCCATGAGTGGAGGTGGAGACGATGTTTGATTAAGGCTCCCATTCCGAACCAACTCCTTGCAGATTGGTTTACCAAGTCACTCCTACCCGTCATGGCCAGAGATGTTGCTATGGGTGGGGCCGTCACTGAAGAGCAAGCTATAGCACGTTCCCAGTACTTAGACTTAATCTATGCTCAATCTAGAACACTATATGATATTGTCCCCAACGCACCCCGCCCTACCTATGACCCAACAAAACCACCCCATGGACCTCATGCCAACGACATCATAGGTTCCATTCAGAACCAGACTGCTCCTCAATCCAGTACCCATGTTGGTTCCACTTCATCCCCATCATAGTCTGGGAACAACGTCAAGAGATCACCCAACCCTGCTGCCATTGAATAAGTGAATTCAGTCCAGTTTGCTTCACCTCAGAAATCTGGTGGAAAAAAGAAGAACAAGGGGAAAAACAAAAAACCTTCTAATCAGCAGGAACCAAAACATAACAATCCTGATACAACCAAACCCAAGTGGAAGGCTAAGTTTCCATGTCTACTATGCGGTGATGACCACTTTACCAGAGAGTGCCCACATCGGGATGAGGTCCAAAAGTTCCTGAAATGGAACCCAACACCCGCAGTTTTAACCGATCTCGTCCCCACACAACAACAACAAATGGTCGCGCAACAACCCTCTCCTCCTCATGGAGAGACATCCTCTACCGCTCATGTTCTCATGATGCGTAATGAAACCGTAAACTTGAACACACAATCATGTTCTTATGACTCAGTCCCACCAAAGGAACCTACCAGATGTAATCCTAAAAAAGCTTCCATCTCTACACCGGATATTCCCACGTCGCAAGGTTCTCTCACTATTGAGAAACCTTACTTTGATTCAGTGCTACGTCTGCCCAAGAGAACAATTAGAAAAGTTGTTTTCAATCCTAATGCTCGGGCTGCTCAAAATTACAACATTGTAGAGGACCTAGCACAAGCCCCTTGTGCTATGTCGACGTTGGAAGTCTTGCAAAACATTCCCAATCAGCGCAAGACTCTCCTCGTTGCTATCGGCGCTGTAGACCCCGATTCCTCGAACACCATCATGTTCCGACTTGAGTACTTTAAACTGACACTTTCCCATTAGCTTGCATTCCAAATTGTCACTAATATTGCTAGGAGAGAATCCATCATTCCGTGTTGGATGAAGGCGCATCCACCTTGGTCATGTCGTTGTCCTATTGGAGAGCCATCGACTCTCCCAAGTTGAACTGTTCCCATACCACGTTGAAATCATTTGACGGTCGTGGATTCCAACTACACGGGCTGTTACAAGCTTTGGATATTGAGATGGGGGAAAGACCGTTTCCATCAATGTGGAAGTCGTCGCTACCCCATTGGATTATAACCTACTCCTTGGTCGTAATTGGTTTTATGCCATGAATGCGGTTGCTTCATCCGTATTCCGCATCGTACAATTTCCCCACCAAGGGAAAATTGTTACTATCAACCAACTGGATTTCTGTACACCATACACCACTACTCATCCTGCTGACAATGTTCCCCTCTTAGGTTATTCGTCCCATATATATCAGAGTGGGGGGGTTGGAATACTCAAGGACTCATCCCTTATGGGAGTCTTTCATCACCGGATCCCCCTTCCCATGTTGCTACGGTGAACATGATCTCCTCCATGATCCCATCATCATCCAACTCTAATAACCAATGGCTCGTGTCCGCGCTTGATACGTTAGACTCAATTGGAGATGTCATGCCTCTTACATCAGCGGAATCTACATACGAGGCTATCCAATCGGCATATGATGACCACTCTTCAGTGGCATCTACATCACATTCTCCACCACTACAGCGGTCTTCATCCCTACCAGATTCTCTCCTCTGTACTTTCCACTCGGATGAGTCCATTATGGAAGTCATGAGTATGGATGAAACTCCTTGGGAAGACCTCCACCATCGATCGTCTTTCCTACCACCGCTAGACTCCATGGAGAATCACATTGAAACCCTCATTACGTTGGATGTCGTTCCCTGCCCCCAATCTCCTATCCTCACTTGTGATATGGTAACCGATGGTAACTTGGAAAACATCGAACCTACCGTACCGATCGACATCTCGGCTACACATGGAGTCGTGGAACATATTCGTATAGGCCACAAGTGCTCTCCTGAAGAGCTTACATCATACACAACCTTATTCAAACAATTTCGCGATGTATTTGCATGGATCAACGAGGAAATGCCCGGGATTGATCCTACCATTGTTGTTCATGAGATCAAAACATATCCTGAGACTAATCCCGTCCGACAAAAGTTACATCCAGTGCACGCAAGAAAGACTGCAGCTATTGTTATCACTTAGATTTTACCCTTTGGTTGTTAAAGGATAAACCCCAAGGAAACTATTTCAATCCAATCTTTGGGAGGGAAATTAGCCTTTTCCCTACTAGAGAGGGCTCTCTCAAAATATAATAAATGGCTAAAGATATATGAAAAATGGCTGAGTTTTTAGAATGAATGCTTGGTTGAAATGCAAACAAGAAACATTGGGCATGGAGTCAAACTTTAGGTGTTATTGTACCATCAGATAAACAACAATAAAGATTTTCACAGAGGCAAGGTAGTTGTCATATTACGGTCAAAGCTTTTTTCAAGTGATTTAGAAAGAAAGAAAGATAGTCCATCAATAATGGGCATCAGATTATGTGAAGCACCTTAATCAAGCATTCAATTGTGCACAACCTTATCATGAACATTTAGATTTATATAAAAAGGTGGTACAACATCTGTACATTGTCTTCCATTCTCGAGCCCAGACGAATGGTTGGGGTATCATCATTTAATTATAATGTATGTGGTTCTATCTATCTTCCACCTCCAATCATCTTGGAAATCTGTTCTTTGTACTCAGTGTTTTTCATAATCTCATTAAATGGTATAGAAATTTTGATTTTCGGTATCTCACTTTGCAAATTGAATGGGACTAAACTTTCATCACCTTCTTTAACTACTTCTCTTGTGTTTTCTGGGACTTTCTTTACTGCATCTTGTGTTTCTTTATTTTTCTTATTCTGGCTAGTTGATGGATTATCCATAGGACCTTTACCTTTGTCCACTTTCACATCCCTGTTTCTGAGACTAATCTTCCTTTGAAGATCATTTACTGCATTTTGATATCCTATCTGGTACTGTTCACTTTCTGATTCCAAAGCATTACATTCTCCTTTTGTAGAAAACATATCAAGCTCCATTTTTGTTAAGTAAACTACTGAATCTAAATCTCCAAATAGGTGAATTTCACTTTTCATCAATTCTACTTCATTTTCTTGATCAACATAATTCTCAGGAAAGCGTGGTCTTACAGGGTTGTCTTCAATATTTCTTGGATTCCTTTGATCTCTTGGGTCTCTTTGATCTCTTTGTCTGATTTGTGGTGGTATCGGTCTTCTGAAGTTAGGGTTTCTGATAGGTGGTTCTATATGTTCTCTATTTGGAGGTCTATTGTCTAATGCTAACCTGTCTATCAACCTTTCGATGGTTTTCATCATGAATTCAAATTTTACATCAGTAAAAGAAGAAGAAGAGGTTGAAGGTTGATTATATTCTTTACTCTTTTTCCCATCCATGTCAGCTTTTTGTTTTATCTTTCCAGAAGCCATCGGATTTGCTTCTACCTCCACTACATCTCTCATCATATCTGAAAAAGTGGCTGACCTCCTTTCCCTCAATGTACAAGAGAAATCACCCTCAAATGCATCTGCATAATGCAACTTGGCAGCTCCTACCAATGGTTTAAAATCAACAGGAATTGAATTATAAACCTTTGTGAATCTAGCATAAAATTCTTGAACTGTTTCAAAACCCCCTTTTTTTCAAATTGTTATACTGTGTTAATATTTGTGAAGGATTCTTTTTATCTTCCCACCGTTCAATAAACTGTGTTACAAAATCATTATATGTAGCAACAGATCCTGCACCTAAGGTTCTGAACCATTTTTTGACTTCTCCTACAAGACTCGAGCTAATAACCACATTTTTTCATCATCATGGTCTACTTCTTCAAGATCAAGAAAATCATTAAACTTATCAAGATGTTGTTGTGCAGTAACATCACCCTCCCCATCAAACAGTATAATTCTTTGTGAATATTTCTCAGGAAGGTCATGCAAACCAGCTGGTAAAACAAGAGGAGCAAACCTAACGGCCATTGGTCTTGGAGGTGGTACTACTGAAGTATTTTGAGTATTTAAAAGATTTTGACCAACGTTCTAATTCTTTAAGGGTAATCTTTGGGCCTTAGGTTTTTTAGATTCTTTTCTTTCAGATATTTGTAAACCTTCCCAAGCTGACTGTAAAGAATACTTCCAAAAACTATCTTGATCAACTTCAGTTTCTTTTAAATCTGATTCTGATTTAGTTCTAAACAAAGTTCTTTCACTTATACCAACATTTTCATCATCAAACAATCTTTCTTGAAAATTAGGAAAAGTATCTATTGTTTGAGAAGTACATGCTTTATCTTTGCCTTTGTTCTTTTTTCAGGAGTCTTTATGGACTTTCTACACCGGAGAACAACTGTGAACCTGGATTTCCCCTTATAGGGATTCTTCGAGAAGCCACAATGTCTTTCTTGGAGTCGCCTTTTTAATAACTGAAAAATTTGAACGTGAAGTCGCCAGGGAAAAATACAACCAACTGTAAATATCAAATTTATTTGCCCACTGAAATTTGAATGCAATGTCGTTCTTCCCAGGGAGAATGAAACCTTCGTTCCCCGACAACGGCGCCAAAATGTTATCAATTAGATTTTACCCTTTGGTTGTAGAAGGATAAACCCCAAGGAAGCTATTTCAAACCAATCTTTAGGAGGGAAATTAGCCTTTTCCCTACTAGAGAGGGCTCTCTCAAAATATAATAAATGGCTAAAGATATATGAAAAATGACTGAGTTTTTAGAATGAATGCTTGGTTGAAATGCAAACAAGAAACATTGGGCATGGAGTCAAACTTTAGGTATTATTGTACCATCGGATAAACAACAATAAAGATTTTCATAGAGGCAAGGTAGCTGTCATATTACGGTCAAAGCTTTTTGCAGGTGATTTAGAAAGAAAGAAAGGCAGTCCATCAATAATGGACATCAAATTTTAGATGAATCCACTATCAACTCTAGAGAAATAAATGGATACACAGATGCGATAAATCAAGGCATAAACATATGAATCCTAATTTATTTCAACGTTCATCTCAGCATAGAAGACATAACATAATGAAAGTATAACAAAGGAGATTAAACATGCACATATAAGAAGAGAGGAAAACAGACTGTAATAATGATCAACATAGGAATCTCTGATTCTGTAAAAGATATGTCATTCACTGTACGGCTTCTTTATTCAAAAATATATCAACTCGATACAAAGTTCTTGTCTCTCAAAAAGTTTCCAACCCTTTCAAAAATGACTTTCGTTGTCTTTTATACAAAACTGCTTTGAAGCAACCTAATTGCTTCTTTTAACTAAAAACTGAAATAACTTAACTAAATTCGCCAAATGTCAAAATCATTAAAAATATTACAAATTTCTTTAAAATAAAAATATCTCTAAATTTCCTTTTGATGTAGCATCCAACGGATACTTTTTAAGTACGGAGTGTGTACTTCATTTTTCCAAATTTCTCCACGTTCGTCCACTAATCAACAGTTGGAAGATCGTAACTTGTCATTTCTTTTACCATAACTCTTATTTCAATATGATCTGCAAGGGAAACCTGTAGAAGTCTTTCACTGATTGAAACCAGCTTATTTAAAATCTCAAAGTCCTCTGCAATCTTTTCCATCAGAATTTTTCCTGTAAGTAAGGAATTTAAATGTTGAAATTTCACATGGTCCATTCTTATATCAAACAATAATTTCTTATATTCATTTTGGGAAATCAACTCCTGATTTTCATCTCAGAATGAAGGTAAACCTTTTTTGATCAATTTCTCAAATTGTTCTTTGAATCTTGCTACCTGTTTCTTCATGGCTCCAGCTTTGGTTTCACCATTCTCAATGTGCACATGCTTTCCTAGGATCCTTCTTGCCCATGTAATGACTACAATCCTGTTCTTAATACCCATAATTCTCATGTCTTCTTCTGTTAAATTATTTAAAAAGGTAATTGCATTTTGTGCAGTTTCCTTGGGATTTCTATTTAGATTTTCTCTGACTGCAGTGCAACTTGTCAAAGCATCTCTAATCACTTTTTCTCACTCTTATGAAATCTAAATAAGGTCTGAAATTTTAAGCTTCTTTTATGATCAAATCCCACACCATGTATTTACATCCTTGCATCGTTGCTTGCCCTGTCACTTGGTGTGCCAGTTATTTATTTGTTTCAATTAATTCTTTGTATTTATCTTGCAGAGGTTTTGTTTCTTCATCTTTCTTCTCGCTTTCTTCGTTTAGCCTCTGGGTTTCCTCTTTCAACTCCTTTATTTCAACATCCTTTAAACTTACCTGAGACATAGCTTGCAAAAGGCTATCAACACTATTTACATCTTCCATCTGATTTGTACTTGTTTGTTTATGGGCTAGATTTGATAATTTACTTTTCAAATCTTCAATTTGACCTTTATAATTTGTTTTTTCTTTTTCCCAACTAGCCTCTTTTTCAACCATTTTTAATAATTTTGTTGTAACATCATTCACCTCTTTAGACAATTCCTCTTTCTCATGCTCCAACTGTGAAAATCCTCACAGTGGATCCAAAGAGATGATGTAAACCTCACAATGAAAGAATTTAGGAAAATAGAAGAAGAATAGTGTAGCAGAACATAGATCCAATGGAACTCAGATAGGAGCAGATTATTCACACATGTTTCATTAATCGGAATAGAAAACAGTGATGATACAATGCACAGGATTCGAATACCAAGGGTGTAATTCGAATTAGCCTGCATGGAGAGATCCAAAGATCACTGGAGAGTCATCGAAGCACAACTAGAAGTCTATCTCATCATCAGTGGAGTCATCAATGCACAAGTAACTGTCAACCATCAGTCAAACCGAGTCTAACTAAGTGTGGTAGGTGTAACTGGCACATGGAGGCACTAACTGAATGAAGGAGGCTCAATTGAGGGTGCATGAGGAGCTATCTGGAGTCAGAATGGGCAGTCTAGTCTCATGGGAGGTCCATCAGAGTGATACAGTCAGTTGAGAGTCAGTCTATCCTTAAATCAAGGAGAGAACTAAAGTTAACTCAACTAACTGAAGTGCAACTGGAGTGGTAGGTGAGAAAAGGCGCCCTTCTCAAGTGGTGGGTGAGAAGTGGGCGCCTCCTTGTCTAGGAGGGCTAAAACTGATCTGAGAGAAGCTCCCGGGGCTAGCTAACTGAGGGCTAGGTGCCGGGATTGATGACTAGGATGCATGCAATTGCATGAAAGACTGAAAATGTTGGTAGTACTAGGATGGAGTATAGGAATATCCTAACACCAACTTGGTCAACTCTGGTCCTTAGATAAACTGAGTATCTGGGATTTTCAATCCCTTCCTCAAGTCTTGGATTAATTTTTATTTTTCCTTTAACAAATTTTTCCCTACATTCCCCTCAGTGCCATTTCCAACCAAGTCCATTTGCAACTTACTTATTTGCTGTTGACGGGCTTTATTCTCTAGTTTTTCTTGTTTTAATTGATTATTCAACTTATCTACAACAACCCCTAATTTTTCAACCTCCAAAATTGCTTCCAAAAAATTAGCGTATATCACTTCCCCTGTCTGCATGTGTAATAGAATTTTATAAGGTGCAGTAATCTTTTTCAAATTGAACTTCATTTCTGTAATTTTGTCATTTGATGATCTCGCCAAATTCAATGTATTCTTTTTAACATCCCAACTGGTAACCATATTAACATCAGACTTAGCCAAACTTTTGACTTTAGGGAGTAATTGGAAAGTATGTTGAGACGAAGTATGCTTGTCTTGGTTGTACCTGCTAAACATATCCGCTCTGCTTAGAAATTTATTTACATCTCCTACTGCTTCGGCTTCTTGAAATGTATACTCTTGAACTCGGACTTCTGGTACTTCTTCATTTGTAAGTAACAACGTATCTTGTTGTTCATCTAACTTGGATTTTTCTTGTTTTTCTTGATCTCCACTTTTTGAGTCTGCTACATCCTAAAAACTTCTTTTCCCCCCGATGACCTTAGTACTTGTTGAAGTCTCTGTTTCTCCTGTACAATTTGTCAACCCCAATTCCCCTCCTTGTAGAGTTATATTCTCTTCACTCTCATATTGCAACCAATTTGCTTTTTCCGTCATTCCTTCTACTTCTTGATGAATGAAAGCTTTGGTGTGATTTAGCTATCGTCTTTTCGATGTGACATGAAAGGGATCATAATTGATAGCCACTTCTTTCTCAAAATTCATCTCTTCTAACATTTTCTCTGTGTACAGAACAGCATATTTATTTTTTACGGTCAACGAGCCTACTGGAAATGGATACTTGATATTGGTAGCTTTCTTAAAAAATAAAAAATGATTATCTTCCACAATCAGCTTTTGTCTAACAAACTCAAGAGAAAAGAATCTTAACGTAAAAAATGCTGGTAATATGTACAGCTGATGCTTGAAACCATATATCCTGAGAACCGTATTGTCTTTTGACATAAGCCAATCCCCAACAGCTAAATCGGGAGTCAACTGCATCAATGTTTTCATTTCGTGCAATACTCTAGGTAATCTTTCTCCAAATAACGTGTTATATATCTTTGATAACATGTAATTCATGTAATTAAACATGTTATCCTCCACTGGGTTTGTAAAAATTATCTTTGGAAAAAGTATTTCTTCTTGACTAGCGAACAAAATCATCTTCATCAAATGGGATTGAATTAAACCTGAACTGCCTCAAGCTGTGAAAGCTTGTCAACTGCGAATGAATCCTTTCAGCCAAAATTCTTCAAACCTAAGACGAGGTATTTGACTTCCTTTGACTTCAGATGAAGCAATGCTTATTTTAAACAACAAACTCAATTGAAATTCAATTACCCATGCATCTGTATCAAGACCTAAAAGCAAGGCCAACAGAGAAAGAACGAGATGGGTATTTTCATTGAAAAGACTGACATCTAAAGGATAAGGGGTTTCACTGACTTCCAAATTTGGTTTGAGGCACGAGGCCATGAAAATCTACTTTGTTTTAGTGAGCGACTGGTGATACAATTCCATGATTGACTTTTCGAAAAAACTCTCTGGTTCGGGCATTTCAGACGCAGCGACCTCTGAGGCATCTCTCAAAAACAAGGGTTCTATCCGACAGATAATTCTTATTTTTAGGGCATTCATGACAGTTCGTTCAGCTTTTGAATAGTTCAACGCACACCAGGACACAACTTCGGGGAATGAGACAATTTGGTCAGGACAAAATGACAAAAGGGAAGATTGACTGACTCTATGCACATCTAAACCTTCTTCTTGTAATTTCTTCAATTTAAACTCAATTTCTGCGACTATTAACCTAATTTAAGGCTCAAATACATCCTTGTCCCTATCTTCTAAAGCATACTTGGCTTTATCAATGTCACTACTTTGAATTATTTCCATCTTTTGCTTTTAAAAAGACTTAAAATACTATTAGTTTAAGTTTCGAGGCCCTACCTATCACTGACAACCAAGCACTTTGTTCTATTCTGTCTTTGTCTGCAGAGCCACTCGTCCAAAACCTTCCAACGCCGACAGTGCAAAGACAAATGTCATTTTTCGCATGTTTTTATGCTATATACAACTTGTTTTCTTTACCTATCCTGCATCTTTCCGGGTGCTCATTTCTCCTAGCCATTGATCTCACGTGCCATAATCTTAGCTGTCGGATTTCATGTCCTTTTCGCCGCTTGATAACTCCCTTTATCCTTGTCGTTCGATGCTTTTTATCTCTTAAATCTCAACCATTGGATCTTTGGTGGTAATCACATACAATACACCTTCGCGGCCCAAAAGGTGGTTTTTTAAAACAGTTTTACCAAATGCGGACAAGTCTTACAATTCCACGTGTCTGGTGGTTTCCCTTTTCGTGTCCGCTTCCTCCTTTATTCGCCATGCAACTTTGCCATGCGTTGATCATCTTAGGCCGTCGATCAATCAAAGGATAATCCAGACCACTTTTTTCTCTACTACATTTAACCCTTTTCGAGACTTGACTCCTTAACCACATGATTTCCCTCGTCTCATCTCAGTCGTCCACATGGTCATTAGTATACCCTTTTACTTCGGCGGTATCGCATCCTATCCCATTGGTTTTGCATACCATCTTCTTTGCTTGCGGAGCATTCTTTAGCCGCCACCTGTCCACCGGTATTTCCTTTCACTACCACCTACCTCCTTTTCCTCTCGCGCAACTTGGCCATGCAACATCAAATGAGGACCGTAGATCTCTTATCTGTGCCCAATCAACGATGCGATTTGCACAATGGTTAACCTTTATAATATTTTGCTTTCACACTATAGTCTTTTGCTCCTTTTTTCCTGTTTTGGTCATATTTTCACACTATCTTTTGTAATTTCTTTTGATTTTCTTGTACTTAATGCTTTCAAATTGATTCTTTTTCACACTTTAGCTCCTAGTCGTGAAAATAAAGACAATTTTGGCTTTCACCGGGCAATTTCTTAGCTCTCCGCCAATTACACTTTAGTACTTATGTTGTAAAAACTAGGTGCTAACAGCTATAAAGGCTAAGATTGAAAAGTTGTTGAAAGCTGGCTTCATCTATCCTGTCCCCTTAACAGACTGGGTCTCTAATGTCGTCCCCATTGCCAAAAAACAGGGCACCATTAGGGTTTGTGTCAATTACAGGGATCTTAATAAGGCTTGTCCCAAGGACAACTACCCTACCTTGTTTATCGACCAAATCATCGAACACTGTGCCGGGAGCGTCATCTTCTCATTTATGGATGGATTTTCCGACTACAATCAGATTGAGATCCATCCAACCGATCAACACAAAACTGCCTTCATCTCCCCGTGGGGTATGTTTGCATACCGTAAACTACCTTTTGGCCTTAAAAATGCTGGTGCCACATTCCAGTGGGCTATGTCTTATGCCTTTCACGACGTGAAGGACTTTGTAGAACCATATCTCGATGACCTTCCTGCTCATTCGCAATATTGAGAGTTCCACATTGACCATCTGATGGTAGTATTCCTTAGATGCAGGTGGTATAACATCTGTCTGAACCCTCACAAGTGCATATTTTGTGTTGAGTCTGGACGCCTCCTAGGATTCATTGTTTCTAAAGACGGTATTCGCATTGATCCATTGAAGGTGGAAGCCATCGTTGCTCTTCCACCCCCCACTGATATACCAGAACTACAAAGTTTGCAGGGGAAGGCGAACTACATAAGGCATTTTGTGTGTAATTCCGCCGAGAAAACACTGGGATAAATGCAGTTGCTGAAGAAGGAGGTTCCATTCATTTGGGATGAGTCTGCTCAACGATCCTTCGACAACTTAAAACACGCTATCACCCATGCCTCTATACTTCAACCGCCTAACTACCACAAGGACTACATCCTCTATCTTGACGCTTCCACTACCACCATTGCTATGGTCTTGGTTTGGGAAGATAGTAATGCCCAGGAACATGTGATCTATTACCTGAGTAAGGGTCTCATTGACTCCGAAACGCGCTATACACATGTCGAGAAACTCGCTCTCGCAGCGGTCATCGTTGTCCAAAATTTCAATCACTACATTCTCCTCAGCACTACCACAATAATTGCCGACTCTAACCCTATGTACCACATTCTCATGCGTCAGGTACTAGGGGGCAAGTATTCGCGTTGGATCGTCACTTTCCAAGAGTTTGACCTCTAATTTGAGAAGGCTAAGTCTAAAAAATCTCTGGTATTTGTGGAGCTGATCTGCAACCTTCCCCGTACGGGTACGGAATCTGAGCCCATGGACTCTTTGCCCGATGAGTCCTTGTTTCTTATGAGTACTTCTAACCCATGGTATGGGGATATTACTTTGTATCTCCAAACCCAACGGTTCAGTCCTCAACTATCTTGCGACAACCGTCGTCGTGTGCGTCACCATGCAAAGTAATACTTGATCATTGGTGACACCCTCTATCGTCGTGGTGTTGATTCAATCGTCCGATGCTGTCTAACCCACGAGGAGGCTGAACACGTTCTGAATGAATGTCACTCTGGGGCTTGTGGAAGTCATCTTTTTGGGATGGCTATGACCCAGAATATATTGCGCACTAGATACTATTGTCCCTCGATGTTCAAAGATTGCATTGAAGCGGTCAAGAAGTGTCCTCCCTATCAGCTTTTTCATCACAAAAAGCACTCACATCCAGCCCCACTACATCCTGTTATTGTCATCGGCCCCTTTGCAAAATGGGGCATATATTTAATGCATTGTAAGCCTACCTCAGCCGGGGGGCATGGTTATGTCATCGTTGTCGTTGACTATTTAACCAAGTGGGTCGAGGCTATGCCTACATACAACGAAGACAACAAAACTGCCGCACTTTTCATGTTTAACCATATTATTGCACGATTCGGAGTCCCACAAGCCATCGTTACTGATCATGGATCCCATTTTTAGAAAAAGATGGTAGATGAATTGAGCGCCATATTGGGTTTTTGCCATGAGAACTCAACTCCATATTACCCACAGTCCAAAGGACAAGTATAGGCCATCAATAAGGTCTTGAAAACCATGATCCAACGGATGGTGGGGACACACATGTCTAACTGGCACAATATGCTTTTCTCAGCCCTTTGGGCATACCGAACTTCTGTGAAAACTGCCACTGGTTTCACACCCTTTCAATTGGTCTATGGACTAGAGACAGTGCTACCGATAGAGTGCGAGATTCCATCGTTAAAAATCGTTGTCGAACTCCTTCCCAATACCACCGTCGAGGAAGAACGTTTCCTCCACCTAGCGAAACTCGACGAAACCTGCTGTGACGTCGCCTTGGCTAACGAAGCTCATAAGAAGCGCGTCAAGGCCTAGTATGATAGATCCGTCGAGCCTCGTGCTTTCAACGGGGGTGATTTGCTCCTCACATACGACCACAAACACGATAAGTTGGGGGAAGGCAAGCTAGAGTCCATGTGGCACGGTCCATATGTGGTGAAACGAGTATTGGAGAAAGGAGCATATGAACTTGAAGATTATGATGGTATATCTTTAGGGGAGCCTCGCAATAGGATCTTCCAGAAGCGGTACTATGCTTAGGTTTTTATGCATGAGTACCGTGTATATATTGTACATGATATGTGTTTTGTGTGGTGTGATGCTTTGATTGAGTGTGCTAGGATCTTGTTTCTATGATTATACCATGTTCTGCCTGGATGTGCAGATGGAATCATGTGTTGGATTTGCGGACGACGCCAGTCGGCATACCTGTAACCTCACTTCGGTAGCTTGGGTGCTTTACTCTCCTACCGGCGAGCTTATTAGTTCAGGAGGAAGTTGTCTAGGGTACGCAACCAATAACGCCGCTGAGTATCACGTGGTGATTGGAGTCTTAATCAACGCTCTTTCCCTAGGTATGAACCATGTTGCGATTCACCTTGATTCACAACTAGTGGTCTCCCACCTTAACTATATTTACGCTGTCCGTGACCCTACCCTGCTCCGTCTATTCTGACGAGTACGTCTCCTAGAGAGGTCATTGGAGTCTGTTCAATACCTTCATATTCCTAGAGAGATGAACACTATTGTTGATTCATTGGCAAATTTATTCTAGATTGGTACATTGCACATACGTAAAACATCCAAAAGATACGAAAACAGACATAACATGTAAACAATGTATAGGCAACACATGTACAATATCCCATAATCATCCATAGAACACTGTTTATAGAGCCGCAAATAGAGTTTTATATATATATATATATATATCATGTCGGTACAAATACAAAAAGTGGTATTGATACAAAAATCTGAAGCTCATGAGCTTTCAGTAAGAGTTATCTCTACAAAAATATGAAGTCCACGACTTTCGGTGTAATACAAATATGCATGAGCCTAATCCCTAGGATGCTCATGATAGATGACTATAGCCCTAGCCACCTTCTTGAGTAACATGCCAAAACGCTCAAATACGCCCACTGTATATCGTTGGTAGCAACGAGGTAGCTCATGGACGCATGGATCCGGGATGTCAAGAGTCAACTGTTGGAGGTTCTCCTCCAGCTCATCCAGATCCTCCATGGCATCACAGTATGCAACCTCCATCTCCTGTACTGCTCCTCTCCGCGCAATCGGAGAAGTGCCCGTTGGACGGGATGGACCAACGTCTGCATAAACATATACAAATCATCAGTACTACACCAAAAACATAAAAAAATCATAAAATGAAAAACACAACATAGTTGTCGTTCTTACCTATGTCTCCCCACTGCGCGCCCTCGGGAAGCACCAAGTCTAGGTCTCCTCTGAAATTGACACCCTCGTAGGGGTAGTCCTCCACCTTGAAGAGTTGTCCCCTCAACCAGCTGAAGAAAGAAGGACCATAACTGATGATGGGTCCCCCACCGCCGTGACGGGCCATCACCTCAGACCATTGTACCATATGTGGGTCCCTCAAATTCAACTGATCTAGCTCAAGCTGTGGGCGCATATGTGGAACCCACTCTAGGAAGAACGAGACCACAACTAATGCATATCCGAACTGATTCAGCTCACCATGTCGACATTTGGTGAGCTGCTCTCTGAGAGATACGAGGAGCCCCTCACACCAGTTAAAAACCGTGGGAGCCATGCACTCCTTTGCGTATAGCATATGGGCCTTGCTGGCCAAGTGAGGTGCTCTACTACCTGCTACCCTCTCGATGGTGAACAGGGTTGTACGCAGGTGACGATCCCTCACATCTTTGATGGGGATCTTCCCACCAACTGTTTATGTGCTAGGATGGCACCATTGGGCCACTACATTCTTGGTGGTCCGATCACTCCCACATGATCCTATCAGAGACAAGGGATCCCCCCCTCGGGACAACCCTGTAAGAAAATAGATATCCTTGATATCTATAGTTAATGTATGCACACCGACTCGGAAGTACTGTTGCTCAAGATCCCAACATCGGATCAAGTATTCTAGTAACGGTACTTGGGCCCTCATGCCTTGGATGTGGAAGTATTTGAGTAACTCGCAATTCCAATGCATTGAGGGTCATTTTCCGCTTGGGCATCATCTATTTCATGCTCTCTTTCCCGCCACTGGACCATCTCTGCCACCTAAATCTATCCATACATAAAAAAGACACTCATTAGAAGTGGGTCCAACTACCCAACTCCTCATTTTTTTGCTTGTGCATGAGTTCATGGAGGCATTCGACATCGGCGCACCTCGTCCGTATGGACAGGGCACCATCAGCGCACGATGTCCCCATAGGTTTTGCGCCAAGAGGCCCTCGGCGCACATCCCGAAAGGGAGAAGTGCGCCGAGCCAAGGGCGCAATTTCCCCCATTCACACAAGCCAAAAAATGGGAAATTGGAAGTAAAAATCAAATCTACTCCGATGACATTGTAAAGGGAAAAGTTTAGGGTTACCTGACACCGACGACACTGAAAATGATTGACCGGAGCTCCTGTGATCAACACTTGAAAAACGGCTTCAGAATGGTATTTTCACCTCCCAACTTGGTAAAAACAAATAGTAATTAGATTTTACTATTTACCCCTATTTTATATATTTGGAAAGGAATATTCCTTTTTTGATTCATTCTTTGTGGGTTATTTTGCTATAGTTGGGATTATTTTTGTGTCTATATACCTGATTGATCATTTTGACCTAGTTTTTTGAAGTCCACAGGTGAAGTAAAGTGTTGTGTTTAACTTTTGATCGTGTTTGTGGTTATTCTACGCCTATTACCAGGTGTGAACAACTCTTCGAGCGTTTTTGTGTTGATATTCCGCTCGTGAAAACTAAACATTAATGACACCGAGCGTACTCTTTGTTCCTTCTCGTGCTTATAAAACAATGAGTATAAGTTACCGAGTTATCTTTTATCACTTTTTTCGGGCTCGTAAAACTCCTACGAAAAAGTGACCCCACAGGAGTCTTCCTTTAAGCTCTTTTCAGGCTCCCTAAATACGAAAAGATCACCAAGCGAGCTTGATGCTTTCACGCTTGTAAAAGTATCTGAATGATCGTCTTCCTAGTGATAGTTTACCCCTTTTTGGGACCAGGATGTACTATATATGAAAAAGGAGCACTCCAACCAATCATGACTGGAAGAGTTCTCTCTCACATTGTTTTATCCTTTTTTCAGGTGAGGAGACTAACTTTTACAAAAAAGAAACTTTTGGAGTCTTCTTTAGTTCTTTTCAGACTCTTTAAACATGAAATGACGCCGAGTTTCCCTTCTTTGGACTCGTTAAAAGCTAACATAGAAGGGCCCGTTTTGGGACGAACCCTTCTGATCCGAGGTTCGTAAAACATTTGGGATTGGACTCGTCCGAAGGATGAGCTACACCGAGCATATGTTTACCTTCCTCAAGCTCGTTAAAAAAAAAAGAGGTACTCATCAATCATGATGGGGAAAAGGGAAGATTGTGTGTAACACTATAATTTATGGTAGTACATAGTGACTCTTGAACATGGCACTCATTTGCATATACATTCAGTACTTGGGTAATCCGTTTGTCTTCAAGTCACGCCGATTCCGTGAATCTTGTTACTCCTTTGGGTCATCCAAAGAATGTTTCCATCATCAATTGCATTAGGGGATCAATATCATTCTCGTTATGTCAATACTACCAAGTCATGCCATGCTCATGTTCAAGAGACAGTTGTAATTCACTATATGCAGTCATACTTACCTTCTATCATGTTGGTCGTCCTTGAGTCAGTCTCACACATTATTGTCAGATTCACTTCAAACATCTATGATCGTGTTTTGTGTCGATGATGGGGGATTCATCATGGCCCTCCTTCGATAGATTCATCCTTATCGACTTCAACACATCATCCGAGGATTGAATCTAGAAACCAATCAAGCACCCTGGGCTTGCATGCCTCAATGGCAGGTTACCTCACTTTCAACATGAGTTTACATCATCGACTCTTGATTGAAAGATCCCATTGAGTGTTCGACCTCAACTCATTGATTCATATTCAATGGTATGTACTGTGATACCTTGGGGATCATTGACATCATTGGTGATTTTCCCTCACGCTTGTTAACGGTATACATCAATAACCGGTAATCAAGTGTTTTCTACCATGTTCGACTTCAAGACATTTGTAATCACATGGTTAGATTCGTATCATTTGTGGGTTCAACTTGAAGACCCCGGGGAAATCATATCTTACCCAGGTTGCGATGGATATTGTTTGAGTCATAATACATGGATCCACATTTGTATTGGTCATGGCTGTGTTATCATCTCATCGTGGATCTACGATTGTGTCCAGTAGCCATGATTGTGTTCAGTCGGTCCCTGCTACCATGGATCTGTAGTGTATTGGTCGACAGCCATGTTATGAGTCATGTGAGACTAGTATCTTAGAGTCAGTTGTACTGCAGTAGCTTCTTCCGTCCAACAAGTCCTTGCCGTCAATCCTTACAAAGCATTTCACCTGTCTTACTTTACTAGCTTCACGCTTTGGGGGGCATTATGTTATACCAAAATCTCGTCATCATGAGCCATGTATCAACTCAGTGCCTCAATCCCTGAAGTTTCCTTGGCTAAAACATCATTGAGCAAGTTGTTGACCTTGTTCCCCACCTTTCCTAGTGATGTTGGCGCACCTTGCTGCCTAACAAGGGGCACCAAGCCTGGCTGACGCCTGATGCACCCTGGCATACTGCGCCATTGGCTCTTTCTGTCCTCATGCAGACTGCACCGACCCTTCCAGTCACCTGTTGTCTTCATGCAGAGTGCGCCATGGTTGGTTAGAGTGGATAACAAGGGGATTCGAGCGAATTCTCGAAGCTGGGTGACATGGATACCTATCCCTAATTGGTAGGAACAACTGCTATTTGGATCCTAACCTAATGGGAAGATCCCTTCGACCTCTCCCCCTAATCCTCAACCTACTCTATCCTCTTAGCCTTATAAATAAAACCTCTATCTCCATTGAGAAGGGAGGAAGGAATATAGCACTTACATGCTGGTGGAATTGCCCTAGGTGATCCCCATTCATCTCTTGGGAGGCACACACACCCTCTGGAGGTTTGGATTGGACTGTTGGAGAAAGGTACAACATTAAGGCTTGGGTTGTAATCATCACTCTTCTATGTATTTCCCATTTATTTACAGTAATATAATCTCTTTCCATAAATGTCTTTGTGTTAATGATATTTAGAGCTTTCTTCCTTAACTGTTAGCTTAGATCAATTAGTGTTTAGATGTGCTTTTATTGTTTGTCTATCTCTATATGCTTGACAGGGTTTTGCAGCTCTAGATCTGAAGACTGCGAAGCTTGGAGTGACAAAGAGGAGAAGGATTCACGAATTTGAAGGTAAGGCATCCATCTACTTTAATCTCTGATTGATATAGGAAAGTAGACCTATATTCTGTATTCATTTGTTCTAGATCCACCTGGACTAGGGAGATCACGCTCGCGTCCGCTCGAGTAGATTATCCATAAACACCTTTTCTTTCCCATCTCAAGGGTTACCTGGCCTCTTAGGTTGGAGCACAATCCTCTTACCTCTTCTCCAAAGATGGGCATACCAAATTCTTACTTTGGCTTCCCCAAGCACTCCTACACCGTCTTCCTTTCATTTCTTTATAATATCCTTGTCAAATCACGATATGAAGAACTCTGGGATTATAAGTTGGTAGTATCATCTATATTTTGTTGGTAGTATGCTCATATCTTAACTTATAGTTACTATTGTAATTGGTATATATGTTCATTTGAAGCATTTTATAGGATATACTGTTCATAATCAATGGCTAGAAGTTCATGGTTTCTTCTCATCCAAGATTTCTTCATCTCCCCTTTATTATATATTGGCATTTCCTCATTAGATGTAACACGAATTTGCATGTTTGATGAGGTAGAAATTTCCTTCGAGTTATGTTGTTCATTTGCCATATCCCATGCTTGCCTCTCTTTGACTGCTTGTTAAACATGTTCATACTCCATTTACACTACCTTGTTGCCCTTCCTCCAAGATTGGCTTCTTGCCCTTACCTTGATACAGTTGTATGGTTCTTTGCCATATAGAGGGTAATGCATACATTGTTGTGGGCTGGCCTTTGGGTACTTAGAGAATCAAGGGAAAGTCTTGATCTTTGGGGTCTTCTACACTTATATAATCCAACACCTCATATTTGTTCTTCCATCACTTTTCACCACTCATTATTTTTAGCCTAGTCTTTTTAATTTGTTTTGAATTATGGTTTACTACAATGAATCCTTTTAAGTATGAATGCTTTTCCTCCTTCCATTCTAGTTGGTTCATTGGACAATTTCGGGCCAAACTCTTGTGTGCATGGCATTGTTTACATCTACAATGCGATAGCTTCATTTTTACACAAACCCTAGCACAAGTTGTGTATAGTTTGTTCTTGGTAGTTTTTTAATGAGATTTCATATGGAGTTCCTTATTTATTTTAGTGTATTATCATGTCAGAATTCTAAAGGAAGAGAGTATAAGGGAATGCATATCAGGGCTTTGCTAAGGTTCTCCTCAGATCATAAGAGATGACCAATCAAAGTTTTTTTTCCAAAATTAGATAGACATCTATTAAAACAAATCACTGATGTTGAATTTGAATAGTTTGATTCTATTCCCACCAGTGAAGATAATATTGAGCACGAGAGTGTGGTTTTATATGATCTTTAGGAGGGGCCTTTCTTTGTCCCCCACCATCCTCATTGATATATACCTCCTCAATATGGTATAGACACTCTTACTCTTGGGCAGTTGGATTCTTTCCCTTATGGCCACCTCTCCTCAGGCAATTTCCCCGCAAGAAAACTTGCAAAATCATTGCCACAAATCTTATTTTTTGTTCTTTCAACTCTTGTGAATGTTTAATGACACCCTGATTCAACTTATTACATAAGTATAGAACTTGAAATCAATTATCACATGTGATTAATAATTCCTCTACTCTTTAACCAATTATCTTTAAATAATATAAAATGGAAACTAAAAGCAATGAGGTTTCCAAAACCAACTACTCTTAAACTAAGAGGTATCTATTAGATAATGGTCATTTTACCAACAAGTTGAATACTTAATTACAAGATAAAGATACAAACTTACTTGATCTACCACTCCCACTATACAAAACATATACAACCACTTAACTTGTGGTGGGTGAGATAGGCTACAAGTTAAGTGCCACAACAAGTTATCCATGCATAAACACTAGTTGTTTATATATATATATATATATATATTTTATAATTATTTATTTGAAATTTATAATAATGACCATAAAATCAACCAGTACACTTGTCTCATTCTCCTCACTCCATAAAAACATAAATACTAATCCACCCCAATTCTAAAATATAAACACTTATTAATATAAAAATATAATAAACAACAAACTAAACAAAATCAAAATTAACCATAAATACATTCCATACCTTCCATCTTAATATCATCTCAATATCAGGTTTACAACTTTATAATTCTATCCAATATGATTTAATTTACTTTACACCTTTATAATCCAATCCAATCTGATATAATTTACTTCTATGTGGTTCTAATCCAATCTGATATAATTTACTTCTATGTGGTTCTGAAGAAAAAACAATTCAAAATACCCAAACACATCAACATAATACACGATGTCTTTAAATGGCTGCTAGGTAAAACGCAAGAACCAATTCCTTTATTTATTTATAAAAATGGCACTTTTCTCCCGTTCTCTGGTCAGTGACAGTGTTACATATTTAATGCATGAGATTAGATATAAAGAGCTAAATTTACGCCTTGAAATTTTAATATTTTGTTGAAATTTATGCATCTTGGGTTGTGTTTGAGAGCCACTACAACACCATGCAAGCTTTCTCCTCCTCCTCCATCACGCCGCCTCCTTCGCTCCATATATTCATCATCTCCATATAAATCATTCATCCTCCCATGATTGACGACAAAGCTGCTGCTGTTTCTTCTTCTCTGCTACCAATTCCCAGGTCTTATATTCAGCTTGAGGGGAGTTAGCACAGTCCAAGGATTTGCATAATCCCAACCCTCTTATGGGTAAACTCCGCTCTCACTTTTCATGCAATGCCATCAGATTCTTTTGCTGGATATATCTTTTTAAAATCCACGGATTCATCTAGGGCTTCAAATCTATTTTCTTTGGGTATTCTGTAAAATCTTGGATAAATTTAATTGAGATTGATCGTTTAAAACTGATCACTAATTGCAATTAAGAGGGTTTAGGGTTTTAATTTTCTTGAGAGCTGAGGTTGATTTTCATTTATACATTTAATTTAATTTAATTAAATTATTATTTTTAAATTATAAATAAATAAAGCTGTTCTTGCTTCTGGAGTCTGATCAACTAAGAACAACGCCTGTGAATTTGCAATTTATATGAAATGAATTTAGATACATTATATTCAATTGATTAGTAGATGGGGTTTTAACTTTTGTTTGCCTGTTTGCTGGGAAACTGAAATAATTTTTATTAAAATGTAATCAAAAATAAATTTACCATGGGTTTTAAGTTGTTTGAATGGTTGATCTTTTTTGGAAGCTTGTCATTAAATTATTTATTAATGTTGGCTGTTGGACGCTGGGATTTTTTTTTGGCATGGAAGCCATTTTTTTTCTTCCATCTTTCTGATCAAAGACATTGCTTGTTCTACTTCTTAGCGTTAGGGGTCTTGGACAGCGGGTGATCTTGGTTGGGCATATAGCATAGACACAAGCATCAGTTTCTTACTGATTAGCCTATTTCTTTTACTTTGGGCTTTTGGTTATTTACTGTCTTTTTTGGTAGATTAAAAGATACTTTCTGTATCTTTTCCATAAGAAAACACACATTGTTTTCTGGCTCTCTCAGGAGCTTTGTTAAAATGACAAATAAACCAGAGGTCCACACTTGTCTGTTGGGTTTAAAACCTGAGATTAAATTAGCAGTTGCCTCTCTTTTCTCTCCACAGATGTTTTATAGGACACCAAGCCGATCCTTGATCTCTTGCTTGGAAGTAGAAATTATTGTTGGCATTTTTTCTGAATATCAGGATGCAGGAAATAACTTATTCACCACTCACAAACTCAACCCCATGACCTGAACAACCAGTTAGTTTAACCAACTCAGCTGCTGACTTAATTTTGCCCTTTTACTGTTAAAATGAACTTTTATCTATTTGCTTTTAAAGCTGTGTGATTGTTTTAGGAATTTTGCTTGTTTGTTGCTTCATGACAAGGGTTATTATGAGTTTATCTGGGTAATTTTTGCTTGGAGCTTCAGTTAGTTGACATTCAAAGTTATCAATCATAATCTATGATATTGAATCTCTTTTGTTTGTTGTGGAGTGGCGTTTCTGGGACAGCTAGTCCAACTGGTTTTGCCTGTTTTATGTTCATGGATCGAACTCCAGATGTTGGCTTTGTGGCTTGTTGGTGGCAGCTTTGGAGTTTGTAGAGCTGGCTTCATTAGCTGTAGCTTCCTTTGTTTTACATTTTTTGGTAACTTGATATGAAAGGTGGCAAGGAACAGGACGACGAAGAGTTTGAGATGCTTTTAGGGGAAATTCCGACTGCAACCGCTGCACCTCCACATCTGGAGGAGGTTCAGAGAACCGATGAGTCTCCAAAAAGAGAAGCTGTTTTACTGCAGCAGAATGCCAGGAAGTCTTCTACTCCGGCAACTTATGATGACTTTTATCAGGATTATCAGGGAGTAAAGAATCTGTCTGCATCCCCTGGAGGCACCATTGTTTCTGTTTCTCCCATGTCATCCAGCTGTTTTCCTGCATTTTATGGTGGCCTATCTTTCAATGGTTCTGGTGGTGGAAGTTCCTTACAACTTCAACCAGATCAGCAGCATACTAGAGTGCAAGGAACGGTGCATGCAGAGACCAATATAGAACAAGGGCAGTTGCAATCCAATGTCTCCATACATCACAATGGAATTTCCTTGCCAACCAAGCAAATATTTGTAGACAATCAAGCTTTGACAACTGCATTTGGAAATCTAAATTTTAAAGAGGATAAGGTGTTAAGTCAGAGTATCCAAACATCTGGACAACCTGGAGATGGAAGGTATGGCAGTCCTGTATCAGTGAATGGACAAGCTCCAGTAATTGCTGCAAAAGTCTATTCCCATTTTGATGTAGCGACTACTTCAGTTCCTGGACAATTGAATGGGGTTGGCTCCTTGAATTCCCTGGGTTCTCTATCAAACGCATCTTTGTTGAATGTGCATGGCATCAGGTATCCTTCTCAGCATAAAAATCTGACTGGATTTTTCCAAGCCACAGGGAATGATATGTCAAACCCAGCAATGAAGAAGCTTTTAAAGCCTAATGGTTATGGTACAAACACTCGTGGGAATAATTTGGGCTCGCCAATTGATGGTCTTAATGTGGAATCATATGATCGACAAACACCAATTCCATTATATTCTGCAGCAGTTGCTCCACCACCTGAAATGCCAGGCTTCCAAATTCTGCCAAATGCATCTATATCTGGGGCAGAAGTGCTTTCCCCAGTCTCAGGTTTGCCACAACAATATTACATGGAAACTCACATTGGATCATTCTTACAACCTCAACCCCAACAATGTGGGCCTCCTGTTCCTGCTCTTCATTCACAAATAAATAGGATGCACCTAATGTGGCAGCATATTGAGGAAGAGAGGTGCAGGAGGATGCATCAGCAATACATGTTGCAGCATGTCCAGACTCAAGCACTGGGACACATGCCAAATCAGACAGCTGCTGGTATCATGGGAGGTTCTTTAGACCAGACGTTCAGACAGCAAGGTGTGCAGCCTTCAATGACAATTTCCCAACTTGAACAACCCTTGTATAAATACCAGCAGGGGTTGCCCACAGTTGAGAGAGATTGGAATGCCAATTTAATTCCAGGTACTGTGGGGGCATCGACCATTAATTTCACAGACTTTCCATGGCAAAGTGGAAATATTTGTCGCTACCATGCTCAAGGTTTCTGCGGTAGAGGAGAAAGCTGCCCCTTTTCTCATAGCCAGGCGCAAATGGTTGCTAGTGGGAGAATTTCCGAGCCTGGTAATATTTTAACCAAGGATACTTCTGGGGTTGCAATTTTGAATGGAGAGGAAAAGCCAGTCTTTCCTGAAAAGATTTTGACTAGAAATCAGTCTCGAGGTGTAAACACTGTTAGGACCATTAATCTGAATCCAGCAGGAGGAAGGAAGGACTCCCTGAGCAATGGAAATGGCAGTGGAAGAGTATTGTCTGATGGGCATCATTCATCTGTTTTGCGGGTCGGGTCTTTTCAACTAGACAATCAAGGGCATTCTAGAGAACTTTCACCTGAGAATACAGACTTTGACCTTATTCCTAGGTCATTATCTAGTTCTCAACAACAAGTACTACTACCTAAGTATACTTCCTTAGATGAGGTAGAAGGTCGAATCTATTGTATAGCCAGGGATCAGCATGGCTGTCGTTTTCTACAAAAGAAGTTTGACGAAGGAAGGCCAGAAGATGTGCAGAAAATTTTTATTGAGATTATTGATCACATAATTGAACTTATGACTGATCCTTTTGGGAATTATCTTGTGCAAAAGCTTTTGGAAGTTTGTAATGAAGATCAGAGATTGCAAATTCTTCATGCAATAACTGGCAAACCTGGAGAGCTTGTCAATATATCACTCAATATGCATGGGTGAGTATCATTTCTTTAAATGAGCTATGAGTTGATTCTTGTTTTTGGTGCAAAAAAATATTGAAGGGATATGAGCAAAATCAATTACTTTTAGCTAGGTGGTTACAACGTTGTTGTTAGTGTGCAAATAACAGGATGTTTGATTAATTATCACAGCTGGTTTTTGTTAGATATAGATTCTCTGACCCATGATTCAATTTGTATATGTTGGCGGGGCAGAACTCGTGCAGTACAAAAGTTGATAGAAACACTTGAGACTCCAGAACAGGTTTCTATGGTTACATCATCTCTTATACCGGGTGTTGTGACCCTGATAAAGGACCTTAATGGTAATCATGTTGTGCAACGTTGCTTGCAGTGCCTTGGCAATGAAGACAGCCAGGTAATAATCCTATTCCCTTCCAAAGAACCCTCTAGATAACTCAATGTTTCCTTTAAAGAAAATGTCTTGATTGTTTTAGTCAGATCAGTATGGTCAAATAGGCCTTCTGACCAGAGTTTTCAAATAAAAGATTACGGTTCCATTTTTTACAATGTTAACATCTTTGCAATAGTTTTGCAAGTTCTTTCAATTAAGGGATTACGGAATTTTCAAAAACTGTTTTGTAAATTATTTCAATCAAAAGATATCTTTGAATATCTTCCTATGACTTGCTTCCCTTCATGCGTTCTATGTGGCCCTCAATACATTTTCAAAATATCTAATATAAGTCTTGTATTTCTTGTGTTTATAGATTAATTTTGGAGTTTCATAACAATAAGTTGTACTTTTTGTACAAGGAAGTTAAAGTACTATTGGAAAATGTGCTAGCGGGTGGTATATGGCTGTAAATCATGTGACAAAAGAATCTCTCATGGCAATATGTGCAATCATTGATACTGTAATGCACTGTAACTTCTAAGGTGGCTATGTCCTCTCCTTCCCCTATTGCAGTTTGTTGAAACTTGATTGAAACAGATTTTGTTGTTTACCGGGCTTGATGTTTATGTTGGCTATGTGGAGCTATATTTTGTCAAATTTACTGATTTCAGATATACACTAAGTGCTTGTACAATTTCACAATGTTGCTGGATATCTGTAAAGCTTGTTTGGATTTTGCCAAAAGTCTGAGCTTTCTAAAATGCCTTTTTCACCCTGCCAAGTTCTAAGACTACCACAATCTCTGGAGGCCCTGTTATCCTCAGATGAATATGGAGAATTGATACATTTAAGCCAATGTTCCACCAAGTTTCCGGGATGATGGGACATGGGAGTGGGGAAATGCATCCAGGGGATATGTAGAAACACCCCTCAAATTTTAGGGAACGCCATAGGGGATGTCGGGGTCTTCAACATAGAGGACCCCACCCGAAATACTAATGAATTTAAATTAGAACATATGAAACTTGAAACATAAAGGATAAATTATTGCAATTTTATAATCATACATATAACCATGTAACGTGATAATTAATAAATCATAAATCACGATTCATAAATTATCTATAGACTAGCACAATTGTATGTCTCACTATATTAAGAAAATTAAAAAATCAGAGGACTGCCTTTGCAAGTTTAGAGGCATAAATTATATTTTCCCCAGTACATTTTTGTTAAAATCATGACAGGAGTTCAACAGTCAACACCACCAAAATCTGGGTACATAGAGGGCTTGGTGTTCTTGCTTAAGCATCAATCCCATACCCTCATACATGATAGAATCCAATGGATTCGCTGCAATCTGGCCAATCCTGAAATCCTGAACACTGTTAAATTTGCTGAATATTGAATGGGATATAAAGTTTTACTTTCTCCATATGAAGTCTGATGAGGTGGGAACCACTTCCAAACATCCTGAAACAATTAATGGTAATGTTAAAAATTTAAGTAAAATGAATCAATGATAGAAAAAAGAAGACAAGGAGAATGTTGGAGAATTTCAACAAGAAAAGAAAAGATAAAGGAGAATGTTGGAGAATTTCAACTAGAAAAGAAAAGATAAAGGAGAATGCCAACTTTTATTTTAAGAATTCAATATTACCAGTAATTACCAAGGAGAATGTCAACTTTTACTTTAAGAATTTAATATTACCAGTAATTACCAAGGAGGGGGGCTCCAAACAACGAGCTTTGGTAAAAAGGGATTGTGGGGGCATCTCAGTTTTTGAGGGGAATGTTCCTCTAGTATGTTTTCTTGCATCCCCCCCCCAAAAAAAAAGGGGATGCGGGGGAACATCCCCTTTGGAGTACCCACGTCTTGGGAGCGTGGAGAGCATGGGAAGCATGTTCCCTACTCTCGGGAATGCATCCCTATATAACACTGATTTAGGCATTGAACTGCTGCTGTTCTTTTATGATTTTTTTTTGTGTCTTATGGTTAATGCATTCATTCATTTTGGAATTATTTAACTTCAGTCATAGTATGAGATAATTTAAATGTTTGACTGGAAATATATACTTTCCCAAACTTTGACCACCCAAATTGTGTTTTTTCAGAATTCTCTTTGGGCCATTGCTACTCCATGGATCTTAAATGTTCCTCCCTGTGGGGCGACAGAAGTAGAATGTATAGAAGTCATGGTAGATTACAATCTACTTTTGATTTTTTGTGATTTAATCTCTTTATGGGGGTGATATAACTAAACCTTTATACTAGCTGATTATTGTCAGTTGTTAATTACCACCTTTAAGAAATGAGTATGTTGACTTGATATAATTCATGTCGTCTTCCTTGTATGATGAACAACTTGGACGTGGATTCTATTCTGTCATTTTTTGATAGTTCACTTTTTCATTAAGGCCATTTTCTTTGCAACAGATAAGGGAATGGTTATTAGTCTATATATCCCTATGGATATTTTTGATCAAACACATTAAACGTAAACATGATTGCAGGGGTTTAACCTTGGACAACAAGCGTAGACTTTAAAATACTAGTTTTTTCTTTGTTGTAAGCTAGTACCCATGGAGTTTCGAACTGGTGACCTAACACAAGGAGTGCCTCAACAGTACACCCATTCACCCATGGAGTTTCGAACTGGTGACCTAACACAAGGAGTGCCTTAACAGTACACCCATTCACCGTCGATTCTAAGCCCCGTGGGCTTAGTCTTTAAAATATTAGTTAATTGTTTGACAGAATATCAGAAGCTTTTCCACTCTTGACTTAAGAATGTGGGGCTGTATATGTTATTGTTCTGCCTGTTTTCTGTCCCAATAACCATCTCCCTGAATCCTCATCATGCTCCAAGAGTTGTAAAGTGGCATTCTACTGCTCTTGACCTTTTCACATTCTCTATCTGCTTTCTCTCCTTCTCATTCACTCTCTCAGATGGGTTGAAGTACTTCATCCTTGTAACCACACTCACTCAACATTAGCCACGGCTATCGAACCACCCGTGACTAATGTTAGGTGGGCAGCTTATTAGCCAACACTAGGGGTGAGTTCTAATAACATATGCCAACTAAACAGTCTAGAATTTGAGTTCTATGTTTTAGTAGATGATATTATCTAGTCACGACTACCAATAAAGGGAGAATGTGAAACATTATAACAAGATTGATGTTTGTTTGTGTTATGATCCTAAGAGAAAGCAAGAAAGTATGCAACCAGACAATGTCTATGGGGTGGGTGTCTATGCAAGCAAAAGAGTTGGAAAGATTGTAGAAGACTCAACTAGAAACATGCAATAGTAGCAGTGGATTAGTATAACAGGTTTATAATATTTCAGAAGCAGCAATTTAGACTCTTAGAGTACTGGAACAAGTTGACAACTATTCGAAAAGTTATGAAAGACAATGTGGCAAATTTTAAAATTGAATAGTTGATCATAAGGTTGTGAAAATGTTCAAAACTTCAAACCTTAATTTTATTGAGAAATGTACTCTTTAATATTATATAAGACAAAATAAAGCTTTCCTAAGGCGTGGATTCCAACCTAGGCCTAGAGTCTCCAAGCTGCAGTATGGATGGCAGATGCTGCACCTGGCTCAAGAGTTAGTCCTTCAAAGACCGCCTACATTAAAGTATTCCAAAAAAATGATCTCTCTTGAGTTTTAGGGATCAACTTATTCTTTCATCTCTTTCTTCCTTGCATGCAGGATAAATGGCTTTACATGCATGAATGATCTGTTTAACTTTTGCCACATAGCAAGATTCTTATTGCCACTTGTGGGGCAATTTCTTTTTGTAAACCAAATTTAGTATGAGTTGTGGCAATAGATGTCCCACCACCCTAATTTAACAGAAAACTCCAGTGACTAGCATAAAATACCAATGACTAAAATGAAACTTTGATGACTGATATAAAGTGCAAATAACCAACATAAAGTACTTTATCTTAAGCATTATGATAGTGCCACCTCCTTGAATTACTTTTCCCTGAGTAAATGGATTGCTGGGTGGTCAAGTACTGGGGGACCTTCCCATGTAGAATCTTTTGAGGGGCAGATCATTCCACTGAAAATGGTTTTTCAAGAACACTTTCTGTCAATTTTTGCCCTCCAATAGCCAGAACACATTTTGAAACTATAGTAACTTTGTCCTCGTCATCTAAAGGTGGCAATGGAGTTGAGATTTCAATGCTTTTTTCTACTGCTTTCTTCATGCATCAGATATGGAAGGTGTTATGCGTTTAAGTTTGTGCCAATAACTCAGAGTATATGCCCTACTCCACTCTTGTTAAATGGTTTATAAGGACCTTAGTATCTAGGTCTTGGTTTTCTCCCAAGGGTTTTGCTTATAAGGTTGCTATCTCAGTCACCTACCTTAAATTGCCTCTCACTTCCATGTTGGGTCTCCTGGGATTTCATCCTATCTTTTGGTCAATTTGAGGTTCTCCTTCAAGTGTTTTAATACATGTTGGCTCTCCTCGAGGAAGTCATGAACAACTAGCAATTGGGTGTCTCCAATAGTCCAATTGATGAGCAACAAAGATAGGATCATAATAGTAAAGGGCCTTAAATGGCGACATTCCATTGCAATCAAAGTAAAAGGTGTTTTTCTCAATAACATGGTTTGCTTGACTCTCTTTAGGCCGCTTTCATATCCCTTATGCAGGTTAGACCAAGTAAACTACATTTCAATAAAATCCCTATGCTTGAATTTTTTTGAATCATAAAGCCCCAATTCAATATTCAAGGCATTTTAGGCATCTTTTTTCCCTTGGGGATATTGGATTGACAATAAGCATTCTTTATCATCCTATATTTCAATCATGTTAAAGTGACCATAGACAAGCTAGGGGGCCTTTGGAAACTCATTGACCATCCATCTCCAAAAGATCGCCCATTCCTTTGCATTATTGGATGCATAGATGACGGCTAAACCAAGCAAATGACCATCCAAATTGAGCAAAATCTAGAGCAATTGTTGAATGGTAATCTCCAATAGAAAAAAACTGAATACATATGGGAAGAAATCAATGTGGATACTTCACCACTTTGTTCATCATGTCTTGTTCCAATAGGGAAAAACTGAAGCCATATGTGAAGAAATCAATATGGATGCTTCACCACTTTGGTCATTATGTCTTGTTGAGAAAACATGTGGCCAAACAAAATTTAAATGCATTCTCAACAAAATATCATCAACCTTAACCTTTTGCAAACAAAAGTATTAAGATCTTTGGATATGGCCCTAATTTTTTAAACCATATGTTTGCTACAAGGGTTTTCTAAATCTACGGCATTCCATGAGGTAACTTCATTGGGAAACAATGGGAATGGAGGTCATCTCCTCTTCATTCTCATTATCTCATAAACTGTCCAAGACCTTGGAAAAATTCAAAATCTAGTGGGCTTTCATTGGATGAGTTCAAAATCTAGTGGCCTTTCAATGTGATAGGCAACCATTGATCTAGGGTGGTAGCCATGGACTTATTTAAGAGGCATTAAGCATATCATTTGCTTGAGAGTTTTGCAGGGTTGTAGTGTGTGCAGGGATGGAGGAGGGTGCACAACTATCTTTATTGTAGTAGAGGCTCGGGGCCTTGCAAGAGCTTGGCCCTCTGACAACAACTACTTTTGGGGCTTGCATGTTCTAGGTAGTGGTTTGACTTATTGTTCAAATTGTTCTTATGAATGACTTGCACCCAACCACCATCAATCATTGTTAGGTTGAGGTCTTTCTTGGCTTTGGGCCTGAGTGGCCTGTGTGACAGAGGTTGCTTGGGGATTAGGATGAACCATGAAAAGACAGTCATGGATTTTGTGGTTCGAACTTCAGACTCCAACATTTGAAATATGGCTTCTATAAATTGATGTACATGACACATTTCTTCATCATTTTACCCCTTCTTAGATAAAGACAAATTCCTTTAAATCGTTAGATAGATTAACATGGAGACAACCTCATTTATGGGGTCTAGAGTTAAAAAACGAGTTGGTTCATTGACAATAATCTATCAATGGGCACTAGATGTGCTCAAGGAATGGCTCCACTTCATGGGAAAGTTGGTAAACTCCACCCAAATAGGATGAGAGTTGAGTAGTTTGATCAATTGAGAAATCCTCATACCATAGGGTGAAGACACAACCAAGGAATTTTTGTAAACCCGAGAACTACAAGAGATAATTATATTGATATGAGACTTTTCAAAGAAGGTAAATAGGAAGAAGACTTTTATTAGACTTTTGGTATTGATACAATGCCAACCACGAGGTTTCTAGATTTATTCAACCCAAGCCCGAATGATGGCTTTGAGAGGAACCCCCTCGACAAAATAACCAAGTAACATTTTTTCCTTATACCAATTGTAGACATTTTGATATTCATAAATTGAAATGCCAATAGGAGTTTCCTCATGGGTTTGGTGTTACCCTGTGGTAAACCTTGGGGATGAATTCCATGATGACTTGGGTGAAATCATTGTGTTCGTTGCTATTAGGCACAAGTAAGTTGTTGCCAACTTTGGTAGAAGATAGATCAACAAATTCGAAATCATCGTGTTCATTGCTATCAAGCAAGTTGCTCCCATCTCTAGTAAAAGACAAATCAACAAATTTGAAATTGGGCCTTAGAGTTTGCCATTAAAGGTGTCCTCGGGCCTTATGGCAGTGTTAATAGGCTAGTTAGGGCCAACTCCAATCAATGAGCGATGTGGGATAGATAGTTGATGTGACAACAACAAAGCGTAAATGTCTTCGATAAACATATTCTAAATGTTGTCATGTGGTCCATGAAATATATAAAAAATAATGTAAAAATATAACTTTATTTTATTAATTTTAATCAGGGCATGTGAAGTTTATTTTTAATGTTTTCAAATAACAAATGAAATGTGTGTGCTTTCAATTTTCTTTTTAAACTTAAAACATATTGCTTTATATGTAATAACATGCAAGCCCTTCTTAGAAAACTCATTTGAGTTGTCATATACTCCTAAGTCAAAATGAGTTGAACACAATTATCAAGCCAAATTGAGTTGTTGGTAAGTTAAACTTGTTGTTGCAAGTTTGACTTGTGAGTACATGTGGGTCAAACTTTGTCTTATGATTACTCACTGAATTTTACATTGGTCGATGAGTTTGCTTCATGAGCCCTTTGAAAATCTTGGTGAAGCTCTTTATAACTTTATATAATCCAAAGAGGAGAAAACAAAATTACCATTATGCTTATAAAAATTAGTCAAGATTTTCTCAAGCGTAAGTTGAAATCTTCCTCTCTAGCGTCATTGAGCTTTTTTCCTTTTGGAATTAGTGGCATAATTTGTAGATGTGGCCATGATCCATTCATATGTTTCCTTATGTACTTGTAATTATGGCTTGGGCCATATTTTATTTTATTTATTGTATACTAGGTTTATGATTAAGGCCAACTTGTCAAACTTGATATGTAAGCTTAGTAACCCTCTTGGGGCATGCGCCCTTGTTATGTGGGCTCAGTACCCTCTTGTGAGGGCGCCTCACTTGATTCGTGTATAGATATACAACACAAGCTCTCATTTGCATCATCTCACCTTGTGATCTTCTTGGTCTAATATACAAGTGTGATAACCCTAAGGGCACTTATATTTGGCTTTTTACACTCTCTAGTGCACTAGACTTGTATCTGTCTAATGCACTTATGAGGAGGCTATTTCAAAATTTTGGTGATAGAGCCTTAGGATTTGGATCTAGACTTGTATCTGTCTAATGCACTTAAATTCGACGCTTGATAGAGCCTTAGGATTTGGATCTAGGCGAATTGACAGCAGAAGAACGAGAAGAACAAAGAAAACGAAACGTTGATTTGGATCAGAAAAAGGATCAACGTAGATCAAAAGTTAGGCGAATTGTCTCTATTTTCCAGTTTAACAATTTACTCAATCCTTAATACTTATGACTTACATTATGATAATTCTTGTAAATGTATTTGTGTTTTCAACTTAACCTGTTCCTTACTATGCTGATCAAACTCCATTTTTGTGTCACCGCCCACGACTGAAACCAGCCTAGATCCAAATCCTAAGGCTCTATCAAGCGCCGAGAGGGATCAAATCTCCCGAGGTGCAAACCTCTTCTCAGGTATTGCACTCAAGGAGCTTTTCGAGGATTTGAAACCTGAAAAGAGATTTGGTTCCATCTATTCTCTTGTTATACCCATATAAATCTCAACATGGTATTAATGTGAGCCCTATTCTCTCAATTCTTTTTGCTATTCTAAAATTGTTGGCTAGTGGCTTCTTTGTTATAGTGTGGAACTAGTTTTTTTTTTATTGTCTTCTATGGGCTTCTAGAGATATAAAACCCTAATTTAGTGTTGTGCCTTCCTTCTAAGGCATTCTTTTGCACTTTTCACCCTTCTTCAAGGCCAACACCTCCACTCCTCGTATTACCTAGGGTTTTGTACCATTTTGATCTATAATGGCAAATATATGTAGTCTTCATTCCATAAGGAACCTTCATTTTGAGTTGCTAAGCTTATGGATTCAAAGTGTTTGTTTCCTTGTTTGGATGGGGCCAATTATCATTCTTGGGTGAATCAAATCACTGCCGTACTTTGAAGCAAATCTTTATGGATATACTTGGTGGTGCCACTTCCCGTTGAAGATGATGACAATTAGGTCCTCATATATTCGAAGAAGGAAAGAGATCTTGGGGTGATCATGGCATATGTAGACAACAATCTTGTTCATCATACCAAGGACAACAAAGGTGCGAAGGAAACCTGGGATACCTTCCAAACTCTCTTTGGAATGGTGAATACTACTTAACTTCAAGTCAACTGACTTAAAACTAAACTCCAATCTCAAGATGGGTGACTTCAACATGGTTGAGGAATATATTGCAAGGTTTAAGAACTTCATGGTTGACATTATTCAAGTAGGAGGAAAAGGCAAAACAAATTTGGAATTTGTAAGACTTGTTTTGAAAAATCTTTCTCTAGCATTCAAATCTGGCGGCATTGACCTTAACCGTTCAGTTAGAACACAACGGTCCACCTCCGACTTCATCCAGGATACAATAACAAGCTCCCTCCTCTAAACAATGGCATATTACCCATTGCAGTTACTCTTCTAGCTCTTCTAGTTCTTCCTCCAGATAGAGTACTCTTTTGAGCTTCCTCTAGTCGACCTCGAATGGTAGGAGAGATACTCCCGATGCTTCCAGTGTTTCCAATGTCCCATGATAGTGGCAATTTTGCCATTTTTGCATCATCGCTCTCAGATCCACTCCCTTTATATATTTTCCTTTCTTGGATTAGCTCTCTTCATATCTCTTTTTGTACATTTTTTCTTCGAGAACAACCATCTATTTATGGAGTTAGAGTTAGGTTTGAGTTATGCTTTTAGCTTTTTATAGGAGCTACCTTTGGGCTCCCACTTTGTATTGTTATCATGTTATTGCACGATCCCATTGACCTACTTTTGTGGTCATTTGTTGAACAATAATAAAATTATCTTATCTTATAGTACTCCTTAGTTTGTCAAGGATCCTACAACTCCTACTCTTGAGGGGGTTTTCTCTAATCTCATTCAACATCAAGTTACTTTCAGGAATATGGGTAAATTACCCCCTTGAGACCAAGCCCATTTAATGGCTGACTCAACCCCTCTTAACTTTGAGTTCCACTGACGTAAAGGGGAATACTCAAAATCCTCCAAGAAGAAAATAGTCATATGTGACTACTGTCATAAGGAGGGCCATCCCTGCAAGTCTTACCTTGCTTGTCTTCAGAAAGGTGAGGAATTTGCAAGATCTACTGTAGGTACCAAAGACCTTTTTGATGAAAATTCTCTATCTTCTCATAGTACACATTTGGCAATACACTCTGCACTTTGGTCCTCTTCTTCTTTGGCAATGCTCTCTCTACTTTGTTCCTCTTCTTCTCAGCAAGAGTGGATTGTTGATTCTTGATTTACTTGACACATGACCAAACTTGAATACCTTCTCACTGTGGGAACTTCAAGAATTGTTGCTTAATGCAAATTCATAAATTTCACCTCCACCTTTAGGTTCCCTAGATCTCTAAGTTGCACTGAAGTAGATATAGAAACATATACAAATACGGGGGGGGAATGGATATGGAAATTTAAAAAAAAATCCAGATACGATACGACGGGGAAACGATATATATATATTATCATTGTACATCATCATCATCACCCGGCACTACTATCTAATATCATTAATCATACATGTAACATGATACTATGAAAACTTTTAACTAATATCGTCTGAATCCTCATGCTCAGAGTCAGAGTCATCATCTATGTTCTCTACAAAAGTAGACTGAAAATAGGGATCCTGAGCCTGGCTTGATTCCCCTGGGCTTGAAGGCACCTGTCCAACACCAATGTTCACATCCTTTGGCTATGGAAGTGGGTCCAAGTCCATCCAAGACAGAGGAGTTCAACAATCAACACCTCCAACATCAAGGTACATAGAGGGGTTGATGTGTTTGATTAAATGCCAATCCCATACCCTCATATATGATAGAATCCAGTGGAAACATTGCAATCTTGAAATCCTGAAAATTGTTAAGTATGTTGAATTCTAAATGGGATAAAAAATTCTACTTTTTTGCATATGAAGTCCGATGAGGTTGTAACCACTCTCAAACATCCTGAAACAATTAATGATAATGTTAAAAAATTGAATAAAATAATAGAAAATGAAATATAAGGAGAATGCCACTCTTACCATTTAATATTCTTTATAGCTTCCATGGAGAGGTCGTGGGCCCTTTAGGGTTTCAACCTAGACCAGGAAAACAATTAAAAATTTGATTTCACGAATTAAAAACTTAGAAACGTGGCCCTCTCTTTCTTTTACGTTTCACAATTTCTCTGAAACATATTACCTCTAGGCTGAAATGTATCCAGAACCCTTGAAACGTATCTGTACCAATTTGATACGTATCAATGATGTTTCAGGGCCGTACCCCCTCCGTTTCAGAATCCGAAATGGGCAACGACATTTCACCAAGGCTACTAGGACGTTTTTGGTAACTGTAGATCTATTTCCTGTGAACTTTTAGCCTTAGAGCTTAATATGAAATACAAATTACAGTAGTATATATTTCACTTTTGTCCAACCATATACCGAAGCGAGCCCAAGAAAATAAACAACGAACAATTATACTTCACAAGAACTATGTTTTCAGCCCTTACATCACAAATCCCAATATATAACATAAGCTGCTTAATGCAAATTCAGAAATTTCATCTCAACCTTAAGGTTCCCAAGATCTATTTCCTGTGAACTTTTAGCTTTAGAGATTAATTTGAAATATAAATTACAGTAGTATAATTTTTTTTTTTTGTAAATCTGCTACTATTAATTAAAAAAGAGGTTTAAAAATACATGTCGACTAGCTAGCGTAGGCGGTTTGGGGTGGTGAAACCACCACCCAAGACGCTCAAAACTACTAGGAAGATTCATATCTATACAAAAAAAGCCTGTCTGAGGCGACCAAGAGCAATATAAGTCTTTACATGACGGTCCAAGGAAACACAGTGCAAAAAAGCAAACTATATAACCAAAATAAGCTGAAACGCTGAAAGTCACAGTGAGAGCATGGGACTGCCATTGCCCACCTAAGTGCTTGCTTCGTCACGCTGGAGGCTTGGTTTATCTTCAATAATCGGACAACTGCTGAAGAAGTCATCGTCCCACCTTTGGGGAGGGAGTTTGGGCGTCAATAGATCAGGATTGTGTCGAGGAGAAGCCTCCCCTTCAGTTTTCCTGACGCGCTTGTAGTGCAAAGAGTCGATGGTTGAAGGAATAGGAAAGGTTGCAATGATGGGGGGGTTCCCTGACGTGGCTCCAGCAGGCAAGACTAACCCTGGATGAGTGCCCTCGGCAGCAACAACAACGACCGCAACAACGACATCCGTAACAGCTGCAGCCTCAAAACCCTTGGACGTTGGCGTGGCTCCCAAAGCCGAGGAGACCACCCCAGAATGAGAGCCTTTGGACACAACTCAGCTGTCATTTTTTTTGCAGTCTCGGCTTGACCAGAACCCCCACAGAAGATTGAGCAGTTTTCTAGGGAGTATTTGCCTCCAGCCAAGCTGGAGTCTAAAGTCACCAGTTTTTCATCCAAGTGGACCAGAATGGCCCTGATATCCAAATGGAGGTCTTGGCTGTGTTCCAGTTCCCCATCATCTCCTCAACCAACGCTCCCATCATATTTTTTACTAACTAGTAGTAGTTAATTTGGTTCACGTGGCTTTCAAAGGCGAGAATTTCCGCCACCCTGCTAGATTCGCAATCATCTATTAACCGACGAACAGGAGCCGAGACATTGCCAGCGTACCCACTGATGGCTGCTCTGTTTGTGCCCAGATTGGCAGAGCGGTCCGTAGCAGAGACCGACCTGAAATTGCAAATGAAGGTAATGCCGAGCCCGTCCTCCATAGTTCGGGATTTGGAGAAGGAACACGGAGGATGCGCACACCGGAGATCCATCCGACGACAGCTCGAGTTAATGAGAGGGGACATAAATGCCATACGCCAGCTCCTGCTGATTTAATGCAGCAACATTCTCGACATTTCCAGCACCTTCCACAACATTCCCATCACCTTCCTTATTAATTGCACCAGGGGAGTGCGTGCCAGCTTGCCGCTTTTGCATGCCGCTGCCAGGTGGGAAGACTCGCCCACCACCTGTGGTTTGAGCTCTAATTACACCCACATCCGGGGTACAGTAGTATAAATTTCACTTCTGTCCAACCAAATATATAAGAGAGCCCAAGAAAATAAACAATGAACAATTGTACTTCAAGGGAACTATGTTTCCAGCTCTTAGGGCACAAATCCCAACATGTAACATATCTGAACATTATTTATTAACAACAGATTTGTTACAGTCACAAATCTGCCCTCTCAGGTTCTATAAACTAGTCAATTCACTCAACAAATTCTGCTAACTGTTCATGATAAATGAACATACCAAACAGCCTTAGAAACTACTCATTCAAATTGAGAATATAAGCTGAAAATCAGATCTGCAAGTACAGAAAGTTTGGACAGCAAAGGACACTTCATATATAGATAAGAATGTCATTACAAGTACTTACCAACAGATTATCACAAACTAGTACAAGATAGTCCTTCAAGTGTATTACAAGTTAGGATCCTCCAATGCCTCCAAACGCTAGCTAGGGTATCCACCATCAATAGTGAACCCTAACCAGCAATACAAAGGCCTAGTAAGGCATTCCACCAGACTATCTAGCCACACCGAAGGCTTCACAACAAGCTAGCATCAACACCAACAAGTCCACCAGTGATTTATCACCAAGCTTTCCTTATTCAATCTCTCCAAGCAAGGCATTTAACCATGCTCAAGGTCTCCACATTAGTGCTATTGTTTTCCTTAGGGTTTACAAACCCCGACTACCTTGCATCACACAAGTTCAATGCTTACAAGAAAACTCCAGTGCTAGTCTCTAAGTCCTCATGTCCATCCTAGGGTTTAAGCCCTCAAAACACTTGGTCTTTAACAAGCACCAAGACCTCCATGGAACATCGAGAATACAATACACAAGTCTTCTTCCAAGCAAGGTATCACAACAAGATCAAGATGACTCCACTCCTCAAGCAAGGCTACTCATCTAGCCCTAGCCTCCATGCATCACACAAGAACAAGGCTGCAACATCATCTAAAGCGCTAGCTCTCTTCTTCATGTCTTCTTTAGGGTTGGAACCCTAGCATTAACTTGTTTTGCTCATCTTTTTATGGCTATTTATCTCCTGAAAACCCTAATTCTTGCCACCCCTGAGTACAATATTTGTTAACCTAACTAATTTTGTAGCCATTTACAGTTTTTAATTACTTGCAATTGGTTAATTTGGCACTGTTGTATGTGATCTTGTGATGAAATATATCAATTTACATGTATGTTTGATGAGTAATGTGTTAGCAACAGGCTTGCTGATGAATCATGAATGTTATATTTGCTTTCTGTGGAATTATTATAACTACTATAGAATGATTATTTATTTATTTCATCAACACAGAGCAATTTCTTGTTAATGCTTATGTGCATTATTAAGTTATGAATTCAAGACAAAGTAGGCTACAGAGTGTTCTTGATTCCATAGCCCGTTGTACACTCACAAAACCTCGTAAAGTCCATAGTAAGCTAGGTAGTAGTTGTTCAATAGTGAATAGGGCATGCATATTCAACCCATTATCTTAGCTTGATCAAGAAAGAAAGTGGGCCAGCGAATCCGTCTATCCAACAATTATTCAACTTGATCAAGAAGGAAGATGGGCCTGTAAATTTGCCTGTCCAACAATTTTCAGCCCGATCAAGAAGGAAGATGGGCACGTGAATTCGCCTCCAATAACCCATCAGTTTTGCCGACCAATAAGGACAATGGCCCCAAGAAGTTGTTTCTACAACAACACAATAGTATGGCATTTAACTAGTGTGAGGAAGTTCGTGATTCTCATGGGAAAATTAGTTTTGGGGGGGGTCTTAGAACTCCCTAGCATCCCACCTCGAGGGATCCAAGAACTCCCTAGTACAAATGTACCCATTTGCAGCTCGATTTTGGCTAGATTCTAGATTCTCCTTAGCTAGGGTTAGAGTTGCAGGTTGTAGATTATAGTTGTAATCTCAAAGAACAATTTTGTTAATGAAATAGCAATTGCTATTGTAGAGTTGAGTTGAAGTTAGTTATAGGGGTTCATTAGTTCTCCTCAAGTTAGGGCCAACTTGAAAAGGTTTGCTGGTGAATGTACCTTTCTTGTGTTTTCATTTTTTAGTTGTGTGTTCTATCCTTCTTGATTCCAACCTCTTGCATCTTTGTAGGTGGCTGAGGAATTGTTATATTTTAGTTTCAATAGTTATTCGTTCATTGTATTTCTTGTTGAAGTTCTTTCACCAGCATACCATGACCATGTGGTTGGTTGAAGAAATGTTATGATGTTGAGCGCACTATATAGTTCGTTCTATTTTTCGTAACATTCAACATTATTACCTTTAGCATTCATTTTTTACTTTCATGCTTATTTACTTTTAAGCATTGCATTGACATGTCTAAAGTGTAAGGGGATTTTAAAGCCTTGAGCCTAAGAGCCAAAGGGCAGTTTATGCCCTAGACGACTTAAGCTGTCGAACATTTGAATAGGATAAATTAGTTATAGTATTGAATGCATCTAGCAATATTTAGTTCCATAGCAAATAGAGTTAGTATGGTAGATTAATTCAATAGCATTTGAAGCCTTAAGTTTTCATAAATAGTGCACAACACTTTGAAAGCTTACACTCACTGATCAATAATTTAAGTATAGCTTAGGGGATTGGATAACACATAATTGCTATAGTTTTTTGGCTCATCACTGCCTCCTTTTGTTGCTCAACAAGAGCTACAACTTTTACAAGACAATACATGGTGTAACTCATGCCAACAAGCAAAGCTTGTAGTTGTATTCATGTCTTCAACTCCTCTAACACTATGTTCTCCTCTGGGGTTTTCTTGCATGGCATAAAACCTAGTGTTCTCTTCCATTTTACAAGAGCAAACTCTCCAAGAACACCCATGCGTTATCTTCCATCTTCGTTTCTTGTCCAAGGTTCACTCACAAACCTTGGGTCTTGCTCCCTACAAGACTTCTCCAAGACAATTACACGTACATAATAATGAGTCAATCAACATAAAACATGGACGAGGTCCACACAAGTAACCCTAGACCTAAGTCAACATGGAAATCCCACATGGTGCGCTCTACAATATAAGGATGATGAGTGTCACGCTAGAATTTTACCCAACCCCAAGTTGCTGTTCCCTCCAAGCATGATGCCCCTTGGGCCCAATGCCTCTCCTCCAGGAAGGTACGCTATCGAACAAGCTACCAACCCAATACTCCCTCTTACATGGTGGTTTATTCCCAAAGTGTCCTCATGCAAGATGCTCCTCTAGCTGTGTGCCCCATGTCCTCTTGTGCCCAATGCTCCTCAAGATGTGTGCCCATTTTGTTAGAATTTTGATATTTCCAGTATGGTTATGTTAGATCTTCAAACAATTTATATTATTATCACAATAACCATATATAATAGGATCACTGAAAGATACACAAGCACATCATAACAAGATAATACAAAGATTTACCCTGGGAAAACCCCAGCAAAACTTCTTCAATATAGATTCATCAGAAAGTACAATGTCAATCTCGTACAATAACTGAGAACAAGATACAATAGAAACCCCAAGAAAAGATGTCTTCCATGCAACTACTCTTTCTCCCAAGCGAACTTGCCTTTCTGCTACTACTCATGCGAACTTGCTTTAGTGAGATGATGCACAAATGAGCTAGGCGCCACCCTATCTATACTGGTCACAATACTGGCATTTTTACATAACTGGGCCGACCTGACTTTCCCTAACTAGGCCGACCTAACTGGGGCAGTTCTGCCCATTGTTTGGGGTAGTTTACCCACTGAGCCGACTTGACTGTTTTACATGATTTATTTTAGGGTTTTTACATAATCAAATACATTATGAATATTTCCCGAAGGAAGTACAATAAAAATACAATAACAATATCTTCGAAGTTACATTCTTCAACACTCCCTCTTAACAAGGAAGGTATTCTTCTGCGCTACATCATCATCTCTATCACTATTGCTGCAACTCTGTACTCTGACCAGTGACCGTTGACTTATGACATCTCTTGAATCTGTACATCACAGGAAGTTCCACAGAGCCAACCCTTTTTCATGCTGGATGTACCTGTCTACAGAGCCAACCCTTTTTCATGCTGGATGTAAGGCTCTTTGCCGTGCTATCCGTCTTTCATGCTGGATGCAACTTTCTACAGAGCCAACCCTTTTTCACTCTGGATGTAAACCTCTACAGAGCCAACCCTTTTTCATGCTGGATGTAGCCATCCTTGCAGTACTATCCCTCTTTCATGCTAGATGCAAACCTCTATAGAGCCAGTCCTCTTTCATACTAGATGTAGCCATCCTGCAGAGCCAATCCTTTTTCATACTGGATGCACCTCTACAGAGCCAGCCCTCTTTCATACTGGATGTAGGCATCCCGCAGAGCCAGTGCTTTTTCATACTTGATGCATCTCTACAGAGCCAGTCCTTAGTCAAGCTTGATATATAGGCTCAATAACTCTCTTGGCACGTGTGCCCTTGTTACGTGACCCCCATAACTCCTCTTGGGAGTACACTTCACTTGAGTCGTGTATAAATACACAATTGAAGCTCTCATTTGCATAATATCATTGTGATCTTGATTTAATATGTAAAGTTTGATAAGCCTAAGGGCACTTATATTTGGCGTTTTTTCTCTTGTTATTGGCATTTTCTCTCTGGTTCACTTCTACACTTGTGTATTTTTGTTTCAACGTACCTATGCTTGGTTCTTGCACTCTTTGCTTAGCACATTAGACCTATCTCCCTTTAGTGCACTTGTGAGGGGCTATTTCAGAATTTGGCTCCATAGATTATCTTGTTAGCCGTTATAAATCTCAACATTGTCGAGTAGAGTTTTTTCACTAATGAAAACAACTTAAATTTACATTGGTATGTTATGTATTTTAGTAAAGTTAGAAATATGTGAAGTTATGTATCTTCAAATTGATAAAGGTAACACAAGTGAAATCGAAGGTTTACCCCTATTGAAGGATAGAAGATAAAAGACAATAGAACTTCTCCTTGTATTTGGAGCATCCCTAGAAAGAACTAGTGAAAACTTAATTTAGATGAGGTTGCTAGGGAAAATCCAACCATGCTAGGGGAGGAGTGATCTAAGACAAGCAAGAAAGATCAAGAGGGTGTTCTCTATAAAGTTTTGGGAATAATAATATATGCTAGAGCTAAAGTGGATGCATTAGTGGAAGGGGTAAAACTATGTATTAAACTTGGCCTCCAAAACATATAAGTGGAAGGAGATCGCAAGTTTATGATCGATCTCCTCCAAAACAAGATTAAATAATGCATGTTGTACCTGCAAGACAAAGTCAAATAGATTAAAATGCTAAGGTAGATAGGAATGTGATCTACATGCACACCAGAAGAGAAGGGAACGAAATTGATGATTGGTTAGTTATCGTGGTAGTCAACAAGCAGCGCAAGGCCATGGTCAGTGTGATGTTAATGATGATGTTAGAGAAGTTAGGGGTGGGAAGTTAGCTTTGGTCCCTATTTTATTACCCAAGTTAATTTTATCCTCTCACTTGCCACCCACCTTGTTATTCCCCTTCGTATATTTCATATCCTTATCATATTCTTGGCATTTATAATCAATTTGCTAAAGACCTTTGAAAGGTCCTTGATTGACGATTTGCTATGCCATTTGAGTCCATGATATCATTGGACTTAAATGGTGCATGGTGGTGGAACAGAGCATGCCTTCAATTTGGTTTATTCGCCAGGCCCATTTTGACATTGTAAGAGGAAGATGGAGTTTAGTGGTCGAAGTAGGAGTGGTAGAAGGAAGACCTCACCCTCCATAACTTTGGACCAAGAAAGAAAATAGGATCATGTATGGCAATATTGGGCCAAGGCTCGAGGCTGTAGGGCATTTGACATGAGAGAATACGGATGCCATAGAGGATACTAGATAGAATGGAAGCTATGGGAGAGACAATGCACTAGGTCTCATGGGTACTTTAGAACCTAGACTTGATAATGGAGATTTTGGGGAAAATTATAAAAGAGAATAGAGAATTCACATCATGAGAAATTTCAAATGTGAAATGAGTATGAGGAATGGAATGTTGCTTCTTAGCAGTTGTCTTCAATGGACTTCCACATAGCAAGTTTTGCATGGCCCTTGCATTTGGCAGATCTAGGGAGGCATTGGTATCTTGAAAGTTTCCTCAATGAGGATGATGGCAACTTAGAGCACATGCGTTTTAACTTTTATTGTATTGAAACGTTTGCATGGTTCCTGCATTTGACAAAGCTAGGGAGTCGTGGGTAGCTTGAAAGTTTCCCTCCTTAGTAAGGATGATGGCAGCTCAAAGCACGTGTTTTAGAGTACATGTAAGCATAGAGTACATGTAAGCACCATGGATCCATCCTATGCCACCTTAGCATGTCGTTGGGACCCAGACTTGCATACATGGTAGGAATTTCTTTTTCACTTAGAATTTTGATACCATTTGCTCTAGTATTAACCTAGCAGGGCTGTTAAACAATAGAATTCAGTTGATATTGTCTTAAGGAGTTAGTATGCTTGCTCTGTTTTGGTGAATTTTTAACTTGTGTTTTTAGGTTTACAATCTGTACAATCTTCATGGATTTACTATGGGAAAATCTATACTTTAGAGATCAAATGTCATAGGTTGTGAACAATGTACTTATCAATAAGTTGTCGAAATGTGTAGAAGTTTCCGAAATGAGAATGCCTGGAAATGTGACACCCCCTAGAAATGGGTATCCAGGGGAAACACAATGTATAAAAATACAAAATATATAGATATTTAGTTTTTTTTTTTTAAATAACACAATCTTGCAAGAAAATAATAATGATACACATAAATGGCATTTTAGAGGGAAACCTATGTCTATATTAACTCTCATAGATGATTACAACTTGCATAATCCCAAAGTGTGGTGATCTTGACTAGTGCCAATCACATACCCTCATGCAAGATAGAATCCAGTGGAAACACTACAATCCTACCAACCTTCAAATCCTGAAAACTGTTAAGTCAACTGAATTCTGAATGGGATATCAACATCTTTTTTCTCCATATGAAGTCCAATGAGGTTGAAACCATTTTCAAACATCCTGAAACAATTAATTAACATATGAAGTCCAATTAACATTCTCCTTTATCTTACCTTTTTTATCCTTCTACTTTAACAATTTAATATTACACTTAATTACCAAGGTGACAAACTCCTCATAGCTCAATCCCCTATCATTGTCTTGTCTTAAAAGGTCATTGGCACAAACAAGGCAATATTTTCCTATGGGTCCCATGCCTCTCTTGGGCACTTGGGTGGGCTCGGAAACTTCCAAAAACGCACCCGAAAGTTGAAACCTCACTAGAAATTGTCAAAATGTCATCAGCAGCACCATATGGCATTTCCAGATTTGGAAATGTCATATGGTACAACTGACGATGTTTCATACCTGTTTTGGCATTTTCTGGCATTTTAGGTTCTAGGACTGTGGCCAAATAGGCATTTCCTGCAACTTAGAGCCGGGCTTGGTGGAAACAATAATATGGATAATTTTATTTTTCCAGCAAAAAAAGAAACTAAAGGTTTACAAAGGAATCATGAAATATCTGTGATTTTATTTGTTTTTCTGAACTTAAATGTATTGGTTTTTGCATAATAACATGCAAACTATTTAAATCTATTGTTGATTTTTATCATTGGCATGCTATGCATTGCTGTAAAGTTTGGAATATATAAAGTACTTCATTCTCAAATTGCTAACATGGCACAAGAGTGAAGTTGAAGGTTTATAACACATTTTTGTAGTTGTTTTCATAATATTAAATTTTAAATGGCTTATTTTTTTCATGTTACCAAGCTCCCACCCTCCAGGCTGTAGGTGAGAATGAGAGCACTAGTACCTTTCCCGCCCCAACCAACAATTAACACATGAAGTGTTGAGATTTTACTTAAGCAGTTATGTTATTCAAAATTTTTTAGACTTTAATTCAACTTATATCATATCATAATAACTGCATGCATAAGGATCACTGAAAGAAAGACATTCATAGCATACACAAAAATTTATCCTGGAAAACCCTCTTGGGGAAGAAAACCCAACAGAACTTCTTCAGTATAGATTCATCAACAAAGTACAATGTCAATACAATGAAGAGCTAAAGCTCTCTCATAGAAAGATACCCAAGATACAAGAAAGATACAGAATAACCTCCGAGCCTGAAGATAAAACCCCAAAAGATTGTCTTCTTGATGCCTCTTGAACCCTTGACTACTCTTCCTTGGATCCACGCACTTTTCTTCTTGCTTGAGCGAATTGGGTGTGTTGCAAATGAGCCACCTTCACTTATATTTATACTAGAAAAGGTCACTTTGCTTACTGGGCCGACTCGTCTTCTTGACTGGGTCATTTTCTCCTTTAACTGGGCCGACTTGACCATTTGAATGGGCTGACTTGTACTGAACTTTGTTATCATTCTTTCTTGTAGAATATCTTCCGATGTTACTCAAAACATCAACACTCCCTCTTAGCGAGGAAGGTATTCTTTTTTACGTTCTTCAGTACTGCTTCTGCTGACCATTTACTTGTTGACCTTTCGCGAATCTATCCATCACTAGAAGTTCTGTACGAGTAAGCCATCATCCACATCATGCATCCCGGGCCTCATCATCATACGTAGCATCTCTCTAGTGGGCACAACCTCATCATCCTTTCGGACCTTATGGGTCTCGGCGTCCTTTCGGACCTTATGTGATCACGGGACTTCATCTAGTTCACACAGAACTAGGCATCTAGCTCACATAGAAATAGGAAACCATCCAACTCACACAGAACTAGGCATCCAACTCACACAGAATCTGGGTAACTATTCAATTCACACAGAACTTCGCAACTAGCCTGAAAGCTAGCCCTTCTGGTTGGCACCACCAGGCATCCAGCCCACAGTGACTGGGCATCTAACCACAAGGGTTAGGCGATCCAGTGCACACACACCAACCATCGAGCCCAAGGCTAGGAATCCTCCAACCACACAGGTTGGCCCTCCAACCTGAAAGCTGGGCATCAACCAGTCCATATGACCTGGTCTTCTAGCCCCGAAGACTAGGTATCCTGACCCTATGCGAGGTCATGCCGACTTGTGTCTCAGTCGGTAATGTGCCCGTGAATGACTACTCGCTGTTACCACACTCTATATGCTACTGCCCTTGGAATCGCATCTGTAACCCAGGACTCCCTCTCAACGAGGGAAGTCGTTCTGTACCATGCCAAGATTGTCCCTGAAATACTCAAACTTTATCTTTGACAGAGGCTTGGTCAACACATCGGCTATATGCTTGTATGTTGCAATATACTATAGCTTTACAACTCTTTTCTGCACCATGTCCCGAATGTAATGGTACTTGATCTTGATATGCTTGGACTTGTCATGAAACACAGGGTTCTCAAACAACTTTACACAACTCTGGTTTCATAGAAAATACAAGGCACCTCTAGCTTGAGATCAAACAGTTGTGCAAGCAACTTCCGAAGCCACACAACTTCGCTACTAGTTGAACATGCTGTTATATATTCTGTCTCGGCCGTACTGAGTGCCACACTAGTCTGCTTCCTACTGAGCCACGAGATCATAGCTGATCCCAGATTGAAGCAACATCCTGATGTACTCTTCCGATCTGTGACACTATCGGACCAATCTGAATCAATATAGCCTTGTAGTCTTATTTCACAATCTGAAACATATCTGAGGTCCATAGTCCACTGTACCTTTCAGGTACCTCATCACATGCTTTGCTGCAAACAAGTGAACATGTCTCGGCTCAACCATATACTGACTCAATGTGTTCACCGCAAAGCATACATCTGGCCTAGTGTTCGTCAAATACATCAACGAACCAATCATTTGTCTGTACATGGTGGCATCCATTGTTTTTGAAGAAGTATCACTCAATAACTTCAGGTTTGTTACCATCAGTGTAGGCATGGGTTTACAATCCATCATCCTAAATCTCTTCAGGATCTCTTCAACATATTTCCCTTGGCGAAGGAAAATATCTTCCTGTCTTTGCCACACCTCTAGACCCAAGAAATAGTGCATCATACCAAGGTCTTTCATCTCGAACTCTGTAGTGAGCTCCCTCTTGCACACTATGATGAGCTTCTCATTCCTTGTTAGAAACAGGTCATCCACATATAATAGTAATATCACTGGTCCACCATTCACAACCTTGTAGTAAAGGTTGGAATTTGCTTTACTCTTAGTAAAGCCCAAGCTCATTAGAAAACTGTAAATTCTGCCATACCATTTCCTTGGTGCCTGCTTCAATCCATACAGGGCCTTCTTCAACCTGCACACATGTGTCTCGAATCCTTGTGGCTATTCCATGTACACCTTCATCCAATTACAGTTGAAGGCGTTGATTAGTTGTTGTAGTTAACCCACATCGTGCTAAAACCTAACCAACTTGTGAGCAGCTTATTTCGTCAAAATGCAGGCCATCCACAACGAGTCTGATGTCAGCCAAGTGCTAACATCCGTTGGCTGACATGTTGAGTAGATAAATTAATTACAGGGAGACACCAAGCTAATGGTTAGTTGCTAGCAATGTATGCTTGAAACCAGCCTGGAGCCTAATAATATTATTTATAATCCTCTTCCACTACACCATTCAGAAAGGCTGTCTTTACGTCCATCTGATGTAGCTTCCATTTCATCACTACAGCTATTGCAAGTATAGCTCTAATTGAAGTGTATCTTGCCACAGGAGCAAATGTCTCCTCATAATCTATTCCTTCTTTCTGGGAGAAAACACGAGCCACGAACCTTGCCTTGTACTTCTCGACACTGCCATTTGTTCCATGCTTCGTCTTGTAGATCCATTTGGAAGTCACCAATGACTTCCCTTTCGGTCTCAGAACCACATCCTAAACATCATTCTTCATAATGGATTGGTATTCCTTGATCATGGCATCCTTCCATACTTTCTTATCAGCTGCTTCTTCATAACTGGAAGGTTCTACATCAATGATGGCACATAGTAATGCCACATAACTGGAATATGGTTGGGTTCTCTTGTTCTCTCTGAAAGACCCGTCTGGAGCACCATATTTCTCTGCATCCTGAATAACCTCTCGAGCCCAAGCTGGTCTTCTCTTATATGTAATCATTTCTCGGGGTGGATCTACAGGTCTCTGTTGTTCTTCCATATCATGATCCTTCGGAGCATGCTCTTTTGGTACAATATCATCTTCTGTACGAGTATCTGTGACTCTAGGAGCTTCAGGCTCCTCATCATGGACCTCATCTGTATGAGTCTGCCTTGATCTGCAAAAAGCTGCATCCTCGTTGAAGGTGACATCTCTCCCAGTCTCAATATGCCTATAACCAGGAATGTAGACTTTGTATGCCTTTGATGAATCACTGCATCCAACAAATATACCCTTCTTTCCCGAAGGATCCAACTTCGTTCTCTTATCCTTGGGAACATGTACATATATATGACAACCAAATATCCTCAGGTGGCTGACATCTGGCTTCTCTACTGTAAACATCTCTTCTGGCGTCTTGTTCCCAAGTACACCTTGAGGAGTTTTATTTTGCACATATACAGCGGTTCTGGCTGCCTCTGCCCATAGGTGCAATGGTAAATCTTGATCATGAATCATAGCCTTCACTGCTTACATTATCGTCCGATTCTTTCTTTCTGCTACGTCATTTTGTTGAGGATTGTAGGGAGTGCACATCTCCCTCTTAATCCCAACTTCTATGCAGAATGTCTTGAATGCATCTAATGTGAACTCTCCTCCGTTATTTGACTTTAATGTCTTTATCTTCTTTTCAGAGAGATTCTCTACAAGGGCCTTGATTTCCTTGAACTTGCTGAACACTTCACTTTTTGCTTTCAAGAAATAGATCCAAGTTTTACGTGAGTAATCATCAATAAATGAAACATAATATACGTACCCACTAAGTGATGTTGATGACATCGGTCCAAACATGTCTGAATGTACTATGTCCAAGATTCATTTTGCTTTGCTGTCACTGCTTGGAAACTGACTCTTCACGTTCTTGCCTTGTCACATCCCTTGCATATACCATCATGATTCACTTGAATCGTTGGTAGACCCTTAACCATCTTGCTTATGATCGGCAATGCTTTGTAATGTATGTGAGCAAGTCTTCTATGCCATAGCTCACTCGGATTCACATTGCTATGTACCAATGCTTGATCTGATTGTCCCTTCAGCTTGTACATGCCTCCCTCTTGAACACCAATCACAACAGCATCATCAATAGTCTTTCCCTTTGGCTACATGAGAACTTGGCCATCAACGAAAGCAACTCTATATCCAGGTTCCTCTAATGCTGAGATGGAGAGGAGATTCTTCTTCAAACCAGGTACATACAATACATCTTTCATCTTCATATGATTTCCGGAGTCCAACCTGTAGGAGGCTTCTCCTACCCCCTTTATGGATATTGATAATCATCATCGAGCTTCAACTTAGCTTCACCTTATGGGGTGAATCCTTTTGGACCAAATTTGTGAGAGATTTCTTGTAACCAATCATGTGCTTAGAAGCACCACTATCAACAAGCCATGTGTCACTTCCATAAGTGACTGTCACTGTAAGAGTTGATATTAACACATATTCTTCACTTGAATCATCTTCTCTTGCTTTCTTCTGAAAAGGTTCATCATCTTCTGCTCCATGAGCATGATGGATTTTATTCTTTCCTTATATGATTTGATCTTTTATGTGAGGACAATTTCTTGCAATTTGTCCCATCTTCTAGAAGCTATAACATTTGTAATTCGAGTAATCTTTTTGTGTCTTTTGTGTCTTCTGAAACTTTTTGAGGGAATGGGATTCTTTCTTGCTTTTCCCTTTTCTTGCATGTGGTGCTAGTGCTTGATCTTCATCATCACACAACTTTTCTTCTCTTACTACCAATCTAGCTTCTTCTTGTGTGCACTCTTCCCATAGCCTGCTGAAACTTTGTTAACTTCATTTTGGAACAAATCCCCTGAAGAAATGATTCCCAAGACCTTGGGAGACCATTCAATGTAGTCATCACTATCTCAGCTTCATCAAATGTTTCTTCATTGGCTTCAAGTTGTTCTTTGATTTGAGATGACCTTGTGAAGTAGGATTAAATGGTTTATGAATTCTGCATTTTCACATTCTTGAGCTATGTCCTCAGTGTCATCTTTCGATTGATATTCTTTCCTTCAAACAACCAGGACAAGGCATCAAACATTTGCTTTGGAGTCTTCAATGACGAGACATGAGGGGTCAAGTGATCCTTGATAGAATCTGCAATGATTCTCTTTGCCCTAATCATGTTCTTCTTGTGCCTTGCCTTAGTTTCATCTCCCTCTGGCTCATCAACTTCTTCTTCACCATATTTTTCCAAATCATTCTCTTCTAGAATGGGAAGCACCCAGTCAATGCGCTATGCCAAGGTGATCTCCACAAGCCAAAATCAGCTCCAATGTCAACCTGAAAATTGCTTAACGTCTAGCCTAGGGTTTTAGGAGGAAACCCTAATTTTTTCAAACTTTGAATCTAGAGAATCTGATCCAGGGAGAAGATGCACCCTCCAAAGGCGAGTTGAGCAAACCTTCTTTTCAGTTAGATCTGTGGATAGAACAAGCAGAATCTGGAAGTCCTAGTATCCAACTTTCAGTAGTTGCAACTATTGCAATGACTTATTTCAGCACTGCTTTGATACCATGTTGAGATTTTACTTAAGCAGTTATGTTATTCATAATTCTTTAGACTTTAGACTTTAATTCTATGGTGCATTGGCTTTGGGGACAAGGAACGACGGGGACGAGTCCCCGGGACGGCTAGAGCGCACCCCCAATTTTTCAGGGGATGACAGGTTGGGGACGACAATAATATATATATATATATCCCTTACACTTGCTAGTTCTAAAAAAGCTCAGGAAAATAAGAAAAAGGGCTAAGTGACCATTATTGGCACTTGAACGTGAGGAAAATGTAGTTTAGTTTTAGGAAACTTAAGTTTAAGTATTTTCAATCTACATTAAGGTCCATGAAGAGTCTATGAGAAGAATGCTTGTCTCTATAACAACTCTTCTTCCTTATATATCTTGTTTATGATGATTGAGTTAAAAAGCATTCACTTCTCAATAAGTTCTGCAGTTTTTTACAGCTGTGTGCAAACCACTACGAAACACTTTTGGGATATACATGCTTGCATTCTGCAAAGAGATTAGATTCATATTTTAGATTAAGAAGGATATTGAATAGAAATTTATTCAAATGTTTAGTACCCAATCTAAGTATTTACAATCCAAATGTTTTCATAGTTCTTGAGGTTGGGATGGGGGAAGAGTTGGACTTGAATAACTTTTGGACACCTATGTATAACAACAATACAAAAAAGGATCAAACCTTTGATTTGTTGCATTTCTTAGTTTGTTGACATGGAGGCTTTGTTGCTTGTAATGATGTTGCTAAAAAGACAGTTAAATAATCACAAAAAATCAAAATCCATCACACACAACCCATATTTTGAGCTGCAACTTGTATAGATTTGGATTTAGATTCAGAATAATACGAAAAATATGGATGGGATAAATGATCATATTGTCCAATCATCAATGTTCATTGTCAAAATTGAAGATACATGCCCAGAACATCTCCAAAATTTGCCCGAGACATCTCAGAAATCTACTTGGAATGTCTCCAAAATCTACCCGGAAGTCCCCGAAATCTGTTTGAGACTTTTTGGGTACGACCAACAAGTTCCCAAGTCCCTAATGAAATCTCCAAAAGATTAGGGACGTTTCCTAGGGGTCCCCAAGTCCCCGAAATGCGGGGACGGCGGGTACGAGTCTTTTTTTTTGGGGGGGGGGGAACGGGTCCCCGTGCAACATAGCTTTAATTCAATTTATACCATATCATAATAACTGCATGCATAAGGATCACTGAAAGAAAGACATTCCCAACATACACAAAGATTTATCCTGGGAAACCCTCTAGGGGAAGAAAACCTAGTAGAACTTCTTCAGTATAGATTCATCAACAAAGTGCAATGTTAATACAATGAAGAGCTAAAGCTCTCTCATAGAAAGATACCCCAGATACAAAGATAAACAAAGATAAGATAAAACCCCATATATTAGTCTTCCTCTAGCTGCTGCTTCTCTCTCTTGCGCACTTGTCTTCTTGAGTTGATGCAAACTTGCTTGATGTGCAAATGAGATAGGCGTCCTTCTTATTTATACCTTCATTTCTATTTCCATGCTTTCCGGGGCTTTCCTTTCTAGAACTTTCCGGGGGGTTCCTTTCTAGAACTTTCTGGGGTTTCCTTTCTAGAATTTTTTGGGGGTTTCCTTTCTAGAACATTCCGGGGGGTTCATGGCTGTTGTTTTGTCATGAGGAACAATCTAATATTCTTTTATTTATTATTCTTCTGGAATCTTCTGGGTCGACATAAGAATATCTTCCGAAGCTACATAAAATATCAACACAACTACCAAAAATAAAAAAACCCAAAATACAATGAATGGGAGAAAATGTTGCTACTATATCACCTTGGAAAAAACAAAAATTAGCATTTGAAAAAAATTAGTCATATTGTATGACCACAAAAAAGGGAAAGTGGTGTATTATTTTATTTATTATTCTTCTGGAATCTTCTGGGTCGACATAAGAATATCTTCCGAAGCTACATAAAATATCAACACAAAAAATTACCAAAAATAAAAAAACCCAAAATACAATGAATGGGAAAAATGTTGCTACTATATCACCTTGGAAAAAACAAAAATTAGCCTGTGAAAAAAAGTAGTCATATTATATGACCACAAAAAAGGGAAAGTGGTGATATGGTGCCACCAATTTTTAAAAAATAACAAAAAAGAAGCCTCTTTTAAAATGAGAACTCTCCAAGGTCCTCGTGTTTGTATTGACCTTTTTGCTAGAGGAGCTTGCTAGACAAAAAAAGAGAGGTTTAAAACATAGTAGCAATGTTGAGTTTGTATTGACCTTTTTGCTAGAGGAGCTTGCTAGACAAAAAAAGAGATGTTTAAAACATAGTAGCAATATTCAAATATGAATACATATATGAATACGATTTGGTATGAAAAAATATGTAAAGAAAAATCTAGTACGTCTAAAATACGAATGTAGACATCTCATAAATATATAACATGCTTTTTAAAAAATTTTAGAAAATTTAAAAGTATATGTGCCCTTTCAAAATCATAATTGCCTATGCTATTTGAGTTTGTATTTATTTATATGAAAAAAACGTGTAAACTGAAGATTCACAAATGTGCCCATTGTCTTGTGATGGTGAAGTTACAAATAGTATGACACTTGAGTTATTACTGGATATGTTGCTATTCCAGTTCCACTCTTATATTAATAATTAATGAATTGTTGAATTGTTAAACTACAACACGAGCACCAGTTATTTTAGTTGAAATTCCACTCTCATCTTAACAATTAAATTTAATAGTAACATTTTGTCAATCTTTAAAAGTTCAAAATTATAAATATATTTAAGCATTTTTTCAACCTTACTGTATACGTACTATGTTGAATATTCACTAAATTTCGAATACCATGTGAATTTCCACACCCAAAGTGCCAACACAGCTGAATTTTGCTACTATGGTTTAAAGTAGCAAAGGAAGTAAGCATTGGATTCTAAAATTCATATTTTGGTTGTTGTTTTCAGGGTTTGTGTTTTTAAACAAGATGGTGAGTTTATAAAATATAATGCTTTAAGATTCCCATGAGTTCAATAGACATAATTGCAATACCTGCAAATAGAGGATCATCGCAATTTTGAAAAGCATGTGTATTGGAGGTTGTGAACGCACTTCGAGAAGTGAGGTGCTTTTTATTGCCCAATATGGATGAGATTTCTAACATCTGTCGTCCGTGCTTATCAATCAATGAAAAAAAATCCATAATATATGTTTTTTATTTACTTATAAATACTAAGCATTAATTAAGATATATATAAACCAGCATAAATACATCTTAACTCCGGCTCTTTAAAGCACCGAGAGATTTGTACTTTGATTTCTATTTGATCCCTCCTGCAGCTTAAGAGATCCGAAGATGAGATGGATGCTGGTAGGTAAAGGGACAATGAATGCATTTGATAAGTAGGAAAAAGAATATGATGCCAAAACTTGGGAGGCTATAATGTTGATACAGTTATCAATTATTAATGATATGCTTATGCAAGTACAAGATGCCACTATGCGCACACATGAGGTGTGGATTAGATTCTTGGGTTTGCATGAGACTTCAGAGAAGTTTTGCAGCTTTATCTCAGTAATTTGCTTTACTCTAGAAAGCTGGAAGAAGGAGATTCAATTTCAGAGCATGAGTTGAATTCAAATAAATATCAATTGGTCGCCATTGAAAGGGAGGTAGATTAGGAGGTTATTGTAGTGATTATTCATAAGAGATCACTCCTTTGGGCACTTTGCAAAGACATTAAATATGACTTGTGAATCTTGAAGTGGTGAAATTTTTGAGTGTCATCTTGCTGCCAAACACAAAGGCAAAGTTCAACAACAGCAGGTTGGAGGGAAGAGCAATTCAAGTGATGCAACTGCCACAAGTAAATTTTAATTCTAAAAACATAAAATATTACTATTTTGGTAATTGGCAGATTTGAAGGAGAACTACAAGAAGCAACTGTGGCTATGGAGGACAAGAAAAAATACTCTAGCAAAAAGCAACCTAATGTGGAAGAAAACCTTGAAATGATATTTTCTTTGATTTTGGGGCTTCTAAGCAGATGGAAAACATGAAGAATTGGTTTGTTAGATTTGCTTTAACAATTCCAAACAAATACTGTGGTCTTAGGTGATGGTAGGACGAAGGTCATGGAGATGTCAAACTTGATTGTTTGATATTAAAGAATTCACTTGTAGGAATGTGCTTGACATACCAGCTAAGTCACCTAACATGAGGACACGGAACACGAAGGACACGAAAATACGAGTGTCCGACATGGACACGGTGACCCCTAGAATCAGGACACGAAGGACACATTTTATATAGATATATATATTTTTTTAAATTATAGACATATAGATCGATTTTTTTTTAGAAACTAGAACATTTACAAATATTCAATAGAAATTAGAATCAATACACATTAATGATTACACATTTGTCATTCACAAATCACAATGAGACACATAGATGCATTGAAGTTTGATAGGCATTTGGCAATAGCTCAAAATGTCGGAACCATATTTCTCATTAAGTCATCAAAATCAAAATGTATTACATAGATGTCGGAATGCCAGTGGGCATTGGCAAATGCCAAATAGACTAATAGTAAATACAAAAAGGGGTGGATCAAGATGGAAGAATCTCATATGTCAATAGTCCTCTTCCATGCCTGAATCAACAAACTCATCACTGTCCTCTTCCTCCTCCTCCTCCCCCACCTCCTCCCCCTCCTCTCTGCCCATCTAGCGATCTGCATCTGCTGGTGTGGAGGATGACCCCTCCCAAGGATCACCATCATCAAAAGTAATCGGCTCTAGCATTGGATCATTACGATCCATGTTGGCTAATGCCAACTCAGTACTGCTATACAAACCCATATCATCAGGAAAGACATCCCACATCTTTGTCTTTCCCTTCACCCACTCCACCCTCTTCCTGTAAATAAGATGAAGGTTGGAGTGCACATACACCATCGTCTTTGCCCTGGACTGCTCAAGCCTGTTCTTCTTCAAACTGTACAAGTTCCCATATGTGCTCCAATTCTTCTCACAACAAGAGGATGATGTAACTTAAGAGATGACCCTCAAGGCTAACTTCTTTAGAATAGGGCATGTTTCCCCATGAGTTTCCCACCAAACATAGGGTTTCTTAACCCCCCTGTCTCTAAGCACATCATAGCCTCCAAATCTCCCAATGGCAGTGGAAAACTCTACAAAGCCCTCCTCTACCTCATCAAGTAACTATCCTGAAATAGTCGTCAAAATGCTATCTTCCTCCCATGTGAAATCTCTCCATCCATGTGGGACTCTGTGTGAGGGCCCTGACCCACCATTGAACCATTCCTGACTGTAGAACTTGGGGTTCAAGGAGTGGGCCAAGCAATGCAAAGGTGTGCAATTCTTACCCCACCTGGAGATAAGAATATCCTGAATGGTGGACCATAAGTTCTCTATTGATGTCCCATACTCGGGACACTCATTCTCCATAACAATGGACCTCATGGACTCAATCATGGAATCCCACCCCTCATAAACATCTGCTAGGATGGGATGGTCCGTGACTACAGACCGCAACAAAGAAATGATTGGCTCCATGATCTTAATGCTAAGATCTAGCCTCTCCCACCAACCATCATCTAACACCGTGTTCTTCACCTTTTTTGAAGAACTCTGATCCGTCTTTCTCCAAAAATACCAAAACTTTGAAATCACCATGGACCCAAGAGTGGATTTGAACTCCCTCAACCTCTTGAGCATGATGAATGAGGAAGCAAACCGAGTATTTGGAATCTTCAACAATGAAAGTTGTGTGTACTCTTTGTAGATGGTGAGGGTATAATCCAAAAACCCCTGCATTAAACTTCTCTTCCAGAACTCTTTCATCATAGTTGCTGGACTTGTCCTTTTATTCATCTACTTCTTCTAGGACAATCTTCGCCATGCTTAACCATTGTTTTCAGCATTGTGTGTTGACCCTTTTCCTCTCATGACTCTGCAATTCACACGCTTTTTTATACCAGTGGAGTACTAGTTCATTGTCTACGCTGTTAGTTGGTTCTGCTACAATGGTGGAATAATTTATAGGTTTTGAAAATTGACATCTACTCTGACACTAAAGTCGATTTGCCTAATAGGAGACTAGTTAAAATTTTATTAAGGGTGTATGTGTGTGTTTCAATAGAGATCCACCACTCACATCTACTGACAATGTCTAACTGGTAGCATACAAAGAGAAGTGAGGAAAAACAATAATTGTATATTAATAAATTACAATAGGTGTATCTTGATGGATTATGAAATAGAGTTAATAGCACTTTCTGTCCTGTCATCCTCAATATTAAGCTCTTATGGTAACAATAATTTTTATAGAGAAATTTTAATCCTTCCACCTCCTATCTGACTTCTAAGCCTCTAAATAACTTCATTATCTTTGCATATGAACCCCAAACTTGGCGTTTTGATGTCTATTTATAGAAAGAAAATGTTTCAATTGTCTATTGTTATTATATCCCTTAGTAGCAAGTCTTGACTTGATTGTTAATCTACTCATCAAGCTTCAAGCCATTGAAGTAGTTCATGAATATTATAGTCAAAATTTGTGTAGGTGTTAATCATTTCTAATTGTTGGTTCCTTAACTTGCAGATCTAGGGCACATCAACCTAACATTTGTGGTTTGGGGTGGTTAGGAATATTTGTGTCTATTCCATTGTAGTTGCTCGTCTTTTCTTTCTATTCCACCAATTTAATCTTCTTTGCTATAAGCTTTTCAAGAAATATAGGCTTTCTAAGACACCTATACCCTCACCATTTTTTTTGTTTATGAAGGTATTCTCAAGAGAGAGTGCTACATATATCTATTGTGAAAGAATATGAAGATGGATAAAATCCCCTAAGACATCTCTAAATAATAAATGAGCAAGGTTTTTACATTTAATCACATTATAAATGATAGATTGAAAGACAAAATGCTCTTATGTCTCAACTTATATTCAGGACAAAATTTGAGTTGATAATCCTTGAATTTTTGAGACAAATATACTTAAAGGGATCTCTAGTTTAAGTCAAACCGAAGGTAGTTCTTGTGATAGTGCACTATCTTTGGTTTGTGAGATTTAGGAGGGTTTATCTATTTCGCTTGTAGATATGGATGATAACAAACTCATAGATTCCTCATCAATTTCTTAATTGCACCGAAGAGGTGCATTCTACAGCCCAGTAGGGGGAGATGTGTAACTCCTTATGTGCTCATCCTCGAGTTGACAAGTGTTCTTTTAAAAAAATAATAAAATATTATAAAAAATGACATGTTGGCTATTTAAAACATTTACAACGACATATATATTAAAGCTACACAAATTAGATAAATTAAAAGGCTTCATGAACATTTGCACTCTAAAAAGAGTTTGTACTTTGAGAGATTTGATCCCTCTCGGCGATTGGTAGATCCCCTTTAAGATGGATCGATGCTGGTGAATATTTCCTATGATGTCACTGTGGGTTGGGCAGAGGGAGATAAATTGCTTTACACAGTTATTTCTAAAACCTTAGAAATGATGGAGAATCTCTGAATCTTTGTTGCCACTTTTCTTGTTGGTGGAAATGGTATGCATACATGTTGCTGGTAGACCCAAGGAATTGGATTTGCAGAGATAACTAGTAGCTTACCAATCTTGGGTTTGGAAGGGCTAAGCATCCCACTTTAGTGAAGTGGAAGTTTAATCAAGTAAATGTACTAGTTCTCCCATTGTGCAATCAACCTGATAACCTTGAGCTAGAAAATTGATTATTATCCAATCTAATGGGCAAGGCATATATTTGAAAATTTATACTATAAGGTAGGATGGAAAAAAATATTTTCTATATGTATATGGAAAGTGTGTCATATTTCATCCTAAACATAAAAAGAGAAAAAAATATGTCCTAATAAGTATCTAGAAGATGTTTTTCCTAAGTTGCCAGAAAACTTGTGTAAGGGGATGGGTGTGGGGGCAGGAACGCCACTTTTTGAAATAGGGGACTTGGGTACGTCGGGTGTGTTACGGTGGTACCAGCACCAACGTACCTGTAGAGGTGCCCCAGGGAGAGGGTGTATTTTTTTCTGACCAGGAGGGGTGTTTAGCCAGCTTATTCTGAGGTAGGGGCATGGCCAGACCCTCTGGTTTCTCCTTTGGAAGTACTACAGCTTAGTGACATCGCTGACTGCCTCATAAAAGGGTTTGGAACTCTGATGTTGGTGTCTGGAGCTTCCAAGGGTGGGTCACTGGCTCACATGACCCTGACCTTGTTTTATCACTCCAGCGGCAGGTTCTTCAGCACTGTGACATTTACTCATCCTTCAGAGCACCTCTAGCACCCTCCTGGCCCTCCAGTTCACCAGCGCCCTCTCTCTGGGCCCTCCTACAGAGGATGACGTCATCTTCCTGGGCAGACTGTAATGCTTGATAAAGGGGGGGTGTTGAGGGTTTTTCATCATTGTTGGGTTTAGTTGGGGCATGATGAGCCCCCCTACACAGTCTGACCTTCAGTTTGGTCAAATGTGGCCTTGTTAAGCCATTTTGCTCATGTTTGGGTCAAATTTGGGGAAAACACCCCAATTTACCCACTCTTATCATTATTTCACATTATTTTTGTTTTAATTTTAAGTTGACATTTTTAATATTAAATTGACCTTATTTTTTGTAAAAGTGAGTGTGAGATCATATAAATATGATCTCTGATCTCCTCACTTCATTTTTAGACATCAACTTGGGGGGTTATTTCATTATGTCTGCTATTTTCCCTCACTAGGGCTCTTTGAAGGGATGCACACTCTTTGATGAAGGTTATTTTGCAAGTTTGAAGCATTTCTTGGAAGTTTTACTATTGTTCATGCCATTGCTAAGGTGAGGCTAGAGTTGTTTGCTTAACACATGCACTTGGAGGTATCTATACTTTTGGTTTGATGTCTCTTAGTCAATTTGTATGAAAGTGATGCTTGTTAGGATTGAATCGAAGCCATTGTTGCTTCATTTTGTCTTGATTAGCATTTCATTTTTATCTTTGATCACCCTTGCATTCAAGCTTGAGCTTTAGGTCTTCAAGTTTTGCTAGGCTAGGTCTCTTCAACAAATCCTAGAGATTGTTGAGGTTAGCCCTAATTGCCAAGCTTGCCAAGTACCATCTCAAGGATGGTAACTCCTCTCATTGATGCCCTAGGGTTTGGTAGATAGTTTTCTTTTGAAACCCTAGGTTGTTCATTTATTCCTAAACCTAATTTCTGAGTTATGTAAATTTGTAATTATTATTTATTTAGGGTTTATTTTTATGTTTTAGGCATAATTTGAATTTTATTTGCATTTTTTTAAATTTATTAAAAAGCCCTAAATCTGAGTTTTCTGAGTGTGAAATCCCAGATTGCCAACCTAAAGAACCCTGTGACCTTCCTCTATCCTTCCCTCCACCCTTGATCTCCCTTGATTTAAACTCAACCTACCTCCCTCCTTCATCCTACACCACCGGCCTCCCTTTCCTTTCCTCACTGGTCCCTCTTTCCAACCAAACTTCGGATCTGCTGCAGACCTCCTCTGCTGCTCCTACCCGCGGCCCCTTTTCCAGGCCTGCTGCCTCTTCTCCACAGCTCGGCCTCCCCAAAGGAACCCTCGCTGCCCCATCCGAGGCTCCTCCAAGCCTGCTGCTCCTCCCTACTTCCACTTACCTTGGCCGCCATCACCTCCATCTTCTCGCAGCCCTTCCTTTCACCTCGGCTGCCCTATCCTCCTCACTATCCCTTCCTTCACCACCCGAGGTCTCCCTTCTCTCCCATCCAACCTTACCAGCCCTACACAGGTCTGCAATTATAAATTGCAGACCATGCGTTATTCCCCTTTCCTATCACTTCTGCTGCCCTAAGCACACAGAAAACCTAGAAATTGTTTAGTAAATTATTACTTTAATAAATTTAAATTAGATCATTGAGAAAAGGTCTAATCTTAGATACATCATATACGAATCTGGAAGTGATAAATTAACATTGAATTTGAATGTTGGTGTTTGTAAATTGGTAGCCTACAAACAATCTGATCTTAAGTGGTTGGTTTGCTAATAAATATTGACTCTTGGATAATTGCTAAAACTTATTCGGACTGATATATATGGTTGGTGGATGATCAAGCTATTACTTTATATACACACAAATCTGGGGAATAACAAGTCTGATTTTCATTCACCTGCTGCACTGTGTAAACTTTAACCCAGAATTGCATATCTGATTGGTATAGTGAATTGCTAAGTGTAAGTCTAGCCTTCTTACATTAGACATTGATCTTGTCACAAGGAACTCTTACATTTCGTAATGTTAATAGTTATGTTTGGTTATAAATTATCATATGAGTGAATCGCGGTGACCACTATCACTTAATGCATATTTGGTTATTGGTTGTAGTTCATTAGAAATATAGTCTTTTGATCCAATATTGATTATTGTAGTACATGTGTACACGTTCCTTACATTCTTGCATTGGTAAATGGTCCCGAATCTACATTTGGTGAATGATTATTATCTCTTGGTTCATTATTGACGTACATCTAAATGATACAAATCATTGTTGGACATTACTTTCATTAGGACTTTAAAATACAATTGACTCCATTTAGGCACTGGTCTAACTACAAATTGCATAGAGAATACTTTTTTGTGGTTGTCCTAGTGTTCTATAGGGTCCTGTAAGGACACTTCTCCTTGGAGGTTTCGACTTCCGAAGAAGTTAGAATGGTGACCGAGGTGACATTGGGTCACTGATCTTATTTTTGCTTACTGGGAATTAGCCCTGCTAATTTGCCCGGTAACAGGGGGTACTATATATATATATTTAATTTTTTATAGTTATAATTTTAGAAATTATAATACATATGAAATTTAAATCATATTCACTGTACATATATATTCATGTGCATCTATATGAATCCAAACCATTATACACAAATATGCAAAGTTTCTCATGTATATAGCAAGGGTGCATACAACTAAAAAACATCATGTGCAATCCATATGTTACCCAAAATACATAAACAAAGAGGCTAAATGACCTATAGAGTCCAAAAAACTTCATGCTACGACAAATAATTACATATTAAAATCCTTGCCTATATTGGGATCCTATTCATCAATAGCATCCTGTGTGTCCCCTCCTCTAGGCTCTGGCCCTTGCCTCTACCTTGAATCGCGAAGTTGGTCCTCCAAGGACATTAGTCAACACCCTACAGTTTTGATGAAACTTCGTAATCCAAGTGTTAAAATAAGGTAGAAAAAGCTTCCCATGCTTAATAAGTGATTTTGCTTGAGTGAAGGGTCCATTTTTGTTAAGGTCATGATAGAGGAGTTCAACAATAAGCACCACCAGCATCAAGGTACATAGAGAGGTTGATGTGCTTGATTAAATTCCAATCCCATACCCTCTTACATGATAGAATCCAATGGAAACGTTGCAATCCTGAAATCCTGAAAACTGTTGAGTCTGTTGGATTCTGAATGTGATCTAAAATTCTACATTTTGCATATGAAGTCCAATGATGTTGGAAGCACCCTCAAACATCCTGAAACAATTAATGGTAATGTTAAAAATTTAAGTAAAAGTGACATTTTCCTTGTCACTTTTACTTTAAGAATTTATTTTACCATTTAATATTATTGACTTTAATGTCACTTGTACGAAAATGGTTGGGCTCGTACCAAACTGGTCGCTAGGCATCCCCAGGCGTCCCCAAAATAGTGGCACCCCCTACAAAACTGGTCCATGGGTGTCCCCAGGTGTCCCTAAAACAAGGGCACCCCATTCCCTCTGCAATCAACGCCCTCTGAATCTGTGGCAAAAGTCTTGGGTGCTTTGGCCAAGTTTCAGGTATGGCAGGGTATGTGGGCGTCTGGTACATGGGTACAGAAATCCGGTATGGTACACATACCCTACCCCTGGGTACGGGTACCCATGCTACTTAGTGTTTTTCTTGTTGGCTGTGAACTCTCTATCACATGGCCAACTCAAGGTTGGAGTTGGCTTAGTGCAAAGTGGAAGATGTGTGAAGTCTCCATTGCACACTGGGGCCTAGATGGATATTGTCAGTTGACTGCAATATTGTAGGGTTTCTTACTTGTCTTAGGAGAGTGCAGATTATTCCCAGCTTATGATTGATATATGAAGGATGAATGTCAAGGAGATATGACCTTTATTGTGAAATATGGTGGTTTTTTAATCAATCTAGTGATATTTGTTGGAAGGAGGTTGTTGTGTATGCTTGTCATTCAAATTTTAGTTGGTAATCATGTCCTAAGATGATTTTGAAGGTTGATGCAGTTAACTGTATTTCCTTGGTGATTGAAGAGTTAAATGCCAGCTCCTGCTCCTGCAAAATAATTGTCTTAATGATCTAGCATAGCTTAGAATTTGTAGAGACCATTTTGAAACAGATGGTCCATAGGGAAGAAGAATTTTTTAAAGGAGTTAGGATGGGCTTGGAAGTTATGCTTTGAACTTTGGCTTTTCCTGGCGATGCAAAACTATAATTTCCTTTATTTTCAATTTGATCCTCTGAACATAGGGCCATTCAATAAAAAGTGAATGCTTGCACTTGCTGTACTCCTGATTCCTGAATCCTAACCCTGCAACCTGATATTTTGTTTCCACATAAAAGTGGAAGATAAGAGAAGAGGGCGTGCCAACCTCTGTTGCATATCTTTCTAATCTTTCTGTTCGTCCTACTAGTAAATTTGTTTTGTAACTCTTCTCTAAATAAACTTAAAAGAGATCCAAAACATCAAGAGCTTCAACTTTATCCTCTATGTAGTGTAGATCTAAGATGCAAAACATCAAGTGCTCCAACTTTATCCCCTATATATTGGGGACCATATCAAGGTGAATAGACCCATTGCTTAGTCTTGTTACAAACTTTTGAAGCGATTGGTCTCTTAGATCTCTAGTGAATTAAAGTGCCTAAACAGGCATTGTGATGGATGAAATTCAGGTTTTGTGGTTTCTTCAGGAGAAGTCATATAAATGCAATGGCTCTTTAAAGATATCTCTTATATCTCGTGGTATTAGAGCTGCCACTCTTTTCTGTTAAACCTATTAGCATTTATTTGGAATGTGTTTTTTGTTTTTGTTTTTACATTATTTGAAGAATTTAAATGTTAGAAATGTTACTGTGGGTTTTATGGTTTTACAATTGATCTTAAATCTGTTTCCTATGTTGCCAGTTTCTTTTTGATGCTGCAGCAGCACATTGTGTTGAGATTGCAACCCATCGACATGGATGCTGTGTGTTGCAACGGTGTGTTGATTTTTCATCTGGAGTCCAGCGGCAGCGTTTGGTAGCTGAAATAGCTGCAAATGCACTGTTCCTTTCCCAAGATCCTTTTGGGTAATTGTTGTGTCTACCTACTCAATATGCACTTGCATAAACTTCGAGTTTGGACATTTGATGGAAGCAAGATGTGTTGTGAGACTGGATTTCTAGGCTACTATTTTCGTAAGCTTTGTTTTTGTTTTTGCATTTGAGGAACAGCATTTCCACAGCTGCTTTACAGAAGGTTTTGTTGGTAGCCTTAATAAGATTAGAGGTTGGTCACACTAGTTAAACCTATAGTGGTTTTGGTGTATGTATTTGTTTTCTTTCAGCTTGTGTGTGTCATGATTGAACCTGGAAAAAATAGTTTTTCTTTCGCTTTTTTTTAGCTTACACATGCATCACCAGAAAGCTAAGAAGCATTGGAAGTAGTTCTGTGTTCAATGATTGAAGTTTATTTATGATATCTTGTTGGGTTTGAGGAAGTGAATTTGGTTATCTGAGTGATACCATTTGTTGTCATACTTATAGACATGCACAGTAGCACGTGCTAAATTATTTTTAATGTTTTTCCTGCAGAAATTATGTTGTTCAATACATTTTGGATCTGGGAATCCCATGGGCAAATGATGCTGTGATGGATCAACTTGAAGGGAACTATGCATGCCTTTCTATGCAGAAATTCAGCAGCAATGTGGTTGAAAAGTGTCTGAAGCTTGCTGGTGAAGACAAGCGTGCATGCATTATTCGAGAGCTGATAAATAATTCTCGACTGGGGCAACTTTTACAGGATCCTTTTGCGAACTATGTTGTTCAATCTGCTTTGGCCGCCTCAAAGGTTCTCTCTAGGATCCCTTGTTTGTTTTCTCCAAACTATGGCACAGAAGACATGAAATATTGAATATTTGTATTTAATTAATAATAGCTAGATTTCTACACTTTATTCTGGCTAGGCTAATATCATTAATTGGAGAATTGTATATTTTATTTTGTCACCAGGGGCCACTTCATGTTGCTTTTGTTGAAGCTATCCGACCACATTTACCAGCATTGCGGAGTAGCCCATTTGGAAAGCGAATCCTTTCACGTACCAATTTAAAGAAGTAATATTTACATTTTTGTTCCACGTCATTACGTTCTGCCTCATGGTTTTATAGATCACAATGGTGATCAATTTGTAAGTTGCCAATATTTGTGTATATCTTGTTTACAACTCTTATTGAAATGACCATTTTTGGCATGTAAAAATCAAGTGTTTGAACTGATGTAACATTATGATAAGAGATGATGTGAGCTTAAGAATTGTATTTGTTACATTGAACGGTCTGCATGACCCAGCTCACTCCAGAAAACAATCTGATATCTTCAATTGCTCCTTGAAGTGATTACCTTGTGAATTGTGGGTCTGAGACTTCGTTATTTTCTGTAGTGGTACCAGGAAGTGGGCAAATAGGCTTCTTTTAACTAGGTTATTCTTTAGATGAAAGGGCTTGGTGGAGAAGAAAGTTAGAACTTGAAAATGGGGCAGTAGAAGTCAAGCATATATATGAAAATTTCTGTGACCTAATATATTTAGCTGCTGGTTGGCCTGGGAAATGGCAGTTTCAGCAAAATTGTATGTGATATGAGAAGCCTTCTACTATATAGAATTTGTAGATTGGCAAAAATTGATATTGAAGTTATACAGTCAGACTTGTATGAAGTACAATTTTATCTGGCTGGAGTTAAGAAAGAGATTACTATGTTTGAACTTATTCTTGTAGTGTCCTGGATATTAATGTCTGGGGCTGTGCTATTGTACCGTGAATTTGTAAGTTCCAAATTTATATACATCCCGTCATTTTTCTCCAATTGGAATTGAATCATCTCTTCTGATTCTTTAACTTGCTGGATTTGTTGTTTTTTTTTCAGATGTTAAAAGCACGATAAGAAATTGGAGTGAAGTTTTTAACATTCTACCCAAACTGGCTGGTTAATGTTAACATACATTCATGTTTTTAGATCTTTGAGAGCTCTTGCATTTTGCTGCTCGTTCAACAAACCTTTTATGCTTCAAAATTTACATGGTTAGGACCAGCTGACATTCATCGCCTTCTCATGCAGTCCAGTCCAAATTTACAGTGTGGCTTGACCAACTTACCATGTCTATTGTAATTTGTAACCCCATAATTAAAATAATTGAGGATGACCGACTTCCGGGTAGTGAAGCCCAAATAAAAATAAGGGGGATACGACCTCTAAGAATGAAATCGAAATAAAGGAAGGGAATGAAACCCTTGGGTGTCAAAGACAATTATTGGTCACCATTCTAGGGTCAAACACTCGGTTTATAAAGATATTTGCATAATATGTAATTAACAATTAATAGTATTTAATACTTATTAATGGTGGTGTTTTCTATGAAGAAATAGAGGAGTTAGATGATACCTTTGTTAGGATGACTTTAGCATAAGATTTAATTAATAATTTATAGTATTTAATACTTATTAATGGTGGTGTTTTCTATGAAGAAATAGAGGAGTAAGATGATACCTTTGTCAGTATGACTTTAGCATAGCGTGGCCAGGTCTTCATTGAATATAGTTCCCTTAGAGTGTAACTGTGGCCATTAAAATGCCTATTTATCTGTAGTAAAACTTGGCCATTATAATGTCAATTTATTGGTAGAAGAGAAATTTAGCAGAGTTGCTATAGTCATGGAAGAGAAATGTGCAATATCTAAAGATAAAGACATTTGGAACGTTAAAATCAACAAGTTACTTAAAATTCTTGTCCTACTTGAGTCTAAACGTCATATCAAACTCATTGTTGTAAATTTACCGGAGTTGCTATAATCATGGAAGAGAAATGTGCAATATCTTAAGAGAAGATACTGTTTGGAATGTTTAATTCTAACGAGTTACTGAAAAATTGTTGTCTTAGGTCAGGCTAATTGTCACATCCAACCCATTGTTGCTTAGTAAAAGTTGTTAATGTGTTGTTACGTAGTGCTTTTTGTTAATGGTTTTCAGTGTAGTTCCATGGTTTTGGCGTTATAATGTTGGGTCCAACCAATTGTTGCTTAGTAAAAGTTGTTAATGTGTTGTTATGCAGTGCTTTTTGTTAATGCAGGTTTTAAGTGTAGTTCCATGGTTTTGGCGTTATAATGTTGGGTTAATTTAGGCTTTATTGACATTAATTGCATCTAGCATCCAATGGGGAAATTGTAATTATTACTTTCTTGAAATTTCTTCCCCTTAGATGAGGCCAAAATTTAGAAGGCTTATTTTGATTTTTTTTTAAATAGGGGAAGGGTGGTATTTTTCTTCCTCTATTAAATGACTGATTATTTGATTATTTTGAGCATTATCTTTGTAGTGTAATGTGAATAGAGGTTATAGTTCCATTAATGGATTTCTATGAGCTATGATACTTATCTCTTATTCATTTGGTCATTTAAAAAAAAATGCTTCATATATTACCTTTCAAAAAATAAATAAGCATGGCAGAGATAATTACATCATATAGACAACATTGCAACAAGGGAAGTTCTGGTCCGTGAAAACTACAAAGGCCATCATATGAGTTGCCCATACATAGAGGAACTAAACACCATGGTAGAAAGCATTTGGTGAACTTGCAAGAGTAGAGCCAACCCTTGCTCAATGCTCCATAGATTACCAAGAGAAAATCACTGCATACAACATAAGCTAGTAATAATTTTGTGCAAATTATTCTTGACAACTAATCCATGATGAAGCAATAATTGATGTTGATGTGTTATGCACCAATGTCCCAAAATAGCAAAAAAATTGAAATAAAGAGTAACCAAACATTTTGAGAATGAAATAAAGAGGTGAATAAGAAGCCTCCTAAGGGGGCAACTTCATTTTACAATGTCTCGGATGCACAAGATGAGATGAGATGATATCTTAAAACTAGGTGGTGTGTATATATAGAAACGAATTATACAATTACAATTAAGGTCTTAGCCAACCGATAAAGACAATACTATTATAATAATATATTATGATGTCACAATATATTAGACTTAACATGTTCCTCCCGTTAAAAACAATTTTGTCCTCAACACTTGATTAATTGTAGATGTTTTTGTATGAAAAACTCATATTCTCATGTTGTCTTTTCTAGTGGCAAGCTCTCTGACTTAACGAGGTACTTAGTAATTGTTCGATTTTGCAGTTGCTTGATTTGTGTGTCAAGGATTGTTTCAGGTTCTAGTATCATTTTCTTTTTTTCATCAATTGTTGGTAAAATAGTATGAACTAGGATCTGGTTGCGAATCACCTTTTTTAGGAAAGAAACATAGAACACTGGATGTACTCGTGAAGATGGAGGCAAGCCAATTTGTAAGCCATACTGTCAATCCTCTACAACACCTTATAGGGACCATAGTACTTGGGTGCTAATCGATTGTCCTTTTGTTGCTCGATGGACATTTGTTTGTATGGTTGTAGCCCAAAAAATACTCGATCCTCCACTTCATATTTCTTTTCAATTTTTTTTGCTTTGCTTGTTTTATCCTATTTTGTGCTATAGCCAAATTGTTTTTTATTAGTTGGAGAACCTCCATTGCTTGAATCTTATATGTTTCTTTCAAGGATGATGTGATGGATGGAGGATGATAACCATAAAGTGCCATAAATGTTGACATTCTCTGTGAAGAATGAAAGGATGTGTTGTGCCACCATTTTGCCAAGGGAAACCACTTACCCATTGTGTCTGTTTATCAAATGCAAAGCAACAAACATACATTTCTAAACATTTATTCACATTTCAGTTTGCCTATAGGATTAAGGATGGTAAAAGGAGTTGTGAGCCAATTGAGTTTCCAAACAAGAAAATATTTCATTCCAAAATTATTAGTGAAAATTGGATCTTTATTAGTGACAATAATATTGGGGTTCCATTTAGCTTCAACATTGTTTCCATGACATTGTAGCTATTGTACTTGCTTTAAAATGATGAGAAAGAGAGCAGAAATGAGCATACTTTGTGAGTCAATCCACCACTATCGTGATGACATTCTTTCCTTAAGACTTTGGTAGACCTGTGATAAAGTCCATTGAGATCTCTTCCCAACATTGACTTGGTATGGCTAATGGCTACATAATACTTGGTATCTTGTTTGTCTCCTTATTTTGTTGGCAAACCAAACATCCTACAACAAACTTTTGGACATTAGTTTTAAGACCTTCACAAAAATATTCTTATTGTCCTTCTGGTAAGTTTTCAAGGATCCCGAATATCGTCCTATATAAGAAGTGTGCAATTCCAAAATGACATTTTTGAGTTGAGAATTCTTACATAAATATAGGTGATCTTGGTATCATAGTGAATCATTTTTCCATACAAATTTATCTAATGCACTAAGGTAATTTTGTAGTTGTTAATTATCTTGCATGCCTTTTGATCCTACTTCCATTCTATTGTTGCTTCTTCCACCCAATTAGATTGCAGAATGGAGATAACACAAAGTAATCCCTCTTCGCCTTCTTTCCTTGAAAGTGCATTTGCCACCACATTTTGTTTTATTTTTTTAGATATTTTCAAAGTCATAACTGATCATTTTGCCATCCATTTTTGTGGCCCTTCTAAAGATAATTGTTGTTCCAAGAAGCACTAAAGACTATCATGATTCGTTTTTACCTTGAAGTTTCTTTCTATTAGGTAAGTGCACCACTTCTTACATGCATACAACATGGATGATATTTCCTTTTCATAAATTGGTTTTAAGTTTTTTCCTTTAAAGTTGGCAACTTTCAAATGCAAGGGGGCCTTCTTGCCTACACCAATGCCAGCATTGAGGCATCACATTCCACAATAAAGGTTTTTGTGAAATTTGGTGTGGCTAATACAAGAGTTGCACACAACTTTTTAAATTTCTTCAAAAGCTTTGGTTGCTTCTTGAGTTGATGAAAATGCCTATTTTTTCAATAATATTGTTAGAGGTACCACTATTTGACTGTAATTCTTGACGAATTTTGGAAATAGCCTATCAATCTTATGAATCCTCTAAGACCCTTCAAGGTTTTGGGAATGGGCCATTCCATCATAGCTTTGATTTAGCTAGGGTCCACTTTGATGCCTTCATGAGATACAATAAATATTCCACCATACCCAAAAAACAACTTCTTAGGAAGAGGATAAGGGGAACAAGATGGTGGAGTCCCAATCATCTGAGGATAAAATCCTATCATACTTAGAGAACAAGAGATTTGAGTCCTAGACACGTGATCTCTCATTCCTCCAAGATCCACATAATTGTGGGTTCAACTTGGGACCAATGAACTACTTCAATAGATTGCTTAAATCTTTCATAAATCCCCCCTTCATGTTTTCAATGTTCTTCTTGCGGTCAACTTAGATATCCCCATTGAATGCTTGGAATTCATCTTTATTTACCATATTCATGATGTCTACCTTTCTTAGCATTGTATTTTTAAGGTTTGTTACTCTTTTGATAAGCTTGGACACATCAAAGCTCACATCATCATGCTTGTCTTGTGTCATGGTCATGCCTTCAGGAGGTTTAGTGGGCATAGAAAGTTTTGATCCACGTCTTGCCATTTGATCCCACTAATATTTACTACATTTCTTCTTTATTTGTTTTATTTATTACACATTTCAAATTACCCTAAAGAATTCTTTCAATCAAAAGTTATGCAAGTTTCAAGTCAACATACCTTTCAAAACCCTAGTTTGTAGGTTGTCTTGCTAGTCGACATTTCTCCTAAATTGCCTTTGAAATTTTAGCTCATTTGAATATGAAATTTTAACTTTTTGTAGCTTGGTATGTTTTCTCTGTAATGCCATAGGTTTGATCAAATTCTGATTTGCCAAGAGAAAGTTATGGTAACTTTCTTAAAACGTGTTGTTTTTGTCATTTTCAAGAGACCAAACTTGTATAGCCTGTCACGTGTCTTATTTTTCAGTTACGATTCTAAATTTTTTACCACAAACACTATGGTTTCTATTTATTTTGATGAAATAGGTGGAACTCAATTTGAAGATTTAAAGTTTCATAAATGACAATTTTACCAATAACACCATTTTGAAGCTAGTTTTCAAACTAGTAAAAAAATCCATCTTCCATAGATTGTAACTCTGAAATTATAGCGAACCAAGACCTAAATTTTATACCACAGGTACCTTGGAATTTTGGTTGAGAATCCTTAAAATTTTGTTGTTTGATATGTCCTTGAAATTATTTATAGCTAAAATGGCTTTGATACCAAATGTTATGCACCAAAATCCCAAAATAACATAAATATAGAAAGAAAGAGTAACCTAACGCCTCTAGAATGAAATAAAGAGATAAATAAGAAGCCTCTTTGAGAGAGAAATTTCCTTTTACAATGTATCTGTCAGAGGAAATAATTCCTAATTCCTTGCTTTCATTGATCCTCAATAGTTAATTTATACAATGAGAGGTGTCTCTTTGGCTTCACCTGCCAAGAGATCCGTTGAACTCTTTTCGACTTCATCTTATTATTAAACTATTATTTACATTATTATTTTCAATCATGGATGGAACCATAATCTCGTAGGATTATGTTTCTAACATTCCCCCCCTTAATCTAAAGGGGTGTTTGTAAATCCGAGCATGTTTATAAACCTCTCAAACTTTTCTCATCCAAGTGCTTTGGTGAAGATGTCCGCAATTTGCTCGTTCGTGGAAAAATGTCATAGATGAAATGTCTTGACCTCTACATGATGTCGAATCAAATGGTACTTTGTGTTGATGTGCTTGGTTCGATAATGGAATCTAGAATTATTGGCCAACTTGATTGCAGAAGTGTTGTCGATCAATAAGGGAGTGGAGTTCTCTTGTTTCTCCTGCAAATATTGAAGTATCTCCTTGAGCCACATTCTTGGCCAAATTGATTGCAGAAGTGTTGTCAATCAATAAGAGAGTGGATTTATCTCGTTTCTCTTGCAAATCTTCAAGTATCTTCCTGAGCCACACAATCTCTTTCGTTGCTTCCGCAACAACCACATATTCTCTCCATTGTCGAATCTGCTGGAACTGATTGTTTGTGTGATCTCTAGGAAACAACTGCTGATCCAAGACTCATTGTGTATCCAAAAGTAGACACTCTTGTCTCTTCGTCTCCATCAAAGTCTGAATCAGAGTACCCTATAAGTTTGAAGTCATCCACCTTGGATTACTTGAGTCCCCTTCAAGTATCTTAGATCTCTTTTTGTAGTAGACCAATGTCCTTCACAAGGTTTGTGCATGAACCTTAAAATGATGCCAGCAACATATGAAAATTTTGGTCTGGTGGTGGTAAGGTAAATAAGGATTCCTACAAGCCATCGATACTTGGTTGCATCCTCAAATTTTTTTCCTTCAATTGATGTGAGCTTCAACTTTTCTTCCATTGGATTTGAGAGAGGGTTGCATTTTGGCATGCAAAATTTGTTGAACAATTCTCCAACACGCTTCTTCTAGGAGATGAATATGTACTTAGGATGTTGGGTGACTTCAATTCTCAAGTAGTAGTGAAGGTGTCCTAGATCTATCATTTCAAATCCCTTCAAATATTTATTTATGGATGCAATATAACTTTCATTGTTCACTGTCATCAAAAGGTCATCTACATACACCACAAGAAACACAATAGAACTTCCAACTTTTTTTTACAAACAATGTTGCGTCATCAAGGTTACAGTGTTTGAAATTTAACTTTAGAAGATGCTCGGTTAGATTTTCATACCATGCTTGACGTGCTTGTTTCAGGCCATACAAGGACTTGACGAACTTACATACTTTGTGTTCTTTCCCTTTCACAACAAAGCCTTCTGGCTGAGACATGAAGCCATTCTCTTTCAATTCTCCATTCAAGAAGGTTGTTTTTACATCCATTTGGTCGGATTTCCACCCATTTTGTGCATCCAAAGATAGTAAGGTGTGGATGGTAGCCCATTTTGTTGTGGGGGAGAGTGTCTCTTCATAGTCAATTCCTTCCTTTTGTGCATAGCCTTTCGTCACAAGACTCGCTTTGTGTTTGTCAAGTGAGCCATCTGATCTGTATTTGTTCTTGTATACCCACTTATAGCTGATTGTTTGGTTCCAATTGGAAGGTCAACCAACCTCCAGGTTAAATTATTCATGAGCGCATCATATTCATTCTACATGGCTACTTTCCACTCATCATGACTAGTGGCCTCTTCAAAGGAAGTTGGTTCAAAGTTTGTAGATAAATTCAATTCACAATCAAATGAGACATCTATGTGTTAGAAAAACAGGATCGCAGAGCAATAATAATAAACAAGATGCAAATATAAATCACATAAATATAATACAATAGAGGCACCAATATAACGTGGTTCACCCAAAATGGGCTACGTCCACACATAAATCACCAGTCCTTATTATTATACCATCCAACAAAATGAATGGATACAACTTGCAGCACATCCGCTGCAATTTCCTCTTCACTCTCTCACAATCTCTCTTACATGATCATAGAGATATTTACAATGCTACAATACATTACACATCCATATTACAATGTCTTCCTTTTAAAGGGGAATTACCATGGGAAAATACTACGGACTATCCAATACCATGAGCCTGCAAATTGTTGGCCAACAAACAACCCAAAATGTTTCTTTCGGGGGATTCTCCCTCGAACCCTTGTCGGGGGGGGGGGATGGTCCCCCCTGAACCCCTGTGGGTGGGTGATGCCCCCCCCCCCCCCCCCCCCGGGGGGGGATGGTCCCCCCCTGAACCCCTGTGGGTGGGTGATGCCCCCCCCCCCCCCCCCCCCCGCTAGGGTGAGTTTACAGTCCACTTGCACATCATATAAAACTGGGGTACAAACACATTGAAACAACAACATCTCTGAATCAGGAAGACCATGATCCACAACCAACACCATGTCATTAAATGGGTTATCTACATCTTGAGATTCTTGTTCCCGTATTTCCAACTTTATCCAGATGGACACTTTCAACTGTCTTTGTGGGCCATTTTGGAACTTTCCATGATGGTCAAGGTTGATCAGCTGGTGGTGCTTCATTTTCTTCAAGATTTAGTCTTCCAATCCTCTCAATCACATCATCCGGTTGAGCTTCTTGTTCAGGTGAAGTGGTAGGAACTTCTTCTTCATGAGTTTCTTCATGAGGGGGTATTGGTGCTTTAAAAGGAAATTCCAGAGATTGATCCAAGATAGGGATCCCCCCCTTTAAGATGTGGAATTTCCTTATCAACTTCATAATATGTCTTTAGATGAGAAAATTTCTCTAGACAATCAAGTTGTATATCAATAGACTCATCATTTTTATTAGTTTCAAGAAAAATGACATCTCTGGAACCAACAAACTTCTTGTTAACTTCATCATAAAGACGATATTCCTTGGAGGTGTCCGAATACCCGAAGAAAATGCATTTTCGACTTCTAGCACAAAGCTTGTCTCTTTGCTCCTTTGGTATCAAGGCATAGCAAGTGGAACCAAAGATCTTGAGATGCCTCACTAATGGCATGTGGCCATACCACATTTCATGTGGAGTCTTGTCTTCAAGAGCATAATATGGACTTCTATTTCTCAAATAGGTTGCAAACAATATTGCATCACCCCAAAACATTAGTTTTACATTCTTGAAAAACATCATTGAGCGTACCATATTCATGATGGTTCTATTCATCCTTTCTGCCACACTGTTTTGTTGAGGGTTATAAGGAATTAAAGTTTGATGCGCAATCCCATGTTGACGAAGACAATATTCAAAATCATTAGAAGTGTATTCTTTTCCATTATCAGTACGAAGTGTGCCAATATGAGATTGTGCTTGATTTTATATCTATGCATGAAAATTCTTGAATGTTTGAAATGCTTCAGATTTTGTCTTTAACAAATATACCCAACGCATTCTGGTGTAGTCATCAACAAAGGTCATGAGGTATTTATTACCATTGGAAAAAGGAATAGGCATGGGGCCACATAATTCAGAGTGAACTAGCTCTAACTTTCTACATGCTTTAAATTTTGACTCCTGAAATGTCAGCTTACTATGTTTGCCTAGTATGCATGCATCACATTTGTTCATCTTCCTAGGAATGGTGGGAAAACCAAAGACACCATTCTTTTTCAACAAATGAATATTGTTATAATTTAGATAACCATATATAGCATTCCATAACAAACTAAATGACATATTACCTTCTCCATGCTGAGAGAGGTAGGCAAAGTTCCAAACTCTTACAGACGAGCCCTTCATCTCCAACAACTTTTCATCTTCATATCCGGTCATGATGACCTTGTTGTTAGAGGGCTTCCTTATTTCTACGATTCCATCAAACTTGTGGATGGAATGGACTTGGTGTTGAATCTGGACCAAGGACAACAACCTTCTCTGCAACTCTGGAAGATAGAGAACATTTTGCAACACAAAGTCAGGGAATCTAGGCAGTTTGAGCCTAATGGAACTTGTTCCCTTTGGTTTGAGGCTAGATTTGTCTACAAAATACACTATGCCATCTACATTCTCATTTAATTCTTCAAAATAGTATTTCCTAAATGTCATGTGGGATGTTGCACCAATATCAAGTAGCCAACGATCTTTATAATATGAGAGAGACGTGATTTCATTTATTCAAAGATTACAATGTGCAACAATATAGTGAGCAGATTCAGGATATTTACCAGCCTCTTGGCCCTTACTTTTATCGTCTTTCTTTTGATTATGTCTTTCTTTGATGGAGTCCCAAGGAGCCCAACTTTGATCTACTTCATGTCCATTCTTCCCACAATGATTACACTTCAGATCCGATCTTTTGGTTGAGTTGTTTCTACTCCCTGCCTCTGAGCTTTCTTCTTCCTTGTCCTCTTCTGTTGTTCTCAATTAGAGAAATTTTGAGGTAAAAAATGAGCCTCAAAACAAAGAAAATGTACTATCGAAATCAACCAATCACATTCTAGTAGATGACATCATCCCCCATGGTTGAGGTGGCAATTACATGAGTTAATAATGCTTATTTGTCAAATTTTCTATGGTGGATGAAAACCCATAGTTAACCAAGGTAGTGGTATAAGTACTTTTAAGTCATAAAGTAAAGTACTCATAATAAAGTCCTTTAACATTTTTTCATAAAATAATATTATTGTCATTTTCAAGTAAAGTACTCATAATGAAAGTCCTTTAATATTTTTTCATAAAATAATATTATTGTCATTTTCAAGTAAAGTACTCATAATGAATTTCTTTTCACACTTTCTTATAAAATAATATTATTGTCATTTTCAAGTAAAGTACTCATAATACATAAATAATGTCCTTTCACATTTTTTTATAAAGTAATATATTGTCATTTTCATGTTTTTAATTTTAAATTATATATTCACTCCATTCTCTTTAATATCGTAATGCTAAACTAATTTATTATATATATATATTCCTCACATTTTTTTATAAAATAATATTTTTATCATTTTCATATTTTTAATTTTTAATTATATATTAACTTTATTTTATTTAATATTATAATACCAAACTAATATATATATATATATATATTCTTGTGCTTTTAAAATAAATTAAATTCATGAATGATATTAATATAAAAAATGTATGTTAGTTATGCATATAAATTAAATTCATGAATGATAGTAAATTAAATTAAATTAAATTATATATTTTTACTACTCAATTTTTTAGAATAAATTAAGTCTTATATTATTTTCTACGAGATACTTAACTATAACATTCATTTACAATAAAATAAATATTTCAAAAAAGTTTATGATTTTGATATTAATTTACCAATATAGATTTAATGAATAAATAATAATAATAATAATAATAATAATAATAAGGCAATGTGGATTATAATAATATTATTAATATTTTACATGTAAATAAATTTTCAATTAAATTACATTATATCAAATTGATGAGAAAGTCTAAATATAAAAATTCAACATAAATTAAAAAAAATAGCTTTTAAAAAATGTTTTTTATTATTTAATTTCATTTGCAAGTTCAAGACAAATAAATGCTAAAGGACAATAAATTTTTGGGAATTTACAATGAATCTTAGTCACATCAATGTAGAGTTATTTTATTAATTTTATTTCTAGTGAATTTTGAAGAGTAACTCAACCATGGTTATTTATATTGTGCATAGAAAATAGTGTAGGAGGTGATTTGTCATATATAGGTACCCCATAAAACCCCTAACTCATAATATTTTAATATATCTCATACTTTTTTAGTAAATCTCTTAGGAGACCATTTTTTGACCTCAAAACCTCTTTAATGCTCCCTTGGACTGTTTCTGAGCAAGGCAAAGTGTCTTCATTGCTCCAACTGTATATGCAAAAGAATGCATATTTGAAACAATCACCATTGCATCTTTGAAACAATCACCTTTGTCACCTACAAATAAATGAGATTTGGAAGCAAACCAAATATAAGTGCAGGTCTTAAAGTCTCTACTACCTTTTACAATATTTTTTTTAAAAATATTTTCAATAATCACAATATATTCAACTTTCAATACAACCTTCATTGTCATGACCGGTGAGAACATGTTTGCTCATTACAAAGACAAAACAAATCCATAATCCATGCATTTTAATAGAACCTTCTACCAAAAAACTTCAAAACCTAATTCTGCGACTGTTTATCACACTCCCATCCAAAAAATTCTTTCCCAAAGCAAACTAACCAACAGTGTTATGCATAACCCAGCCATAATATATCATTAAAAAACATAGTAAAATTCTTTCCCAAAGCAAACTAACCAACAGTGTTATGCATAACCCAGCCATAATATATCATTAAAAAACATAGTAGCTTCCTGCTAGTGTAGGCATCGATTGGAAAATCTAGAACATCTTTCATAAACATATAATTGATCTTGCACAGACCATGCCGAATTATAGAGTATCGAACTCTTAATGTAGGTATTGTATGCTCTTCCTTCAATCGTAGCTCCACAAATACTGATCCAATTATGTTCAACACTGATATTTTACCACGGGCGAGCTACCAATAGATTTAACCAATGTATCACTACACCAATGCTTGCACCACATGCTTCAAGAGAGCAGTCTTGAGTCTTTAATGCATTCAACGTTTCACCATAGCACAACTCTTCAAAATGTATTGCGACAAGTCTTTAAGTGGTTAGATACCACCACTTCCCTCTCTTGACATAGATGGTGGTATTCACATTTCACAACACATGAGTGCAACATATGAGAGGGGAGAGAGTCTAGGGTTTACGTGGTACGCATGCCTTCACATAATCGTGTAAGAAGATACACAACTCCACTTACATATTGAACTCCAATCTATAGTTGCAACAATAAAATGATACCACCACAACACCAAACATCAACGGGCTTCACTCTTGCAGCACTTCAATTTTGAAAAATTAGGTTTTCAAGATAGCCCGACTCCCCAGAAAACAAGTCGCTTCAACTTCACGCTCCAATGGAGAGGTCGCAACTCATTCACGTCCCAAGAGAGAGGTCATAGCTCTTTCATGCTTCAATGGAGAGGAGGTAGCTCATTCACGCTTCAATGGAGAGATAATAACCAACACAATACATACAACACCTCAACGCAGAGAGTCTACTTGATGCAGAAACATACAATAATTCACGGTGATGGCTCTCCACGCTAGCAGCTAGGGTTCACCGTATGAGATGAAGAGCTTTGCATAACGAAGGAGGGGGAGAGAACGAAGGAGGGGGAGAGCACATATTAGGTCTATACTAGATCCATAGAATGCACAACTTCAGTAGAAGAGATACCAACAAACAATACACAACAATAGATGTGAAACACCTACTGAATGGAAGGAGGACACAAAGGGAAAGAGCTCGACAGGTGAGCAGACTAGGAAGAGGCAGAGAAGAAAACGCTCTCACACATCGATTAATTGCCATGACTGAGCAGAAGGGAAGATTGGCAGAATGGTAGACTATAACAGTAGGAGTTATGAGGGAAACGCTCTGATACCACTATCGGAGGAAATAACTCCCGATTCCTTGCTTTCATTGATCCTCAATAGTAATTTATACAATGAGAGGTGTCTCTTTAGATTCACCTACCAAGAGGTCCGTTGAAGTCTTTTCAACTTCATCTTCCTATTGAACTATTATTACATTATTATTTACAATCATGGATGGAACCATAATCCCATAGGATTATGTTTCCAACAGTATCAAATGGACAATATGAGTTGAGATGAGTCTAAAACTGGGTCTCCTTGGTGTGTGTGTGTAAGAGAGAGAGAGAGAAATAATACAATTACAATTAAGGTCCTAGCCGATCAATAAAGAAACTACTAATATAATAATACAAATGCAATGTCACAATATATAAGGCTTAACACTGTGTTTATGTTTAAAGGAGGCATGGGCATTCCAAATGGATTGACACTAATGCAACTATCTCTCTAGTGTATGTCCAACTCTCCACTTTGTATTCAATCAGAGTCATGCATGAGAGAGTGTTAGGATATTTAGACACTTAGGGGTTAGTTAAGATCAACTTGGTGTAACGTGTCTTTAGGTAATGTGTGTTTCTTTAGTATGCATTTGTATTTATGTAATTGACGGTCACAATATGTTCTAGACACAGAGTTATCCAACAATTTATCTTTGCATCGATAATAAATACTATTGATCTATGGCTTAACACCCGATTGGTCCATGATCTCAATTTAAAGAGCATGTAGGTTCATTTGCTTGATGATCGATTATAAGAAACTCATGTAAAATATTTTCCCTTTGCTTAATATATTGCCTAAATTAATTTTTTGGATGGGGCCGTGGATGGTTTCTATCTTTGAGGGATTTAACCACATAAAACATTGGTGTGTTGATATGTGATTTGTTTTTGTTAGATTTTTCTCAAGGTGTTCGATCTCCTAGAAATACCCCGTGTTAGTTGAACATGGTATTAGAGCACTTATGAAGACCCGCTTCTGATGTTGATCGAGATCTTGAGCCGGTGTAGCCATGTATCAAAGGATTTATGGATTCTGCTATTTTTGTGTATTTCCGGGTTGAGAGAGGTGTTCCATTGCGTCCATAGTGCTTCTTTCAGTTGAAAATGTTTTTTGTTTCACTTAGAAAAGTCTTCGTTTACCCAAGATATGACCATTTTACCGGATCCATAGGTATATTGTTTACATATCATATTTTTTAAAAATATTTTTCATATTCTAACCCGGTTTTCTATTTTATTCCCAGTTTTTTCCCTTTCCAGTCTACATATGCTCTTTGTCGTGCACTTTGTGCAAACTCGGCAAATAAAAAACATAGCGGAAATGTTTTCTTAACTGCACAGGCTCTTTGCCACGTGTCTTGTGCGAACTTGGTAAACAAAAAAAAGAGAAAACTTATATTTTCTAGGTAAGCTAACCAATAACTAACCCCCAAATTTGAGAAATTTGAGTTTCAAAATTTCATATTTTTGTTTTTGTGTGGTTGTGTAAAGCATTTGGCAGGCCAAAAACCAAGGTATTTTGGGTAGGGACATTCTCCCATCAACAACCACAACACACCCCCATCCTCCTTCATAATATTACTAAATATTTTGCTTAACTCACTTTGTTGAAAGTTACTTTAATAATTAAGAGGCCTTGGGTTCAAGTCCTTTTGTTACTTTTTTGCAAAAGTTCATGTAATTTTAATTTATAAAGTAACTACATTGTAAAAGTGCTTTTCACTTGTTTTATAAAATTGAGTCACTTATTTTAAAGCAACTTATTTACAAAAATGAGCTTACAGGAAAAGTTAGTAAGGGGGGAATTCTTGACTACAATTTTTGCTCCCATCACCATGTGGATCAACCTTTTCCTGCCACTTGGCTCCTCGGTTAGTTTTTTTGTCTTTCTTCAAAAGGGCATAACTTTGACTTTCAAAGTCCATTTTTAGTGTCGATTTTTTTGAAACTGCCTATTTTTTCAAGATCTTTGCATCTAAACCATCAATTTATGCACTTGAATCCATATTACTTGCATATTCTGAAATGACCACTCCAAGTGATATTTTGCTTACCCCTACCAACTACTTCTCATGGAGAGCCTGTATGAAGGATGTCTTACAAAGTAGGGGACTTTATCGGATTATCTTGGGAAAAGAAAATGCCCAAACCGATGTTGAAAAGAAAATAAAATGGGATAATAAAATAACGAATGCTGTGGATTAATTAGGATGTCCATCTCTAATGAGTTATGATTCCACCTTCAAGGTATTGACGCACTAGATGCATCTTGATAATGAATTGAGGTCACTACCTTGAAAATGAATTGGTTACTTTAAATCCAAGTGATTTATCTTGCATTCAAGATTATCCATTAAGTACAAAACCCCTAGACTCTTAGTTGAAGAATGCAACATAAAAAAAGAAGAAAAAAATGTATTTATCATGTTCTTTCTAAGCTATGTACCATCCTCCATCTATCACATCTCCCTTAAAAGGAAAATCTAAAGTTCAAGCTATGGAAGATCACCTAGAGCACCAACAAGAAATTCTCCAGTTGTACTAAAGGTCAACCTTGCTATGCCAAAAAATAGGATGAAACAACAAGCAAATCAACATCACAGTGAACGAAGTTTTGAAGAAAGGGATTGGGTATTTCTAAGGCTGCAACCTTACAAACATATGTCCCTCAAGCAACTAAATAAAGACAATAAATTAGCACCCAAGTACTATGGTCCTTATAAAGTGTTGCAGAAGATTGGTAGTATGAATTACAAATTGGAGTGCCCTTCATATTCAAGGGTACACCTAGTTTTGCATGTTTCTTGCTTAAATAAGGTAATAGGAAACACGATCCCAATTCAAACTATCTTGCCAGAGCTCAATGAAGAAGGAAACGTCATATTGGAACTTGAACAAATCACGAAAACAAGGACCAAACAACCATGCAATCAAGCTATTCATTGAGTACCTCATCAAGTAGAAGAACTTACCAGTTGAAGATTCGACATGGGAAGATGATTCCTTCATATAGAAGTATCCACAACTAATCAAGTGTTGAGGACAACACTTGTGTGAAGGGGAGGGGCATGCTAATCCCTAAATGTTGGCACGTTACCCCCTATATTGTGGCCCATTACATATTATTGATTTCGGCTTGGGTCTATTAGTGGTGATTGTCATTAGTATTATTATATTAGCTATGTCGGTTTGGGTCCATTATTTGTAATTGTACCTCTTTGTCTTCTATATATAGGAATGGTTTCTTTTAATTTGAATCATCTCATATTGTCTTGTCTTATGTACTTAGTACATTGTATAATGAGGCTTCCCCCTCGAAGAGGCTTGATATTCATTTCTTTTCTTCATTATTAAGGCATGGATTACCCTTTCTAGTCTCTTTATGCTCTTTTCATGCTCTTTTGAAGAATTTGGTTCTTAACAGATCAGGTTCCCTAGGTACCTGGAGTCTCTCATTTTTCTTTGCACATTGATAGTATTCATATAATCATCAAACTCGTCTCTTTATAATAGTATGCAAATATAGTTATTTTATTGAGATCTATCATGGCCAATAGCATAAGGACTAAGAAGCAAAAGCACGAAAAACCAAAGACTCTTTGTGGAAGGCAGTCTCATCATGTTCTTGTTGTAACCTACCACCCACCCTCTGGGTCTTGTTCCATTGTTGAGTATTATTATAAAGGAGATTGTTTTGAGTTTGGCTTACGCAATCCAATAATTCAAGAAGGGTCGTTGTCTTCATAAAAATTGTGCAATTACACCAGGTTTAGAGACATATACAACCTAAACAAAATTGTAATCAGAAATGCCTTTTTGGATTGGTATTTACCTATTTTAAAGATTTTGTATTTTAAAGATTTTGTGTACACGCTCAGTTCATGGCAACGTTGCGTTCACTTTATATTACATTGAGGTGGTTGGGCTCTTTCGTGCCTTTCTACAGGGAAGAATTGAGTGCAATCCTCAATGAATGCACTTCTCTGCTCCCTCTCGTTTAGTGTATGGTATGCATTATAAGATTCACAGTATTCTTATTGTTAAAGCCACAGAAAACCATGATCCTTATGAGAAAATGCACAGGCAATGTTACCTACTTGTTGTGCTAGCATTCGAGGTCGAAAAGAAAGATATTGGAAAGTATTTATGCTATCTAATATATTCTATGATATATATTTAAACTAGAACATCAGAACAATAAAATAATATATATTTTTTTAATTTCAAAATAAAAATGTATATCTCAAATTCTAAAATAACACACATAAATAAGTATTAAAAATGCCTTTAGTGATTGCTTTCGAAAAAAAAAAACATTTACTTTGTTATGTTCCAAGAATATTTCTTTTGCATTTGAGATATTCTAAACCATTAATTATTCCACATGCTTTTTAAACTATCCCATTTCGAAACTAAATTATTCTTTTGTTGGATGTTTTTTTCAGCATCAAATCGATCATTGAGCGAATCATACACGAGGTATGAAATGGTGGCTTCTCCCATTTCATTCTTCATGTCTCGATCTGCAAAATTTCCTGAGATTGTCAATGATTCCAGAATATTCCCAAATATAGACACTTACCCGGGGCTAATGACTTTTGCAATCATGATTGATACCAACTCTGAGATTGACAAATAATTAAAAATTGTGTGTTAAATGTTTATACCAAATGGTTGGTGCATATAGCACTTAGTGCAAACTTGGATAATGATTGAACTATGGTAGATACTTTGGTCTGTCACTATCAAATTTACATCGTAGGCTTTTCCCTATTTGAAATCTTGTTGAGTGTATTTTCTAATATTCTTTCGAATCAACTAACATCATTTGAGATTATTGAATATTCTTCTTCATCTCCTTCATATCAAGGGTGGATATTTAATGAAGTAAATCTCGATTATTTCTTAACCCTGTCGTTGGTCATTAGGGATTTTGATTAACTTCATAATTCGTTGCATAGTAACATTCAAATGGGTTTCCGGATAATCCATTGTCGGTATTTTTGTTCTCAACGTTTCGAATCCTAAGTTGGATTCATTTTCAGGACAGAATATGTGTAGAAGAGTTGTTAATGATGTGTATAAATAGTTAGGGATGCGAGGTCCTTTCCCATTCTGACCTAACCTTTCATTTTCTCCGAAATTTTTTAATTAAAACTTCCAAAATTAATTAATCATAAAACCCTAATTGTTGATTATTACCAAAAATTATTAATAATAAATTCTAAGATTATTCATTCATAAATGTTATTAAAAATGATATTATTAATCCCTTTTTAAAAAAACATTTAAAAAAATATTTCCAAAAAAATTATTCATAATTAATCATAAAAGTAATACTCAATGTAAAGAATTATTATTAGTAAATCATGATTATTACTCATAATGCAGGATAGTAATATTTCTAAGTGTTATTATGATTAATAATACTACCATTGATATACTTAATAACATAAATGAATAATCCTCATTTAAAGATTTATGCTTATTAATAATTAATCATAATGGTAATAATCATTATAAATAATTCTTAGTAATAAGAAAAACTTTATTACTAATATGTTTCCAAAATGATTATCATATTCATAAGTGTTATTCACAATGATAATAATATCATTAATATAATAAAGGAATAATATTTGTTCAAATAATACAATCTTTCATAATTCCATAATCAATTATTCATTTTTTTTTAATAATTATTAAAGGTAATAATCATTATAATTAGAAAATCGAGGCAAATTCATGATTATAATTCCTTTATCATTATCAATAAAAACAAGATGGAGGCTAGGTTAGTGATAGTGACGAAAAAATGTGCAGAAGGGTTGTAATACATACCTGGTTCTAACCATTACCTTCCTTATTGATTAGAGACAACCATCTCTTGCTTATTTCAAGTCCACCGCCTCTATTCATGTTTTTTGGGAGCTTCATGATTTCCAAGGCCTCTCTCACCCTTCATTTGTAGTAGTGGTCCTCAACCGCAAGCAACTCTGTGTTCTTCAGGAAAACATGGTGCTTTGTTTTGTGAGAATGCTCTGTGAGCATGGAGGTATTCGTCCTTTCTTTCCTTATGTCAGCCCCATGTTCCTTCAACCTTATTTGAAATGAACGACCGATATCCCCTATAAGTTTCACAATCTTGGAATCCTTGTTTGTGATTAAAAATCAAATGATCATTATCTCCATTTGCCATCACCATCAAGTAATTCATGTGTTGAAATCATCATTGTTCAATTTCATAGTGATCATCATATAAATAGTTATCATCTTTTGTATATTTCCTTTACTTGTGTTGTATTAAATATTACCCTTGGTGAAATCATGGTAGTGATTTCTTATATAAGATCACCCAAAACTAACACTTATTTATTTATAAAATCCAAAATCTTGTTGCTTATTAAATTTGAATAGTTTAAAAGTAGTTTTTTTTACAGGTTAAGAGTATTATTGCATTAAAATGCATTTAAAACTAATACTCAAATTTTGGATCTATTTATCTATTGCCAAGTCCTAGTTTGTGAGGATTTGATAAGGGATTTGAATTCCAACACCAACTTTTCTTCAATATTTTTTCCACATCTTTTGCAAATGGAAAAGAAAAGCCATCCACCAATGCTTGTGAATCCAATCCAATGGCATGATGGATTTTACATCATCCCCCAAAACCCAAGGGACTAGTTTCCCCTCCTTTGTAGACACATTGCTTACTTTGTTGCTAAGATGACTTACCACACCTTTTTTGACCTCCTTCACCACCAAGACACTCAATCGATGGATTTTGGTCTTCATACCTAGCAACCGATAAGAGATTTAATTCATGGAACAGGCATAGATCAACCCTCACATTCAAAATCTTGCCCCGTGTTAATAATGCAGAGGAATTCACCACCAAATCTTCCTCATCATACACTAGATTCTGAGCAACGAAAGGGCCATGAACATGAAATGAATTAGATACAAAAGATAAGTTTATGAAGATAGAGGATGACAAATAACATCTTCTCCAATACCTCAGCTCTAGAAAGGTGTACATAAAGTGCTTTTAAGGCTGCCATTGTCTCAATCCTTCATTATTAATTGAATTAGGAGCTCTCCGCCATTGATCATTAATCAATTTACATGTAGTTGATCCTCACCTTCCACTTTGGTTTACATGTAGTTGTTATTATAGTATTTTGAGATGATATTTATGTTTGTAATGTATTTGTTCTTGCACAAAGTTTGTACATTTTTCATTTTTGAGAGATGTCATTATAGCACATGTATATGTTTCTAATGATTTTTATTTTTATTTTTTGATTGCAGTGATGACCATGGATGCACATTCAGACATCCAAAGAGAAATTGAGAGGCTCAGAGAGATTCGAGCCTCAATAACAATTGTTAATGATGTTAGGATATTTAGACACTTAGGAGTTAGTTAAGATCAACTTGTGTAATATATCCGTTAGGGATACTGTGTTTCTTTAGTATGCATTAGTATGCATTTGTAAATACTTAATCCGACGGTCATGATATGTTTCCGACATAGAGTGATTCGACGGCTCAACTTCTCTTAGATCAAACCTAACCTTGATCCGTGGCTTAACACCCGATTGGTCCATGATCTCTATTTAAAGAGCATGGAGGGTCATTGTTTAGTTGATCGATTATGAGAAGCTCATTTGTAACTTTCTTTCTTTGCATAATAAATTGTCCCGTAGAAGCTATTTGGCCGGGGCCGTGGAGTGTTTCCCTCAAGAGGGTTTAAACCACGTCAAAACATCGGTGTGTTGACCTGTGATCTGTTTGTGTGAAGTGGTTTCTCTTGGTGTTCAGTCCTTTGGTAGTACCCTGTGTACCCGAACATGGCATCAGAGCTTTTATGAAGTGCCGCTTCCAGTTATGATCTAGATCTTGAACTGTTGTTGCCGAAACTCGAAAGGGTTTCTAGTTCTGGTATTTCTGTGCATTTCTGGGCTGTGGGAGGTGTTCCATTGTGTCTAGAGCGTCGTTTCCATTGAGAAATAGTTTTCGTTTGATTGAAAACGGTTCCCGATTGCTCCAGAAACGCGTATTTCATCAGATCTGAAGGTATAATGTTACAGTGACGCATTTTTTTTATTTCGTTTTTTGAAAAGAAAAAAAATCTCATGTTTCATATTTTTTTACTGATAGATTTCTTTTTGGTTCGGATTGTTGCTTTCCCGTCTGCGTATGCTCTTTGCCGTGCACCTTGAGCGATCTCGGCAAATCAGAAACAGAAAGGGAAAGGGTTTTTCCGGGCAAGCTAACAAGATCTAACTCCACAAGTGTGGAAAAGTTTTTTTTGTTTCGATTTGTGGGCTGTTTTGTAGGAAAAAGGGCAAACATGCAAACAGAGCAAGAAGAGTAAAAAAAAAAAAAAAAAAAAAAACCCCTTCCTCATTCCCATATTTTACATACCTTTTAATCTAGCTCACTTGGTTCAAAGTTGTTTTATTCCTTAATAGGTCTTGAATTCAAGTCTTAGGAAGTTACTTTAAAAGAAAAGTGCATGCAATTTCTAATTTCAAGTTACTTTATTGTAAAAGTGCATCTCACTTAAATAATAAAAAATAAAAATACAAGTGAGTCACTTAAGTTTTTTTTATTGTTGCACTATTTAAAAGTAATATCATTGTAAAAGTGAAATCACTTATTTTACAAAAGTGGTTCACTTAAAACAACTTTCTTGTAAAGTGATTGTCAAAAGGTTCATCTTGGGAAGAGGGGGGTTCCTTTTTTTGCTGGACATTCTCTAGCTGCCACGTCACTATTGGGGACATCTTCAACAATTTCTTTGTTCAAGCATAACTTCATCATCTAGAGTCAGTTTTCAGTGCCGTTTTTTTTGAAACCGCCTATTTTTTCGATCTCTTCACATCCAGACTATTGTTTTCTACTTTTACAACCATTAATTTACAAATATGGCCGCCCCTTGTGAAATTCTACTTAACAGTTCCAACTATTTCTCATGAAAATCTCGTATGGAGGATGTCTCTACCTACGAAGTAGGGGACTTTTCAGAAGTACAACAGGGAAAGAAAAAGAAGATGATAAGAAAATAAAATGGGCAAATAGATGTGATGAAGCTCGTGGATTGATTGGGATGTCAATCTCTACTGATTTTGCAATTCCACATATCTGGAATTGATGAACCTAATGCTGCTTGGGACAAGTTGGAATCTGTGTTTGATAAACACAATGAAATTCGAGGTCACCAACTCGAAAATGAGTTGATTTCTTTAAATCCAAGTGACTTTTCATGCATTCACAGATTATTTTATCTAAGTACAAAACTCTTAAACTCTTATGTGCAGAATGTAAGATTGAGAGGGAAGACAAACAATGCATTTATCATATCTCTTTCCAAACTTGGACCTGCATATTCTGTTTTTTGTATCTACATTTTACTCCATGAAAGCATCCTTGAATGCAGCTAGTTATCAAGAGCCTAGTCTTGAATCCTTTTGTGATTCCTTGATTAGAAAACAAGATAAACTCATTCACCTTGGAATAATGAACAATGCAGATACATCTGGGAAAGCCTTATTGTCCCAACACAGAAAGAAAAGTCCAATCCTCCCAAGAAACAAAATTTTTGCAATAATAAGTCAAACAAGGGTCCCAAACCCTCTCAGTCAGCTCCTTCTTTAAAAAATGACAAAGGATCCAAGCCAAAAGGCAAGAAGACTGAGCGTCATTGCAACTATTGCGGGAAAGATAATCATGATGAATCAAAGTGTTTCAAGAAGATGACAGCCTTGGAAGCAGCAATGAAGAAGCACCACATCAACCTAGATTCGCCTTCAGAATCTACCTCTCATGGACGTGCACTTTGTGCTTTTGGTTATTCTTATAATGCATCTTCTTCTTCTACTTCAAATGAATGGCTCATTGATTCTGGAGCATCTTATCATATGGCTAAGGATCAAGCCATCTTTTCTACTATGCATGAATGTAACACCAAACAAATATTTGTTGGTGATGATAGATCTCTAAGTGTTGTAGGAGCTGGAACAGTTCCAGTAGATAATGGTCATTTTAGTGATGTACTATGTGTTCCAAGAATTTCCTGCAATTTGTTATCAGTCTATCAGATCACTCATTCTGGTGAAGGTAAAACTGTTGACCTTTACACCTCACCAAGCTGTAATCAAGGATTTTAAAGATCCTCAACAGATCCTAGCTACCGAAATCTGTTGATGATATTACCAGGTTGTACAAGTTTAACAACTTTGGGTCATCACCTTTCCCTTCAGTTTTTGTTGCTCATAGTGATAACTTGAGCAAACTTTGGCGTGAGCGATTTGGTCACTTAAATTATCGCTCATTGCAAACAACTATGTAAAGAAAATATGGTGGCAGGTCTTCTGATGGGTATCTTGCAGAGATGGTGTTTGTTCCGGTTGTGTACTCGGAAAACATCATCGGGACAGTTTTGACAAACGTCGCCTCTTGGCACGCCTCGGTTCCCTTGGAGCTTGTGCATAGTGACTTGTGTGGTCCTCATTCCATCTGCTTTCCTTTTCTGGTTTCAAATATTTATTAACTTTCATTGACGATTACACACAGACGCACTTGGGTTTATTTCCTAAAACTTAAGAGCGAAAGTATTTAACATGTTCTTAGGCCTACAAGGCCCTTGTTGAAAAACAATCTGGTCATCAAATTATTAAGTTAAGATCTGACAATGGAGGAGAATATGTTAACAAACAGTTCACTACTTTCTGCACTGAACAAGGCATCCAACAACAGCACACTATTCCATATACACCACAACAAAATGGTGTAGCTGAGTGGAAGAACCGCACTTTAAAAGAAATGGCTAATTGTATGATCCAATCTAAGGGACTAAGTCTTCAATTTTCGGGCTGAAGCCATTATATTGTGCAAATTACATAGTTAATCACACCCCCACAAAAGCATTACAAGGTATAACACCGGAAGAAGCATGGAGTAAAATTAAACCTGATGTAAGTCACTTTCGTGTGTTTGGTAGTGAAGCATGGGCTCACATTCCGGATGAAAAACGGAAAGAATTACAGCCTAAAAGTGAAAAGTGCATATTTGTTGGATATTCTGAAGATGTAAAAGGTTATAGACTTCTTCAACCACATTCTCATGCTATAATCATTAGAAGAGATGTTAAATTTGATGAAAATATCTTTGGCCTGCGAGCCTAACTCGGCGATTGTGCCATCTTTCGCCTGCGAGCCTGACTTGACGTTTGTGCCTTCTTCTTCTTCTTCCAACTTCCTTGACAGGTTTCCAACTCCAGTTTCTGCTGATGATGACAGTGAGGATGAAAATCCACCTCCGCCTGCTCATGTTCCTCCAGTTGCACCAGCACAAGTGCTTCCTCGATGGGTCCGTTCAACATGTGAAGCAGCTGCTGATCTTGCCGGTGATCCTAGAGATCAACGTTCGAACACGTTCTCAGTTTCAGCGAGCCTCTTCTCTTTTGGCTCAAGTTTCCGAGAATCCATGATCCAGAAACTTTTGCAGAAGCTTCAGGGAATCCAGATTGGGATGTAGCCATGGATGAAGAATATCGTTCCTTAATGGCGAACGATACTTGGGATCTTGTACCTCTTCCAAAAGGAAGAAAACTTGTCAGATGTAAATGAGTCTACAGAACTAAGTATGCATCAGATGGAAGTGTTGAAAGACTTAAGGCAAGGTTAGTTGCCAAAGGTTTTTCCCAAGTTGAAAGGGATTGACTACAATGAAACACCTTTGCTCCCCGTTGCAAAAATGAACTCCATCCTCCTTGTTCTTTCCCTTGTAGCCTTACACAACTGGGAAGCCCATCAAATGGATGTCAAGTCGGCCTTCTTACATGGTGATTTACAGGAGGAAATTTACATGGAACAACCTCTTGGCTATGTTCAGAATAACTCTAGCCTTGTCTGCCGCCTTAAGAAATCACTTATATGGCCTTAAGCAAGCTCCTAGAGCTTGGTATGCCAAAATAGATAACTTTCTCCTTGACCACTGGTTTCTTCTAGATGTCATTCTGACCCCAATGTCTATACCAAGAAAGTAGGAAACCATCTCATCATACTTGTTCTATATGTTGATGACCTTATTCTTACTGGTAGTGACCCTAAGCTTATAACCCATGTGAAATCCAGTCTCAAACAAAATTTTGAAATGTCAGACTTAGGACATTTGCAGTATTTTCTTGGTCTCCAAGTCCTGCAAACCAAAGAAGGAATCTTTCTTTCTCAGTCTAAGTATGCTTGTGACCTTCTTCGTCGCTTTCACATGGAAGATTGTACACCAGCCCCTTCTCCCCTTCCAGTCTGGAGTCAAAATTTTTTGCCACTTGTACTTCACCTGAAGTCGATGCCACCTTGTATCGTCAGCTTGTTGGTAGTCTCTTATACTTGTGACTCATTCCCGTCCTGACCTTTCCTTTGCCGTTGGTCGAGTTGCCCATTTATATGCAGACACCTCATGAAAGTCATTGGAAAGCAGCTAAAAGAATACTTCGATATATTCGAGGTACAGTTCAGTTTGGGATTCATTACAGTACAGGAGGGAAACCTTTGTTGGTTGGTTTCACTGATTCAGATTGGGTCGGCGATCCTGATGATCGAAAGTCTACTGCAGGTTATGTTTTCAGTCTGGGATCTGGACCTGTTACTTGGAGCTTGTAAGAAACAACAAGCTCTTGCTCTTTCTTCAGCAGAGGCAGAATATCGAACAACAGTTAATGCCAGTCAGTGAAGCTTTATGGCTTCGACAAATCCTTTTCAGAGTTTTGGATTCGAGCAGCAGCAGCCTACTCCACTTTGGTGCGACAATCAAAAGTGCCATCAAGCTTACCAAAGATCCAGTTCTACATCAACGCAGCAAACACATTGAGCTACATATGCACTTCATCAGAAATCTTGTTCATGATCGGGTTCTTGAAGTGCTCTTTTGCCCTACAGATGATCAAGTTGCAGACATCTTCACCAAGTCTCTTACAGAAGCGAAGTTTTCTAAACTTCGATCTATGTTAGGAGTTCAGGAACTTGTCATTAAGGGGGGATAGGCTCTAATGCCTCCTTCCTTCTCCTAATAGTGTCACTTTTGTAAATCCTTCAATCCTATCCCAAGTTGTTCTTAAGGGGGGATGTTAGGATATTTAGACACTTAGGAGTTTAGTTAAGATCAAACTTGTGTAATATATCCGTTAGGGATAGTGTGTTTCTTTAGTATGCATTAGTATGCATTTGTAAATAACTTAATCCGACGGTCACGATATGTTTCCGACATAGAGTGATCCGACGGCTCAACTTACTCTTAGATCAAACCTAACCTTGATCCGTGGCTTAACACCCGATTGGTCCATGATCTCTATTTAAAGAGCATGGAGGGTCATTGTTTAGTTGATCGATTATGAGAAGCTCATTTGTAATTTTTCTTTATTTGCATAATAAATTATCCCGTAGAAGCTATTTTGGACCGGGGCCGTGGAGTGTTTTCCCTCAAGAGTGGTTTAAACCACGTCAAAACATCGGTGTGTTGATCTGTGATCTGTTTGTGTGAAGTGGTTGCTCTTGGTGTTCGAGATCCTTTGGTAGTACCCTGTGTACCCGAACAAATGATAGGCACCGTATGCTTGCTTCCAATTTGGATGCAATGATAGAGACATTTAGTAGGTCAAATGGTGCACTACAAGATATTGCTACATACAGAGAGAGAAATATGTGGATGGAATTAGCTACAAAGAAGTTAAGAAGTTGAAAATTACAAAACAACATATCCTTGCCCTTTAGAGATCCACGGACGGGTGAAATCCCGAATGTAAACAAAATGCATATTTCTATTCAGTAGGTGTACATAGAAACCATTCATAAATAATTGGATGGACTGATGGTACATGGTATTTGATATACCACCACATAACAACAGGGAAATGCCTCTATATTTTCTTAGAAAGATGTACATAGAATTTGTTTGGGGAAGCATGTTAATTATTTTGATATCTTAGAGTACCAGAGCGTTGGTAGGGGGATGCATCAACAATGTCCCAATGCGAGGCACATAGATCCCAATCGCCCAGTAGCTCCACCTTGCAGGCAGCTACCCAGGCCAGATGTGCCGCCTGCACATGAGTTGGTCCCACAGATGCAAGAGTCATTCCTACTGTTGGAACATGCGGTTGTTTTCCATAGAACGCATATTCAAGGTACATACCAGGAAGGGCCATCAGAGCCACCATCTATGGGTGGAGTAGAGCCACCACCTCCCAGTGGGGTAGTTCCACCACCTCTCGGTGGGGTAGAGCCACCACCTTCCAGTGGTCCACGAGCATCTAGTGATGGCACTAGACCTGCACATCATGAGCACAACCGAGAGCCCCACCCAAGCACAGTATGCGTCCATCCTTGGTTTGGTCCTGTCCAAACAGATGATAGATTTACTGGGTATTTTACACAGGTAAGTAAATGGTTTTAACAATTTAGTGTCGTTTGTAAATTATTTTTCCTTACTATACACATATATAGGTTGCTAATATTTTTAATGATTTTAAAACTTGTAGTTGCTACAAGAAGAGGACGAGGGGAAAGAATTTTCCACTGATGATGCAGAGGATTGTCCAGAGGCTCACGCACCAAAACTGTATGATGTCATACCTTCAGCGACAACAACTCACACTGAGGTAACTATTTCAACATGACATTATTTTAATACATGTTAGTTTGTTATCACATGTTACTTAATTAATGCTACACGATCTAATATTTACAATTTTCTAAATTGTAGGTTGTAGATACCCCTCAGAGGGAAATGATTTCATCTAGTGAGCCCCCCTAGTGGGAAGACAAGTTCTAGTGTTCCCATAGAGGATCAACGGGTGGCAGAACGTTTCTTAGAATTGATTGAATCATACTGTACATCGGTATGTATTTTATCATTGTCAGTTTGTTAATACATGCTATTTCATTGACCAATGCATTTCTAACTACGTCAGTAATTGGTGATTGTAGCCACCACCTGCTATATTTAGGAAACAATCAACAGTTTCCTCTCCTCGTAGTCCAAATGTGCAAAAGGGACAAGTGTATAAGAGAGGCTCCACTCCTAGAAAGGGTGTGGATGTCCTCTATAACAGACACACGAGAGATCCATCTATCCCTCACCTAACAAGGATCATTGATGCTGAAGTTAGTTCCGCATCTGTAATAGCGGTAAGTCATACAGAGGTAACTATTTCAACAATTACAATGCATAGTATTTAACCATGTTATTATATTGTTTATCCATGCATGTATAAATAACTATTTCCCCATTTGGTGATTGTAGACATTAGTAGTAGTGCCCGACCCCTCCGCTCAATCCATTGTTGTGACCGGGTCTCCTCTTGTGGTGAGATGTTCATTAATGACCAAGTCTTTTTATTCAATTTACGCAAACATGTTGATCAATATTGAATTGTTGAATTAATTGAGATATGATATTTTATTTGCAGAGCACAACTATAGAGAGGCCTTCCATGAGCACACCGCATGCATCTATACCCCACGAGGATTTTGGTGAGCGTTTATCATAAATAATTTGGCCATAGGTTAATTTTTTAAGTTTGTTAATAGTAGGGTATTAGTGCAGTTATTTGATAAAAACAATGATATTTTTTTTGCAGACTCCTAAGATGCACAACGATCGTAGGGAGATGGTTGATAGAGGAAAGTCGAGAAAAAACAAGCGAAAGATTGATTTTTAATGTCTCATAGTCCTGGATATATGTATTTTGGCATACATGTACATTGTTGTACTTAGGGATACATGTACATTGACATGCCATTTAAGGGTCAACTACTTTGCCATATTTTGTATTACAAACATTCGACTATCAATGCATGATACAATATATTGCATATTTTCTCTTGAGTTTCCACTTGTTCTTGTGATGATTTATCTCTTCCACAAATTGATAAATTATGCTATTGAAATTTATATAATTACATTTTAAACAATATTTATTCTCTTACATTTATTGCATTGATCAAGTAACATCCCACCATTGTGTTATGAAAACATTATCTTAATGGAACAAACTAATAATATATTTCAACAATTCAATGAATTCAGTACATGCATGCTAATTTGATATCTAATTTTAAAATGTGGTTTTTGTCAAATCTAAGGGTTCATACCCATTGATCAGGATTATGGTTGGAAGGAAAATATGTTGCAAAGAAAAAACAAAAGTTTACAAAATACATCAAAATATGTTTGAATAACCTTTGTCATGTAAAACATGCTACGCATATCATCAATGTGATCCTATGAAATTTTCACAAACTAAGAGGAAGTCTAATAGATGCTACACATTTAATCAATGCTATCGTATTTCATCAAACGATACGTACATGAGCATCTATGAAGTTCAGTTGAAGTGTGCCTACTCTAGCATGCTAAAAAAATGACAAAGTATCAAGTACAATGGCAAGGAATGCATGAACTAAAGTGTAATAAAATTCATTGGGTCTTCATGTACATATGGTCAAATATATGTAACAAATATACCCTAGATTGGAAGACCCTAGTTTGCTCCAATATGCTAACCAATAGCGGGTCATGAATTCACTCTCATAAAATCGTTGAAGATATAAACGCTATCCTTACTAAACCCTAGTATGTAAGACCCTGGTTTGTGCTTTACCTCTTTCATATGTCCATTTTCTAATTATGATAATGCAAAAGTAATCATACATAATCCATGGAAAATGAAATACCTAACTAGTTTAATGATCTTCCTTGATAATGTTGTTTTGATGAAGGAAATAAGATGTTCATGGTCCTATGTTTGTAAAAAGGATGGGTTATCCTCATATCAAAATGTATTTCAAATTGAATGTACTTGATTGATACAAGTGATGATGTAATGGTTGTTCATTGTGATTTGGAAAGTATTCATTGTTCATTGTTCATTGTGATTTGGCAAGTATTCATTGTTCATTGTTCATTGTTCATTATGATGTAATGGTTACTAAGCAAAACCCTAGTTTCCAAAATGGACCTAAAAGATGACATATGGGCCATGGCACCGGAGGAGAGGGGCACCCCTAGCACTATCCCGATGTATTTAATCCAACGGATTCGACGGTTTGTTGATCCGAGTCACGATCGTCATTTTATGGTTCGTTCCAACTCACATCCCAAAGGCCTTCAGGGACACTAGTTGGATACCTACCGAGGGCATAGAATTCCAACCGTGCAACAAAACTGGGTTCCGGTGCAAGTGTGTCTAGGAAGGTTCCATTTTGGAACGCTATCCGTAAGTCCCCAGTCGATAACTTTGCAAAGTTGACCTCTATGTGCAAAAATTACATAGTCCCTTACTGAGTAAAACCCTAGTTTCCAATGGACCTAAAAGATAACACTTGGGCCATGGGACCAGAGGAGAGGGGCACCCTTAGCACTATCCCGATGTTCTGAAGCCAACGGATTTGACGGTTTTTCGATTCAAGCCACGGTTGTCATTCTATGGCTCGTTCCAACTCGCATCCCAAAGGCCTTCAGGGACACCAGTTGGATACTTAAAAATTATATATTCGGAACATTTCATCTTTTTTACTTGATGCAAGATATCTGTGTAAGTATCTCAAAACAACCAAGTAAGTTGAGGGATGCCTGATTTTTCAGTTTTCTATTGCATCTAATGTGCCAAAAGTGACCCTCCTTAGCTTGCACATGCCTGCAATCTTAATGTGATAGATAAATATATAAGAATAAGATTATATGGTATAAAATATAATTATAAAAGGAGAAAAATATATATTAATGAGAATTTGGATTAAATATAAATATTTACTCATACAATAATTCATTATAAATTTATATATATTTTTCCATTGAAAACCTAGCCATATATTTGGATAGAATGAGACTCAACTATTAACCATAATAGGAGCCTATAACCAAATAGGACTAGTTAGGACTTAAACCTTGGTTGGACTAAAACCAATGAATTCATAATGAACTCTTCTTTGAAATAGTCCATTGTTTAAACACAAATATTTGGATGGAAGGAGTCTCAACTACTAACCATAATAATAACTTGTAACATATAAGATCCAACAAGACTTTGAACCTCACTCAAACTAAAAGAAAGGACCTCACTCTGCCTTGAAGCAATTCACCATAAACCCACTAGACTAGATCATAAATCAATATTACATTAATATACAACTAAACTAATATTTATTTTTAATTGGTTAAAATCATAACCCATATCATAAATTGATATTAAATTAGTAAATAATTAAATTAACATTATTATCATAAATTGATATTACATTAGTAAATAGTTAAATTAACATTATTATCATAAATTGATATTACATTAGTAAATAGTTAAATTAACATTATTGCATGATAAAGTGCACTTTACAATGCAAAACTATAATATCCTTCTTATATAGACAAAAATAGAAAAATAAAACTTAATTAATAAAATAATATTATTAATAATAAATTAATTCACAAATGTGTACATGTATTTGTGTTTTTCAAAGAAAATCTTATGAAAAAACTTTAAAGACTTCTCCACATTTCATAGATATTATATAGAGTAAAACTATTAATGTTAATTATGTTGCCTAACCCAAGAGGAAGTGAGACGCACACTTGAGATAATCGGTATGAAATATTAACCCCTCAAAATACTTATTCATTCGAACTAATCCACCGAGATAAATAAATAAATTATAAATTCAATTTATCTCAAAAATAAAAAGGTAAAGAGACAAAGTTTGAATAACAATGATATCACCATTGTGTAAAAAAAATCAACATAAACTTCTCAATAAATAAATAAGATAAAGTTTTAATTGAAAATTTACACAATTATACATGAAAGGGAAGGAATGGGATATCTATTACATAGGGTTGTTAGAGAAGAAAATCCCTAATTTTAGTTCAAATCTAAAGTTATATTTTGCTTTATGTTTCACGTGGCGTGTACTAAATAGATAGTACTTTTGTATTTCTTTACATTTTGTATAGATGTATTAATCATCTTTATATATTAGTTTATAAAGTAAAATAATCTAAGTTAATTTTTGTTGATTCTTTTTGCATTTTATTGGAGGTGATTTACAAGAATTTTAAAACATATTCTTTATTGAAAAAATAAATGTTTAATGGTATTTGATTTAATGAATGTTTATATATGATGTAAATAGAAGTTAATATCATGGCATCTTCACAAGTTAAGAGAATTAAAATTTTGGATATTGATTACATATTATGTTTTATATGTTTTTGTAATATTGTGGTATAATTGTCATAAAGAGATGGTTGGTATTACATTTTCATTATATTAGAGTTATATTTAATTTTTTTGTGTCGAGAGGCGCTCTACATTCCAGTATGAGGGAGATCTTGTAACATGTATGGAGTGTTTGTCGAGTTTGTCGAGTAACAAAATAATACCAAGTAAACAAAGTATGAGGGAGATCTTGTAACATATGTCGAGTAACAAAATAATACAAAGTAAACAAAAAAGAATAATACAAAGGAAAAAGTAATAAAAATTATGTTGGCCATAAATAAAAAAGAATGAATAATACAAAGTAAAAAGTAAATATGAGGGAGATTTGATCATTCTCGGCACTTGATAGAGCCTAGGGTTTGGTATGAGGTCATCTCTTTTTAATAAGACACATTAAATAGTTAGTGGGTAGTTACAACATCTTTAAACATATAAATTTGTCATTGCGCCGAGAGAGGTGCTCTACAGCCCAGTATGAGGTAGATCTTGACTTTAGAGCTTAGGATTAGGTGATAAATTTTATGTCGATCATAAAAAAAAAATTATACAAAGTAAAAAGTAAATATGAGACTTAAACTAGAGACTTTACTTTTTACTTTTAATACAAAGTAAAAAGTAAATATGAGATTTTAGAGTGTCTTGTCGAGTAACAAAATAATACAAAGTAAATAAAAAGTAATAAATATTATATCGACCATAAATAAAAAATAATAATACAAAGTAAAAAGTAAATATGAGACATAAACTAGAGAATTTAGACTTTAGAGCTTAGGATTAGGTGTCTCAGATATTGCACTCAAAGAATTATTCAAGGAGAGATTTGCACCTCAAGATATTTGATCCCTCTCGACGCTTGATAAACACTAGAATTTAGAACTATACTAATTTAATATGTATTTAACTACTTTTAAAAAAGAATAGATTTAACATCTAATAGGTAAACCTACTTTTAAAAAAGAATACATTCAATGAATATAACTAGAAATACCTAATTACAGAGCCTCGTAACTTATATTGATACCATTTCGAGTATCATTACATCATATATAATTTTCCCACATATTTGATCTCTTAAAACTATCCTTACATAAATCTCTCAACTATCTTGTTGCACACTTAAGGAGATCATCTCATGTACCAAGGAATGATATCCACTATTATATTAATATAGAAAGGTTTATATTTTATTTTAATCATAAATATTTTAATACTATTAATCTTAATATTTTAATTTGTAAAAATCTACTGATCATCTCGTTAATGTTGGCTATCAACCAACATAATTATATAATTAAAATGATTGATATATACTTATATAGTGATAGAGTTATATCAACCATTTTAGTGTAAATCCGTCGTATCAAAGGTCGTATCAAAGGAGTGCATCCCCTCGAAAGAAGCTCAAGTATATAAAAGTAGAGAATTCCATAATATTTTGGGTGTGAAGATTCCTAGTCATTGTCTTAATTCGATCAGTATATCTCGATCATTGTTGAAAAGCAGATTCATTCTAAGCATGGCGACTGTTGGTTCAGATACCCAAAGCGTTGCAGGAAAAGAGCAGTGGCAAAAGGTTTTGGAAAAGGTTTTTAAGGCCGTGGTTCTTCTTCGAGTCACTTCCAGTCGCACATTTGATACGGAGTCGGCTGGCATAAGCGATGCCACCGGTTTCGTCGTAGATAAAAAACGCGGCATTATTCTCACCAACAGGCATGTCGTCCAGGTCGGGCCCGTTGTTGCCGACGCTACGTTCCTCAATGGCGAGGAGATTCCTGTCTACCCTCTTTACCGTGACCCTGTTCATGATTTTGGATTTTTCAGATTTGATCCAGCAGCGCTTGAGTTTATGAAATTTGAAGAAATCCCTCTTGCACCAGAAGCTGTAGCTGTTGGATTGGAGATCCGGGTGGTGGGTAATTACAGAGACGAGAAGCTCTCAGTTATGGCAGGAACCTTGACCCGATTGAATAGAAATGCCCCTTGCTATGGGGTTGATGAATACAATGACTTCAATACTTTTTATATGCAGGCAGCTTTGGGGACAAAAGAAGGGTCAAGTGGCTCACCTGCGATTGATTGTCGTGGACGAGCAGTTGGACTAAATACTGGCGCCAAAGAAGAAAGCTTTTCTTCATTTTTTCTTCCACTGAATAGAGTGGTAAGGGCGTTGAGACTTATACAGATGTGCAAGGATGAGGGCAACAGTGCAGTCGATATTCCTCGAGGCACACTTCAGATGATACTTGTTCACAAAGGATTTGATGAAGCACGTCGATTAGGGCTTCAACGCCAGACTGAACAGGTTGTAAGAGAGGCTTTTCCTACAGAGACGGGACTTCTTGTTATAGATTCGGTGATTCCCGGAGGTCCTGCTGACAAGATGCAATTACAGACCGGGGATTTACTTGTACGTGTGAATGGCGAGATTGTAACACATTTCTTGATGCTCGAGGTAATGCTTGATTATTCTGTTGGATGTACTATCGATTTAGAGGTTGAGAGGGGTGGTGTTTCTGTGAAGGCTAAGTTGAAAGTCCAGGACTTGCATTCTTTAACTCCTCGTTATTTCTTGGATATAAGTTGTGGCGTGATTCATCCTCTATCCTACCAACAGGCTAAGAATTTCCGCTTTCAGTGTGGTCTAGTATATGTGGCGGATCCGGGGTTTATGTTGGCAAATGCAGGTGTTCCTCGCCATTCCATCATAAAAAAAATAGCCAGGAAAGAAGTGACACAAGTCCAAGATTTTATACTTATTTTGTCCAAAGCACATCCAGGGGCAATTTTTCTTTTAGAATATGTGCATCCTCAACATCCTCATCAAAGTCACACTACTTTTGTGAGAGTTGATAGGTATGAGTGGTATGGGGAGCCTGAACTCTACACTCTAGACGATGCGACTGGACTGTGGAGAATGAGTTTTGCAATTTGTTTAAAAGATAATAAACGCCTACCGCTGGTATCATTATCAGATGGAGAAGTTCCATCGGTTGTAAGCGGTGATTCCCAAACATTTGGTTCGAATGTTGAGGAAGTCATTGAGCCAACACTAGCCTGGGTTCAGACCTATATACCACCATCTGCCTGTATTGACTGTGTGCAAGATGATCAGTTTTTTGCAACAGGGTTGGTGATCTATCATTCTAAAACCATGGGAATAGTTGTCGTTGATAAGTATACAGTGCCCGTTGCTATAGCAGATGTCCGGGTATCATTTGCTATACACAAGGCGCCGATACCTGGAGAGGTTGTTTTTGTGCACCCTGTAAACAATTATGCATTAGTAGCATATGATCCTGCAGCACTAGGTCAAGCTGGGTTTGCAACTGTACGTGCAGCTGATCTTCGTCCTGAATCTACTCTGCATAGGGGTGATGCCGTATATCTTGTTGGGCTGAATCAGACGTTACAGGCTAAATCACGGAAGTCCATTGTCAAAAATCCAGTGGCTGCCTTGAATATTGATCAGTTTACTTCTTCCCGCTATAGAGCTATGAACATGGAGGTCATCGAATTGGATAGAGATTTTGGCAATAGTTTTTCTGGTGTACTAGCAGATGAGCAAGGAACGGTTCACGCATTATGGAGCAGCTTCTATGTGCAGGAGAAGGAGGGGAGGGATACTAAAAAATTCGTTGCAGGAATTCCGATTTATTCTCTTAGTGAAGTGTTACACAAGATTATAAATGGTACTGAAGGTCCACGTTTACTTATAAATGGATTAAAAAAGCATATGCCTCTTGTCCGTATTTTAGGGGTTGAACTTAATGCAACTGCACTTTCAAAGGCCCGTAGCTTTGGATTAACCGAGAAGTGGGCTACAAAGTTAGCAAGAAAGGATCCTGCAAGACGACAAGTGTTGAGGGTTAAAATTTGTTTCGCTGGATCACAAGCCGAACGTATGTTGCAGCAAGGGGACATGCTTTTAGCCATAGATGGGGAGCCAATTACCAGTTTTCGTGATATTGAGAATGCTTGCCAACGTCTGGATCTGGATGGGTGTCAAAATAAGGAAGGAAATTTAAAAATGACAATTTTGCGCCGGGGTTTGGAGATGGAGCTTCTTGTTGGCACTGATGTAAGAGATGGGTTTGGAACTAGACATTTCGTTAGTTGGTGCGGATGTGTTGTGCAGAAGCCACATCTAGCAGTTGCTTGCTCAGGATTTTGCCCTGAAGAAGGACACGGGGTATATGTTTCACTGGTGTCGTCTGGCAGCCCTGCTCATAGATATGAAATTTATGGAAACCAGTGGATTGTGGAAGTTAACGGAAAACCAACACCGGATCTACAAACATTTGTAGATGTAACAAAAGAATTGGAGCATGAGAAATATGTCCGTGTGAAGGCAATATATTTGAATGGAGCACCTCGTGTTTTTATCTTGAAGCAAGACTTACAGTTTTGGCCTACCTGGGAACTCATCTTTGACCCAGAAACTGCAACATGGCGTCGAAAAACCATTAAAGATCTGGCTCCAGCTTTCTAACATTATATTCACTTATAAAGTTAGACGTCGTGGCAATGTCCTATCAACCTGTCACTGTATATATCCTTCCAATCTAAATGTATTCCATCAGGCTACATTTACCCATATTCTGTTGCAGGACCAACTTACCTTGGCTCTATTCCAGATTTACCAGCGGTGGAACTAGTTTATCCAATAAAAAATAAACCGCCTTGAAATAGTAGGAAACATCCTCGGTGGAGATTACTTCGAAACCTAGAAGTGAAAAAACTTAGTCGCGGTTAATTAAAAAACTTTATCAATTTTTTTTATTGCGCTTTCCCAAATACTTTACCGTCTTTTGATTTTGTATAGCACACCTTTTAACTTCACACTTAATTTAATATATTAATTTTGATATATCCGGCACGATATTAAAGGACTTAATAACTAGCATGAGTATCATTGCTCCTTAAATAATAAATATTAATATCAATACTCCACTCTACAAGGTATGAAATCCTATTGGAACTATTTACATGTATTTATATCCCTAGTTCTATCATAAATCTATTTTTTTTGGTTAAGGACACTCTAGAGATAATGTATATAAACAATTTCATTTTTTCCATCCGAAGTTAGAGGTTCTATTTTTCTCATTTTATGAAACAATTAGACCTTTTATTTTAAAATCCAACTTCCAATTATGAAACAATTAGGGTCTCCAATGAGTGGAAATATATTATTAGACCCACTTTTATAATTAATGTAGAATTTTATTTTCTCTTATACAACAATTCATTGCACCAAAAGAGCAAGAAGTAGAATTTTTTGGCAAATGAATGAAATCAATTAATTAATTGAACCTTGCCACAATTGACATCAAAAGAATTGGCTTTGCCATGAACTATGCTATTTATATGAGGTATGGGTGTTAGAATGGCAATATTACCCTCCATCTTTACCTGGATAAGTTTCAACTGGTTACTAATCTTGCTATGTTGATTAGAAATACATAGCAAATTGTAGTTTGAAGTGAGATGAAATATTTTGTTTTTGAAAAAAGTGGCAGTAAATTAAATTATTTTATAATAAATTGACATTAAATACTAATAGTATTTTTTAGAGTTTATGTTGAGCTAATTTAGCAATCAACCATCATTTTATAATAAATTGACATTAAAATAACAATTTCTAAATAACTAATTTATTATTTTACAATAAATTGACATTAAAATAACAATTTCTAAAAAATGTCGGTAAAAATTTCATAATTTTTAAAAATAATCTATAGCTTATTTTGATTATGTATTTCTATGTATTTCTTATTTTGATTATGTATTTCTATGTATTTCTTATTTTGATTATGTATTTCTAGACAATATAGATGAACACTTTATAAATTTAACTTTCAAGACATTGCAAGTTTTGAAGTGTTTTTGCATATATGAAATTGAATTGTTTGTTTTGAAAAAAGTGTGTAAAATAAATTATTTTACAAGAAAATGACGATGTTTTTAGAATATACATTATCTAAATTAGCAAATAACTTATTTTTTTGTTTACAATGTTCTATAAAGATTGTAATTTAACCCATAAGATTACATTGTTTGTGTTACATATTGGAATGGAATGAAATTTGAAAGGACCAATAAGGTCCCAATGCATAAATGACAACAAATAACCATTCACCATCAAGTTGTGTTATAAATATTATATTGATTATTTAATCTTCATATTGGAGTTAGTCTAAGTGTTCCAAATGATGATGTCATCATAAAACAATCAAATGATAAGTGGAGTTGGAGTTTGAGTGTTCCAAAACGATGATGTCATCGTAAAACAATCAAATGATAAGTGATAATCCACTATTTTGTCTAAGATCCATATCACATCATTTATTTATGTATGATAAGATGATGATAAGTGATAATCCACTTTGCCTAAGATCCATATCACATTATTTATTTATTATGTGAGTTGATGGAGTACATATCCAAATTAGCATATGTGAGATAAATTTTATAATCACATTCAATCTACTTTTATAATCACATTCAATCTTTTGATGTGTTAGGTGTACATCGGAACATATGGTCAAAAAGATGCTCACATGTCCATGCAAATTCTTCGCATTATTTAAATTAATAAAAACCAACCAACTCCTGTGGTGAATGCCTCTAGGTTGTGCCAATCCAATGTCATATTTGCCCAATGAAAGAAATTGTTGCTGGCTTTTGTGAGATCATTTCCTTTAGCTTTCAAATTCCCTTTTGCTTCCACTTAGATCTGCTAAAAAATTTCAGAAATCAATCTAATCCTCGGAGCATATTAGGAACCAATATCTCGTTCTTCTACAAGCTTAGTGGATTGGTTGCATAAACATGTGCGGATCACAAATTATAAGTGCAACGATTCGTCACATATAAGCCGATAATGAGTCAAATATCCTCCAAGGCTAAGTCAAAGATAGTGGTACATAGCGATGGAAAGAGGTCCCTTCAATTTGACGCTTTCACAAGCATGTGAAATGAGCACAAAATATGGTATAAAAAGTGAATAAGGAACCTTCAAGGCTAGACGCCCCATCACAGGTCTCGAACTCCAACAATCTGACTCTAAACCATCCCAAACTGTGCAACAAAACCTCATTATGTTGTCCAAAAATGGAAATAAAGGCATGCAAATCTATTCCAAAGGGCTGATCGCCCCTTCATCACAATGGATCAAGGCACATCAAATGATTACTTGGTTATGTAAAGGCTGCAAATGAATTTCTATGCAAGAAAATTTACATCCAGAGTAAGCTACAATCAATAATCCTTGACTATATCCTATCCACAATCAATATTTGTTTACTCTTGGTCTTCCCACCCAGTTGACAGAAAATATATTAGGGCTAAAAAAAATACCTCAGTATGTTTATTTTGACGCTGGAGCCGGCGTGTTCCAAAATAAATAACCCCATAATCAGATCCAATAAAAAACAATATGGAATCCTAAAATGAAAGAAGATCACACTGACTGTTTGACCCTATGGATCATGGAGTATAGACTCCAACTAATAAATATCGAGCCAATGAATGAGTGTTGGGGATATAGTTAGAAACCATGCTTCACTCTTCTTGATATAAGGTGTTTAGGAAGCTATGCTCTACTCTAGCCCATTTTTTCTGGCCCCCCTGAGTGCTACAGGGGACCTGTGGTGAGCTGCTGCAATAGGAATTCCTATGGACCTGCCGTCTGCTAGGTAGAAGGAAACCAGGTCTGAAATTGGTCTCAAGAAGCCCCAGATCACCTCAGAGATTGCTCCTACATGACATATGGAAGTGTCTCTATTAAAATAGGTCGAGTCTCATAATGTTGTATGTCTAGATTGGTCTGATGCCAGTATTACTGCATTATAACAGAGGATTTGTCTTCATTTTTGTCACCATTGGAAAGAAATGATCAGATCTGTTATGTGGCCATTGAGAAAAGGACGTCAAATCCAAATTGGTCATCATAACTGTGTGAAGTTTGTAGTGCGACTTTCTCCAGTTAGTTAATTGTTATATCTCCCAGAACTTCCCAGTTATGAGGTACATGAGTTGCTGCTACTGGAAATGGTCTCCAGGTCTGCTGCAAGTATCCCTATGCTTTTGTTCCTTCTTGTGTTGAAAATTGCCTCTGGGAACCCTAAAGTGCATGCCCCCTTACCGGGCCAATGATCAAGCACATGAATGGTGCCCATAATTCATTTTTAAATGCAGTTTGGTGGTCAATGACTGGCCCAGCATTAGCCCCGAACCCTCCAAGTGACCACCCATGTAAATAGGGGGTAACAAGGTGTTAAAGTTCATTGGAAATTTTAGCATGTGACCATGTAACTTCACGATGGAAACTTTTGAGATGCAAAGGAAGTTATTATTTTCCAAAAGACAAGAAAAATTGCAATTGTGTTCAGTTATGCATTGTACAGAATGCCACAAATTACAATACAATTCATCAATTTTGTGTGCATAAATAAATCAATCATACTACGTGTTTCTTCTACAGTATAGTTTCTTAGGGGATCTGGAAGTGGCAAGGAATGACCTTCTGATCTTCAAACTCCTCTACTTCCATTTTTTTCATATCAACAAGAACATGTATGCCTTCAAATGGACAAGCATATCCATTTTCAATTGGATAGCCACTGTTAGGTGTAAAGGAGCATCTTCTTCTAGATAATAACCAAAACACCTGAAAGGACACTTATGCCATTTGAAATAAGTTTTCTGAATTGAACTGACAACAACTACATCCCTCCTAATAATCATGGTAAAATTTGTATCATAAAAAATAGATTAAACAATGAAGATAAGAAGTTGGACATTTGACCATGGGTCAACCATCACCAGAGCCATGTCATCAATTCCCCTCTTTTTCATTGCCTCCTTGAAAGCGGGATAATCTTTGACAACAAATTCACAAGCAGGATGCTCCATTGCATTTTGTACCACAACAACATCCAGGAGACTTCAAAAACATGACTCTTTTCTATATAAATGAAACACTAATTAACCAAAACCATAAATATTTCATATGCAATATGCCCTTGAATGCTAAAAAGCTACTCAAAAACTTTTCTTGTACAAATTAAATAAGAAAATTAGTGATAGATCAAATAACACACACAACACAAGCCAGAATAGAGACATAATATTTTTAAAGATTTAAACAAAATGCATGCACGAGAGGTTAAATAGAAGATCCAGATGCTAAAAATTATAAGATAGATAATAACAGGTGAAATAATGAATAATCATTAAAGACGAATAGAAGGGAAAATAATAGACTTCCATGATTCACCACATTGCCCTCAAAGTAATATTTTATATTATTAACCCTGGTTAAGAAGTTTTACTTTTTAAAAGTTAAATTATACAATTAAAGGGGACTTTAGAAGACAAAGAAATAGGACATTCCAAATTCAGTAACTCTTACTGAGAGAGGTGTTAAAAAACATGTGAGAATCAAACAAGCAAAACATAAAAAGGCAAAACATTCAACTGAAAATTGTAGAAAAAATATAAGAAAGAAGTGCACATCAAAGTTGCTCCTGAATCTTGTTAGTGTCAAGATAAAGGAAGCAACCATAAATAGAATAAAGATAAAATATACCAATCATCAGAGAGATTACACTCAATCTCTGTGGTGTCCGGATTCCCGCTTCAGAGTTGATTTGTATTCCTGGTTATATTCATATAAAAAAGGATGCAATCAACGGATTATTCTGTTAGCAACAACACAAAACATTTTCTGGTAGACGAGGCAACTTAATACTAATGGATAATTATCACATGCTAATGAAGCTAATATATCCACCTACTATTGAACCATTGACAACAGTGTATCCACTAAAGGATTGCAAATAGTGAGCTCATTCTTATCTAGTTTTGCACTTAATTTCGTAATCACTTCATGAAACATCAAGATCCTTCCACTGGACTATTTTCAATGAGAAAATAGGACAAATAATTTACCAACATAGTTTCCATCACATAACATTCACTAAGGCCACCATGTAATGATTGCAGAGACCTGACAAGAAAGTTAAATGTAGAATTGCTTTAACAAAAAACATAGTTACATCAATTACCCACAATTTGTTGTGGTCACATAAGATTTGTATAGTATATGCACTAGGTAAAACATGTGTCATAGCACGCTCCGAGAAAACAAAAGTTTAAATAACCCACCAAAGGCTTCTACACTAAATTTTGAGGGAATTGAAAAAGAAACAACCAACAGGGAGGGATAATTAGTCATATTTACAGCATAACATTTATCTAATATGCCAAAAACTGATGACAATAGTGGATGTAATGAAACCAAGTGGGCCTGCAAAAGAAAAATGAAGAAGAACAAATATTAGAAAACCAAGAATATAGGAAAAGTGAAAGCAAATTTCAGTAGTCATTTACCATTTCTTTGTAATGTTTGCCAAAGAACTTCAGGGTGGAGTAATTGATACACATACCCAGAGCCTAAAGTGATAGAAGAAACAACATAGGATAGACAAGCAAAGAATGGTATTGAATGATGATTAATAGGAAAATTCCAAGTGCTTGGCCACATTCAGATCTTCTATCATAAAGGTCATATGGTGTAAAAAAAATATTGTCTTAATCTTGAAGAGATTTACAAGATATTTGTCAACATTGTTGGGGTCAAGTGAGAATTACAATTCATGAGAGGATCCCACATCAGTTCAGAACATGTCTTGTTACTTGGATTGAGGTTGTTTTAGGTATCCATCTTCCTAAGAGTGGAGCAGTTGACATGGAGACATCAAAGAATGGTTTCCCTGGAGATTTTTTTTAGTTGCAAACTGGTGACTTGACAATCTTGAGAAAGGGATGGAGACCTTTCATTTGTACAATAGAGTTGTACAAAAGACTAAGTTGTAGATGGAACTAAATATGTTGGGCATGAAGAAGTGAATTATCATGGGTTTGTGTGTGACAATTGGACTTAGCATCCAATTAGTTCAGAACATGAGCATAGACAATGTATAGAAGCATGGAATATTGGTCAAGGTATCGAAGAAATAGTAAATTTGAGAAATGTAGTGTTGGACAGCTGAGTGACCTTCTTTACGAAATTTGAGTTGTAGCAATAGCAACAACATTAGACAATTGAGTGACCTTTTAATTAAATATTGAGTTGTAGCAACAGTAGAAACTTTGGACAATTTAGTAAGTTGTTAGTGAAGGTTGAGTTGTCATGTTAATAAAAGAAGCGACAACAATGTTCACATCCAAGAAGCAATGTGTGGTGTTCACATCCATGAAGCAATGTGTGGTAGAATTGGGTTGTCACTTTAGTTGTAGCTTGAGTAGTGGGCAGTTGCATGATGATTCTGATATTGCCATTGTGAAGTGGTTAAAGCATTCAATCATGAATGGATGTGACATTATTATCAACAAAATTAGGAGAACAAAAAGTTGTTGGAGATGTTGTTCAGGACAACAATACTTTTAAGCGGGGAGGATGGGATGCCCTTATATTGGAGTTGGTAATGGGAACCTTTTCCCATTTGTTGAGATGGTCATTTGTAGGCTTCGATTGGTTGTCATTGTAGGTTGAAAGTTTGGACAAGAATTCCTTGGGCGGTCTTGCACAATGGCAAAGAATACCCATGTGCTAAGGAGTTGGCAAAGAGATTTGGCTAAGTATGGGAATGAGATGAGGCTTGACATTGGGGTTTATTATATAAGTTGCATGATGGATTAGACAATAAATTTGACGTTTCATGGTGCATGGGAAAAATGAATAGTAGTGCCTTGGTTTGTGGGCATGATTCCTTATTTTGCATGCAAGAGTTCTTAGTTTGGTTGGACATGCATAGGAAGCTTGATGGATATTGTCTCAACATGACATGAAGCAAAACGAATGGCAATGACTGTATTGGACATTATCCAAGTGGGAGAATTGCAACCATTGGATACACGAGTCTTTGGAATTCCTTTGGAGGTTGTGTATGAGTTAATTTGGACATGGACAGAAGGAGCTGAGCATTCCAAGACTTGGTGAACAGAGTGGAGTGGTTTGCACGTGTGTGTCTACTTGGGCATGGTGTATGGTGAAATGAACCTTAAATGAAGGAAATTCCAATGCACATTCCACATATAAAAATAGGACACAACCATTATGCAAAGGCATTTAAGAAATCATGGAGATCAAGGAGTGGTCATTCATCAAATTGCTATGGAGTTCTCAAGTGCTAAATTTGGGTTTTGACACAACGAATAACATGGGCATTGATCAAGTATAAAGGAGTATAGAAAAATGACTTAGAAAATTTGGAAAGTATTTAAGACATGGCAAATATATACCAAGCCTATTTTATGTGAGGAATGCACATTCTCACCCTAACAAACATGAGTGTGGGATGAAGTTTTGCAACTGCTTCTAAAGGAATGAAGATGGAAATTTGTGTGAGGGTAGGAAAAGAGGGTGTGCACCCACTCTTAGAAGGTGAAAGTGTGTATTTAGGTGTAGTCATTTTACCCCCATAATTCAATATTCTTTTATAATAAAAATAGCAAATTGATCCCCGATGAAAATTTGCAACTGCTTCTAAAGGAATGAAGATGTACATTTGTGTGAAGGTAGGAAAAGAGGGTGTGCACCCACTCTTAGAAGGTGAAAGTGTGTATTTTGGTGTAGTCATTTTACCCCCATAATTTAATATTCTTTTATAATAAAAATAGCAAATTGATCCCCTTACCAACTAAAAAGATATTAGAAATCCAACCTAAATTTTGGGGATCCACTATGACCCAACTTCCACCTTTGATGCATGGTGGAAAGACCTCTAGAATTTTTGACTAATCCTAATATAAAAATGCATGGGATATCAACCCATATCATAAAGATGATTAGTATGCAAATGCATGGGATGGATGAAAGAACATGTTGTACACAACATCATACAAATTGAAGAAGTTTAATATGATCATTAGCTACTTTATTTTCTTTCAGCAGAAGCTTTCACCACATGCCTCTTTCTTTTATTGATATTTATTATGAGAAAAAGCACATATCTTTCCACAATATATAGATTTTAATAGTAACACAACTTTAACAGTTTGAAAGCAAGTGCACTATAGCGAGTGAGTCAAAAGCATCTTAACCCCATTCTCCATACATGCCAACGGCTTCAAACACATGACACAGAACTTGAACTTGAGGGGGCACATCATTTTCCATGACATTTCACATCTGACGTGTATGTCTCAAAATATATTCAAATTAAACACTACAATATTGAAAGAATGGCTGGCTAATATTTAATAACACGCTCTCCAAGATGCAATTTTGGGGATAATGTTTACTACTTGAAACTTTCTCGAAACACTCTTAGAGAGATCGAAACGTGTAACAGTTTCTTCCACGTTGATGTCGTGGCCCAAATCTGGCCACTTCTTGCTCATATGTACAAGGAATCTGGCCAGTTTATGTAAGGACAGTTGTCTAATTTGTTTGCTTCATTTGTTAAGATCTCAGTTTTCGGGTCCACACATTTAACACCATTGCAAAAATCTAATGTACAAATACAGAAATACGCAAAAGCAAAAACAATCTCTGCAAACCTGATTTATGTTTGTCATTATCTAAGCACTTGCTTATTGGCTTGTCCCTACTACAATTGCTTCCTAGCAGAGTTTCATGGGAGGCATCAATTTGTATAGGGGACAACAACGAGGACCCTCCCCTCAAATCTGTAATCCAGTATGAAACCCCTCCCCCACAACCCCAATTCATGGTATTTATTATTAACATCGGGCCTAATTCCAATGTTTATCAATGGGGGAAAGAAAACACAATCAATAATGCAAACCTAGAAATCAATGTGCAAACCCAAAATCCATATTTTGCAAAGACGAGAATCACATATGTGGGTATTGAGGAAACGATAAATTTACAATGAAACCCTCCCACCCAACTGAAATCCATAGTATTAACATCGGCACTAATTCCAATGTTTATCAATGGGGAAATAATACACAGTTAATAATGAAAACCTGGAACTCCATCTACAAACCCTCAATCCATATTTTGCAATGACAATCATCATCCTATGCGGTTATCGAGGAAACCAAATGTTCACAAGGAATCCCCTCTCCCCCAACCCCAATCCATAGTATTAACATCGGCCCCAATTGCGTTGTTTATCAATGGGGGAAAGAAAACGCAATTGATGATGTAAACCTAGAATTCAGTCTGCAAACGCACAATCCTTATTTTGCAGCAATGTGGTTGCCGAGAGGGGTTTCATTGTAAATTAAAAAAAAAAAAAGAGAAATTAACCTAATTATCAGAAAAATAAATACAAAATTTCTACTTTCGAGAGACCATGGAATCATATGTGAAAGCCACCAAAAAATGATCTGGGTTCTCCTTTTCGCACTCCAGCACAAACCCATATTCTGCCCCCGTTAGGTATCTAGGTATCCAGCGCGGGGGCTTCACTAGAAGGCGATATAATACCACGTTTATTCATATTGCAGTGTTAAATATTCATGAAAACCTAAAAATTATATTGCTTATATATTAAGGGGCAAAGGTTTTTTTAATTTAATGTAGCAATACAAAAATACTATGGGGTCTTTTTTATATGGGCGGGATGACAAATATCCACCAAATGGAGATGGCAGGATGATGGCTGGATGAGAAATCGGGTTGAGGCAAGGCTCGGGCTTACCAGTATGCATGGAAATTGCATCTTGAGGCATGCTTGAGGACAGGGGTTTCGTGGTGAAGTGAGTTTCTAGTCGATCATAGTTGAGAGATAGTGGTCATTGACAGCCAATTGTTATCAATAGCACTCAGCTAGTTGTTACCAATAGCCTTGGGAGGCTCTAAGCCTCCAGGGCTTGTTATAGGCCCTCGATAGGCCTTGGGGGATTGAATACCCAACCACTCGTGCCTATTACAGACCTTGGGAGGTTTAGTCAGCCTCCTAGAGTTGGTTATAGGCCCTGGGGGCTTGGATACCTAGCCCACAACAAGCTTAGTCAGCAATTGGGGAACTGCAACATGCAATCTAAATGTTGTACTATGTGCATTGGCTCTAGTGGCATACAAGAAGTGATCTCCTATCTCTTCATTAAACTATTAGATGTTGCAAATCATAATGATATGTGGTTGAGTAATTGCATCGTGGGTGAAGTAATGTGCATCCACAATATACATCGAAAGAAGCAAGGTGCTTTATGGAATGCATGTGGGGTCATAAGAGGGGTATCATATCAATGTACTAGGTAGAAATATAAAGGGGTATAAAAATTGATACATATAATATCTAGTTAAAATAGGGGTTTTTTTAAATTGGGAAGGCATATTGGGAGGGGGTTAAAAAAAACGATGTTGGAAGGTATTTTCCAATATTTAGTAAAATTAGGCGTATTGATTCATATGCAACGAATGAACGTGCTATGATAGCAGTTTATTGAGTGAATCCCCCGTGGTATCTAGTAGGTGTCCCTGAAGGCCTTTTGGATGTGAGACAGAACGAAGCACAACTTAGGTGCTCAGATGCATAAACCCTTCCGCTTTGAAAAGGGAGATAAAAAATGGCCATCATGTAGCAAAAGCTGAAAGCTCTGCGCTCCAATATTTGTCAATGGAACCACACCACTTTTGGTAACATATTCAAGGAGAAATTTTCTCTTGAGGAAGATCTTGAGAATCTCCAATTATCCCTCATGGAGCAGGGGAACACTAAAGAAAGCAAGATCAAGTAAAGGGACCTCTTAGCTCAACTAGACACTCCCTGTGCGCAAGAGGAGATCCTCTGGAGACAGAAGTCAAGAATAACCTGGCTAAAAGTAGGGGAGTGCAATACAACCTTCTTCCACTGGTTTACTATTCAACACAAAATCCACAATAGAATTTCCAAGATCAATCTAGACAACGGAGACACCCTGGAAAATCACGAAGACATTGGTCGGGAACTCACTCGAAATTTCCAGGATCTGCTAACATAACCCACTCTTGATCTTTCTATAGCCATTGATCGCCTCACCCAACACAATCCTACTATCCTTAATGATGATCACAATGCTACCCTGATGCAACCTATCACTATGCAAAAGGTTGAAAATGCGGTGAAGCAAATGGAGAAAGGTAAAGCCCCAATCCAAATGGATTCACCATCAACTTTTTTCATCACTGCTAGGACATGCTAAAAATGGAAGTACTGGAGCTTGTGGAGGAGTCCAAACAAAAGCAGTGGGTACAGTCGGCCCTTAATGCCACCTTTATCACACTGATCCCCAAGGAGACCGGCGCTTCTCACCCTAGTAAGTTCACACCCATCTCCCTCTGTAACGTTATCTACAAAATCATTTCTAAAGTGGATTCTAACCATCTCAAACCTCTTCTACCCCTTCTCATTTCCCATGAACAGTCTGGCTATGTTGAAGGGAGACAAATTCTAGATGGGGTCATTCTAGCTCACGAAATCACCCATTCCTTGAAGGTCTCCAAGACCCCTCGTATGCTTATAAAACTCGATCTCTCTAAATCCTTTGACAAGTTGAGCTGGAAATTCATTGACAAAATGCTCCAAGCCTTTGGCTTCAATCTCAAGTGGACCCACTGGATCATTTCCCTCACCTCCTCTACTTTCTTCTCGATCCTTGTCAACGGCTCTGCCTCTTCCACCTTCTCTAACACCCGTGGAATCCGTCAAGGAGACCCCCTATCCCCTTTCCTTTTCATCCTCATGGAGGAAGGGCTGGGAAGCATGATCCAGGAGGCGGTCACCTCTAACTCTCTCTACGGGATCTCCCCTCACGGTGGCCCCCCGGTTTACTACCAACAGTTCGTCGATGACAACCTGCTCTTTGGTCATCCCTCGGTTCAGGAGATCCAGGACATACATGCCTTCCCTGAAGCTTCATATATTTCATTGATCTTTTCACTCACACATATATGATTTTCTCTCCAAGGTCTTTTACAAGAATGGCATAAACATTTCTTCACTAACTCCACATCTTTTGGAGTATTAATATTTGCTTTGGAATCAATAAATTTAGGTGTAGTAGGCCTTGGTGTTCTCTGAAATTCTTTTACTCTATTATGGGGTCCTACTCTTGAGAAAGTATGCTCACCCATTGGCTTCTTTTCCTCATAATGAGAACTGTTGCTGCCTCCTATTACTCCTTTGCTCCCAAGTTGGATAGCCAACAATTCAAATTATTTCATCATCTGCTTGGTCATGTATTCAAAGATTGGTTTCATGAGTTTCCTTTAAGCTTACCACCATCATCTGAGGTTCCATTTTCATCCCTAGTCATAGTTTACTCAAAAAATTGCTCTTATTTTCCTATTGTTTCCTCTTCAACAAAAGAACTTTTGATTTCAATATCTAATGGTGGTCCTTGACTTCTTGTCCTCATGAATATCATACAACATCAGGTGCCAAGATCATGCTCTAATACCACTGTAATATCCCTTTTTTTTTAATTTATTAAAATGGTGAAATTTTCAACTTTTTCCACTAGTTCGACCTTTGACTAGTATTGGTCTCTTGGTCTCCAAATGACTCCAAATGCTTGTATAATGGTTCTGAAGGTATTTGAGAGGTATTAATACATATGACAAAGGTTGATGGATGCTTAAAAACCCTTAAAACACTTCTACAACATTCATTTACAACCTGGACAGAGTAGGGAAAGTTACTAGTAATATCGAGCTTCAAATCCCCCAAGGGTAGTGGACAATGTTAGCTTCCCAAATGCTACCAAACCCTTCCAAATTTTTGAAGAGAGCTATGATACTGATAAGTGGCTTTAATTATCTCCCCAATGTATCCTTAATTAGTTCTTATGGCCTTCTTATGATTTGTTAGATGTAGAACATGGGTCTTTGCACTCTCTATGGGGGCATTGGTAACTAAGCTACCTCAATAAATTGACCTCTTTTCCTTTATTAATACACTATAACTTTCTGAGAGGCGCTTTATAGCCCACTATGGGGGAGATCTTGTTAGTCAAGGATCTTGTTAGTCGAGTGTTTGTCGACTAACAAAATAATACAAAGTAAAAAGTAATAAATATTATGTCAGCCATAAACAAAAAAGAATAATACAAAGTAAAATGTAAATATGAGACTTAAATTAGAGACTTTAGAGCTTAGTATTAGGTGGTAAATATTATTTGCATATAACACACAACTAAGCCCAAGGCTCCATAGCAAGTTTTCAAGTAACCCATAGTGTCATTCACCATGGCGTGTTTTAAACATACAAACAACATAGAATCATCAAGAAAATGGTTCTTGAGAACTTTTCATTATTAGACAAAGATGAGCATGTTATGCATTTATATGACTAGTATTTTACCATGTTTTTTTCCCTGAAGTAACGAGGCGAGGTGGGTGTGGGGGTTGTGGAAGGGGCTATATTTAGGTCTAAAATGCTATGAATATCGTATCTTTCCTAATTCATATGAACGTTAAAATCTGAGAAATATATTTCATTTGATTTAGTCATTCGATAGCATTGTTCTTGTCTCAAAATCTCTATGAATTCAATAAAATTAATTTGGTTAAAAAAATTTCAAACTACTCTAAAGAGAAGTTGAAATTTTGCTAAATAATTTTCACTGGTAACAAATTGAGCTTTTCTTAACTTCTAACTTTAAAATGGGTGTCTTTCCAGGTTTAGCTTACATTGAATCAAAGTAATCAAAATCCACACATACAATATTTGTGCCATGCAACTTTCAGCAACGAAAAAAAATAAAGAGAACGGATTACAAATCCTTCCTGGCCTTGGCGATAAACCCATTTTTTCTGTTCTATATGGCTCCCAACCTCAGCCCCTGCCTCTAACCAAGAGGATTTGAACTGATGACCTACAAAGACTTCGATCTAAAGGTAGTGGTCACTGCATGCTTTGAGGATTTGAACTGATGACCGCTTACGTTGTCACTGCATAGGCTGCTTACTTTCTGATACCTGTGGCGTTTTCCATCTCCAATTGTTGTAAATGTGCTAGTTTATATATACCAACGTAGGGTGGGTTTGTTAGAGACGTCGGTACATACACGTGCATACCTTACTCAATCAAGGGATATGCAAAAGTAATTTATATTAAGTCGACGAGATACCTTTTATTTAATGTTAAGTAATTCTTTTTCAAGAAGTAATGTTAAGGAATTCATTATTATTCAATATGATTGTATTTCTTTTAAACTTTTTTTTAATGCAAGATCCTGATATTTCGCCCTGAATCAAGGGTTCGTCCTAGGTCCCTGAACTCTCGGATATACGAAGACATAACCGTTAATGGACCCCATAAGACTTAACCGTTAATGGACCCCACGACCTATGGAGACTTAATTGGCACAAAGTACTGTTACGTCGAAAAGTCCGACCTCAATTTTGTTAAATGGTCAAATCTAAATTGAAATTGATTGTTATCTCTTGATTGTGTTTGCATATATTACTAGTATAGATTCATCTTAAACCTGGATCTATCAAGCACCGAGAGGATCCAATTTTTTGAGGTGTATTTCTTTTTTAAAATTTAAATTCAAAAAATTTGATCTCTCTTCATTGATAAATCCAAGTTTAAGTTTTAAGTTTTTATTTTACAAACTAACATGGATTTTTTAATTACTTTTCATAATATTTTATTTACGAATGTTACAACATCTCCCCCATAATAGGTTGTAGAGCACCTCGCTTCTCTCGTGCTATTATAATGTTGTTGTATCTTGTGTGATTGTAAGTTAAATATATTTATCTTTTAGCATTTTTAAAGAAATTCCTAATTCTCTTAGTTTTGCTCATGCAAATTCTTCATAATTTGTCTTTCTAAATCATACTTCATATAAAAGGTTGTGTATAGTTTTATTTTTGTCATGATGTTTCTTGACAAAACCTCTCAAATTATGAGAAAGAATATATGACCAAACTTTATTCAAAGGATGAATTCATATATCCTTCTAAATCCCAGGGTTAACCAACCAACATTTAGGATTAGGGTAAAGATATGCCTATAATGAAGTTATGTTTCCTCCTAGGAGGTCACAGGTTCAAATATGGAGGGGGCAGGGTATGTACACCTCTGTAGACTTTAAAGCAGTTAAATTGTTGCACAGAGGGGGTCAATGTCCCACAAACAAGGGGATCTTATTCACCAAATTTGTGTCTCGCTTGGAAATAACCTTAAAAATATATTATTATTATTATTATTTAAGCAGTAGGCCAAAACACCAACTCCAATCACTGCAAAAAGGCCTAGGAATTTCAATGTTAAGTTCATACAACTTAGCCTCTAAGATAAATCCTCAAAGCTCAAAAATCAAAGGATTATAAGAAGCAATGAGACCATAATCATGAGAAACAACATGCCACTCCTTCCAAGAATGAGAGGCTAATCGTGTAAATCTTCCCAAAGAAAAATGCCCCTCCTACTCAATATACAAGATAAAAAATGGGCCACCTCACGCATGAATCATTAACCCTCAAACTTCAAATGGGACATCAAGATAAATCCCAACCATCCCTACCACCCTCCCAATACCAACAAGTCATGAAAACAACAATTGTCTTATAGGAACCCAAATGCTTCAAAATATGAGGGGACCAAAAACTTGAAAGAGATAGGGAGATGTTATGATATCACATAATCTAAAAGTCCAATGAACTCTATCTTAATGATGCACTAAAAGAATTTGATGTTGAAACTAGATCCACCAAGGAGATGAACCCTTAAGACAACACACCACCCACTTGGCCACCACAATACTCCATTGAATGGAAACAATCCATAGCCCAAGGGAAACCCTTAATCTCCACCATTCTTGGCTTACATATAATCTCTCCAAATATTCTCAAGCCACTGAAATTGAACCCTACTAATAAACCAAGATGAGACATAATAAACATGAGATGCATATGAGACATAATAAACATGAGATGCATATGAGACATAATAAACATGAGAGGCCTAATGAAAGTGACCAATAATAGTCTTGATTCCCTTGTGGATGGAAGGTCCTTATGATGTAAGATATGAAGCTTGCTCTGCAATCTCTACCAAACACCCATTTGACATTTGGAAACTAGAAACAACCCAAATCCAAAGAGAATCCACAAATATCATGCAATAACACTAGGATGAATATAAGACCAAGTAATAGCGATCCATTTTAGGGGACATCCAAGACTGCTAACCAGCTAACCAAAAGTTACTTTTATGAGTACTAACTATGGTAGTTGAGGCAAAGTAAATTATGTCTAGACAAGCAAGGGCACCAACAATAAATGTTTTTTCTGCTCTGATAAAGAGAATAGAGTCATATGAAAAGTTGGTTTTAACCAGTCTTGGAACCATATAGGAGAAAAATACCATGAATATAATCACATATGAGTAGCCTCAAACAAATGCACTACAACATTTGCAATCAAGAGATATATATAAATGACCTAAGGATATCCTTGGCAAGTAGAAAAATGTAAATAAATCTTAGAAGATAAGGCCATATGGACCAAAATAAAAGATGAAGCATTGGAAATCATAGTGCTCACCATGGCAACACGACAAGGGAAAAGCCCCAAGCAAATCAATGTTTCATAAATAAAATAGTAATCAACCCAACTATTTTTCAAAATCAATTTTCAATATTAAACATTATTACCCAGTTTCCGTCTCCCACTCCATAACCTCCCATGTTGAAACCATAGTGTCAAGATTTAATGTCCCTTGAACAAATCATGTATCCTCATGAGAAACCACGTAGTTTTCCACTGAGTGTATTTGCAATGCCAAATCCTTGGCCATAATTTAATTATAGGCATCCATGAGAAAAGAGATAGGATGCTAGCCACCACTGGAATTGTTAGTTGCATTATTTGGAATAACGTTGATCATCCCCTCGTTGAGAAGCATAGACAACTAGCTAGTAGAAAATTCTTATTAGGTGAAATAAAAAAATTCATCACCAATAGTATCCCACATGGCCTTGTAAATATCACAAAGAAATCCATTGATACTTGGATATTTACCATTCTTCATATAATAAAATGGCAGAACAAAAATATCTTCCTTGGAAAATTCTCTATTTAACATGTTCCTATCAACATAAGAAACCTTACCTGGTACCAAATGGTATAAAGCATATGTAATAACCACCACCCCATGCTTTAAAGGATAATGAGAAAGAATGCTAGAAATTGGATCTAAACATAACTCTAACCTCGAAAGGTTCCTCAACAAGAGAGCCATGAGCCTGACACAACACAAGTATGCTCTTTGCCATTACCTTTTGCTTCTAAAATTCAAAATAAAACTTGGAATCCTTATCCCATTTCATAATCAACCGAATATAGAATCATCCCAAAGAAACCTTGGATAAGTGATCCTTATCCGATTGAATCGCCATCTATGCAATTTCATATCCACCTCCTAGAGTCACATTATGGAGATCGTGTTCAAGAAAGATGTAAACCTCCTCAATATTCTATTGATCCAATTACAAATCCTTCTTTACTGTCTTCGGCATATGTTAATCGCCAAAATTTGCTCACCTACTTTTTCATCATCTTTATCACCATTATGCATCATAATCCACAGTATTAGCACCATTTTCCATCCCATCTCATCCATATGACTCGAGGAAATGACCAAATGGCCAAAAAAATGAAATTCAAACTCAAAAATTGACCATACTAAAGGGTCATGGATTTTCCTTCGAAAAGTGAGACCACTAGCACCACCTTTTGCCCAAAAACCCCTGACTCAGTCCCAAAAGTGAAATTTTGATTATCGTTTTTCATTTTGTGGTTCCCTGAGAGAAGTAGTAGCTAAAAGTGGACACATACATTGAAATGGTTGAAATTAACAACAAATATGGATTCCAAAACCCTAACCTCTCCACTAAGCAATCAATGGAAAGGAGAGAATACACATTGGATATTAGGTTTCTTTTAATTCACCACTCTTGTGCCTTTAAAATAAGCCCTCATGGTCACCATTTGAAGAATCCATTTTCATATTTCCAAAAGCATCGATATGCTACCAGAGTTCCATTAGAAAATGGAAAGAGACCACATACTTCTTGAATTTCGCCATAAGGGGAATCCTCACACCACACTTGGTTGGAGATTGGGACTACAAGGACAAACAAACCTGCCCTTGGGTCAGATGCGAAGGTCCACAACACTCAACACACAATACCAAGGTGTGTTTGTACCGTTTGAATTATTTGTGTAATAACAATCACACTCTTTCACATGTTCCACTTTCTTTCAATAACTAGTTTCTTGATATTTGATTGCATGCATGTTTGAAAGTGTTTATCTTTAGTTTACTTTAGATATATTTCTTTTTCAATTTATGATCTGCTACCAAGGATTGCATAATCCATATTTCGATCCTAAATTGGACAATCCTTCAACAGTTCTATTTTGGGTAAGTCTCTTGCATCTTCCCCTTCACTATTGGGGAGATGATTCTTTGAAGGATATTGGCAATCAACTTGGGAAGTATATAGACAAAACTGAGCCTAAGAAATGGATGTTCCAATGCGCCAGAATTTGTGTGGAAGTGGATCTTGAAAAGGGGTTACTTGAGGCTATTCATCTCATCCTAGATAATTGGAGCCACTACCAAAAACTAGACTGCGAACAATTACCATTCAAATGCAAATAATGCCACGCTTATGGTCATTTTGCTAAAGATTTCAAGAAGTCATGGATCCCAACTAGATCTCCACCAAAGTCAAATGACCATTTGAGGCAAGTTAGAAAGAAGATTGGGGTGCTTCATAATCCTCCATCTTCTAATATCTCGTCCTCCTCAATTTTGATTGACAATACCATCCCAAGTCAACCCTCTGCTAATCAATTTGCACCAATCTTTCAAGAAGAAGAACACGTTCTCTTTTCTGAAATTGTGGCACCAATAGTTAAGGAACTGGGATTTTCTTTTCCTCATTAAACGCCATCTAAATCTTAATGAGAGACGATTCTGCTCCAGTGGTAGAAATTGGATCTAAAAAGGGTGAGGAATTAACAGATCAAATGGAACATTTGGAATCAAGAAAATACAAACAAATCATAACAACAAGAGTCCAAACAACAAAACAAGCTTTGCAAGGATCAGTCGAGCGAGAGAAAGAAGTCGGTGAGGAAGAGGAGAGATATTCTTGAAATATAGGAAGAAAACCGTCGAAACAGGTGAGGGAATAAATAACCAATAAGGAGAATATTTTAGGCCTCCAATCAACACTAGATAAAAATATTGTACTAGGTCAAAATAATCTACCTAAAAAAGGAGCAGGGGATGTGATGAATCCAAGTAAGGGAGGTACCAAAACCCCTCTCAGTAAATAATGAATCTAGTCTCCTAGAATAGTGTGCTTACCGTTAGGTAAGGGTCGGTTATTTGTTCCAGTTATTGACTTGCCTTTGAGAGGCAAGATATGATCTGAAAGTTAACTCTGAGTATAAGGAAGGTCCTCATCATCAGATAAGTTGTCAGATCTACTTTTTTTTGTTAATTATATTGTTATTTATTGTTGATGTCCTATTGTTTATGATTTTACTTATGTGGTACCATTGTTATTGTTTATGATTTTGCTGTGTACATCTGCATTATTTGTTTATATTTACAAAACCCTAACGTAACCCTAATTTTAACAGTTGAGACCTATATCTTCACATAAATAGTGTCCTAGTATTAAATGATAAACAATATAACAAGACTTTATCTAAGCAACAATGGCTCATTCATGATTTAAGTACATGAAACTATGTTAATGTCTAGCTTTGATATCTTGGAAAAAATTTATTACTGCTTGTGTTTGAAGTATTTTATCGACTTTGGAAGTTTGGGTTTATTTTGGTTAAATATTGTGTTAGTCCCTAGCATGCTTCAAGTTCTTATTTGATGCTTGATTGAACCCTTTGTCGTAGCTTGATTAGTTTAATGTTATTTCCATTGATTCAAGGGTTTGAGAAAAGATGTTTTTGTTTTCTTTCACTTGCATGAACTAGGCATCTTCACTTTTTAGAATATACTAATATTATATTTTCTATGAAAATACTTATCGGTTTTTGCAAAGGAAAATTATCTCTGCATAGCTAAGCGAAGAGAAAAATGGTCTATGCACTAGGTTCCTATGCAGTCATCGTAGGAAACCTATCGGCATGAGACCGACACTCCTCTAATGCAATTTGCGTAAGTTTCATATGTCATGGTTTAAAATTGTTATTAAAGCCACTTTTCATGCTTTGTGAATATTGAAAGGAAATGACAAAATCTATTCATGGCCTTGATTAAATAACTATCTACGCTACTGATCAATTCAAGCTGCCATTGAAGCTAGCAAAGCATACTATGATAAGAAAAAGTATCAAGAGAGGTTGGCCAAGTTCTCAAGAGGAGTTGCATCTATTAAGGTTTTGTGGTTTTCTTAATATCTTGTCGACTCCGAGGTTAGTCATGGTTTTTTTTGTTTAGATTGTCATATAAGGTATGTATGCTCGGTATAATTTGTATATTTATGGAGGTAGAACTATAAATTTTATATATAATATGTTCATATATGATATAAAATTACTTGCACATGATGCAGTTTGGCAACAAGGATCTTGAAAAAATGAAACTTAAGATCAATATCAATAAGCTTGTTGGTTGTCATGTTGTCCTTGATCGGGAAGGAAAGGTATTTCCCACATTGGCTACATTTTCCAATGAACAGGGTCAAGGTGATGAGGAAGAGCAGACCACGGGTACATGTTTTCAACATAAAACTAATTTTTTATTCAATTTTGTATTACTGTAATTTTTTCTCAAATGAGTATTGTTTAAAGGTGCATGGAATTTACATTATAAGAATGGATGATGTTCAAAATATGTTGTTGTCTTGATTTCTTTGTGAATGCTACCATAAGATTGTTAGCTTTGTTTAGATTCCATATGCTTTGCTTGTTTCTGTCCACATGTTTGGCACTATTCCATGAAGTTTCTTGGGGATGTTAAATGAGCTATTAACATGTGCAAAGACCTAATTTGAAATTACAGTAGAATTGTCCTCCAATGTTCAAAATTACATCAAATACTTAGGGAGGGTTAAGACCTCAACCCTAGTCTCTTATCTTTGTGCAAAATTGCCCTCGAGAGGTTATTTTCAGCAGCAAGATACATTTGTTACTCTATCATAAAACCCTAATCATCCAATTGAAAAGATAAGGGAAATGGAAAGCTCACATGTGCTTTTCCCTTGAATTCCTCCTCCTACAAGTTGTTCAACTAGGCTTGCAGGTGATCTCCTCACAATCCAACCATGCCTCAACAATGGAGAGAGCTTCTTTTTTATAGAGATATAGCTCAATCTCTCTTATCCTCTAGAATATTTGTTTAACCCTCACTTTATGGTGTGAAAAGGGATTTGGATGAGGATTTATGACCACTTGGAATCTCCCAAGGTATGGTGCTCCACTAGAATATGTTTTAACCTTGTTAAAGGTAACAAAATAAGACTTTGGGACCACCTAAGGACCCCACAAGTTGGGCGCTCCTCCATAGACGTGCAATTGACCTTAATTCAAGTGTCCAAAGAGGTGGTGTGTCCATTGATTATTCTTGGAGAATTATGTGATGTACCAAGATCACCACATAGAAGACCCTTGTCCTACACATGATAGACCAAAAGTAGAACCTAGTAGACTGCTTTTGTAGACAACATAAAACCTGTAAACTAGAAACCTTGGATTGCATATGCAAAACCCCGATAGTGTTTCTAAGTTAAATGAAAAGAAAACCCTATATACGATAAAAGGAATCCAAATGAATTCTTATGAATGAGAGGCTTGTCTAGAAAAAAAGGAATCGTAATGATTTTTTATGAATGAAAGCCTTGTCCATTTCAGCTTCATGTAATTCATTTTCACTTTATATCTTGTCCAGCAGATATCCACTTATAAACCTTCATATAAATAAGGCCTTACAAGTTGATCAACATCTTCTGGAAGTCTTTCCAAGCATACGAAGAAATGTATTCTTACAGAGAATTCTTGTAACATACACCATATGCTTGTCTAACCATCTATAGGTGAGTTTAAGATCAAGCACAAGTGATTTCTACAAATGAATTGTTCTTTAAAACATTTTTCTTCTCTGAGATTTAAGATCATCAAGTTGAGAGGTCTAATTTTGTTTTTGAAACATTCATCTACCCATTCCACTAATACACTTACCATTGTAGTTCCATATACTTCAACTAGGGCACCAAAACCTAGCTCTACAAATACTTTTGGATTCAAGGAAGTCCCGAGATCGTTGTAGATGAAGCATAAAATGCAGTTCTCAAAACTGGTAGATAGAGAACATGGTCTTGAATGTGCATTGAAACTAGTACATATGATCCCCCCATAAGTAGGGAGTGAAAAATATAGTTAGCAGAGTAGAAACCCACAAATTTGAGACCTGGTTCATCCATGTGATCTTGTCTTCCTAAAAAAATAGATTCAAAATTGAGGATTTTGGAAAATGTAGTGTCAAGGAGTCATGAAAAACATAAGATGGAAAGTTATGGACAACATAACAATGACAGTATATATACTTGGAAGGATTAGAGAATCATCTTAGCATATGTATTGGCATAAAAACATAAAAATAAAAACTGATTGATAAGCTAGTAACAAATCATTTAATCAACAGATGCATCTGTTGGACTGTTTCTTGTTTAGATTATACAAGATACAGATGTAGATATCGGAATTAATTTGTAGAACATTTTAAAAAGTATGTGGAAAAAGGTAAATTGGAAAAAATATTAAACCTAAAACCTAGATTCTATCACCATAAACCCTAAAAGCGTGTGCTTCTACGAGTACTACTACTTTACTTGTAGATTCCCCCAACAAATTTAACAAGTCTGAGCACTCCAAGCTAGATCCTGTAGTTCATGCTGAGAATCCCATTTCCAGCAGTGGTGATGAGCTTTATGATTCATCATGTTGATCAGTGATATGTAGCAAGCCAGTAGCTTCTAGCATCATGCATGGTATACACATCAGCAAACTTTGCAGATTTTATCACTAATGGTTCGTAATCTTTAAAATATATTTTTTCACCAAAATTTTAATATTTTATGTCTTCCATAGTAAATCAAGTCATAAAAATAAAACCAGTCTGATTCTGAGCCAAGTTGACCCTCAGTTGATTATGAGTCCAAGTTTTAAAACATTGAATGCACCATAATATAATATTGTGTGCCATAATGTGGTACAGTATTTTTTTCACCTTTGTATAATGCTATGCAGTGCCAATTTAGATCTTTTACGAAGGAAAACCTGTATGTGGCTTCATTTGTTTGATATGCTTAAGTATTTCCTTATTTTGAGCATTGTGATTATTTTTTTGTTTTTTGTTTTTTACTGAGTTTGGTGGTGGGTAATATGACAATGCCTAGAGAATTCACAAACCTATTCCATCAACTAATGCTAATATTTGAGAAATCTGTAATATGTTTCAACTTTAGGCAGACAATCAATGCAAAGAAGAAATGTCCTTTTTAAATCACATTTCCTTCAAACGATCTGTAATAGTTATCAATGTTGCATTTTATAATAGGATTGAACCATATAGTTTCCATGTAAATTCCTCCTTATCAAGAGAATAAGGAGAATTGTTAATATAGGAACACATAGATCCTACGTATTGGAGGCCAAATAGAGATTACAAAGCAGACTAGAGCAATTGACTAACATTTGCATAATAAAGAGAACCTGACATATAGTAAAGACAAAAGAAAAGCACACTGAATAATCCCATCAAATAGAACTAATAACACTCCTAAAGGATAAAATTGTCATTATAAGACCTTTAATTGCCTCTGGCCAAAGACCTTCTAGGTATTTCAGGAATTAGCAATGAACTAACTATTTTCATTCCCAAATTATCCAATCCCCCTGACCCTAGTTCAAATGATAAGGAAGATGAGAATTCATTTAACATATATTTCTCATCAAAGGACTTATTGGATAATGGAATCAAATACCTTGCCCCTTCCTTTGTATATTGGATAACTGAATCCACATTTTGTACTGTCACATGTTCTCCTTCTTCCTCAAGAACCCTTGAATCAAAATCACCAAGGTGTTTAGACTTTAAAGAAGTTATATAGTGAAGACAAACTTGAAAAATAAAGTTATATGTGAAGACAAAGGTGACTTCATGAATATGAAGGTCTCAGTTGGATCAAATTGCTAAAGTCTTCTAGATTTTGTGGGTGGTGATAAAAATTCTTTACAGGTTAAAAAAGTCCTACATGCATAGCAATTGTGAAATAAATGTAGTTTACAAGGCACTACCCACACTCAAAAAAAATCCAATCCATTTGTTGGCTTTGAGATGCAAGTACCCAAGTTGATATGATAACATCCTCCCTCAATCTCATACTAACACCTCTTTAGATGAAGCTAGTCATTCTTAGCATGGTTGGAAAATTTATGAAAAGGTTTTGATTATGTAAAGCTAAAAGAGAAATTGCAATGACACTAATGAATATATTTTCCTATGTAGGACAAATTGATCGTTAACTATAGCTTCTCAACTTAGTTGGAAAATTATGGAGATTTGGCTTCAAGTTGAATTCCCCTGACAGTTGTTAAAGTTTGTCCACTTCCTAATGCAAGGAATTCATCCATTAATGCTATGATCTAAAACAATCTTCTAACCCACACCTATGAGCTTAAAACATCTCTGATTTTCAATCATGATATTCATTTTATTAAAGAGAGAAAGTTTCAGAAACTCAAATCTACTGACTTTTTGTCATGATGTAATCTCAACTTTATAATTCAAGAATGCTTTCATCAATAAGATCTATCACTCCTAGGACTAGTGTCCAATCTACTAATACTGTATTTCTCAATTCGGGTATTTGTAGGGGATTAGGATGTGCCTTCAATCCATAATTCATTTGTATAAATTTATATAAAAGGTTCTCATTCTTCCCCAATGGCCTCCTACTAAGGATATTTCTACACACTCATGGCACACCTTCCCATATTGTTTCAAGAGCCTATGTTGACCCAAGAAGGCAAGTTTAATTTTTCTGGAACTACTCAAGCACTCAACCAAGGGATCACACAATGGGCCCCATATGTATAAGTTTCTAAAAAAATCAGTTAAAAACAACAACAAAAAACAATATGTGCTCTTAAAATAGATGATCCAATAGCAAAAGACAAGCCACTTATGAAGTTAGAAAAACCATATTCAACAACATTTTTTATCAAAACATCAAATACAAATCCACTCTAAAGTAGAGTTAGCGGTCCAATTAAGTGATAGAGGGAATTCAATCCCTACCTCGTGTACTTGAACTTGTACTCTGTAATTATACCTGTCATTGTATCTATACCAATTGCAATTTGTGTTTTTTGCATATGAATCAAAAAATATATAAATCTTTTAGTCATTAGAATCAATCTTTGCCAAAACAATTCAAAAACAAAAAAACAAAAGGAACAATTGTTATTCACTGCAGTTATAAGTCATAACTGTTGTTCACTAATGTTCACTACAAAACCATCATCAATTACAACAATTTTTTTTACAACCTCAAATACAACACCACTCTAAAGCGAGGTTTGAAAATTCCAAATCAAAGGTAGAGTTAACAGTCCAATCAAGTGATGGAATTCAATCCCTACCCCTTGTATCTGAATTTGTACTCTGTAATTATACATGTTACTGTATCTATACCAATTGCAGGTGTCGGGTCTACTATTCCTATATTTTTACAAAGATTTTGATATGGATTCTTTATTTCTAGATGGAATTGGACTTGGAACCTCTATGCAAAATGCCAAGAATGTTTCAAGAAAATCCACCAAGACAATGATGGCATACTCAGAATTAGAGCCATCTTTGAAAAAGCCATTGAGTGTAGGTATCATGTCTATTGTTCCTAGATTGCTTACTTGAATGGTTTGGTTAAATGTGGATAGCATTTATGAACGAAATATGCTAACTGAAGAACAGTGAGGGAGACAACAAAGCAATTAGGAAGTTTCAATGTGCTTAAATGCTAGAGGAAGTTTTAATTTAATTTACAGCCATAACTGTATACAGGCAGCTGTTGAAGAAGGCATTGTTGTTGGCGGCGGGTGTAGTCTATTGAGGCTTGCTTCAAAGGTCGATGCTATAAGAGATACTGTTGATGTATATGTAACTTCGGAATGAATTTCACATATATGTATATTGTATTCCTATAGAGATGTTATTATTCCTCTATACGGAAGTGTCGTAACTTATACTCGATGGGTTATTAGACCACCTTGTTTGGGGTCGGCCCTGTATAAGTCATGTGGGTCAAAGGGTTATTAGACCACCCTATTGGGGGTCGGCCATGTGGGTCTAAGGGTTATTAGACCACCCTATTGGGGGTCGGCCCAGTCAGAATTATGTTATGTGGTTAAGTTCGAGCCTACATGAGTTAGGTAAAAAGGCAAGTCAAGTCAAGTATAAATAGAGTGCGGGAGGCACTCTATTTACTCACTCACTTCTCACTCATGCACTCAAGGAGGAGTGGCGCACTTATGGAGGAGGAGGATCTGCTGCTAGGTTGTTTCTATCTCTTATGGTTGGTTGTATCATTGCTCTATCTATCTCTGAGGAAGTTATTGGGGTTTTTCACCTTTATGGTTTTCCCCAAGTAAATCTTTGTGTCTCTTGTGTGCTTGCATTATTGTCTCCATGATTGATATGCTGTAGATATGCTATACATGTTGTTCTCTCAGTTAAGATCCTAGATCAGATTGAATTAAATTCTGAAAATTTAACATGGTATCAGAGCTAGCCTGAAAGAAGGCATGATATGGCATGTATGACACTTGTTGCACTTACGATGCTAGGGCTTGATATAGCAAAAACCAGTCATCATAGCACTTTCGCTATAAATCCGTTTTGGAGAAGTTTTCGGATCTTAAATTGTTACAGGACGAAGCTAAGATCTCCATGTACCTTGTGTCCAAAGGAAAACCTCTAATTCGTTGTAATTTGTGATTTATGATCTGTACAATATAGGGTTTCTGCCTCTTCCAGATCTGAGTCAAAATCAGGTGACCTTGGGAAAAAGGTCATAACCTGGGCTAGGAAGCTCCAAATGAAATTTCGTAAAAAGTGACAGGTATTAAACAGACTGTAATATCTCAGGAAACGTTTTCAGAGGCTGAAGGTGAATCAGTGACACGTGGCACACCATACAAGTTCGCTCTTCTGTATTATCCCATAAACAGGTCACGTTGCGACACTTGGAATAACTCTCTCTCAGAGAGTCCAATTGAGGTCAAACCTATCAGGATGGAAATATGACAGGGTGAGCTATCTCAGAAAAAGTTTTCAGAGGCCGAAGTTCAAACAGTGACACGTGGCACGCCGTACAAGTTCGCACTCCTGTATTATCCCAAAACAGGTCATGTTGCGACATTTGGCATAACTCTCTCTCAGGAAATCCAATTGAGGTCAGACCTGTCAGGATGGAAAGCTAACAGGTCAGGCTATCTCAGGAAACATTTTTCAGACCCTGTGGATCAAAAAATTTGGAGTTACACCAGAAACAATCAGGTACATATTTATGTCAAAACAGAATTATGTTTTGGTACCTTCATTCATGGCTTCCGGAATTTAGGGCTTTGGAGAAAGTTGGAATTTTTGTAATCGGAGACCATGGTTGAATGCTACTCATCAAAATAAAAATTTAGAGACCAAGATCAGAATTTTTGGTTGGGTAGAAGGCCGGGCTTGATCAGACCCTAGTTCGGGACTTTGATCAGGAAAGTGGAAAATTAGGGCTTCTGTAAAAATGGGAATTTTTGAAATCTGTGACCATGGCTGGAAGCTCCTCAGAAAAATAGAATCTTAGAGCTTTGGATCAAACCTTTTGATTGGGCAGAAGAGTGGGCTTCATCAAACTCCAGTTCAGGGTCACGTCCAGTGAATCTGGAAGTTTCAACGGCAAAATTGAGGAGTAAAACTTTGCAGTTTTCAAATTTTGAATATACCAGTTTGATCAGCTCATCAAAGCGCATATTTCTATCCTTTCGGAAGTTTGAAATTCAAAGTTTGAATTTTTGGGGTTTCTCTGACAAACCCATTTCCAGCTCCAGGTCCAGTTCTTGCAAATCAAGTGGATAGGGTTAATCCTAGAAGAAGATGGATTGGTCACCTGCATAAGTGAAGAAGTTCCTGTTTCAGAGGGAGATGAGGCTAATGCCTTGCATAAGAAGATTACAAGCGATCTCGACAGGTATGACTCATCGAGGTGTGTTTCGATATTTGTCCATGATTAAGTTTATGGTATGTTTGTCTTCATGTTATTACGGTTAGTACAATTTTGATTTTAGATTTGTCGTATCACCTTAACAAAATTATGAATGCATAATAGAAGATATTCATTGGTTAGGGTGTTGACACTTATGATTGTACTAATGCATTATGGTGTTGTATGAGGTCTATGTTGTCTACTAATATGAAAGGTACACCAAGAAAGACAAATCATGCTCTGGTCCAAGAACATATGATCATGATAACATGAGGACAAAGATTCATCCATTGTCATGGATCTCATAGAAGATCCATTTACGAGGTATGTATAACTTGATTTTGTAATAGTTAACCTATGAGATATACAGGTTACTAGCACAAGTCATTGAAGAAGAACAAGAAGACATCATGTGAGTATGTTAGACATAAATAGCTAGCATGCTAATCCAGGTATGTTTTTCCTATATCAAGATAGAATCCTACCTTGTGTTAGGATCTTATACTGTTGTGTTGTTTGATAATGATTATTCATGAAGTTGTAGGTTTGAATAAGTCATGGTTGTATGCATATTATATTTCTTACCATAATTGATGATATGACTAACCAAAAGAATCATGAAGATATAGGTTTGAATAATCACAGGTTTTATGCATATTATATCTCTTATCTTGATTGATGATTCAACTAACCTGAAGAGTCATAGGTTTGAGTAATTATAGGTTTAGACATGTTATGTTTCTTATGATTTGACTAACCATAAGAATCCTACATAAACCTTGAATGCTAATGCTTATTATTTCTGTTTGAAATGATCATGAGTATACATGCTTGAGATTATTGTGTTTTAATAGTATACTAATGAATGTATGATTTTATATGAGTTCACAAGGATAACACAATCATGATACTAATAAGCATTCATAGGGACCAAGGATGAATATGAGCTCAAGAACAGGTAATTCAGGAAGCAAAGATCAAGAGGGAGCACACTCTAGTTGTTCCTGCAAGAAAGCAAAGGAGCACACTTCGATAGTTTCTGCAAGGATGCAGATATTCAGAGGGAGTTGACCATCTTTCTACATTCCGTAACAGAAAGGTGTAGAAGAAGCTACTTCAGCAGCTCCTACAAGGAAGCAAAGACTCAAAGGGATTCCACCCAGTAACCAAACAAAGATAAGTATTTTTAATTATCATTTCTTGCATATGTGCTTGTTTAAATAATAATGTTCAATGATGTATATACTGATGTTCCTAGAATTAGGTTGTGTATTATGCACATTAAAATAATTGCATTGATGAACAATATACTACTAATATGCATGGGTAAGTAGTCTATGGCACTGTACAACATTCCATCGCTACTTATCTAGAATGAAACCTCTTTGCTGACATGTTGGGAGTTGTGCACACTCTTAACAATGTTCTGGTAGAGATTGGAAGGCATCTAGAAAGTTACGGGATATGGATAAATGTTGTATTGAAGCATTGGCTAAGATAATTGCATGACTGTATGACATATTCCTTTATGTGTAAGAATTTGTTCTGAAAATTATGAGATGTTTCTAATCATGCAATTTAACCTGTTTTGTAGGAAAGACCATATATCTTCACCTACAAAAGGACTACAACATTTGTTCCAGCAACAAAGATATCTATTGAAGATATTGAAGTTCCCAGGATCTGGGATGAAGAAATGGAATGCCATGATCCGTCGATCATGAAGAATGATGTTTGGGATGTAGTCCCAAGACCTGAAGGGAAGTTTGTTATGACTTCCATATGGATCTATCAAGATCAAGCATGCTGCAGATGGTAGCATAGAGAAATATGAAAGTGATGAAATAGAAGATACACTAGATGGATTTCAAGACAGCTTTCTTGAATAGTTGTATGCGGATAACCTGTTTGTTACAGGTGAAGATAGATTGATTGCCGACATGCAGCGGAAGCTTACTGCCGATTTCGAGATGAAGAACTTGGGGTTGATGCACTATTTTTTTTTGGCATGGAGGTGTGGCAGAGTGATGGAATCTTCCTTGGACAAGGGAAGTATGCAGTAGAGATCCTAAAGAGGTTCGGGATGATGGACTACAAGGCCATGGCCACACCTATGGCATCGAATCGGAAGCTTCTATGTGATGCTTCATCTAAGCTGGTTGATGTCTCTATGTATCGTCAGATGATTGGGTTCTTGATGTACCTGACGAACACGAGACCAGACATTTGCTTTGCTGTGAACACATTGAGCCAGTTCCTGACGGATCCGAGGAGTGTTCACCTGGTTGTTGTAAAGCATGTTCTGAGGTACCTGAAGGGTACAGTGGATTATGGGATCAAGTATGAGGCGAATCAAAAGTTTAACCTGCAGGGTTATGATGATTCAGATTGGGTTGGCAGTGCTGCAGATAGGAAGAGCACATCTGGGTGTTGCTTCAGTATGGGATCAGGTGTGATCTCATGGTTTAGCAGGAAGCAGTCCTGCGTGGCACTGAGTACAGGTGAGGTAGAGTATGTTGCAACCTGTTCAGCTAATTGTGGGGCAGTATGGCTACGGATGCTACTGTCTGAGTTATTTGATCTCCCGTTGGAGGCTACTGGTATCTTCTGTGATAACCAGAGTTGTGTGAAGCTGTCCGAGAACCCAGTGTTTCGTGACAGGTCGAAACACATAGAGATCAAATATCACTATATCAGGGATATGGTGCAGAGAGGAGCTGTGAAGCTCCTGTATGTTGCGACAGACGAGCAGATTGCAGATGTGCTGACGAAGCCACTAGCCAGGGTGAAGTTCGAGTACTTCAGAGAGAGGCTTGGCGTTCTTCAGATCGAGGACACTTCGAGGAAGAAGTGATGGACACATTTGCTGAAGCCATTCCAAGCATGTTGGAAGGAGGATCCTTCACATGGCTGTGGATGTGAGCGTTGGATGATGAGCATCAGGATGATGTTCTGGTTTCTGCTTGGATATGATCAGTGGGATCATTTTTATGTATATATGTACGCATCATATCAGTTGGATCATTTTTATGTATGTATGTACGCATCATGTTGATGCTGGATATGATCAGTTGGATCATGTGTATGTATTTTGTATATGCATCATGTTGGATGCTTGGACCATGTATCTGTATATGTATCAGGTGGATACATTGTATGATCAGGAGGATCATGTATGGTGATATGTATCATGTATTTGTATTTGTATCTGGTGGATACATTGATGATTAGGAGGATCATGTATGATGATATGTATCAAGTAAATACTTGGTATGCATCAGGTAGATGCATTGATGATCAGGTGGATCAGGTATGATGACATGCAGCAGGATGTTGCAGTGATGATCAGGATGATCATAGATGACGAGCTTCAGGATGTTGCTCCAGATGACATGCAGCAGGATGTTGCAGTGGTGATCAGGATGATCATAGATGACGAGCTTCAGGATGTTGCTCCAGATGACATGCAGCAGGATGTTGCAGTGATGATCAGGATGATCATAGATGACGAGCTTCAGGATGTTGCTCCAGATAACATGCAGCAGGACGTTGCAGTGATGATGATCAGGATGATCATGGATGCATCAGGATGATGTATGGTGAGTATCAGGATGATACTCTATGGCCGTGGATCAGGTTGTGCAGATGAGCATGTAATCCGGTGCCCTGGGAGATTTGCATATGGTCTTTCGAGGTTTTTCCTATGGCATGTAATATCAGTGCCCTGGGACATCTGGAAAATGCTCTTTCGAGGTTTTGCTCTGGGAGGACATGTAATTCGGTGCCCTGGGAGATCTGCAGATAGTCTTTCGAGGTTTTTCCTATGGCATGTAATAGTGCCCTGGGATATCTGGCAGATGCTCTTGCGAGGTTTTGTCCTATGGCATGTAATAGCGCCCTGGGAGATCCGATAGGTTGGGCTGTGTGCCCGTAATCAGTCCTAGGATGCTCTTGCAAGGTTTTTCCATGACCACATATAATAGCGCCCTGGGAGATCCTACAGGTCGGAGTTGTGTACCCGTAACATCCTGGGATGCTCTTTCGAGGTTTTGTGGTGGGGTCACATGTAATAGCGCCCTGGGAGATCCTATAGGTAGAGCTGTGTGCTCGTAACAGCCTGGGATGCTCTTTCGAGGTTTTGTGACGCACGTAATAAGTCCTGAGGATTCCACAGTATGGCCAGTGATGATGAAGACCTGCAGGTGGTGGGCCTACATCCAGTATGAAAAAGGACTGGCTCTGTAGAACTTCCTATGACGAGTAGATTCAGAGATTGATTGAGATAGCAGCAGCAGTGACGATGATGATGACTCGATGACGATTATCCAGTGACGATGATCCAGAGAAGATGACTTGTGCTAGAAGAACTGTGCTGAGAAATACCTTCCTAGTTAAGAGGGAGTGTTGATGTATATGTAACTTCGGAATGAATTTCACATATATGTATATTGTATTCCTATAGAGATGTTATTATTCCTCTATACGGAAGTGTCGTAACTTATACTCGATGGGTTATTAGACCACCTTGTTTGGGGTCGGCCTTGTATAAGTCATGTGGGTCAAAGGGTTATTAGACCACCCTATTGGGGGTCGGCCATGTGGGTCTAAGGGTTATTAGACCACCCTATTGGGGGTCGGCCCAGTCAGCATTATGTTATGTGGTTAAGTTCGAGCCTACATGAGTTAGGTAAAAAGGCAAGTCAAGTCAAGTATAAATAGAGTGCGGGAGGCACTCTATTTACTCACTCACTTCTCACTCATGCACTCAAGGAGGAGTGGCACACTTATGGAGGAGGAGGATCTGTTGCTAGGTTGTGTCTATCTCTTATGGTTGGTTGTATCATTGCTCTATCTATCTCTGAGGAAGTTATTGGGGTTTTTCACCTTTATGGTTTTCCCCAAGTAAATCTTTGTGTCTCTTGTGTGCTTGCATTATTGTCTCCATGATTGATATGCTGTAGATATGCTATACATGTTGTTCTCTCAGTTAAGATCCTAGATCAGATTGAAGTAAATTCTGAAAATTTAACAGATACCCTTGAAAACAATGAGAAAAAGGTATACTATTTGTCTCTGTCATTCAGGAGTGAGTTCAATGGGGGTGGCCCAGAACCTTGTTTTATAGTAGAATTAGAATGACACATTATTTATTGAAAGTATAAATTTTATCTATACACAAAATTCTAATTTTTATTGTTTGCAACTTGTTATTACATGAGCTTTAAATTGTATTGGCCTCTTTGGTGCTCACAGATTGATGCATGCATTGTTAAACGAGCTTTGAGCTACCCATTGAAATTAATTGCAAAGAATGTTGGAGTGAATGGAAGTGTTGTGGTTGAAAAGGTCAAGACAAAACCTGCCATAATTGCCAATTACTTTTGTGCTTATTTGATTGTTGCTCATTTTTAATGTAGGCAAACTAACTTTTATTGAGTGTCGTCCTAATTGCAGATGGTTTTATTTGTCTATTGACTTCACTTTTTAATGTATGATAGATTTAAATTATATCATTGATTTCTTGGCTTCTCCAGGTTCTTTCCAGTGATAATCCCAAATATGGTTACAATGCTGCTACAGGCAAGTATGAAGATTTGACGGGAGCTGGAATAATTGATCCAACTAAGGTAAGATGTTGGATCCTTTTTGTTCCCGATATGTGGAGTTGTACTAGCATTTACATAAATATATTTGTCAGGATGTGTGGGTTATAGTTAGTTTTTAGAGTTTCGTGGATTTTATTTTGCATTTTTTAGTCTTTTAATAACTTGTGTTTCTGATATTTTATAAAATTTAACATAAATGGCTTCTGTGAAAGTGAACTGTTCAAATTTTAGTCACAGTACGATACACTAAAACATAACTAACCATAATATTAAACCTTAACACGCATAAAAGCATAATTATTTGTTGTGTGTGCATGTTGATGCCCATCATTTCTCTTTCTTTGGCCATTTGTTGGTATTTTATACTTGGTATGGCTATATGTTTTTTTTTGGCGTGTTGTTAACTACATATATGCCAAATTCTGTTGTACCTTTGTTGCAAAACATTCTAAATTGTTGTGCTTGAAAGAAGGTGGCTAGGTGTTGCTTGGAGCATGTGGCATATGTGGCAAAGACCTTCCTAACACCAGATGTTGTTGTGGTTGACATAAAGGAACCAGAACCTGCTACTTCTCCAAATCCCATGGATAACTCAGGTCTAGCATAAGAAACATTTGATTTTGTGCCTGTTTTTTCAATTATTATTTCTTTGAAAGAAGGGATTCCATGGGTTTAGCTATGAATCTTATTTGATCGTCAGAATATGCATTCGTTGCAAGTTATGGGTAATAGATACAAATATGACCAATAAGCCGAAGAAAAATATTTTTTGATGTTTTTGTTTGGAGTTGAGCCTTTATTGAAGGGGGTGATTTAATTACACTGAATGAATGATATACATGACAAACATGACAAGAACTGTATTTCAGCCAAAAGAGCTGAAAATCGACATTTTGTAGAAAGGGGATGGGTAGAGTATGGATCCTTACATTTCTTTGGCAAGTGCTTTCTATTTGAATGGAAATTGTATGGTTATAATATAGTTGGGGTATGTTGATGTATATGTAACTTCGGAATGTATTTTATCTATGTATTTCATATATATATTTATTGTACCCTTATAAGAGGTGTGTTATTCCTCTATAAGGAAGTGTCGTCATGTGTATTGACAAGTGTCGCAAGTGTGTGTACTTGCCGATGGGTTATTAGACCGCCATGTGTGGGGTCGACCCTGAAATATATATTATATTGTGGATGTACCTAGCTAGACAAGTCGACCCCATAGTGTAACTGGGCAAACAGGTTAAGTATAAATAGAGACCAAGAGATCTCTATTTGATCACTCGGAAACTCATACTTCTCTCACTCAGAAAGTGGCGCACTAGTGAGGAGGAGGATCATCTACTACTAGGAGACTATCTCAGTGTATTTTGGTTGTACTTTGGTTGAGACATTGCTCTCTCTATCTCTGAGGAAGTTGTGGGGTTTTTCACCTTAGGGTTTTTCCCACGGAAACTCTGTGTCTCTTATCTCTCATGCTTTCGATTCTTGTGATGCTTGTCATGCTTATTGTGATTGTTATGCATTGATATACTGTATATGTTATTCTCTCAGCAAAGATCCTAGAGTATTGTGAATTAATGCTCAAAATTTAACAGGGTATGCTACTTGTGAGTTGCATTTCGAAATTGAGTGTGGTTCTATTGGTTTTGCTACTTGACCTCTTTGCATGTACCACTAAGTAGGTTTATTTGGTTTATGATCATAGATATGGTTGAAACTTTTGTTCTGACTCTATCCATATTTCGTCGTGGTACCTTATACTTTAGTTCATCTCCATTATTGTACAAGTGATTACAATGTTATTGTGGTGTCCTCATAGATCATCATGCGTCTTATTAATGGTTCCTTAGTTTTTGAGAGCTTTAATATATATATATTTTTTAGGACTGAGAGAGAGGAATAAGAGTAGTTGTGATAAAGTATGTGAGATAGGTGATGGCCCTTAGGCGATATCCTGCAGCTTTGTGTCTAGGTCTTTAATTCTTAGGATGCAATAACATGCATGATGCATTTAGTTAAATTTTAGTGGATGCAACTAGATAATTATTCTATCTACATATTCAGAGTGGATGAAACTAGATTTATTTCAGGAGTTGGGCATTATTTTTTAGGTTTCCTTTACAATATTGGTGGTTGGTTCATCTATTTTATAGAATGTTTGTGTTATTTGCATAATATTGACATTCTATGTCTTGCCATCCCCTAGCATCGCTAAACTAGAAAATCAACCTATGTAATTTGACTTCCAAAGAGCTTTCTCAATGATCCCTTAGTATTTGACCAAAAAATTATTGGTGGCATTTGCATTGTTTGGGGACTTTGCATGGTCGTCACAACTCCATAGAGTGGTAAGGTAATTCAAGTTCAAAATATTGTGCTTGTAGAAAATATTTCCTTGTTCACATGGGTCAATAATATGCTTGTATGATCTCTGATAACCTTGTTTTACATGGCTACAAAATTGTTACATATCTTATTTTAGTAAGGAAACATAGTTGCATCTACAATGTGCAACTTTGACATTCAAAGTACCCAACTAAACATGAACTTGTACATTTTAGCATAACTCAATAATTATTAAGGATGTGTTTGCTTATCTTTAATTTTATGCCATTTATTTTTGAACAATTTTAATGCCAAATTTATGAATGCCTTCTATTAATGTTGTCTTCAAGCATGGTTTTGTAGTTTACGGAGAATGGGAACATTTTTGTTAGTGTCCATATTGCACATGAGATTGATGTTATAACAGACGAGCTCTCTGGCTACAAAAAAAATGGTGAGGATCCTGCAATAAATAACTATGATTTGTCCAATACCCTGAGTGGTTCAGAAGTTGTAGATGGTAGACATGATTGGGATTCCTTCAAGATATTATTTGAAATTGACAGGGATGAATTTTTTTTTAATCCAATGGGAAAGGGAAGACTACAAGGTTGACAAATGTTGTAAAGCTTGAAATTAGTGTGGAGGATATAGGGATTGGAATTCCTCTAAAGAACCCTTCTAGTAAGCGTAGAATATTTCCTAGAAATCAACCACAATGAAAAAGCAGGGCCAACATATCCTTAACATTGCTATCTATAATTTTCCTGGCTCCAGATAGCAATTTGCCTGTTGGCCTTGCCTTGGTAGATATCTCAGGTGTTTCCTCCAAGCTATCCTCGGGTGCCTTAACAATAAGGGGTTGTTAAAACAATGGTTCAAGGTTTAATGCACTTTCCATATGGGGAACTCTCTTTATAAACATGGCATTTTATTATTTTTTCTCACTTATATAATGTTTAAGCATTTTCTCTATGGCTTCATGAATTATCATTGTACCAATGAATTCCAAAACCTGAGTATAAAACACAACACTATGGTCTTCTAATATCCTTTTTCCTTTAATATTTACCTTAGCCAGTGAATTGAAGCTCTTTCTTTTTCTTGCCATAGCTTGGACGGTCTAGAGTGATATAATTATCTTCAAAGGTAGGAAGCTCCTATTAGTTATCACATGATCTCCATCGCAATAAACTTGTTATTCTCAATTTGTGTCATTATCCAGGTAGTAAAGTTCTAAACATAATAATCAATTTCTATATCATTTGCATTCTCAGTATGATCATTAGTGTGTTTTTAATATTGCTCTCATTTGTAATCATTTGAATCCCTCTACCTATACTTCACATACCAGGAAACTGTTGCTATAGTAGATGTCTATCATATGGGTTGTGAGTTGTGACCTCTTCCCAAAAGGGGGTTGATTCCATAAAGCCAAATAATAAGGGGGGTGATTCTGAAAGAAATTAAAATAGGATTAAATTTTTAAATATTACAATGAAATCATCAAAAACCTAAACAAAGGGAAGAGAAGGCATCTAAGAGATTACCACGACTGCCACTATAGGAAGAAAGGATGGCTCTTAATGGTTTCATAGGAAATTGTGTGTACTTGTTAGTGAGTGTGTAAAGCTTGTCTAGGGCATGTTCTTGTTGGAAGAATCTGCTTTGAGGGTTGTTGCTTGGGATTCAGGTCCCAATTTTTTTCCTTTAAAGCATAAGTTTTCTTCCCCATTTGTGCACCTCATGACTGCTTTGTTCATGGTTACAGTATCAACAATAGTAGTGGGGATCGAGAGCAAAGAGGGAGTGCATATATTTTCAAACAAATGCATGCAAAATGGTGAATTAGCTATAGAAAATATTAAAATACAGATATTTTTAGTGTATTATGCTAATCATTAAAGCATCAACCATATAGTACACAAATAACATCATATCTAGTAGTTATGACTTATATCATTGTCATCAAATGATCACCCCTAACATCAACCTTCAAGTTTCAAGCTTCAACAAATAACATTTGTTAGCAACAAAATGTAAGAGATAACATCAACCATGATATGAAATAGGAAATCATGACCAAATAGTTGCAATATGCAAACAACAGTTCAAACTTCAATTGTCATATAATGTTTACAAAAGAGAAATAACTATAAGTTATCAAAGCTAGATTCCAAAATCAAAAGGACAAATAATTATTCTATCTACTAAACTCTATTAGGACTCTTTCCATGAGTCATGAGTTGGTTTCAGGGCCTAAGTTTTCTTATTGGGTAGTTACATACACGAATTGAATAATGTGGCTCCATATGAGGTAAGTTGTCTACTAAAAAGGAGCCGCAGTTGACTCCTTTGGTGATTTTTGTTATGGAAGACACAAGTGACAAGTTTGATACAAAAGGTCGATCAAGAATCCTTGGTTTCTTTAAGTGGAGGTAAAATTACCCACGTCAAGACAAAATAAAGTTGCTTCATCTACATTTGATGACATGACGAATGGGCATTTGACAATCAAACCATTAAGAAATTTTGTATTTCATCCCACATAAATGGCAACCGAAATTGAGGCTAAAGACAATGGATGTTTTTTCATCCATCTAATATAAATGCCAACAGAAATTGATGTTAAATATATAATAGACTTGATGCAAGTACCCTTGGCCATTGGAGCAAAGGTCTCCTCATAGTCAGTTTCCTCTCTTTGGGAGAATCATCTTGCTATGCACTAAGCCTTTCACTTTAGTTCGATCTATGTTGCATACTTCACCTTGTCCAACCATTTGGTATCAATAATTAAATTTCTCTTGATCTCAACACAATATCCCAAACTTCATTATTCATGATGAAGTTATACTCCACCATTGCACCTTGAAATATCTCTTAACTTATTGCCTCATAATTGGATGGATTTGCACCAATGATGGAAGACACCAATGCAATATAATAAACTTTTTAAGAGGATGATCGCCTTAAAAAGAGGCCTTTGGAAGTCTAACTTGCTCTTGCGGATTTTGTAATGTTTGGGTCAGCCATATAGTCTACTTAATTGAACTAGAAGGTATCGAAGCATTGATTCCACCTCCAAAGGCTTGCAGATTTGGTTATGAAATATTTGATTTCTTTGAATCAACATTTGTGACGTCAAGTGTTTCTTCCTCAATCTCGTATTAACATTGAGTTTATTTGTCGCGGCGATGAAAAATTTGATTGTTGTTTTTCAAGAATATTCCCGGAGTAAGGTGAATTTCTATGTATTGTGATAGTTAGAGTGAGGTACCAAACTACCACCAAAAGAGGGCTTATTATGTGATGATTTATGAAGATTTATCTCCTATTTAGTATTTTTTATATATGTTTTCCTATTACTATATATGGTTTAAACTTTATCAAAAAATTCGCCAAGACTTCACAATATTTTATAATTTAGTAAAAGATTCACCAAGTCTTTATAAGGTTTTATGATTTCGTGAAAGTTTCGCCAAGATTTTACAAGGTTTTATAATTTAGTGAAAAATTCACCAATATTTTACAAGATTATATAATTCAATGAGAGATTCGCCAAAAAAGTATATATACATAATATAGTGTTAATAAAAATAGCCTTCATATTTTCTTATATATCATGCGGATTCGCCCAATTATTATACATAGAAATTTAGGGGGGGTTCTTAAAATTTCCCTACTTTGAAGATGTCATCCTTCTCCCTTGTTTTGATCCTCTCCTCTTCCATCTATGCCTTTGATGCCCAATGCATTTGAAGTAGGAGAATTCTTGCATTCAATCCTACATTATGCCTTTGCTCTTACTTTCTCTATATTTTACATTGCCCCAAATGCCTTTCTTATATAGCATTGGGATTTGTGCACTCAATTGCCAAACATGAATGTGGTACTACAAATTTTCATGAATTTTGATTATATTCATCAATAAACCCACTTTACATAGTTTTCCAGGCATTTTACTTGATTTTCCAGGATTTTAGGACAATTAATACACATGACATGTATTATTTCCATTCTAAGAGTTGTGGAAACTGGGTTTTGGCCCTTAATAGGTCATGGACTTGGTCTCTTTAGAGAAATCTTTGTATTCACATGTTTCTTCCTTTGCAGAAGCGGTGGTCAGATGAGAGATTAAAGCTATCAATTGTTTCAGATTCTCGGTCTTCATGTTGCAGGCGAATGGTAAAATGTGCTTTCGACCTTCACTTGTTAAGAGTGTTAATTTGATTGTTAATAGACATGGATAGAGATTTTGAAGCAAATATATCATGTGAGGAGGCCTTGAATGTTTTAAAATCCTTTAAGAAAGTGAAGAGTCTAGGTCCAGATGAACTATTAGTGGAGTTCTACCTAGGTTTTTTACTTCATTAAAGATGACAATAGGGGCATTAAACTCAACCTTCATGGCATTGATCCAAAAACAATAAGATGTTGTTTCCTTTGAATATTTTAGGCCCATTTAATTGTACAATTTGATTTATAAGCTTATTTTCAAAACCATTGCTATTATGTTGAAGGGTATTTTGTCAAGTATAATTTTGGAAGAGTAGTTTGTCTTTTTGGATAATCACCAAATACACGATGCAATAGCTACAACACAAGAAGTGATGCATTCTATTAAAACTTCAAAGATGCATGTTTCCATCATGAAAATTGACCTATCCAAGGTTGTGACAGGGTCAACTAGTTGTACATCAGGCTACTATTAATTCAAATGGGTATAAATTTGTAGATGGTCAATTGGATTATGGGGTGTCTTCAATCAATTACCTTTGCGATATTAATTAATGGATCCTATTCAGGTTTTTTCATAACTTCAAGAGGCCTTAGACAATGTTGCTCCCTTTCTCCCTTTCTTTTTATGTTGGTTGCAAAAGGTTTAAGTTTGTTACTTATGGATGCTAGGAGAAGAGGGGAATTGAGAGGGATAAGGCTATAATATATAGTCTCAATCTCACATTTTCTATTTGTGGATGATATTATGATTTTTGGGTTTGGCTCAATTAAGGAATCAAGGAAATCAATAATATTATGAATTTATATTGCAAGGAAACTAGTATAATTACCAACATGAACAAGTCCATTTTTCTATCCATTTGCTTATCTAAAGAAGTGTTAAGGTAGGATGCAACACTTTTCTCTATGGTTATAAGTGACCTGGAACAAGGGGTAAAATACCATGGGTTCCATTTAAAACCAAGGAGTTATAGGTTTGAAGATTGGATATGCATTTACAAAAAGGTGGAAGCCAGAATATCGATTTGGGTGTACAGATGGTTGTCATGTGTGTAATGTCCCCATTTTGACCCTTAGGACATATTTGTCTTTCAATGTAAATAATGTATACATGCGATGTATGTTTTCCTAGTGTGGAGCTCAAGACCAAGGCCCCGCTAGTGGATGCTAGGTTTTATGTAAAAGGCAAGGAGTTTATATTATGTTATCCATGTGCTATCAATCCATGGGACATTGTAAAGGATGTAAATATTGGCATTGCAATAAAAATACCAAGAAAACTGGCTATGGAGGCAACTAATAAGAGGGGTCCATGTGTACAGAGGTGAGGGGGTTGTGGGATTGTACCATAGACTGCCAAATGTCATCTTTAGAAGCCCTTTGACCCTCCTTGTTGACATTTAATTCTGTTGCAGAAGGTGGTTGAAGAAATTATTCTTTGAGGTCGATGGAGTGTGGGAAAACCCCAAAGATTCGGATGGCAAGGTATGGGGATCTGTTTGCCTTGACCCACAAGTCACTCTACCCCTGGGAATTCGTATTCCCTAATCCCCATTCCATTAGGGACCAGCAACCGGATTTTTGGAGGATAACAGAGAGCCGAGCGGTGAAGAGAAGAAGAAAATCGCGATTCTGTGTAAAACCTCAATTTGGAGTGCCGAATCCGTCCATAAATTCATGTGGGAAGCTCAATCCAGCAGGGTATCCGTTGGCCTGAACCCTAGCACCAATTTACAGTGTGTGAGATGCTCAGAAACCTGTGAGAAAACCCTATGTTGATAGTCGAGAACCCAGCTGCAGGATAGATTCGTTTGGCCAAAGAAAGTGAGAAAATCCAAGTGGAAATAACATAGAAGAATAGGACATAAGGAAAGGTTGCTTGATAAAACCAGTGAAGACCAGAGTCTCAAGGAATCAACATCTTGGACCTTTCTATTCCCACCCTGAATAGCACTGGAGGGAAGGGGAACCTGAGGGATTGTGCAGCAGAGAAGGGGACCTTCCTTGTGTTAGGTGTGGTAGGTATTGTGGGTGCCAAGACTGTCTGAGTGTGAATTGAGAGGCATGTAGCTCTGAGTATAAGCTCATTTTCTTAGCATCAACCTCCATTGTTCCTTAAATGCTTGATAAACCCAACTGTGTGTTGGCTTAGCATGCTTGTTATGTGAATCCATGGCTGTGAGTGAGCTTGTTTATCCCTCCTTAGTGGATACACAACCCAACTTGGGGGTGGTCTCTCAGCTGAAAGAATATAGGCTGGACAGAGACCTATGGTTGGGTGAAACGTTGCTCTCACATAGCCAGTTTCTTGGACAATTTCATCTTACAAGATAAGTGTTTTTTGTGGTTATGAATGATGTTATTTCCTATGTTGTGTTAGTTGTTATTTCAAGTCAAATTGAATGAAATGATCATAGGGAATTAATCAGTAGGAAGTCTGTGTATGAGGCTGTTGCATTGGTTGTTTACTTCATCATTTTTCTTATGTTAAGTATGTTGTTAACCCTGTATGTTGTAGATGCATTCATTAGATTTAGTTCCACTATGTATGTTTCCTATGCTTCGCACACATCCTTATAAGGTTTTCACTTCATCATATGATCTTGGGGGATGAATTAGACACCCCCTAATATGTTCATGCCCCCTCTGTGTTCATATGAAGGGAGGGGCCTTGACAGGGTGATCCTAAGGCTTTTGATAGTGGGGAAAAGAGTCTTTGATGGAGTTGGAGGCCACCTTTTGGGTTGGAATAAGGATAGGTCAGAGTTCTCAAGTGTGGCAGGGGATCACACCATTGCATAGAGCTCACTGAGATCTTTCCAACGGTATCGAGTTTTCCCAAAATGGACCCATGATGAAGAATTTATCAGCCTGAGAAGTTGGTGGTCACAGGGGTATGGCTAGCTTCCGACTTTCTGAATCCACAGTGCGGAATGCGGAAGTTGGGGGCACATTTTCTTCAAACACCGGGTATTTTGGCATTCCGACCTCCTGACTCCCGCACTGCAGAATCCGGAAGTCAGGGGCGCGTTTTCTCGACGCGGTGTGTTGGGTGCTCCGACTTTCTGACTCCCGCATCGCGGATATGGAATGTAGAAGTCGAAGGCATACTTTTGTCGAGATAGTGAATCTAGCATCCCAACTTTTCGACTCTCGCATCGCGGATGCAGAGTGCGGAAGTCGGAGGCGTATTTTCGTCAAAATGGTGCATTGGGTGCTCCGAATCTCCGACTCCCGTATCGAGGATGCGGAGTGCGGAAGTCGGAGGTGTATTTTCATCGAGATAGTGAATATGGTGTTCCGACTTTTCGATTCCCACATCGCGGATGCGGAGTGCGGAACTCGGAGGAGTAGATCATCAAAATTGTAAAATGGTGTTCTGAATTTATGACTCCCACATCGCGGATGCGGAGTGCAGAAGTCGAAGGTGTAAATATTCAAAGTTGTACATTGGGCGTTACGACTTTCTGACTCCCGCACTGCGGAATGTGGAAGTCGGAGTCGTATTTTCTTCGACGTTGTGATTTGAGCGTTCCGCCCTTCTAACTTCCGAACTGCGGATCATGGATTGCAGAATTGCGGACCAAGATATTGCAGCTGTGTAAAAATGGCAGAATTGTGGATAAGTTTTAAAAAAAATAGCTTGGATTGTTCCCCCATCACTCTAAACGACACTAAGGGGATTGGGGACATGACAGAATGGTATAAGAGCCCAAGGTTGCAGCATTGGGGCTGCTTAGGCCGACGTAGAAGGAAAATAAGCTCTATGAATTATTCCTTGAGTTATTTTCTGTTAAATATGGATGTTTTATGTTTTATATGTGTTCTTAATATGTCTAATAAATGTCTCTATAATGGACAGTGTTGCAGTTGATAGCATTTGAAAACTGGTAGCAGAGAACAACAGATATGGGAAAGAAATATCCAAAGGAAAATGGTGACCATGAATGACGCCTAGGATCCTTATGAGCATGATGAATATGTGCTAGGATAAAATGTGCAAGAAGATCATGCGGAGACTGAATCCAATGGGAGAAGGGAGCAAATAACTCCTCAGAATTTGGTTGAAACCATGAAAAGTTTCAATGAAAGGTTGATGAAGGCTCGGGAAGAATAGAATCAGCTCAATGTTGCTCTTTTGCAGAGCCTCACGGATATGCAGCAGAGGGTAAACCTTGGGTCCAACCCAAGCAACGTAGGAAAAGAAGAAAGGGGTGCAGAAAGTCGCTCTAGAGGTCGTTCTAGGAAGAGGACTCCAAGCCCAAGGAAGAGTTCGGTGAGCAAAAAGCGCAGCATGCCCTCCTCAAGATCTTCTTCCAGCAGGTCGTGTGACTCCCAAGGCCCTCGAAGAAGACCGAGGAATACTTATAGCATGGAGAAGGAAATCCATAGGAATTCCACAGGGAGAATTTAGGAAAGCAAGGCCTCCCACATTTGATGGAGAAAGTAAGACTAGCCAATAGGCAGAGGCATGGCTTCTAGGGATGAAGAAATACTTCAGGATCCATGACTAATCAGGAAATGAAAAGGCCAGAATTTCCATTTATAATCTAAATGGAAGAGCTTCAATTTGGTGGGAGCACCTCATGCAAGTGAAAGGGTTCAGTGAAAGGAGGATCAGGTGGGATATATTTAACAAGTATTTCAAGGAAAAATACCTATCAGCTAGATATTATGACAACAAGAGAAAAGAATTGAATGAACTCAGGTTGGGACAGAAATCTATGGATGAGCATGTCCATAAATGTTTGGAGTCGTTGAGTTATGTGGGCTACATCAAGGATGAGAGGGTTAATATCCAGTGTTTCCTTGGAAGTATACCTCGGAATTTCAGAGATAGGATTGAGTTTGTTAACCCACCCAGTCTTAATGAAGCCATTAGGATGGCGGTGCATTGCTATGAGCAGAGCAAAGGAAAAACAGAGTTCCACCCAACATGGAAAGGAAAGGAAAATGGGAGGTTTGATCAAAATAAATGTGGATTCAAGCCACCATTCAAAAGTCAACCAAGAAATTTTCCACATGGCCAGTAAGCACGAAGTGGAAACAAGCCAGCAGTTGTAGCATAAAAAGCACCAAGAGGACCACTTCAATGTTGGGGATGTGGAGGAAACCACATGCTTAAAGAATGTCCACATAGGAGGGGGAATCCCCTAAGTTTGCACAACTTACAAGGAACAACTACAGTGGGGGATATGGCAAGGGCAACGCTTCGAATCTATGCAGCATTGGATAATCATCAAGCAGACCATCAGTCAGCAGTGGTGAAAGTTGAAGGTAAGATTGCTAAGCAATCCATTTCTATTTTGATTGACCCAAGATATACTCATAGTTATGTTTCTCCAAAAATGGTTGAAGGTTGTTCTCTTAGAAAAATAAAGCACAGTGAGTCTTAGCTAGTTTAGTTAGCCACAGGGACCAAAAGGAAAGTGAGTGAAGTAGTGATGGAGTGCCCCATGGAGTTGAATGGATTCCTCACTAATGTAAATTTGAATGTCCTACCATTATGATCTTATGATGATCTAATTGGTATGGATTGGTTGGAAAGGCATAGAGCCAAGAGAGATTGCTATGAAAAGGTACTTGAATGCATTGATGAAGAGGGAAAACCCAAATTGGTAAAGGGAATTCCAAAACAAATCTCAATAAGACAGATTCCAGCCTTGCAATTGAATTTTTTTTATAAGAAGGGTTGCCAATTATATGCAATTCACATATCAGATTCATCAGAGGACCAAGGATGGAAGACTTACAGTTGTTGCAAGAGTTCAAAGATGTGTTTTTGGATGAAGTGCCCGGATTGCCACCAAAGAGAGATATTGATTTTACCATTGACCTTGTTCCAGGGGCAACACCAATTTCCAAAGCTCCTTATAGAATGAGCACACCAAAATTCATAGAGTTGAAGATGCAGCTACAGGAATTGATGGACAAGCAGTATATCAGGCCAAGTGTATCTCTTTGGGGAGCACCAGTGTTATTTGTCAAGAAAAAGGATGGGACTTTAAGGTTGTGCATTGATTACAGGAAGCTAAACAAAGTGACATTCAATAATAAGTACCCATTACCAAGAATTGATGATTCTTTTGATCAAATGAAGGAAGCTAAAGTGTTTTCAAAGATTGACATAAGGTATGGATATCATCATGATCCGGATTTGTGCGGGAACGAAACAAAAGATAGCATATACAGAATCATATACAGAGATATATATTCACATACACAGATATATGGAAAAAAACACAGCGATACAGTAAACACATATTCTATTAAATATCGGAAATAGAACAGACTGTAAATACAACAGCTAGAATGGTAGTAGCTATCTCTGAGAAGAGATGTGGTCGTTGTGCTCATTCATGCCAAGATGAATACAAAGAGAGTCCAAAAGGGCCTATTTATCATAAGCATGAGGGAAAGAATCCCAAACATCCAAAAACCTAACCCTAGAAGATGAACCGTCATAAAGTTTGCGGCCCCAAGGTAGTTAGTTGAACAGTCAACTTCCCGGGGTTATAACTTTTGCATACGATCTCCGTTTGGGGCACTCGGTATCCCGTTGGAAAGATCTATCTGAGGAATACACCAAAGACCCTAAAATATAGAAGCTTTGTCGAACCACGATTTCCCAAAAAACATCATTTAGGGCCTCAAAACGGCCCAGGAAGTTTGAAACTCGAAAAACTGTAGAAAAATTACTAGAAAATTGGAAAAATGGGAAAATGTCTTGAGCCAGTGGAATAGGTGGGTGGCCACCGATATTCATATGGATCACATCAAGTGAGGATAAAAGAAGAAGACATTCACAAGACAACTTTCAGGACAAGATATGGTCATTATGAGTTCGCAGTGGTGCCATTTGGTCTTACCAATGCACCTGCTACATTCATGTGTCTCATGAATAGTGTCTTCAACAACTATTTGGATAATTTTGTGATAGTATTCTTGGATGACATTCTTGTTTATTCAAGCAATGAAGAAGAGAATGATGAACATCTAAGAATGGTGTTGCAAGTTCTTAGAGAACACTAGTTGTATGCAAAGCTGAGAAAGTGTGATTTCTACCAAAGGAAGGTACATTATTTGGGTCATGTCATCTCAGAAGAAGGAATTGCAGTGGATACAGAAAATATTGAATCCATAATGGATTGTCCTACTCCAAAGAATGTTACAGATGCTATATCTTTTATGGGTCTTGCAGGATATTATAGAAGGTTCATTGAAGGATTCTCCAAGATAGCTCATCCAATTACATCATTGCGGAGGAAGAATGTTAAGTTTGTATGTTCTGAAAAATGTGAGAGAAGCTTTCAACAGTTAAAGAAGTTGCTTACTAGTGCTCCTGTTTTGAAGATTGCAGATCCAAGGAAGGATTTTGTAGTGTGCACAAATGCTTGCATTGAAGGGATAGGTGGAGTGCTCATGCAAGAAGGATTTTCGATTTGCTATGATTCAAGGAAATTAAAAGAGCATGAAAAGAATTATGCCACACATGATTTGGAACTAGCAGCCATAGTTCATGCTCTCAAGATGTGGAAACATTATTTGTTGGGAAGAAGTTTTGAACTTAGGACAGACAACATGAGCTTGAAGTATTTGTTTGACTAGCCAAACTTGAATGCTAGGCTAGCCAGGTGGATGGAATTTCTCTGTGAATTTGATTTTTAAATTAAGCATGTAAAAGGGAAAGAGAATAAGGTTGTAGATGCTCTCAGCATAAAGTTTCATGTTGCAGCATTAAGTATGTGCAAATCATATTTGAAGGCACGAGTTCTTGAATCCCAAGAAAATGATGGAACTTACCTCCAAGTTAAAGAGAAATTGCAGCAGGGAAATATGGATGAAAATGTGTAGGATATCAGCTTGGTGAAGATGATGTTCTCTTTTATCAAGGTACTAGACTGTGTATTCCAGATTGTGCAGATTTAAAGAAGCTAGTGATGAATGAAATACATCAAATGCCATACTCTGTACATCCAGGATATCAAAAGACAATAACAGCAGCAAGAAAGCACTACTTTTGGAATGGGATGAAGAAGGACGTAGCATAAAACATTTTTAGGTGTCAAAAATGCCAGCAAGTCCAGGCAGAACATCAACATCCAGCAGGATTATTTCAGCCTTTGGTAATTTATATGGAGTTTATAATAGGTTTCCCAATGATAGCGAGGAAGCATGATTCAATTATGGTAGTGGTGGACAAGCTATCAAAGGTAGCCCACTTTATTCCAGTCAAGTCCACTCATAAGACAAGTGACATAACCAATATTTTCATGAAGGAGATATTCAAATTGCATGGATTTCCCAAGGCAATAATTTCAGACCAAGATGTAAATTTCACATCAAATTTTTGGAAGGGACTATTTCGGGAATTGGGAACTTAGCTTAACTTTAGTACAACATATCATCCTCAAATAGATGGTCAAACTGAAAGGGTGAATCATATTCTTGAAGACATGCTGAGAATGTATGTGATGGACAAACCATCCAAGTGGGAGGACTACCTACATTTGGTAGAATTTGCATACAATAATGGACATCAAGCATCAGTGGGGATGAGTCCTTTTGAGGTATTGTATGGCAAAGGGTGCAGGACTCCAGTGAACAGGGTAGTGCTTGGACCAGAGATGATCAAGGAAATGGAACAGGAAATTGTTAAAGGCAGCTCAAGGCAGGAAAAAGAGTTATGGAGATTTGAAAAGAGTGCATAAGGAATTTAAGATTGGGGATCATGTTTATTTGAGAGTGAAGCCAAGGAAAAGTTCCCTAAAGTTGGGGAGTTGTGCCAAGTTGGCTCCAAGATATTGTGGGTCATTTGAAGTCCTTGATAGGATAGGACCAATTACATATAGAATTGCATTACTTGCTAACATGAGAGCCCATAATGTTTTCCATGTTTCTTTTCTTAAGAAATATGTACATGATCCTAATCACATAATTGATTACAATGTGATACGGGTGGAACCCGAGGGAGAGTTCCGAGTGGATCCTATGCGCATCCTCGACAAGAAGGTCACATTGCTCCGGAACCGAGCTATCGGACAGGTGAAGGTGCAATGGAATCACCTTAGTCCCAATGAGACTACATGGGAGCTAGAGGATGACATGAGAGAGGCATTCCCATTTTTGTTCAGTTTTGAGAACACCGAGGACGTTGTTGTTCTAAGGGGGAGGGAAATGTAATGTCCCCATTTTGACCCTTAAGACATATTTGGATTTCAATGTAAATAATGTATACATGCGATGTATGTTTTCCTAGCGTGGAGCTCAAGGCCAAGGCCCCGCTAGTGGATGATAGGTTTTATGTAAAAGGCAAGTAGTTTATATTCTGATATGCATGTGCTATTAATCCATGGGACATTGTAAAGGATGTAAATATTAACATTAAAATAAAAATACTAAGAAAACTGGCTATGGAGGCAACTAATAAGAGGGGGCCATGTCTATCCACTAGGGAGAGGTGAGGGGGTTGTGGGATTGGACCATAGACTTCCAAATGTCATATTTAGAACCCCTTTGACCCTCCTTGCTGAAATTTAATTCTGCTGCAAAAGGTGGTTGAAAAAACTGTTATTTGAGGTCGATGGAGTGTGGGAAAACCCCAAAAATTCGGATGGTAGGGTATGGGGCTCTATTTTCCTTGACCCACAAGTCACTCTACCCCTAGGAATTCGTATTCCCTGATCCCCATTATTAGTATTCCCTGATCCCCATTCCATTAGGGACTAGCAACCAGATTTTTGGAGGAGAATAGAGAGTCGAGTGGTGAAGAGAAGAAGAAAATCATGATTCTGTGTAAAACCCCTATTTGAAGTGTCAAATCCATCCAGAAATTCATGTGGGAAGCTCAATCCAGCAGGGGATCCATTGGCCTGATCCCTAGGGCCAATTTGCAGCGTGTGAGATGCTCAAAAACCCGTGATAAGAGTCGTTTGACCAAAGAAAGTGAGAAAATCCAAGTGGAAATAACAAAGAAAAATATGAGAGAAGGCAGGGTTGCTTGATAAACCCAGTGAAGGCCAGAGTCTCAAGGAATCAACAGCTTGGACCCTTTTATGCCCACCCTGAAGAGCACTGGAGGGAAGGGGCACTTGAGGGACTGTGCATTCGAGAAGGGACCTTCCTTGTGTTGTGTGTGGTAGGTATTGTGGGTGCAAAGACTATCTGAGTTTGAATTGAGAATCCTGTAGCTCTGAGGATGATCTCACTGGCTTAGCATCGTCCTCCACTTTTCCTTAAATGCTTGATAAACCCAACTGTGTGTTGGCTTAGCATGCTTGTTGTGTGAAGCCATGGTTGTGAGTGAGCTTGTTTATCCCTCCTTAGTGGATACACAACCCAGCTTGGGGGTGGTCTCTTAGCTGAAATAATATAGTCTGTATAGAGACCTATGGTTGGGTGGAACGTTGCTCTCATATAGCCAGTTGCTTGGACAATTTCATCTTACAAGATAAGTGTTTTCCGTCGTTATGAATGATGTTACTTCCTATGTTGTGTTAGTTGTTATTTCAAGTCAAATTGAATGAAATGATCATAGGGAATTAATACATAGGAAGTTTGTGTATGAGCCTAACTGTGAGGCTGGTGCATTGGTTGTTTACTTCATCATTTTTCTTATGTTAAGTATGTTGTTAACCATGTATGTTGTAGATGCATTCATCAGATTTAGTTCCACTATGTATGTTTCCTATGTTTTTCACACATCCTTAGAAGGTTTTCACTTCATCATATGATCTTGGGGGATGAATCAGACACCCCCTAATGTGTTCATACCCCCTCTGTGGTCATATGAAGGGAGGGGCCTTGACAGGGTGATCCTAAGGCTTTTGACAGTGGGGCAAAGAGTCTTTGATGGATTTGGAGTCCGCCTTTTGGGTTTGAATAAGGACAAGTAAAAGTTCTCAGGTGTGGAAGGGGATCACACCGTTGCATAGAGCTCACCAAGAGCTTTCCAACGGTACCAATTTTTCCCAAAATGGACTCGGGATGAAGAAGTTATCAGCCTGAGAAGTTGGTGGTCACAGAGGTATGGCCAGAATCCGACTTTCTGAATCCGCAGTGTAGAATGCAGAGGTCGGGGGTGCATTTCCTTCAAACGCGGGGTATTTTGGTGTTCCGACCTCCCGAATCCCGCACTGCGGAATGCGAAAGTCGGGGGGCACGTTTTCTCGATGCAGTATGTTAGGTGCTCCAACTTTTTGACTCCCGCATCGTAGATGCGGAGTGTGGAAGTCAGAGGCGTACTTTCGTCGAGATAGTGGATTTGGCGTCCTGACTTTCCGACTCCCGCATCACGGATGCGGAGAGTGGAAGTTGAAGGCGTATTATCGTCGAAATGGTGCATTGGGTGCTCTAACTTTCTGACTCCTGCATCGCGGATGTGGAGTGCAGCAGTCGGAGGCGTATTTACGAAGAGATAATGAATTTGGTGTTCCGACATTCTAAATCCCGCATCACGGATGCGAAGTGAGGAAGTCGGAGGAGTATATAGTCGAAATTGTAAAATGGTGTTCCAACTTTCTGACTCCCGCATCTCGAATGCGGAGTGCGGAAGTCGAAGGTGTAAATCTTCGAAGTTGTACATTGGGCATTCCGACTTTCCGACTCCCGCACTACGAAATGCGGAAGTCGGAGTCGTATTTTCTTCTACGCTGTGATTTGAGCACTCCACCCTTTTGACTTCCGAACTGCGGATCGCAGATTGCGAACCAAGATATTGCGGCTGTGTAAAAATGGCAGAATTGTGGATAAGTTTTAAAAAAAATAGCTGGGATTGTTCCCCCATCACTCTAAAGGATACTGAGGGGATTGGGGACGTGACACTGTGGAGGAAGACTAGTATTGCTAAAATCTATGCTATAGAGTATTCCAATCTATTAGATGGCCATAGCAAAAATTCCTAAGGGAATTTTAACCAAAATTAGAAAAATGTGTTACAGCTTCTTGTCCATGGAGGAGTGGTTCATAATAGAGAGAAAATTTTCTAATGGAGGCTCAAATGTATGGAAGCCTTTGGTATATGCCTTTCTCTTAGTAGGGAATTGGACAACCTAGAAGCTACATAATGACAAAAAAGTAAGGATTGGGAAAGATCCATGGATAGGAGCAAGAGGAAATTACGAATTATATGAGGATCTTCAAGCATTCCTAAGGGAATTTTAACCAAAATTAGAAAAATGTGTTACAGCTTCTTGTCCATGGAGGAGTGGTTCATAATAGAGAGAAAATTTTATAATGGAGGCTCAAATGTATGGAAGCCTTTGGTATATGCCTTTCTCTTAGTAGGGAATTGGACAACCTAGAAGCTACATAATGACAAAAAAGTAAGGATTGGGAAAGATCCATGGATAGGAGCAAGAGGAAATTATGAATTATATGAGGATCTTCAAGCATTCCTACATGCCAAGGGGATTTTCCTTCGAGGGATGCATATTTATAGGGGTTAAATAATGTCTAGTCACAAGGTTGGGTGCTAGAAAGGGATTTGAAATTGGAGGGGACACAAGCATAGGAGTGGTGGGAATATGTACACACTCTTGCTCATAATGGAATCAAGTTATATGAAGAATAGGATAAAATCTATTGGTAAACAAAGTTCATTAGGAGTCTACACAATCAATTTAGGTTATGCTACAAAGATAGAGGAGAATGGTCCCAAGGAGAGAAAATGGTGTTGGGGTTATTTTTGGAAGTTTCCCTGCCCCCTAAAAACAAAAATATAACTTTTGTTGGCCTTGGCCAATAAGGTTCTGGAAGAGAATTTGGGTAGGACCAGGCATGTGCACATTGTACTAGAATGAAATTGAATCAGTGTCACATCTATTTGTGTCTTGATCTTTTGTTAAGGATGTCTAAAAGATATTACTAAAGGAATAGGGACGAAAGCCATGTGAAACAAAGCTAGATTAGAATATTGTTTGTTGGAATGGTTAACGGTCATGATAGCTTCGGCTTGGAAGGAAATGCCATGTCTTTTTGTATTTGAGATATGGTGGTCTAGGAATCAAACGCTTTTTCAAGACAATTTTTTTTTGTGGTCTAGGTTGTTCATAAAATAAGAATGGTTGCTCAAGAACATAAAGGAAGTCTAAAGGAGAAGGAGAATAAAAATTTGTTGGTGCCCAATATTGACTTTGAAGTTCCTTTGGGATATTTTGATAGAGCAATTCAAAGAGAACTAACCATGTTTGAGGTTGGGGCACTTCTTTTCCATGATTCATCTCATTTTTTTCATTTAAAATATGCAGCTAGAGTGGGTTCTTACAATAGGGTTGATTTATATGCACTATGGGTTCTACTAAAATGTTAAAAGAGGAAGGGGCTTATAATTTTCAAGGCTTGGGTGATTCAAAAATCATTGTAGACTGGGTAAACCAAAAATACATATTTAGGAACCTAGGTTTGGTTCCAGTAATGGATCTCATTAAGGAGGCCATTGCCTCTCTTGAGTGCATCTCCTTTGCACATGTTTTCAAATAATTCAATACTCAAGTTGATTATTTATCTAAACAATCTCTCATTTTGCAGGAGGGTGCCTTAACTGAGCATGAATTTAGAGGAGGAACTCTACAGTAAACAACATAGATATCTCTTTACTAAGCTTGTTTATGTCATAAATATTCTAGTTTGGTAGTTTGATAGATGTAGACTTATCTTTTATATGAAATTTTGTATAAGGTTTATGAGATAGGAGTGATAGTCCATGTTTATAATTTTATGGGCTAGGAAGGCCTCTGCGGACTATATTAGGACTTGATTTCAAGATTGAGAACATGCTATTTAGGAATTCTATTTATTTTTAAGTCAAATGAGTCCACATGGATAGTTATATGTATATTCAGTTTATTCGGAATATAAATATTATTTTCTTTGGAAAATAATAATTATGAGACGGTTGATACCCAACAAGATGGGCATTGTGCCACTATTATTCAAACCATGCATAAGGTAAAGGGTTCTTTAGTTGTTATTTTCATTGATCCTAATGCAACAAAGAGCTTTATTTACCCTAGTGCATTACAAAATAAGCAAGTCGGTACTGAGAAAACAAAGTGATACCAACAATATAAACATGGTACTAGGAAGGAAACAAATTGTTTATCATGTGATAAGGGAATGCTTTCTCATTCTAGAGTGTGCATGATCAAAATCAACCTTCATACTATTGATTTGGGTTCCTATGATAAAATCATAGGGATGAATTGGTTGATGATCCATTCATCCAATATCAATTGTTTTAAGAAGAATGTATGTTCAATGAAGGTACCTAATGCACATCAATGGGATTAGTAAACATGTATCCCTACTCATTTTTCCAATGTAAATAACGCGAATACTAAGGAAATTAAGAGTGTCAAACATGTGTCATCGAAGCAACAATTAAGGAGGATAAGCCTTTGCTACTTCAAAAAATATTAAACCATTTGAATTACCAGACATATTCCCCAGAGAAATAACAAGTTTACCACCCATAAAGGATATAATTGTATCCATAAACCTAAAACCTAGAGCATAATTGGCATCCATGAGGTTAGTGAGTTGGAGGGTTATAGTGGATTTGGTGGTGCATGGACTAGTTGGTGAGTCAAGGCTTAGTTTGTTTGTTGTCACAAAAAATTCATGTTGATTAATAGTTTGTATTATCCAACATAGGTCCATATGGGTATTAATCAACCATCGTTAACAATGGTCAACCATGAACAACCTTGGTCTATCATGGTGAACCCTAGTCAACTGTAGTGAACAATCATTGATATCTTCAATGACGATGTAGACTTGATCGATTATTAGGGTCACTATGTTAGGTGGTTTTTTGGTGATAATATTATCAAGTTGCATAATTAATATATTAGTGACATATAAGTTGGCACAACATTAATGGGAAAGCAAGCTAAAGGTTAGTGGGCCAATGCGATTAATATGGTGAAGAATGGTGAAAATGATCTATATAGACAATAGAATTGACCCAGCTTGATGATGGCTGAAGTGGTTGACATGTTAATAATGGTCAAGGGTTGGTGAGATATCAAGGTCAGTGGATTGGGGGGCTATAATTGATTAGGCGTGAGTGGACTAGTTAGTGGGTCGATGGTTAAGTGGCTAGTTATGACATTATCCACATAGGTACATACATGTTAGGGGGTCACGGGTGAGTAGGATACTAGCTCATCCATGGTGAACAATGGCGAATAATGAACAACTATGATATGCCATATTCAGTAATGTCAACAATGATTAACTTGGTACACTATGGTCAGTGGTGGTCAAGAGTGGGAAACAATGGTCAATATGGTTAATGAGAGTGGATGGTTGTTAAGTTATTTGGGTTAATGGGTCATGAGGTTTGTGGTGATGGGAATATTTGGCTATGTAGTTAATGGAATAGTGGAATATAAGTGGGCATGAAATTTTGACATCAATGTTACTATTGTTCTTACTACTTGGACATTAGTTATTAGAAAAATATAAAAAACAGATGCAAACAATAATAACAATAGAACACGATATTTACATGGAAACCTTACTATACGCAAGTAAAACCATAGGGAAATGATACATTCGATCTTTTATTATTACTCGAAAAAATTTACATTGCTTTCTTATATCTCTCTTGTGTTACAATGTCGGGGGGTCACTCCCTTTATACAATATGTATGAGGGTTCCAAAAGGAACCAAAATACACTAGAAGGGTCGATAAATTTCACACCCGCACCCCTGGAGGGGGGTCCTAGCAGACCCCCTCTAACCTCCTCATGCGCAGAGCGCATACGAGTATCACATGAACCTAATTGAGAACTCTACATGAAGGATATTGGAGATCTAAAAATTGGCTTCATATCCTAACATTAATAGCCTTTCAAGAGGTATGTACTTGCATATACTCCATCTTGGGCACATACCCAACCAACTTGATTTCTTGTCCTTGACATCTTTACTAATCAACAGCTCCTCGACCACTTATTTGGCTAATTAAACCATGGTGGGGAATATACAACTATCCTATTGTCATCAACTCAATTGTCCTCCTATTCTTATTTTACCATATTTATTCCAAGGAAAATCTTGTGGGAAAACCCTCAGGCACTTCCTTGCACTTCATAGATGGTACCCAAGTAAACTCATCAATCCCAATTACAATTCCTAACCCAACAATGACATCAATTTAGGCATGCAACACCTGTGGGGTAGACCTCAAGACCTTCTTCTTGAATCTCAAAGTGCTCAACCACTTTAGCTATGCCACCGAGCTTATGCTTATGTTGTTATCGCTACTAATTATTATTTGCCACTAACATTACATACTATTCTAATTATAATTTTTAATGAATATTATTAAATTAGATGTTTGATTTGTGTCAACCTAAGCCTCGATGGCATCTTCAAAAAAACATTAGTTTTGTGACCCATAAATAAGTATATTTAGACATTTTGTTAGATGTTTCCCTAGACAATATGATGGATGTTTGATGGTAGTAATTATGCAAGACAACCCTTGTGGTATCTATAATGTCAACATTGAGAATATTGGTTGTATAAGCAACCATTTCAATGGGCCATAATGTAGAGATATTGCTTGGACATTTTTTGGGTAGTAAATCACCCAAAATCTTATATTAATAATCTCAAGGGAATTTGATCTTTCATGCTTCCATATCTTACACACTTCCCATGAACCTGATGCCATTAAATCTGGTGTATTTCTTCTTTTGATCCACAAGTCCAAATGAAATTGATATGTTGTATTTTCTAGGATTCCACAAGGTCAGTTGGGTCTTGTTGGAATCATTTAATACTGAGTGGGGGGGGTGAATCAGTATTAGCGCATTTATGAGCAGTTTTTAACTTCTTTAACATATTAGTCTGAATTTAATCTTGATCTTTAATTATGCATCCAACATAAATAAAGCATTCATCCTCATATGCACCAAGACAAAGAGCACAGAACACACAGGATTTTGATGTGGAAACCCAAACGGGAGAAAACCACGGAATGCTCTTTTGTAATGAAAATATTACATTCAAGGAAGCACTGACTTCCTATGTTTACTAGCACCAACTGGAAGGAGGCACCGACCCCCTGATTTTACAGGAACCGAACTGAAGGAAGCACCAACTCCCTGTGTTCTCCAACACCAACTGGAAAGAGGCTACGACCCCATGTTCCTTGCCCTGTCCTACCACCTAGATATACAAAATAAGATATTGCCTTATTGAACTTCCAACATGCGCACACTTCTGATGTTCTGATGTTTGTTTTGTTGTGCGCACACTTCCCAACATACATCACTTGACTTCTCATTCCACTTCAACATTTCACTTCAATTGATGTCGCACTTGATATTGTATGCTTCTTCACCTGTTGCAGTTTGCACCACAGATTTAATGTTTCACTCTCCTACTGCGAAACTGCACCTTCAACTGATGACTTGTTGTTCTGATCTCGCACATCAGTATCATATGGAACTGCGCACTTACTAAGATGTGTATGTTCTATTTAAGTGCCACAATCTTTCAAACAATCTGCGACATCCTGTGCATAGTATGTTTCATCCTTTCGATTTAACGCACTTGCCTCATATCATACTCATCATGACGCACATACTTATTCTGCTGCAACTTGGTCTCTACGCATCTGATGGACTTATTTACTTAGAACACTTCAACTCAATCCTCATACATTAGTCAAATTTCTTCACTTCGTGCATGTTCTGATATACTTCATGTATGTCTTTGTGCGGATCCACCTTAGAACATACATGACTATTTGCATGATGTCTGCAACATGGTCATTCGGTCCTCACACACTTGTGCATCCTTTGCATTCTGCCTTTTCATCTATGCATCGTATGTTTCATCCTTTCAGTTTAACGCACTTGCCTCATATCATACTCATCATGACGCGCATACTTGATTCTGCTGCAACTTGGTCTCTACGCATCTGATAGACTTATTTACTTAGAACACTTCAACTCAATCCTCATACATCAGTCAAACTTCTTCACTTCGTGCATGTTCTGATATACTCCATGTATGTCTTTGTGCAGATCCACCTTAGAACATACGTGACTATTTGTGTGATGTATGCAACATGGTCATTCGGTCCTCACGCACTTGCGCATCCTCTGCATTCTGCCTTTTCGTCTTTGCGCAACTGTCATAGATCTACAACATCATTCTGCGCACCATCAGTTATATAATTCCTCTGCTTGCGCGCACTTGGCTCTTCGTCTAGATCATGTTGTTTTGATCCCACGAGCCCTTGATGCCTCGAATATAAATCTATATCTTCCACTTAGAAGCTCTTCATCCTTGCCATCAAGCTTACTTCAAATCTCCAACTTAATTCCCTATTTATACATGTCTTGCATGGATTGTATGTCCACAAGTTGGTTGTAGCATTCCTTCTTCCTTGCTTCACGGATTGTGCTTTTGCCACATGTCATGTTCTAAGCCACTAATGTGTCCTTTCTTTGTGGGTTATGTGCATACATGGTCCTCGACTTGGTGGGACTTTCACCCTTACTGTACCATCACTTGTGTGTCTTTCTCACTTGATATATCATTACCTTGCGGAACTTGCACATACATGATCTTCGACTTAGTGGGACTTTGACCCTTGCGGTGCCATCACTTGTGAGTCTCGCATACTTGTTGTGTTGTCAGCTGTGGAATTTACGCATATACTAACTTCATCCTATACACTCTTCTTGGAAATTGTGCGTGCTTCAACAACTGAAAGCTTCTTCTGATTAGTGATGACTTGCGCGCTTTCAAAACTTGCATAATTGTTCAATCATTTCATGTTACATGCTTCTTGTGCACTCTAGAATTTGTCCCATGTATTATTTGGCTCGCTTGTGCACACTTCTAACTTCTGTCCAACCAACACTCTAGCTTGTATCTTGAAATACTATTACTTGATGGACTTGTTACCTACTTAAGTACATGTGATTAATGTAATTCTTCAAACTGGATATGCATAATGTACCCCTGGACACACTTCTTTAGACTAGATGCAACTTCTAGATATACTTCTTCAGACTAGAATCCATATACTTCACCATATTGCTTGTGCGTATACTTCTTCAATGTGGTTTTTCTATATTTCTTCAAGATGGCATGGGAATACTGAATCCACTTGAATCTCTACTTGACATAAGTTGAAATCAATGACTAAAACTGAATCAATTGACATCCTCTTTAACATTAGTTGACATCAATGACAACCAAAGTTCAACAGGTCTAGCCCAATTAATTAAAGAGGACTGTTATCCTCCCGACCCAAGTTCAATTATCGCAAGTGACATGTTGAGCTCTTAATGAGTGTATTGTTACAAATCCTCTATCTTCTATAGAATTCAGTTTACCCTAGTACCATCCTCAAAATGAGGGGAAGTGACTTGTGGTTTTTTTCCATAAATGTATTCCAAAAAATAAAGATAAAAGGATTACACAAGTATCCTCGAGGAGTTGCCATTGGATTACGTTGAGTTCTAGATAGTTCGAGTCCATGAAAGCTTAGGCTAGTTTAAAATCTTATGCTTTCAGTGTGAAATACCTATTCCATATCCTTAAGGCACGAACAAAATGCAATTCAACATTTAGGTTAGCAGTAGGAGCCACTCGCATCAATTATGTCAATGGCTAGTGTCATTTTAATGCCATGAGGATTAAGTACAGAGTACCGCATGGCTTATTCATGATGCAATGACAATGCGATGGTGTCAACAATATAGGATCGTAGGACATGTGGACCAATCAAAGGATGTCACATGGCATTTCTTATGTCAATAGGTGGGTTGTCATAGAACAATTGGTTGCTCCAAAGAAGCCACATGGTGACATTATGAATCATATGGGTAAGTCAAGGAGTATTTTTTCTTTATATATATATATATATATATATATATATATATATATATTCTCTTGAGGATTCAAATAAGATCTAATTGGATTCTAAAAAGATTCTCAATTTGTTTGGCCATGTTGATTTGAGATCTCATGCTTTTAGAATGATCAACTCATCCACCAAACCTAATAGAGCATTAGAGAAGAGTCAATAATATATTGAGTTTGGGGTAGAGTCAGTTGGATTTAAATTCTTCGGGAGGTGGACCTTGTCATGTCAGTGAAAAGCATGTCACGTGTTTAGGGTATACATAAGAATATTTTGATTTTGACAAAGAGTGTATTAGAGACACATAGGGGCTTCAAGGAATGATATGTTATTATGTTGATGTGAGTAAATCTAATTTAGTAAGTATCTGGACCAATTAAAGGCTGCCATCTAGGACGACGACTTCAACCAAATTTGAGTTTGTTTCATAAACCAATTAGATGGTGCCACGTGGAAGCTGGGTCGTGGGTACTTGCAGATATAAAGGGCACTTTATTTTGGGAAATTTGACTAAGTACTTTGAGGGTCATATTCAAATGGCATTTAATTACATTATATAAAGACTTTGCTTTCAAGGACTCTGGGTGGATTTGAAAATTTGTGGTTTTGTTGTGCAATAAGTCATTCTATGGACCCAAAACTAGGTCTTAAATGTGTTTCGTATGTTTTTTAGCCTAATAATTCATAAGGATACAATGAAGTATCAAAATGGAATTGATATGAATTTTGGATATGTTGGGGAAAATTTTGATCTCATGTAAAGAAGTGCACAAGTTGTGGGATCCACCCGTGAGAACGATAAGGCTCCACGTGGAAACATCCTTGGTATAGGAAAGGACTTACAGGAAAAAAGGATAAGGAGTTATATATTTGTCCCAAAATCTACAACCACTCTTAAAAATACTATACATGGAATTCACATAAGGCAAGTTGGAGTATATGTCAATTGGTTCAAGCCCAAGTGGTTGTAGGGTGGAGTGTTATCCTCCCCACCTAGTTTATATTCTTGTAAGTGACATATTGAGCTCAAAATCAATATATTGTTTTAATGGCTTCAAGCCCTATTGTTGACTTGGCCTTGTAACTTGGAGAATCTAAGGTTTACCCTGGGTACCATCCTCAAAATGAGCGGAAATGCTTGGGGGTTTTCCTTGGGATAATTACCTAGAAAAAAATCCACTTGGAGTATAGTTGGACCAATAAGGTGTATCCATGTGGCAGTGGGTACCATTACCATGTTAATGGTTGCATAATAGGCCTTATTTTAGAGCAATAGTTTCACATAATGAAGAAAGGGAAAGGTCCAAGGTTCAAATCCTTGTGAAAAGGAAAATAGTTACATCCACCAAGACTTGGATGATTCTATTATATGCGAATGTTTGAGACTCGGTTAGCATACATAAAAACTATAACCATTGCACTCTAAACACAATTTGTTTTCTCAATAACCAATCTTTAACTAGGTTATCATGGCAACATAAACAATGGAGAGGGATCATATCTCTAGGTCTATGAATGATGATCTGAGCAGTAGAGATTTTATCACTTGGTAATTCATAGAGTTTGATCATGAAAACCAAGGATTCTTTTGTGTGATTCTCAGTTTATAATATTAATTGATTCATGTTAAGATCAAAGCACATAGTTTCCTTAACTTAGTGTATGCCCTAGATAAACATGTGACATGGAAGATAATTGGTACAACGGAATTATTTTCCTAGAGTATGGATTGTTTCTAAGAATTAAACATCTTTTGATCTCCCTAGAGAAACACAAATAGGTAATGGAGCACAGTCAATGCAAATATCCTCTAAGGTGTGGGATATCATTAGTTAGGATCACAACATGGAACCATCCAAGGATGTGCCCATTTCATATTTATACACTAGATATTGATTGAGTTAGATCCATATCATATATAGCTACTATATGCTTGATTGAAGATTATATGTGTTTACTTATGTCTTCAGTTTCCATTCTACTTTTTGTACTTCATATTTGTTTTCACAACACTGCAATCACCATTCTTGGAAGGCAAATCTTGGCTTGATGTTTTTAGTAGATTGTATCCCTGGGGAAAATAGCTTGATAAGGATCATAGTCATGGTTTTTTATTAATCCCCTAATTCCCTTTATAAGTAAAATATTAAGAATGATGTTTCTTGAATTTTTCTATTTATAGACAGATTTGGCTTTACTTAGACCTTATTATATTTGAGCATGGAAGTTTTCATAGTGAGATATATTTATGTAAGAGTTTGTGGGGTATCATTATGTTGGAGTTTATAGCTATGATAATACAAGCTACTTATTTTTAACTAGCACTAATTAAATGAGTTATTAGTTTACCAATTTTGTATTTTTGTAGTGTATAAGGTTATGATCAATGATTGAATGCCTTCATCTAGTTTTGGTTGCAATCTAATATTTTGTTATCTTCCATTGCCCTTTATATTTCTTCGTATTTCCACTCCAAACCCCTATTCAATAAATCATTTCCATTGCCCAATGGATTGACATTGTATTACTGGACATAACCATTTCATTCAATCTCTTGTTGTTATTCTCTTTGAGTTCCATTGCAATATATATTATACATAAATGATAAGTCTAGTCATATTTAAGCATACCATATGAGGCGAAAACAACAATTTGAAATTGAGAGGCTTAAGGGTACAATTTTCCCTTGATGCATTTATTTTTTTGAAATTTCAATGGTTTCAATTGCCTTAAAATTAATCAAAACCCTCGAGGACAAAGTTCCCATCAATTAGGTGGAGTTAAAACTTGTAATAAAACTCCTACTAAATTTTGATTGAAATTTTGAAAAAAAGTTAAGCTTGTCCACCTTTTTTTTAATAGAAGCAGTTAAATTTTGGTTTACTTAATTGTTGTAGTCAAATTGAACAACATAGTATACAAAAATGAGGAGGCTAACGCAGCAAGATGTTCATCATATATCTCAAATTTCCTACTAATATATATCCTATAGAAAACACCTATAAACAATTTTGACATATAAAACATGAAAGAAAATTGTGCTTAAAGGAACATTGTGGGATTCCTCTCGTCACCTGGTGAATGTTGGGATTCAACTAGGTTGGAATTATTATATTGACGTCAAATGATTAATGTTTTCATTGGTGTTATATCAAGACATTACATTGAACATGATGTTATTAATATTATGCTAAGGAATTTGCAAGTAAGGGGGGGCATCTCTAGATTGATATATCTATATATATAGGTTTACAAGTTTTTAAAAAAGGGGTGCATGTGAAAAAGTAAAATGTGAAATGGCGATTTCAAATCCATGGGTTTGGAATCCCGTGGTATTTGGAAAAGTGAAATAAAAAAGAAGAATTAATTATTTAATTAATGGGTTAATGGGTATTATGTATTTTTGAATGAACATGGCCTTTCATGAAGAGATATGATAAAGTATGAAAATGTTTGGGTACACAGGGTACTCCCAAAAGACCGAACAACTAGAGCAACCACTTCACACAAACAGATCACAGATCGATACACCAATGTTTTGACGTGGTTTAAACCCTCGAGAGGAAAACTTTCCATGGCCTTGGCCAAATAGCTTCTATGGAGCAATTTATTATGCAAAGAAAGAAAGTTACAAATGAGCTTCTCATAATTGATCAACTAGACAATGACCCTCCATGCTCTTTAAATAGAGATCATGGACCAATCGGGTTTTAAGCCACGGATCAAGGTTAGGTATGATCTAAGAGAAGTTGAGCCGTCGGATCACTTTATGTCTAAAACATATCGTGACCGTCAGATTAAATATTTACAAATGCATACTAATGCATACTAAAGAAACACACTTTTCCTAACGGATATATTACACAAGTTGATCTTAACTAACTCCTAAGGATGCTGCAACAAAAAACTGCGACTGCGCTGGAGTGCGAGAGGAGGAGCTGCGCGCTAGGGTTGAGTGGTACGAGCAGACTTCAGCATGGCGGCGCCTGGGGGAGGGGAGGACGCCCCCCCCCCCATCGATCTCGGATGAGGATGCCTTCAGAAGGCTCCTCCAGAGCAGAGGCAAATCGCTCTCTCCCCCGGTCATTCCAAAGTTCATCAAGAAACTAGATGAAATCCCGGAAATAGCTCTCCCTGAAGAAAAACCTATGAAAACAGCCTTGGCTTTGGCTAAGAGAGGCCTCGTGGGTCAGTTCATGGGGCTATGGCCGTCTGCCAAGACTACGGATGATTGGATTCAGCGGAACTGGAAGCCCAACCTGAAACAAGGTGTAACCTGTTACCCAGTCGGAAGGGGTTTTTTTGTATTTGAATTCATCTCAGAAGAAGACCGGGATCTAGTCTTCAGGAACGGCCCCTACTTCATGGGCACGCAGGGCCTTTACCTGAACAAATGGACACCAGACTTCGATCCCGCGACCGACCTCCCTAAAGAGGTGCCAGTGTGGGTCAGACTCCCCAATCTCCCAATGCATTGCTGGGACTTTGACACCCTGAAGAGAATAGGGAATGGAATTGGACATTTCATTGACAAAGCAGATAACAAAGGGCAATATTCCTGCGCCAGAATCTGTGTTGAAGTGGATCTTGAAGCCGGACTACCTGAGGCAGTAAAACTAACAGTAGGATCCTGGACCCACTACCAGAAATTGGACTACGAACACCTGCCCTTCAAATGCAGGAACTGTCAAGAACACGGCCATTTCCAGAGATACTGCCCCAAGATGGCTGTCGAAAAAGAAGATGCAGAAGGATGGCAGAAAGTGAAGAAGGGGAAAACCTTCAGCAACAACAAAAACAAGGAGAAAATGATCCAAGATCCACCTAAGGAAGGCAATACAGTGCCCATCCCTCAGGAAAACCCTAATGGGGTCCTAAACCTTGTACATAATCCAAACACTGGCGAAGCTCAGGGGTCTCAAAGCCCAAGTGATCCTGCCCTCCACCGATCTACCTCCAGTCTGCCAAAGGAACACACTAGCCTGAGCTCGGAAACAGGAGCTGACTCCTCAGAGGAAGGTGACCCTGAAGTAAGTAGCCCGTCAGTCTCTCCAAATCAACCAAAGTGGAGACGAAAGCCTGAGAAGAAAAGAAGGGAAGAACAGTCCTATAAGGACGTAGTTCAAGGTTCACAGCACACCATCCCAGAAATGATGAATACCAGATCAGGGTTGAAGATTGGGAAAACCCCGAAAGGGGGCCATCCCTCTCAAACAGGTAAATAATGCAGTACGTCTCCTGGAATTGCAGAGGACTAGGCACCCCTCTAAAAGAAGAAGCCATAAGGGACTTAGTAAGAGTATTGAGGCCGGAAGTCCTCCTAATCCAGGAGACGAAAATGGAGGAGGAAGCTATCCTCCGAGCTAGTAACTCGTTTTGGAAAAAAGGCCCGGGTAGGGCTGTGAGCGCAAGAGGAGCTTCAGGAGGCTTGGCAACTTTTTGGGACTTCGCAAAGCTTGATCTTGCTGAAGAAGAAGGCACCACGCATTGGCTCTACACCAAGCTGCACCACAAAGACTCTGGTCACTTTGTAAGTATCTTTAACCTGTATGTTCCTGTCTCTTTGGTGGAAAAAAAAGAGTGTTGGGACTCCTTAGCTATATTTATGAACCAGCATAATCCTGAGAACCTGGTTATTGTTGGAGACTTAAATGTAACCCTGGCTCTAGCAGAAAAAAAAAGGGGGTTCAATAGTCCAGGACCCTGCCAGAGAGTGGGTGGAAGACTTGATGTTGGATTGGGATCTGGTAGATATCACCCCTACTAGAGGGAAGTTCACTTGGTCCAATAAAAGATTCGGGCCGGGCCACATTGCGGCCCGTCTAGACCGTTTCCTTATTCATTCCTCCTTCCTCACCCTTGGTCTCATGGCTACTTCCAAGATCCATGCGCATTACACCTCTGATCATAAACCAATCTCGCTCACCCTCTCCGCTGAAGCTCAGCTAGGCCCCATCCCCTTCCGGTTCAGCCCTTTATGGGTAGGTCAGGAAGGCTTCCTTGACATTGTGAACAAATCCTGGAACGAACCGATTCATGGTTCTCCCTTCTTTGTATGGGAAGGAAAATTAAGAAGGCTCAAGGCGGAGCTGAAATCTTGGGCTAGAAACCTAAGATCCCCTACAGATGAAAGGAAAAGAATGGAGAAGATTTTGGGAAGGCACCAGCTGGTCATGGAAGAGTCCACTATCACCTCTGACTTGCTCAACAAGGAAGCTGATCTCCAAAGGAAGTACCAAAAAGTGTGCAGAGAGGAGGAAACTTACTGGAGAGTCAAATCAAGAACGCTCTGGCTCCAAGCTGGAGATAAAAATACCACTTTTTTTCATAAGCAGACCCAAGCTCGGAAAAGCTATAACTCCATCAATGAAATTCAGACTCAAGACCATATAATAAAGGACATCAATGGTATTAAGGAAGCTGCCCACTCCTTTTTCCATAAGCTGTACACTAGCCCGGACCGGGTTCCGGTGGATCCGATCTCCTTCCCCCTCTCTGTGATCCCAAAGCTGATAAGTGAAGAGGACAACCAGCTGCTGAACTATCCTGTGAGTATTCGAGAAATTAAAAAAGCCCTCTTCAACATGGACCCGGACAAAGCTCCCGGGCCGGATGGATTCACCGCCCGGTTCTATATCTCTTGCTGGGACATAATTAAAAGGGACTTGTACAAAATGATCGAGAAAACTCAGCTCTGTTCCAAATTGGGAGGCAGCACAAATTCCTCTTTCCTGGCGCTCATCCCAAAAGAAAAAGGGGCCAGGAATTTCAACAGATTCCGGCCAATCTCTCTTTGCAACACTGGTTACAAAATCACAACCAAAATTATGGCCAATAGACTCAAGAAAATCCTGCCAAAGTTGATTCCGGAAAATCAAGGAGGGTTCGTTAGAGGTAGGCAGATTCTGGACAATATAATCTTAGTCCAGGAAGCCATTCACTCCAGCTACAGGAATAAAGAGAAAGGAATGGTTGTCAAGTTGGACTTAGTCAGCGCTTTTGACCGTGTCAAGCACGACTTCCTCTTTGCTGCCATGAGGAATTTTGGGTTCAATCAGAATTTCATCAGGTGGGTTAAAGCCTGCATCTCAACCCCCTGGATAGCTCCGCTGATAAATGGCCGGCCTACCAAGTTCTTTCAGGCCTCAAGAGGCTTAAGGCAAGGCTGCCCTCTCTCTCCTGTTCTCTTTGTCATTCAGGCTTCTGTACTAAGTTACCAGCTGAACAAAAGTCTCCATGACAGAGCTCTCTCAGGCATAAGAACAGCTCCCAGGGTCAAGAATGTAAACCATGCCCAATTCGCTGATGACACTCTGCTTTTGGGAGTGGCCAATACCAGAACAGCCAGGAACTTTAAGTCAGAACTGGATTGCTACATGAATAGCTCTGGCAGTGAAATTAACTTCCACAAAAGTAAGATTTATGGCTGGAATTGCACCCCTCTTGAAATGCTGAACATCTCCCGAATCCTTGACATGGAAGGCATCTCATCCTGGGACATCTTCACCTACCTGGGCATCCCTATCTTCAAAGTCTCCCCTAAGGTTAACCACTGGCTGCCTCTGTTGGACAAGCTCAAAAATAAAATCCATGCTTGGGGAGCATCATGGCTCAACAAGGCAGGAAAACTTATCCTGATAAACTCTGTTCTTACCAGCCTCCCTATTTACCAATGTTCAGTCCTGTTAGCTCCTAAAACCTTTACGAATAAGATTGAAGAGCTGCTCCGGCGCTTTCTCTGGGAGGGGGGTCGTAATAATGAAAAGAAGCTGCATCTTGTTAGCTGGGACAAAATAAAAAAGCCAAAGTTGGAGGGGGGCCTTCAAATCAGAGATGTTGCCACCCAAAATCTAGCCATGGGTGGAAAAATTCTTTGGAAAATAGTTTCTGGCAAAACTACTTGGAGCAAGCAGATCCTCCGGAAAAAATATTTCACTGGCAACAGGAAAAGGTGTCTAGAGAAGCCTCCTAAAAGGCAGACTGGTTCTCCGATCTTCCTGCTTTGCAAAAAATCTCTACCCTTCTTCACAGCCAAGCTCACTTGGATTCCTGGGAACGGAGCAAACATAAAAATATGGGATGATTCTATTCTTGGAGACCAACCCCTCAACTGCCTGAACGAGCTGAGGAATATTCGAGCCTGGCTCACTGACAAGAATTGCACCACGCTGTGGGATATTTCATCATGGGGAAATGATGATAACGAATCCTGGGTAAGCTGGAAGCTTGGAGATTACCCGGATGAGCTGAAGGAGGAAGCGTTGTTGCTGTTGGACACTCTGCAAGGGAAATCGCCTACCACCATCAGATCGATAGATAAACGGGGCTGGGGCTCTGGCACAGGCAAATATACGGCTTCTGCTGGTTATAATGCTATTCTGGAACGGCCTTGGGCTCCACCCAATCCAGGACTGTGGGAAACTCTATGGAAATATCCTTCCATTCCAAAAATCGATCTCTTCATCTGGCAATTATATCATAATAGCATTCTCACCTCTGACAATCGCAAGAAGAAAGGCTGGGCTGGGCCTTCTCGCTGCCCACTGTGCCAAAACGCTGAAGAAAATGTTGATCATCTGTTTATAGGCTGCGATTTCTCTCAAGAGGTCTGGAAAATTATCCTTGGTCCCATCGATATCACTCTTCCCAGTTCTGTAGTGGAGATGGCGAGTTGGTCTCATCTCTATCCCTACGGCCTGAGCAACAAAAATTCCATCAAAATCACGTGGATGTGGATTCCCAAATTTCTATCATGGAAAATTTGGTTGGAGCGAAATAACAGAATATTCAAAGATGAAAGCAGGGTCCCAGCTCAAATTGCTATCAAAGCCCGGGTCATGCTGTCTGAAGCATTAAAAATTAAGGCTCCCAAAAGTAACACGGCCCCACTCTCTAGCGAAGAAGAGCATTGGTTTAAGGAGTTCCAGCCAGCTCATAACAGTAATGAAGCCACGATCTCGCCTCACAAAGCCAGCTGGGAAATTAGACTCGCTGAAATGGATTTTATCAAGTGGAGATCAGTACTTAATGAATGGTGTCTCTTCTTCGACGGGGCCTCAAAAGGGAACCCCGGGAAAGCTGGAGGAGGTGGTATTATTTTTGAACCTTCTGGAAAAATCTATTTGTCCTACGCATGGGGCCTAGGACAAGCTTCCAACAACCAATCTGAAATTCTGGCGCTATGGCAGGGCCTAATCCAGGCAAGAAATCTGAACATCCAAAAGATTAACATATTCGGTGACTCCAGGCTGATAATTAAAGCTGTTCACACTAAGAAGATGCCCTCGGATATGTATCTTGCCCAAATCTTCAGGAAAGTCCTCCTCCTCCTCTCTCATTTCAGAAATTATAAGGCCCAGCATGTGCTAAGGAATCTAAACAGCCTAGCGGACGCAGAAGCCAATCGTGGTGCTCTCATGAATAAAAGTCAGCTAATAGTCAATGGAGGAAGCTCTATTTGTGCAATCCCATAAAGCAAAGAACCGGGAGACCATCAAGACCAGAAGTGGTAAAGGAACCAAGTTGGAAAGGAAGACCAGTACAATGAATCTGAATATGCTTTGTAAAGGTCCTAGCAGCCCATTTGCCAGTCTTTAATTAAAATTTTAACCGTTTTTGTAAAAAAAAAAACTAACTCCTAAGTGTCTAAATATCCTAACAGAAGACAGGAAGCATCGAAAAAAAGTGTGTGTGTGTGTGTGTGTGTGTGAGAGAGAGAGAGAGAGAGAGATGTAGTAACATTTGAAGAAGTGGATGAGCAAAGATTGAATATCATTTCAAAAGGGGAGAGTTGCAAAATTAGGTTCAGGTCAGCTTGGCATTTTCACGATAAATTATTTTATTGGACATTTCAGATTGTAATATTTTGAGGAGTTGGAAGCAAGATCTCTGCGTACATGTGATAAAAATTTCATACATTGGTTTGTGATATTTTATGAGATATGCCCTGTGGAAGTTAGGGTTTTTGAATGCTAATGAAATCAGTTTCAAATAGGTCAGTTTGGAATTCTCGCTATAACTTATTTTCTGAGATGTTTCAGACCATTAAATTATGAGGAGACAAAGATGAGATCTCTGGGTACACGTGGACAAAATTTTGAATGTTGGTTAGTTATACTTTTTGAGATATGACCTGTGGAAGTTAGGGTCTCTGAATGGTCTTGAAATCTGTTTCAAACAAGTCACTTTGGCATTTTTGCTATAACTTATTTCTTGGGACTTGGAAGACTGTGAAATTTCAAGGAGATGGAGGCAAGATCTTTGGGTACATGTGGTAAAAATTTCAAATGTTGTTTCGCTATACTTTATGAGATATGCCCTATGGAATTTGGGGTTTTTGAATGATCCTAAAATCAGTTTCAAACAGGTCAGCCTAGCATTTTCTCTATAACTTCTTTTTTGGGGACTTTTCAAACTATGAAATTTTCAGGGTTATGAGGAGACATACAAAAGCATCTCAGGTAAAAATTTTGAACTTTGGTTTGCTATACTTTTTGAGATATACCCTGTGGAATTTAGGTTTTTGAATGGGCCACAAATCAGTTTCAAATAGGTCAACTTGGCATCTTCTCTATAAATTATTTTCCTGGACTTCCCAGACTATGAAAATTTCAAGGTTCTAAGGGTACATACCAAAGTACCTTAGATAAAAAAATTCAAAATCATATTTGCAAAATTCGATACATGACATGATGTACAAGTTCGTTCTTGGGAAGATGCCAAAACAACAAGCTTTGGGAAAGCTACCATAAATTTCATCTGGAATTTCAAATTTTGGTTAGACCTGATGAAGGAAGAAGTAGCAAGTAGAATCGGTGAAGGAAATGTGAATGTTATCATATTTTGAATAAGTTATATGTACCAAAGAAGAAATTGTAACTTAAACGTTGGTGCCACTCAAATAAAGGGATTGGTGTCTCTTGCTAAGTTGGTGCTTAGCGGTGAGGATTGGTGGCTCTAATAGATTGGCATCTACAAAGATATGTAAGAGTAGGTTGGTGTCTACTAATGTTTGTACCAGTGGATATTTGTGTCTCCAATAGGTTGGTTTCTACAAATATTTGTAATAGTAGGTTGATTCCTACAAAGACTTATAAAGATAAGTTTTGTGGTTTTCTCCCGAAAGGGTTCCCACGTAAATCTTGTGTTCCATGTTCTGCAATTAATAGATCTCATTTATAATTGTTTTCTTATGGTTGATGAATATTTGAAAAAGTAAAAAAATTTCTTATACTGATTCACCCCCCTCTCAATATAAGTGTATACTCAAAAATTGGTATTAGAGTAGGTTCCTTCATAAACAATCTAACCATTGGAAGGTAGATCTTGGGAGCACACATGGCCAGTCATGAAGGTTTCTCCACAAACATGGCTTTGTTGTTTGATGGAACAAATTACTCCTTCTAGATCATAAGGATGCAAACCTATTTAATGGATCTTGATTTTGATATTTGGCAATCAATCGGGAGTGATTATACAACCCCAATAACTCCACCAACAGATGCAGTCAGTGAGAAGTCTAGTGAAAACAATGCAAAAGCCATTAATTCCATCCTCTACAGTTTATTTCAGAATCTAAGTTTGTTAAAGTGATGCATTTTAAATCAGCAAAATAAATTTGGGACAAGCTTCAAAATATCTATGAATGATGAAAAGGTTAAGAAAGCAAAGTTACAACTCATATAAGTCAATTCGAGAGTCTGAAAATGAAAGACGAAGAAAATGTTGTAGGCTATCTCCTCCATGTGGATGAAATTGTCAACATCATCATAGGACTTGGTGAAACGTTTGAAGAATCGTTGATTGTACAAAAGGTGTTAAGATCACTCCCCTTAAGATTTAATCCCAAAGTCTCCACTATTGAAGAAACGAAGGACCATGATAAATTAACAATTGATTAATTGCATGGGATTCTCACTATATATGAAATGAAGACTGAAAAAGAAAAGCCATCAAATAAAGAATCACCTTTCAAAATATCAAAGAAGATGAAGAACAACGAACATAAGTCAAGCAATTGTTCCAGTTGTGAGTCAAACATAGAGGAAGCACATTTTGTGAGAAAACTCAAAAAATGATATGGAAAATACAAAGGTAAGTTGCCCTTTGGATTCTTTAATTGTGGAAAAGTATGACATTTTACTGCTAAGTCTCCACATGTGAAAAATGAAATTAGTGATGATGAAAAACACCACAATGTAAAGAAAGGGAGAAAATATCATCAAAATAACCACAAACATGACAAGCATGAAAATAAGAAGAACTCTTATAAGCAACATAAGAGTTTGTACTAAAAAATGGTTAGTGACTCGTCCGAAGAGAGCATTAAAGCAGTTTCAATAATGATAGAGAAGAAACTTTCTTTACAGCAATCGAAATCAATATTGATGAATACAAAGAAAAAGAAACAATAGATTCAGAAGTAGAAGAATATGTCGAAACAAAGGAGGAAGTAGATCTTGAAGAAGAACTCAAGTGTGCCTTAAGCGAAATAAAGAAGATTAGGAAAAATAATTTGAAATAAAAGGAGCAACTGCAAAAATATGAAGAAGAGGATCATGATTTAAAAGACAAAATGTCACAAAGCCTTGAAGAAACATAAAAGATTATCATGAACCTAAAGGTTCGATTAGAAGAAGTAAGAAGGATAGAAAAAGTAGCGAGGATCCATCTGAAGGAAAATGAAGAAAATTGTGAAAAACTAGAATCTAAAATTGTTTCCTCGAGAAAGGAAATGGAGACAACAACTATTAAGTTGAACATAAGCCTTGAAGTTTGAAAAGAGTATTGAAATCTTAGATAATATCATCAATTGGCAATGGTCTCCATTCATTAAGATAGGTATTGGATATGATGTTGTCATTGCCTCCTTTCCTACACCTAACCTTGCTACAACTAGGGAAGTTTTATTTGTTGGAGGTGGAGTTCAAACTGGTTTGCCAAAAAAGCAACCTATCATTGATTGTGTTGAATAGATTGATGAGTTGCCTAATCCTGACATGCCAAAATTTGAGCATGTTGTTACAAATGAAATTGTTGTTGATATTTCGGGTTGTTCTACTCAGGTAAGTGAACTTGAACCTGATCCTACTTCGTCTTATTAGGCAACACAAAAATATGTGACCTATCATCATCGTCACCATAAAATTCAAAGGAATCGCAATCATGCTTTCAAATATTTGTAGAAGAGATGTGAAAGATATAATTTCGACTACCAAGATAGATTGTGGATGGATTGACGGATGGTCTTGGAATCATTTGACTAGATGTTTGAATACCTCACATCATTGTGTATCATTGAATGCACAATCATGCAACGTTCCTCTTACTTATTGATGATTTCCTTGGAAGTGGTCGATCGAGGATCGACATAACATGACAGTCGGAGTTTCAACTGAGTATTTGTCGATTGGAATATTCGATGAGAACTATTGTTGCTAATTATTAATACCTCGATGGGGGGAATACTTGAAGTTGTTGATATGCGATCCCCATTGATTTCTTCATGTTTCTTGTTAAATCGAATTGAATTTGCGGAGACCGACCGAACAATGTTCGCTTGTTGTTGGAGATGTACTACTGCTTATGTTGGATATAGAGATTGTTTAAATGTCCAGATTGATTATCTTGGGTTGTTGGTGGCAATACTCTCTACATCAAGACAGTAAGAGAAAATCAGTCGATTGTTGTGATTTATGTATATGACATTATTTTTAGAGGCAACATGAACAAAATGTGCCTAGAGTTTTCCATAGAAATGCAAAAAGAATTTGAGATGTCTATGCTTTGTGAGTAGTAATTTTCTCTTGGTTTACAAATTTCTCAATTCAATGAAGACATATTCATTTCACAAACCAAATATATCAAGGAAATGTTGAAGAAGTTCAAAATGGAGGATTGTGCATGAGTTAGCACATCAATGGTTGTAGATTGTAAATTGAGCAAAGATGATGAATATACAGAAGCAAATCAAACATTGCACAAGTCAATAATTAGCAACCTACTATATGTGATAGCATCAATACTGGACATTATGAAAGCAATAAGATTGGTTACACAGTTTGAAGTTGCACCAAAAGAAATTCACGTGCAAGCAGTGAAACGAATAATCAAATATCTAATAGGCTCCTTAGATTTCAGCTTGTGGTACTCGAGAGGTGAATATTTTACTCTAATAACATATACGGATGCAGATTGGGTAGGTAGTGTTGATAACAAGAGAATCACAAGCTCAGGGGGAGCATCCATTTTCCATTGATATCAAAAGGGGAGAGTTGCATATAGGGGGGGGATTCTTTCTAGGCCTGGTGAACTATGTGTTTCATTGCAAGATTTCAATCAATGACAAAGGGGGATATTGTTGGAATTATTGTCATTGATGTCAAAGGATTAATGTTCTCATTGATGTCATGTTAAGGCATTACATTAAACATGTTTTTATTAATATTATGCCAAGGCATTTGCAAGCAAGAGGGATCATCTCTCTCTCTCTCTCTCTCTCTCTCTATATATATATATATATATATATAAGGGTGCACATGAAAAAGTAAAATCTGAAATGGTGGTTTCAAACCCATGGGTTTGGAAGCCCATGGTATTTGCCCATGGAATTTGAAAAAGTGAAAAAGGAATTAATTACTTAATTAATAGGTGGCGTGTCTTTTTGAATGAGCATGTCCCTTCATGAAAGGTTATGATAAAGTATAAAAAGAGAAAGTATTGAGAGAAAGTGTGTACGTGAAAAATGTAGTAGCATGTGAAGAAGTGGATGAGCAAAGGTTGAATATCATTCCAAAAGGGGAGAGTTATGAAGTCAGTTTTAGGTTAGCGTGACATTTTTGCAATAATTATTTTTTGGGACATTCCAGACTGTGAGATTTTTAGGATACCGAAGTAAGATCTTTGAGTACATGTGATGAAAATTTCAAACATTAATTCGCGATACTTTTTGAGATATGCCCTATGGAAGTTAGGGTTTATGAATGGTCTTGAAACCAATTTCAAACAGGTCATTTTGGAATTTTTGCTATAACTTATATTTATGGGATGTTTCAAACCGTAAAATTTTGAGGATATAGAGGCGAGCTCTTTAGGTACATGTAGTCAAAATTTCAAATGTTGGTTTGCTATACTTGTTGAGATATGACTTCTAGAAGATAGGGATTTTTAATGGTCCTGAAATCAGTTTCAAATAGGCCAGTTTGACATTTTCACTATAATTTATTTTTTGGGACTTGGTAGACCATGAAATTTCGAGGAGACGGAGGCAAGATATCTAGGTATATGGGTCAAAATTTTAGATGTTGGTTTGCTATTTTCAATATATGCCTTGTGGAAGTCAGGGTTCCTAAATGGTCCTAAAATCAATTTCAAACATGTCAAATTGAAAACTTCTCTATAATTTCTTTTTGGGGACTTTTTCAGATTGTAAAATTTTTAGGGATCTAAGGAGACATATAGAAGTATCTCAAGAAAAAAATTAGACTTTGGTTTGTTGTATTTTATACGATATACCTTATGGAATTTAAGGTTTTTGAATGATCCATGAATCAGTTTCAAACAGGCCAGCTTGACATTTTCTCTATAACTTATTTTCTAGGAATTTTTAGACTATGAAATTTTCAAGGATGTAAGGAGACATACCGAAGTACCTCAGGTAAAAATTTCAGAATCAGATTTGCAAAATTGGATACACAACATGTTGTACCAGTTCATTCTTGGGAAGAGGCCAAAAACAACAATCTTTAGGAAAGCTACCATAAATTTCATTTGGAAATTCAAATTTTGGTCAAACCTGGTGAAGGCAGAAGTAGCAAGCACACTTGTTTAAGGTAATGTGAATGTTATCATATTTTGAAGACGTTATATGTACTAAAGAAGAAATTGTAACTTGAAGGTTGGCGTCACTCAAACAAAGAGATTGGTGCCTCTTGCTAAGTTGGTGTTTATTGGTGGGGATTGGTGTCTCCAACAGATTGGTGTCTATAAAGATCTACAAGAGCGGGTTGGTGCATACCAGGGTTTGTACTAGTGAAAATTGGTGTCTCATAAGGATTTACACCTAAATCATTAGCAAGGGGATTCACAAAGGTTTTATCACTTACTAGGCATTAAATCTTGAGCATGGACCTATGCAATTGTAGGTAGCCAAATTCCTTTCGCAAGCAAACAACAATGAGAGGGTCCATAGTCCCACCTCCATTAAACCATGCTACCATTGCAAATTGTTTTCCCTAGCTCCACATTGATGACAAAGTGTGTGAGCATACTTACTGCATTAGGGGTATTTGATTCCTTGATGTGATTTGGAACATAGATTGTCGCCTTTGATATGTGGAAGGCATGTAATGTTTGAGATATATCATAATTAAAACATGGGATGAGATAGCAAGAATTCCTTCCTTTTACTTCTGATGTCCCTTCGTTCATTCAAGTTCCTAGATTGCCTAGGTGACGTGCTCAACAATTATGGTTGCTCGTCACATGAAAATGCTAAATATTGTTGAACCTACTTGCTTCATTTTGGATTATAATGATTTATATGGTGAAATTACCATCAAATGGAGTAGACAATAAATAAGTTATTGTTCATGAGGTTAATGACAATCGTTAAGTCACCATAACAATGAGATTTATAATATTCCTTGAGCCAAGAATTCTCAACCCTTGGAAAAGAGAAAATGCCACATCCTAGTTGTTTGTTATTTTCCTCGACCACCACTCAAATGTTCTTTCTTGTTTTCCTTGGGATAAAAAAATATCCCCCCTTTGCTTGTTGCACTATCAAAAAAAGGATATGTATTCTCTAATAAAGTTGCCAAGTTTTGAATTCTTCTTCTTTCATTCGAATATGCCAACTTGATCTTTGACCTGGTATTGAGAGGATGCTTTTTGGATGAGAAGAAACCCCCCTCTAGAACTTCCTTGAGCCAATTTCTCTATCCCTAGTAGTAGTACAAAATTATGGCCTTTCACTCCTTTGGCTTTAATGGATTCTATCAATAGACCACAAGCTTTAGCGACACAAGTGGTAGGGGTGGTGCTCTCCTACTGAAATGTGGACTTGCTTTATGCTAACCAGAGCTTCCAACGCACAAATTTGGCATGTCTAGCCAAGCTCGCTCGAGAAATAGCCTTTTTAAGAGGATCCCTTTGTATTTTTTTATGCCAATTAGTAAACATGTCCTTTCATGAAAGGGGGAATGTCATACGATGTTCAATCTCTTCGAGATAAAACTTCCATACTTGAATTGTGTAGGGGAATTCGAAGAAAACATGCCATTGTGTTTCAACCTCACATTTTCATAATACACATCATCAAGGCCCCGTGATTACACGCTTTTGAAGGTTCTGAATAGCGAGTAATTTATTATGGGTCTTGATCCAACATAATGTGTTTATCTTGGGTAATCCTTCACCATTCCACACGTGCTTCCATATATTCGAACAAGGAGGAAGTGTTAGTTTAACGAGTTGTCCTTTATAACCAAGTATGACTTTATATTCACCACCATTGAGACACCATCCTCTATGGTCAAAGACAAATATATCAATTGGGGCACATCCTTTTAAATTGAAAATAGGTCAGAAACACGTGGAAGCAAGATGGGTAGGAGGGGAGAGAGCCACCCAACCCACCCAACAAGAATCATCATCAACCCAAAACAAAATATCATTGATTGTTTTGAATCCTTGGTTGTCCATCCACTTTCAAATCCATCAATTCTCTATTTTTCCCAATGGGAGGCCTCCCCACGATACCATTATTCAAAATATTTATCGGTTTGTCATTCCTAGGTATCCATGTTAACTTCGATTGGCTTAGAGGTATCATTAATCCACATAGCTTCCAAATTGGAGAGCCTACTCTCCCACTTTCTACAAGGCAACCCAAACATATATTTCCACTACCTTTAAAATATTTAGAGTGTAGGACCTATTTCTAACATTCCAAGTTCCATGTTATCAATTGGTAGACTAGCTTGTCTCCTGATGCAGTATTCATACGAATAAGATCTTTTAAACCAAGACCTCCATTGTCCCTTGGTGCCCTAACTACATTCCACTTTACTAAAGGGAATTCTAGGTATTAGTTTTGTCCCCTTGCCATAAGAATTTGTGAGTCTCCTTTGTTATATGTTGCATAACTCCAACGGATGCTAACATGGTTGAATATTGATAAATTGGAAGTGCTTGTAAAATAGATTTGATGAAAACAATTATCCCTGTTGGATTCAACCACTGGCACCCCCATTGATGTAATTTTCATTTTATTTTGCCAATGACCCCTTGAAAATTTGGCTTTGTAGGATTTCCTAAGGGTATCAACATCTCAGACTATTAGAAAGATGTTCAAGATGCATTGCAAGGAGATTCTAAGATTTTGGATATGGATTGGCTTGTTGCTTATCACTTATGTTCCAACCATAAATTTGGCTTTTGCCACTATTGGCCTCACCCCCACAACCCCCTAAGGCATTTAAAATTTGATTGATGACTAATTTGAACCGTTTAGTAATAATAGTGGATGGTCCACCCATTAATAGGGTATCATTTGCAAATTGAGAATTATTGACCCCTTTAACCCCTCTTGCAATGGTGATTCCTTGAAGGATACCATAAATATTTTCAAATTCAAGTCTTCTACCTAGTGGATCAACCATTGTGATATATAGAAGAGGGGATAGAGGGCATCCTTGGTGGAGGCCCTTGTTTCTTATAAGGAACTAAGAGGACCTTCCATTAACAAGAGGGCCAATCCAAGGAGAGCCAATACAAGGCTTTTATCCAATTTAGCAAATCCAAACTTACAAAGAAAAACAAAGAAGGAGGAGTCTCTTACTTGGTCAAGTGCATTATCCATATCCCTTTTTATTATCATCTCATTCTTTTAATTTGCCCTACTAGAATGTATCACTTCTTACATCGAGATTATGTTTTCAATGTCATGTATTTTATACATAAACCCACCCTTGTCATTAAATATACTTTTGGAAAGGACCTTTTTTAGCTAGTTTGCCATTATCTCTGTCAAAATTTTATACGAGGAATAGCACAAGGATATAGGATAGAATCTCATGAAGGAATATGGGTTAACTTCTTTGGGATAAGCACTAAGAAAGAGGTACTATTGTTTCTCCATATTTTGCAATTTTTATGAGATTAAGACAACATAAGTTTCAAATCTTTCTTAATAATGGGCCAACAAGCATGATAAAAATGGATAGAAAATGCATATGAACCCAGGCCTTTGTCAAATGCTAGCCCCCGTATTGCTTTAATTACCTCAACTCCTCTATATCTTTGCATAATTCTTTATTTTCTTCTTTAATGAACGCCTTGGGGATATTACAAAGCATTACTTGGACAAAATTCAAATCGGGCTCTTCTTCTTCAGTATATAAGGCCTTAAAATGAGAGCAATGTGCCTCTTTTATTGTTGAAAACTCCTCCAATCTCATCCCATCTTTGAGAGTTGTCTCTTTGATTGTGTTTTTTTGCAGTTTGGCCTTGATTTGCTCGTGGAAAAAGGTTGTATTCTTGTCTCCCGAAAACAACCAAAGTTCTCAACCTCTGTCTCCACATTTCCTTCTCTTTCCTATTAGTTGTGCATATTTTTCTTGGTGTTCTCTTCCTCTTCCCTCTTTCTTTGCAGGGTTTTAAGTTTTTTTTTTAATATTTATTCTTTCTTGGGCTATCAAGATATAAGACAATTTTGCCCATTCCTTTAGCACATGTTTTACTTATTTAATCTTGCTTTCCCAAATGAAAGATGGAGATCCATAAATCATATTTATCCATGTTTTTGAGATTATTTACATTACTTTTGGTTCATGAATCCATAGAGGATTGGATCTAAATGGTAGTGGCCCAAACTTACGAGGTTGGTGGAAGAGAAAAAAAATGGACTTGTGGTCCGAAACACCAGAAGGAATGATCCTAGAGGTAATGATCTGATTTTTCAAAAGGAGAGTACTTTGTACGAGGAATCTGTCAAGTTTGGAAGCTATGTGACTTGCACCTAAGTGCCTATTAGTCCAAGGGCTTAATATCCACAAGATGCCAATCCACCATGAGATCTTCCATATTTTCATATAAAGGGGTTTCTTATTATGTTTCCACCTCGATTTTCTTTGTTTGACAAAACAACATCAAAATCTCTAGCTACAATGTTATTCCTTGTTATATATGTGTCATTAAGTACTTGTAGAGATTGCCAACATGCTTCCTTTTCTTTGCACAAAGCTGACATATAAACATTGAATAGATTAAATTTGTTACTTGTAGATTGATACGTGAGACTTGTCATTACCCAGTGTTGTGTTTGGTGGAAGAGGTCTAGTTTGAAGATAGAGCTATCCCATATTGTGCATATTCATCTAAAAGCACCTCTACCATTTACATGTACCCCATCACAAATTTTACATTGCTTTTTACTTATATTAAGAGCATCATCTTTATATAGTTTTGTCACTTGGAGGAGGAGAACCACTAGTTTTATGATATAATCAAGTCTCTCAAAACTTGTTCCTTGTATTCACTGCCCAAACCTCTACAATTCTAGGAGACCATTAGAATTATTTAACAATATGGGGTTTTGTGCTATCACCAACCTAACTGTCTAATGGTGCTTGATGTCAATGATTTTCGAGGAAATGAAATTTAGTTCATAAATTCCTAAAGAGCTTCCAAGGGTGGTTTGTATCCCAAAACTAATTTCTTTATTTGCAACCTATTCCCATTTCCCCTTTGATGGCTTTCTCCCAAATTTGCCAGGGAAGTCCTCCTCATCAACTTCTTCCTCCTCTAATTGCTATTGGGATTTTTTCCTTGTTACCACACCACTAGGTTGCATGTGGTTTTTTCAAGCACACAATCAATTTCTTCTCGCATGCGAGAAACCACTTTTTCTTCAAAGGATAAGAGGGATTCTAGTTGTGAATATGTGAACAAAGGTTGCTAAAAGGCTTGAGGGGTTAAGATTGGAATGCTTTATGCTGGAACATTCTTGGATGGTTCTACTACCATTGTTTTGTTAAGATTCTAGTGGGCGGCCTTCACTAACATCTCGAAGTTTTGGTGTAATGGTTTGTAACATTTGGTATCAGAGCCTCCACCCAGGTTCAAGTCACAGAGCGGCTGGCAACGTCGGCATTGCAGTGTTCGTCCGGGGCTCGTACGACGCAAAGGGGACACCACCGTACGGGCGCACATCCAGCCCAGAGTCTGGACTACGGAGCGTGGTGGGATGTTAAGATTCTAGTGGGCGGCCTTCACTAACATCTCGGGGTTTTGGTGTAATGGTTTTGGGCTCGCTGGGTGAAATTTCTGCCAATTTTTTTTTCGCATCTGTTGCAGGTTCGGATTTGGGAATAATCCCTATCCGCTTAACTGTGGGAAGTACTTGGACATAAGCCCTAAAAATCATTGTGAGGAGTACCATAGGAACCCCGAAGTAACTGGCCCATTGAGAGGACCTGCCAGCGAAAAGGGCAATGACCCCTACCTGATTGACTAGTTCCCACCCGTGAGGTAAACCAAGAGTTGTCATTTGTGGCAAAGCGGTTATTAGTTTTACCTGAGTCGTGGAGTGAGGGGAACTGCCCCAATACGCAAGTCGTCAGACAGCATTGGTGGCCGAGTGAAACCCCTGAACTGTTAGGAAGCCGCACATACCTAGGGTCCATATCTATTTTCAGTTGAATTGTTGTTGATCACTTCCGCTCCAGATCCAACCATTTCAGATCTATTCTGAAAGTCATTCCAGATCCAGTCGTCATTTCAGATCCATCCATTTTCGATCCCTTCCGTGCCGTTGCAGATCCATCTGTTGCGGATCCCTTCCGCGCCGCTGTTGCCGATCCATTTCTGGAAAAAAATAAATAAATAAATAAATTTCATTCCTGAAGACCCTATCCCAAATTCCACTTCCCAAGACCAGAAATCTCACATTTGTCTATTTTTCGGGTTTGCCATAACTCCTTCAATTTTCACCCAAACGCCTTCAAATTTTGTCACCGTGTTCCTTTCCTAATTCTGCTTCTTTGTCCCTCTCTACCAAATTTTCTCATTCTTTCACCCCGCTTCCGAAATCCCCATTTTTTGCTTCCTTGTCCATCAGAAAGTGTCCAAAACCTAGTCAAACCCCAATTACCCATTCGAGTTTTTCCCAAATCCAAATCTTTATTTACTAAATAAGCTTTTGTTTGTGTTTTTCTATCCATCCCCCCCCCCCGAAAAAAAAACTCTTGGTTGTGGTTGTCACCCACGCAGGAGCAAAAACCATGGAGGAAGCACTTGCACCCATCCAAACCAAACTCCAAGATCTGGATGAAAAATTTCTCAGCCTCCATCTCCAGCATTCAGCCATGAACAATAACCGACAGCCAGAATCTTTTGCAGTCACCGGGTTCTCTTCTTCCAACAATTTTCGTGGGCCAAAGCTTGATTTTCCGCGCTTCAATGGTATTGATCCGACTGAATGGATATACCGAGCAGAACAATATTTCAGTATGCATAATACTTTTGATGTCCAGAAAGTTCCACTTGCATCATTTCATTTGGAACAAGAAGCCCTTCAATGGTACCGTTGGTACATCAAAGCTCATCCCGAGCCAAACTGGACAGATTTTTGCCAACTCCTTTTGCCACGATTTGGTCCTAGTGCTTTTGATGACTTCACAGGAGCACTCACTAAACTTCACCAAATTGGCACAGTGAGAGAGTATCAGACAGAATTTGAGAAACTGGCCAATCACACAGAAGGATTGTCTGATGAATTCTACAGGAATTGTTTTATCAGTGGTCTCAAGGATGAAATCCGCTCAGAGGTCAAAATGTTCTGTCCCAACATAATGACGGAAGTCCTAGGGTTGGCTAAGTTGGCAGAGGACAAGATCGCAGCTCAACAACGCTCCAAACCCACCTTTGTTCCCTTCAGAAATATGGGTTCCCAACGACCTCCCATCATGCTTGCTCCTCAACCAACTCCTATCAAGCATTTGTCTGAAACAGAGATGCAGGCACGCCGAGAAAAAGGACTTTATTATAATTGTGATGAGAAATTCACTTGGGGACATAGACGTGTTCAACAAAAGCTCTATCTCTTGGATGTAGATTCTCCGCCTGCCTCAGAACTTGATGAAGAAGATCCAGATACAGTAGATGATCAGGTCGACATTCAACACCCGCTTGTTGACACCCCATCTCAGGACAACCCACCCGGGATCTCTCTCCATGCTGTAACTGGCGTCACCACCCCACAAACAATGCGAGTCAGGGGATACTTCAATAAGCTCCCTCTTACCATACTCATTGATTCTGGTAGCACTCATAACTTCATTGACCCTCGAATTGCCAAACAAGCTGATTGTTTTGTCCATCCTTGCTCCAACTTTGAAGTCATGGTTGCCAATGGGGGCACCTTACCTTGCAAGGGGAAGTGTCACAATGTGCGTATCTCTATGGAAGATTATAACCTACACTCTGACATGTTTGCCTTGTCGTTAGGCAGATGTGATGTGGTTTTGGGCGTTCAATGGTTACGCACACTTGGCCCCATCTTATGGGATTTTGCTGAACTTTGGATGCAATTTTCAGCCAATGGGACACAACACAAAATTATGGGCTTACAACCAGGGTCTCTCCGCATCATCAGTTCACATCGCCTGGAAAAGATCCTTAAGAAGAATTCACATGGTGTCATTGCTCATCTCCATTCCCTTCAGATGCACCCACCAATGGTCTCCACTACTTCCTTGGATAGATATGCAGGTGTCTTTGTTGCACCAGTGGGCTTGCCGCCTTCACGAGACCTTTCCAGTAAGCGTTTAGCCGCATCGACATCTCAGCAAGACATGATGGCTATTTTGCATACAGTACAGAAGTGGCAGCCATCCCTATTGGGGAATTATTTATGCATCAAGACTGATCTCCAGAGTCTAGAAACTTTCCTGGAACAACGGGTCTCCTCCCCATCACACCTGAAATGGGTTATCCAACACATGGGTTATGACTATGCGACCACTTACCAAAAGGGTAAGGACAATATGGTGGAAGATGCTCCTCCTCGCACATTTGATGACCCAGTTTCTCTTACAGCTATTTCTCTGCTTGTTCCAAATTGGTTGCAATCTGTTCAGTGGGGCTATCTCTTATATGAACTCCATGCTTCTTCATTAGTAGGGCACTCTGGGTTCCTCAAAACGTATGACCAGGAACAATGTAACTTCTTTTGGCAGGGACTCAAAAGGACAATTCAACGGATGGTGGTTGACTGTGATACTTTCCAGGTCAACAAGGGTGAAACGACCCTCCTTTCGGGACTACTCGAACCCTTTCCCATCCCTCCACAGATTTGGACAACTATTTCTATGGATTTCCTAGAAGCGCTCCAGTGGTATAGTACCACATCTCAAAGGACACCATATGAAGCAGTCTCTGGACAGGCACCGCCAGTTCTTCTTCCATACACCTTCAGCATCTCCCCAGTTCAGTCAATTGACTCAATTCTTCGAAATCGTGATCAACTTCTTCTCATTTTGCAGGACAATTTTCACATGGCAAGAATTCGACTGAAACAACAAGCCGATCAACACCGTTCTGAGTGCACTTTTCACATCGCTGATATGGTTCTTCTTCGTCTACAGCCTTCCACACAATCCTCCCTGAAACTCCAAAGGCGCCAGTGGCTCGGAATGCAACCCGAGGATGCTACAGAGGACCCACTCCTTCAGATTCTGCATCAATTTCCACATCTAAAGCTTTGAGGACAAAGCTTTTTCTAAGGGAGAGGGGATGTTAGGAACCCATGTCTTTACTTTGTTAGTATATTTTTGTTGGACGCATATGATTTGTAAGTCGTCCTGTAGTTTTGTTGATCCATAGTTTGTATTGGCCCATGGTTTTGACTCATAGTATTGGCGCCTAGACTTAGCCCATGGTTTGTATTGACACATAGTATTGACCCATGGTATTGGCGCCTATAATTAGTATATAAGTGTGTGTTGAGGCCTATGAAGGCACCGTGAAGTTATTTGTATTGGTTTGCTCAAAGGAGGTTGCCCCCTCGAAGTGGCCCGTGATCAATATAAAAGTGATTCTAAGTTCTATTATTTCTGATATCTCGTGTATTTGCATTAATTAATTATTGCAGGTTCTTCACATCTGGTATCAAAGCCTCCACACAGGTTCAAGTCACAGAGCGGGTGGCAACGTCGGCATTGCAGTGTTCGTCCGGGGCTCGTACGGCGCAAAGGGGACACCACCGTACGGGCGCACATCCAGCCCAGAGTCTGGACTACGGAGCGTGGTGGGATGTTCAGATTCTAGTGGGCGGCCTTCACTAACATCTCGGGGTTTTGGTGTAATGGTTCGTATCATCTGGTATCAAAGCCTCCACCCAGGTTCAAGTCACAGAGCGGGTGGCAACGTCAGTATTGTAGTGTTCGTCCAGGGCTCGTGCAGCGCAAAGGGGACACCACCGTACGAGCGCACATCCAGCCTAGAGTCTGGACTGCGGAGCGTGGTGGGATGTTAAGATTCTAGTGGGCGGCCTTCACTAACATCTCGAGGTTTTGGTGTAATGGTTTGTAACATGTTCCAACTTTTAGCTGGGAAAGGACTTCAAATGGATTCACTGGGAGGACCACCTTGGATGGTTCAGAGATAACACTGGAAGCAACCCCATGCTTAGCAATTGGTTGGGCAAGTGGATTAGTTTAAGAACAACCCAAAGGCCAAGAGGATTTGGGAGCAACTATAGCTTGGTTACTTGTTGTGGTAGGGTTTGAGGCCAACTTCTTTTTCATTGTTTTTTGTGGCTCCCCCATAGCCGCTTTTGGCTGAGATTGTGGTTGGTTCTTTTTGCAATCCTTGGTGAAATGGCCATATTCATGGTAATCTTTGCATTTAAATGGTAGTTGTTCATAGTATGCTTTTAGTTTCCCAAGGTGAGAAGGATGGCTTATCGCAAGTCTTTCTCCATATATACTTCAATACAGATTCTTGCACACACAAACATCTTTTCCTTTGGCTCTAACTTGTCTATGTATTTCTTGAAAGTTTTACTTATGTTCCAGAGAGAGTCTTCATTCTAGTAGTGAAGAGGAAGATGAGGAAGTTGAACCTAGATTGGAATAATAAAGGGAACGTTTAGATCCAAATCAAAATTAGAGGTCCAATTATTTGTGTACATCACTTGTTGCCGAAAAAATAAGGGCCATTGCGAAAGACGAGGTCTTGATCTCTTTTGTTTTGAATAGGAAAGCATAAAACCCCCCACCACATATGTAGCATGTCAACTTCCTTTTGATCATTACCATCCAATTCTTTCAGATCCACATGTCCATTTACCTAGGTAAAGGCCAAATGCCAGTGAACCGCCCAATAAGTCCCCTTTTGGTCGAAGCTAAAGCTTTATTTTGAGATGAAGGAGAGAGATTCACTTCTGGGATCTTATCAATTTTTACTGCAAATTATGAGGGTTGTGACTTTTGGATCGATTTGACTAAAAATTGAACCATGGTGTGAAATACTACTGCATTAGACCGGGGGGGGAGGGTGAGTATGACCCCCTCTTGGATCGGGATCTAGGTTTGTCAAGGGCAACAACAAATTCAATGATCATGGCTTGCTTAGAGTGCTAAGGGAAAACTTGTTCCACATTTGTTTAAAATAAGGCAGAAGCCTACAATACTCGAGGCTACTGGCCTAGCCTCTATTGATACACTCTCAAGATCCTCCACATGTAGTGATATCATCGTGTGTAGACAAAATATGTCTTCATGAAATAACTTTTTGGTGGTTTGTAAGGGCACATACTTCCACCCTTGCAAAATGCCAATGGGTCTTGGGCCATTATCGTGTTTCCTTACCTTCGAAGAAGACAAGTTCTTAGCCAATAAGAAATAGGTTTAAGTCATACTTTAAAACCAAAAAGTAGTTTCAACCTACATAATATCTACAAGAAAGTCAATATCCCTCACTGCTAATATTATAGCAAGAAGATCATGTACTTCCATGCAATATCTAACCTTAATCCCATACTACTAGATAATACTCCTGTTGCAACTATGATATGTACTTCCATGCAACATCTCATCTTAATCCCATACAACTAGACACTACTACATACCAGAGATATGTTAAATTTGTCCACTTATTAACTAATTATTTTAATAATTATTAATAATAATTTATATTAAAATAATAAAAAGGGAAGAAATCGATTTGTTATATTTAATTAATGGAATAATGATGTGTTGACCATGTTAGCGATCTGTTAACTTGGTTGCGGGCCTTTCGTCATAAAAACTAACGGAGCCGTTTGAGTGTCGACCAAAGGTCACATACGGCACCGTGATGGTTCATTCGCGCGCGCACTTTTTCAACTAGGTAGCTTGAAGGTGAAGCCGTAGCCGAAGATTCAAATTGGCCCGCCGAGGTGACAGAGAGAGGGGAAAAGACTGCACCCTGCTACGGAACGCATCTACCTCAATCAACGAACCATAACCTGATATCATGGGTGAGATTCGATCCCACGCCCAAATTTATTTACGTTTTGCAAAATCTGTTCCAAAAACGGTGTTTACTGAACTTTTTGGTTCATTTCATTTTCAGTCATTTCACCCTTATCCTGCCCAGGCTTAATGGATTTCTGGCATTGGCTTGCACAATGCATACATACTCTTATTTTTCTTGTTCACTCAGACTCTAGATTGTTCATTCAATATTTATGTGATAACCTCATTCTTAAGGCTGAATTTTCAGTTTTTCTCAAAGAACATGCTCCTGTCCTGGTTTAATGCTCCTCCCTGGAATTTCGTCTGCTTTAAAAGATCTCACAATGTATAGGATTTTCAGGATTAGCTTGAAAGCCTGCCAAAATACATTTGTGTACAAATTTCTATCCACTCTTTTGACTTTGGCTCTGGCTTGTCAATATATTTGGCTATGGAGCAGCTGGATGCTATTTTTTTTTCCAAAATTTTTCCGTGTTATTTTGACATTCGCATTGCTTCATTTCAGCTTATTCGATGAATTTTGAAGAATTTATGATCACTCTTGACATTTTTTAATGCATCCAGAGAATGGAAAACACTGACGGCAACGCTTGGCGCCAGTCGCCAGATTCTTCCATAAATATTAAAATATTTATGATAATTTTTAACTCTTTAAATGCATACAGATAATGGAAAATTCTTACGGCAATGCATGCCGCCCGATTCTTCCTTGGATGATGCAAATCACAATTATTTTACAAGTCTCTGCACAGTCTTCGTCGCAACAATCCAGGAAGCCAAGGATCGAATCTCGCAGCTAGAGTTCATCTTCTGCAGTCAGCTCTTTCCAACTTTTCAATCCGAGCTAACAAAGTCCAGCAATATAGCAAAGAGGCTGGAACAACTTAACAAGGATGCTGCAGAAGAACGGAAGCAGGACAGAAAATCTCTGTTAATTGAGTTAGATGAACTTCAAACAGAGAAGAAGCAGCTGCAAGATTATATTCAATCCATGAACATCTCTTTCGAACAGCAAAAAAAAGAACTCTCCTCCGCCTCCGAGCTCCATAGAAGCCATTACTTGGAAAAGGAACAGCTTATCTCCAAAATTGAGAATGAAACCCTTAAATTGCGGGAAGAGCTGCAGCAAAGGATTAAAGAAATTGACGAAGGCAAAGCCTCGCGGGAAAAGTTGCTCCAACAAGTAAGCAATATGCAGGAGGAGCTCAAGCTCGAAAGCATGAAACAATGCCTTCAAGCTTCGGAGCTTGAGCATGAAAGAAACGCAAAGCAGGATGCGATTTATCAGTTTAAGAACTTGAAGAAAATGTACAGAGGTCTCAGGGCTCAATATGATGTTATTCTTAGCTTAAATGGTATCAGCACGGACAAGACTTCGTCTGGCAAGAAAAAGCTACAAAATGAAAGCCGTATTACTCCAGATAATCTGAAGCAGACAAGCTTATACGGTAAATCAATGTTTGTAATGTTCGATTCTGGTTTCTTTATCATACTAACTCATTCTTTCTGAGGATCTGAGAGCATATAATTCTGTGTGGAAAATATAGATTATCAGGCACCTGAAACTGGAAGTGGAGAAGCAAGGATAATTTCCGAGCAAAAAGATGTTGGAAACAATGCGAATGGAAACCCTGAGGGAGCAGATCATTTTCAGGACAATTCAAGTTTTCAAAATAAGTTGGAAAATGTTCAGGTCGAAGAACCTATTGCCAGGTCGTATTCTTCAAAGTACGGTTTGGATGGCTATATGGCTGCTAATTCAGGCATGGAAAATGTTCAGAGCAAAGAAATGGCTGCCAAAACCCCAGAGTGTAGCTCCAAATGCATGCCATTGGAAGATGAAGAAACCGAAGAACAAACAAATGAACTGAGCAAAGGGGTGGAAAATCATGGTTTTAGGGCTATCAAGCCAGAAAAGGAATCTTCGGCATCATTTCCAATTCCACAACGGACACAACTTCAGAAAAGACCACTTGAAGCCAAAGTTTTGCCTCCAAATTCATTGCGGCGCAAAAATTCATCATGGAGAGAGACTCGCTCGCGACAGGAACCTGGAACAAATTTAGACCCACATGATGATTTTCTTGATACTCCAATGGAAACTGCGCTCCAGTCTTTAAAGCAAAAGCCTGAAGCTTGTTCTAATGAGCCTGATCGAAAGCCTATGAAAGTGGAAGAAAAAGTTTCTGCTCCAAATGGAGTCGAAGCTTATGGAGTGCCTAGGCCAAATAATGTTACTTTGGATTCAGATATGTCGGATGACGATGAAACACAGGCTGTAGATCCCAACTATGTCGAGAAGACATTGCCTGCAAAAGCGGCAGAGTTAGCTTTAAATTCTGGTGCGATGAAACCAGAAAATTCCACAAATAAAAGCGTTTTCAATAATTTAGGAAAACCAAAGGAACAAAATCAAAAGCATGCCAACAAGGGTGGTATTGGCTACAAATACATTGAACCAGTAAGGAAGAAAGCTGATCGGGAAGCTTTGAAAGGAGTTGAATGCAACCAGTGCAAGAAATTCTATGATGCTGTTCGAATGGAAGGTGCTGAAGTAGATGGTGATATAAATTGTGAGCATCATAACGATGTTTCACGACATCGATACCGCTATGTTCCTCCTGCTACGCCTGAAGGGTTTTGGAATATTGGCTTTGATACTGATCTGTGAGCATTCAAGCTGATATTATTGTATCCTCCTCCACTTTTAAATCTTTTCTTCAAATCAGTCTCCTTGTTGATTTCTTTAATTCATTAAATTGAAATTTGAAACTTTCTGATATTATCTAACTAATTAATTTGCCACGCTCATTCATCTTCATGAGCACTTTCCTGCTTTCTGGGAAATAAAAGCATAAAAGACATTGCCTGCTTCAACAGCAGTTCAGAGTATGTTGCAACAGGTTGCAGCATTTATATGTCACTTCGTATCTAAACGATATAAATTCTACAAAAAATCATGTTTGTTAGAAGTGTTTTTTTTTCTTTCCTTTTTAATTGAGCCTAGGAGCAGAGGTCAGTTTAAACCTCTTTAATAAGAAATGGAAGTTAAGTTCCCAATGTAAAGCATTTTGTCACCCCCAAGTTGGGATTATATCCAAAAATGTTCAAGAGGACAGTGGCATATATGCCTCTCGACCTGTATGATTATGTATGCATACATTCAGTAATTATATCTTGGTTGTGTTTAGATGGAAAAAACAGTTACATGTTTCTCCAGGATTTGCAATGATGAGTTTCTGCCTCAGTTTGAGCATGATTTCATTCATAGCTTGTGCTGTCAACATTTTAGTTAGAAATTGTAAGATTTATTTGTCTCTATAGATTTAATTTTTTTGCCCTTCATTTGGGACCAACAGTGAAGCATGTTTTGTTTTATAACTTTGCTAACAATGATTAGGGTTGGAAGGCAAATAGGAGAACTGCGTTCAATAGAAGATCAATGATTAGGTTTGTGGCACTTGTCTGCACTCAACAAGACAATATCCTTAAATCAATGCAGCATCTCTAATAAAAACACACAATGATTAAATAAGTTCCAAAATGGGGACTTTCAGTCTGATGTTTGATTATCACGTGTTTCATAAATCTTGAAGTCTTAAGCAATGTACAGTTTAAGTTTTAACATTTTTATACACTCTGTATATAGATAATCCAAGCTACTGCTCTTGAACGTGGTTGAAGAATGATTTTTTTATTGTGTATACTTTGAGATAGTGTCAGTATTCTGAAGGTTTGATGCTTGCTTTATATAATGTCTCTTCTGCTCTTCACATGATCATTTATTTTTTTGAAATTATGAAATGCTTGGCAATAGCCTTTTTAGAAGTCAATCAAATTACATGTGTCTTAGATTAATTCATTAACCTAGGACACAATACTCTTCTTCCCCTGTTCAGTTATTCCTTGGATGCTCCTGGTCATTTTCTTCCTCTTCATCAAGAGATCAACAAGGCGATCAAGGATGACATTTACTGACAATATATACTGGTTACTTGGATTGCCCCTTCACAGGCTCTAGGTCTATTGGATGTCTTGAGTATACTTGATGTCACTAGTCTCATGACTTTAGGTTTCCTCTTGGCAATTCAGGGTAAGCTCTCACCAACATCGGATTGAATAAGGAGAGGATTTGTCAGCTATGCCATTTGCAGGTGTACTCTGAAGAACATTTAATTTTAGATGCCCCATCTATGGGCACTCATGGTGCTTTGATGGCTTGAAGATAGTAGTATTATTCTGGCGTGTGTAGAGAGCTACTACTTGTCTTGTCACATTGATCTCAGCTTGCTTGGCCTGTCAGGTCACAATTGTTAGGCATAAGAGGGGCCCTATGGCCTTTACACCCCTCATTAACGCACTTGTGCTAACTGGAGGAGCAAATGCTGTGAACAACAATAGTGCCTCTAAAAACCCCTCACAAGTTCATGTTGAAGGTGTACCATGAGGTAGTACAGTATACTCCTAAACCTGAACCTGAACCCCATATCCTTGATATTGAAATAACCAAAGCTGAGTTTGAGTCTTTGTGGGTTGTTCAAGCAAGGTTCCTTGCTAGGGCATTTTGTAGACAGAATCCCCCATGAGGCAATGATTCATGCCTAGGTTTGAGATAATTGAGAGTGCTATGGGTGGCATTGTACCTAGGTTCGTACCCTAACCAAAGGATTTTTCCTTTTGCAATTTCTGGATGGTAAGAGTGCTAAGAATGTTGCATAATGGTCCTTGGGTCTGCAAGACTACCCTCTTGGTTATGGAAGCTTGGACTTATAACTTCTCAGCCAATAAGGAGGCCAAAATAGCTTGTCTAGTCTTGATTGAGTTCTCTGGATTCCCAATGCAATAATGTCCCAAGCTTCAACTTATTGTTGGCCCCCTAGGGGAGGTTTATTTGCTTGGAACTAGATAGGTTCTTTAACCCTAGGCCACAACCTGGGTTTGTGTCAGGATTAACTGATCCTAGGACCTCAGGGAGTTTGTTCTTTTTCAGGTTGGAGGCAGAATGTTCTGATAGCTTGTTTGTATCGTTATGTCAACCTGCTTAATACCTGCTTTTGTTGTCAAATCCCTTACCACCACATCTGCAATTGTCTGCTCATGGCCCCAACCAACCCACTTGTGAATCCCTTTTCCCCTAAGGCCCCTTGGGCTAAGAATGCAAACGAAGGTGCATGGATCCAAGTGCAAAGAAAAAACAAATATGGTAAAGCTCTCGTTGTCACATGATTTAGCAATCTTAGGATTGCAAGGAATAATCGATTGCTAGACCGGTGGAACCTCGGGACCTTGCCCCAAAGTGTCACACGGACAGGGTCCCTTCTCTTTAGGTCTTCTGAATCCACTAGAGGCAGTCTCAGACTAACCACGAGAGGTGTTTCCAGTCGAGATTTTCCGGGTACTTGCTGATAAACCAACTTTCCCACAGTACTCACAAGACCGATTTGTCTAAGGGATAGAGTGCCAAAAAAATTATAAGGACTTAAAAATGCACTTTGTGGAAAGAGGCTATGGGGTCTAGATTATGGAAGTTAAATGTAACCCCCCTAGTATCAGGCTTCCTAGGCTACTCTAAAGATTGCAAAAGATTAAGGCAAGCTACCTAGGTAAATACTAGTGATACTTGTGAATTTATCTTAGGCCTGAAATTATGGTTACTACCCCAAATTTAAATGTTGAATGGATGAGGGTGTGAGGGCAACAAGCAAAATATGCCCAAGTCCTGAAACGGTATCACCTAGAAGTTTGAAATGGAAGTTTGAAATGTTGAGTGAAAATGTTTCCGACACTCATATATTGTTTAATCTGAGTTTGCAATCAATACATATGTAAAATCTGAGTTTGATAGGAGTGTATGTGTGTTGGTTTGAGGTTAATAAGTCTCAACATTTGATGGTGGCTTGCTGGTTATGATATGTTTGATTAGTGAAATGTGTAACAACAAGACAACCATACATAAAACATACCAAAACTTGCTCCTAAATGCAAATGCACATCTGAATGAAACTAGTGCCTTCCCTAGGGGGTTCGTTCTAACTCTTTTTTTTTGTTACTTTTGATATTAGATGCAAATTTTTATTGTTCTATATGCTTGAAATGCAAACTTTACTAACAGCAAATGGATGCTTTGTAAATAAACTAAGCTAAACAAAACTCTGATTGAGATAAGGAAGTGTAAGTTGGAAGAAAATTTGGAGTTAAAAAACCTGGATCCAGTGCCTTAGTTGCTTGGGTAATGGAGTCTGTTCGCCCCTCTTGGGGTAACACCCTTGATGGATGAATGCTAAGCCTCAAGAGGTTGCAAAACGATCCAAAAGACTTCCAAAACTGAGATGCGCCTTTGACAATCCTAGCTCCAACCTGCAAAATAGACAAATCTGAGATCAAGAAGTCAAAATGATGGTGCAAGATCAACAAATCAATCCACTTAACAAATTAGATTTCATAAATGGACAAGAGAAGATAAAAATCTGCAATAAAGGATGCAAGTCGATTCACTGTAAGAGAGTTACTTCTCTAACTAAATCTCAAAGGTGAGACACGATCTGAGATCTAAATCCACAATAAAAATACCATGGATATCATCTCAGTTATGAAGAAACTAAACCATTAACAAGAATCTACTTGAGAGCAAGAGCTGAAATCTCATTACACCATTAACAAGACACACAAGATATAATAGAATGACTGCAAAATCTCAGAGTTTTATTAACTAGAAAATTGTCATTGACAAAGGAAATTGCCCTCTATCTTATAGAATGAGAGGAGCTGAGATACAACCCTAATCCATATGGATTAAGAGTGAATATTTCATCTTGAGAGTTTTACATCAATGGCTGGAACACAACCTTACAATTTCCCAACAAAATTTGCCAAAGTCACCCCTATGGGGTGCACTAGGTGAGATGGCTCACTGGTGGGATCAAAATGCTGAAATAACACATGAAAATGTTGAGTTAAATGCTGATGTAGACTCCCTTGCTGATTTGTTGGATTTAGTGGGCCATATGAGAAGATGTGCTAGCACATGATACTCCTTCTTGGACTTGTCTTCATTGAGTTGTCTTCTTTTCTTTCTTGGACTTTTTTTCTTGTACTTTCTTTTGTCAAGACTTTGGCCTTTATTTTTCTTTAGGCACAAGCAAGTTTAGACTTGATTCTTTTCTTTATTGCTTGATTTTGCAATTTTCACTTGGTCTTCTTTTTCTTTCTTCGTTTTGGTACAAGGAGTCTTGGACTGGGAGCTGCTTCATGTGCCCTTTTAGAGGCACTGTAGGGGGCGAATCCTTTCATGTTTTAGGACTAGGGAGCACACTTCTAGCAACTGGCCAACCTTAGCTCATAGCTAATCAATAGGGCTTTACAAGAAGAAAAGCATATGGGGTCAGATGGTGGTAATCCTAGCACATAGCAAATCAACAGGGCTTTACAAGGCATAAGGCATCAAAAAACCAGTTCTCCTAGGTACATAGCCAATCAACAGGGCTTTACAAGAAGAAAAACATAAGACTTCGGAGAACTTTGTCACACACATAAGAGTCAAGACACCAAGGAATAACAAGGAGGCCTTCATCACGAAGAGGTCACAGAGGGGAGATCCAAAGTCAATCTGTTAGGTCCATGCCAATGGGTCTTAAGATGCAAATGTGACATTGAGATGAAAATGGAATGGTCAATGGTGGAACCAAGAGAAGGTTGTGATCCATGTAATAATCAAGAGATGTACTAGAAAATGGTATGTGCATAAAACAATAACTATTATACATTAAACTATACAACATTCCTACTCACCATGCTCATTAGAAATCAAAAAGTGTAAGCAACATCTAATAACATCTAGGAACTTTACCAATAAAGACCATATAATCCATACAAAATCCTCTAGGCACGCATATGGTACAACACATATAATGGCAAGGAACCATCTCAAGGCAACATAATGGCAATTGATACATAATATCTCAACAATCAATGAGTAACCATCCTTTGATAATCTGCTCTGGTCATACAAAAATGATCTCAGCCTTGGTCTGCTTAACAAAAATGAGGGTATAACACCCCATACATAATATGGTATAACAACTCCATCAAGTAAAGTTCCACTGGTGGCCACAACTTCGACCCATTGGGCTTCAATCTCTTAGACTTCCTTAGCCCCCAAGGTCTGATACCAAGTGGTTCCTTGCAACCCACAATGGTTAGCTTGTCATAGCCTGCAACACCTAACCTTAGTAAGAGCTTGATAATTGCATCTTTGTTGAGCAGTGGGTTAAGTGTTCTTGCTTTTCACCATCTAAATCTTTGTCATACCGAGATACCTTTGCTTGTTCAGATGAACCGAAGAAGCCAAAGCAAACAAGTCTTGGTGATTTCTTTAATTTTTTAGTTCTTTTGTTGTGCTCTAGAACCTTTTAGGAAATGAGGTGGAGATGGAAGATGTGCTAGGCTTATGGTGCAAGTGACCTCATGAAATGTTTGAGGCTTAACCAACCTTGGAAGGAAATACTAAGTCACCTGACATGAGGACATGTGACATGGAGGACACAAGAATATGAGTATCTGACATGGACACGACAACCCGCGGAATTAGGACACGGAGGACACGTTATATAGACATATAGATTCTTTTTTTTTTAGAAACTAGAACATTTACAAATATTCAATAGAAATTAGAATCAATACACATTACACATTCATAAATCACAATGCATATGTCAATGATAGACTCATATACTCATTCCCTCCCCCACCCAGCTTTGTCCCAGGCCCTAATTTCCTTGTTATATGTTTCCACAGGGGTATTTCTTCTCTTGGGCTTGCTATCTTGCTAATACATGGTTATATGCAACACTAACAACTCCACTAGAAGCAGATGGAGCAATAGTAGCATTAGATAAACTCAAGCTTGGATTTGGAGGAGAAGGGGAGACACCAACTGGGATATTCCTCCTCTCCTTTTCCCTTTACCAGCTGCTCTTGCTCACCGAGACATTCTTCTTGTTGCCTGCTAGAAAACTTGCAATGCTCCCCGTCGACACTCTATTTGAAATACTCAAAAAAAAAAAAACCCTAAAAAGGCTTGTCAAAAATATCCAAAAGAAGTAAATTTACTAAGGATGGGTTGAATGAAGGGTTATAGTACAAAATCAACAAAGCAAAAAACCTACATGTGCAATAGTCCGAAAGAAATTATTGAAAAGGTTAAATCTTAGCGAAGTTTCAACGGCGGAGATGACGAAAAGAAAGATCAACGGTTATCGTGGATTCCCGCACCGCCCAAAAATTCGTTTGCAAACAATGGTGAGTGGTTGCGGACATAATACCGCTGGAGTACGTGTTGCATTATTATTGTTCCACATCAACATGATAGGGGTATCACAAACCACTACAACACCGTGCGGAACCACCAAAGGATAATACGTGGTAAACGTGGGCCATAGCACGTGGCGGACGCGGAAGGCACAAGGGAATACTCCATATGTTGACATAAATCGGATGGATGATATACATTGGCATAAAATCTAAGGACGAGATTTATCCGCATCATGGGAAGTGCACACTCAATAGAGGAAGGAGTGGTTGCGGTAATTAAACCACTCTAACAGGTGTCAGAAAATGGTTGATCCGCACACAGTAAAAACTGGAAAGGAAAACCATTATTGGGATGGCGGATACCACCATGGGAAATAAAGAGGCACAAGATCTAACAGCTCAAATAAAAAAGCATGTGATCAATGGTTGGAAATAAAGTACATTCGGAAAGCTGCCAGAAAATTAAGAAAAAGGGCTTATATAAAACAAAAGGGTTTTCAAATAACGCCATATTGTCTATGTGTCGTTGTTCTTGGAAGCTCTGAAGACCGGTGGAGATCAGCAATTACGACAAAAGGATAAAGACGTGTCTGTATAGGTCACCTTGAAATGCGAGTCCTAGTGAAGGAAATGACCAGTTATGATCTACCCACGGCCGACCAATGGAACTATGTGGATAAATATGGAAAGACAAGATATTCTGTCCATTCATAGATACATTCAGAATTTTTTCCAAGTGGCAAAATGATATTTTTATTTTAAAAATTTGTAATATTGTTTAAAGATAGTTATCTATTGTTTAAAGACAGTTATCTTTCGAGTTAAGACATTTTCAGTTACTAGTTAAAAGAAGCAGTTATGTCGAGCTTCTTTCGAATTTTGTATAAAAGACAATGAGAATCATTTTTGAAAGGGTTGGAAACTCTTTGAGAGACAATAAGTTCTGAAGTCATATTTTGATAGAATAATAGAAAGCCGTACAGTGGAAATACCTATCTTTTGAGACCAGAGATTCATGTGTTGATCATTTTTACAGTCTGTCTTTTTCCCTTATCTTTATATGTGCATGCCTACTTTCTTTGTTATATCTTCCATTATGTTCTTCTTCTATACTTAAATGAACGTTTGAAATAAATCGGGATTCATACTGGTTATGCCTCATTTTATCGCATTTAAGTATCCATTATTTCTCCAAAGTTGACAATGGATTCATCCTAGTTAGATGCCTATTGTTGATGGATTGTCATTATTTCTTTCTATACCACTTGCAAAATCAAATTGACTGTTATATGGTTGCTATCTTGCCTCTGTGGAAATCTATTTGGTATAAATCTCTTGCTGGCATGTTAAATATTTGAAAGTTGACTCCATGTCCAATGTTTCTTGTTTCCTTTTCAACCAAGTAAATCATTTTTGAGAAATTTGAGCGTGTTTCTATATATTTTTAGCCTTTACGTATATCTTGTGAGAGAGCCCTCTCTGGTGGAAAAAATGGCTAAGTTTCCTACCTAAAGTCTGGTTTGAAATAAGTTACCTTAGGTGTTATTCTTTTACAACCGGGATAAAATCTAAGTGCTAACACTCCCACTAAAATCCACCCTCAAGTCACTTGCAATCCCTTGGAAAACTTTCTAACCTGCAAGAAAACCCTCTCAGAGCTCAAGCCTCACTGAAAAATGTGAGTGAATGAGGGTAAACGTGTCCTATTTTTGGGACACGGTTCTCATAGGTTAGGACACAATGTTGTACATGTGTTTTGGATGTGTCTTGAAATAGGACACGTCTAAAACACATGTTCGACACCATGTTAGGACGTGTTCCTGTTTGACACGCGGACATGGGACACTTCAAGCCTAAACGCTGTTTTCGGTTACGTAGGAAATATACCATCTATTGTCGTTGGATTGCGCACTTGGTTAACGCAGTAGAAATCTCATTACTGCTCGGTGTGCCCTTGGGGGCAAGTCTCAAGTCAGGGCTGTCACCTGATCCTGACTCCTCCGTTTAGGTTAACTCCTAATGAAGCCAAGGGGGATAGTCCCTACATAATGTTTCTAAGGTTGTTAAGTTTTAGAAGGTTTAATTAGATGGGGTGTTTTTAGGAGTTAAAAATGTGAATTACTGTCCAAGTTATGCAAAAGTAATTATGAACAACAACATAAAGTTAAATCATGGCATAATGAAAGCTTTAAAAAGATATAACAATAAATGTACCAGTGCCTTGGAGTTAAATACTAAATAAGAGTGTTGTTGAATATGAAATGCTTTGCAATGTGCTCTTAGTCAGTTTTAGAATTATTTAGAGATGAATTTAGTTAAGGGAAAAAAGGGAGCTCCAAATATACCGTGAGGTACAAGGAGTAATGTTCGAAAATCAAGCAATGGTGGCTCCTCACGAAGACATGTGTGCTGGATGGAGTCTCGAGGGGATGTTCAACACTACACTAACAAATGTGTAGCCTAACGAGGCCCTGAGGTCACGTTCCAGTGGTTCCCGCTTCTTCTGAGATTTTTTCCCACACAATGTTTAATTATCGAGCGTCGGATTTTCGCTATGTTGAGGGTCGTTAATTTTATTAATGAGTCTTTTAATTAGATGTAGAAATTAAGAAGTTGTTGCAACTCTTTTCTGATTTCCCAAGGACCAGGCCAATGCCCGCAAAGGGAAAGAGCATACTTCGAGTAAATAACAAAATATTTGTTCTGATTGTAAGTGACTGGAATGAAATGTTAAACAAATAAACTTGCAAAAAGGGAAAGATATTAATCACCAAGATTATGTGTCACTTTCTGATCATCTACTACTAATCGGCAATGCCTTTAGGTGGTGGCGAGAGCATATTTCGTGGCAACAAATCTGGCTTTATTTGCTATTTGTGAAAATTAAAGAAAACAAAATTTAAACTACTTAATGAAGTATACAACCTGCATAAAATGTGATTGTGTGCTTGTGTTATGAAATAAGAAAAAGTGTTAGAAAAATTTACTCCACAAAAAAAACAGATTGGGAACCCCCCCAGGGGGGATGGGGTGTGGGCGTTGTGTATCCCATTTGCTCTCTTTAATCAAATATTTACAAATGCTCTGAAGAAGTGCCACTTAGTCCTTTTAGAATTGGATCTAAGGGCTTACAAAGATAGAAATTGAAATAATGATGAAAGAGGGTCTCTAGAAGCTTAAATTGGCCAAATCTGACGAAAATTCGCCAGAGTTTCCTCCTCTTTTTCCTTCAACCTGCTAAAAACCAGCAAGCTTAAAACATACAAATTAGTGGGTTAATCAAATAAACTACAAAAAAAAAATGCAAATTTATACTTGGAAAATTTTCAATAAAATTGCTACTTCAAGTATAAAGAATTATGGATCTAGATCTATGATTTAGCTTTGAAATAAGAATTTTCTAGATCAATATGAGAAGCAAAATATTTTAAAAAATTAGCCTTTAGATCTATTCTACTTGCTTCAAAACATAAAGGAAAGGAAGAGTTGTTTGTTTGAAGAAGATGGAAGAAGCCAAAACCAAGCCTTTAGCTTAATGGATTGGAAGATCAATGATGCCTGCAACACAAAGTATGTCAACAAAAATGATATAACCGATTGCTAAGTTTGGAAGAGAAGTCAAACTAGATCAGCTTCCTTGCTCAACACTCTATCCTGCACAATTTCAAAAACACTTATACACAAAAATTGATTAAATCCAATATATTAATTAAAAGAGACAAGAAGAGCAATAGTATAACCGACTACATGTGTTGCTTCTAAATCTCTAAATAATCAAATATAAGTAAGCAAGTCAAAGCCAATGAATGCTTACTCTACAGGCTCAAAGGCCTTTTTAAGCTAGATCAATCCAGAGTTTATGATATAAGAGCATAAATGAAACTATACTAGATATACCTCAACCAAGATGCATGCATGAGAATGGACCAATAGTAGACATGTAGACGTCCAAAGCCTTTTGAAATATATTACTCAGAAAAATTAAAAGCATTACAGGAGTAGAGGTTCTATGCTTTCCATATGAATAATGGGAGCAAGACCCGGTGGCGCTTTTTATAGAGCATGAGGAAGAGAGGGGGGCGCATGGGAGAAGGAGGGCGCATCCACATATAGGGGAGTGAGTTATGCCTTGACTCAAGGCTTGATTGAAGGGATATGGAGTGAGGTGGCTGCCACATAAGGAGGGCACCCCCACTCATACCTTTTTTTCTCCTCCATTCATACAAGAGCTGCCACATAAGGAAAGTCGCCCAAGAGAGAGGGCGCACTTCTCTTAAGAGGAAAACTCGCCTCCACTAAATCCTTGATTGATTAGAACCAATATTGCATGAGATATTCATGGGATGTGATTGCCAACTCAACTGGGCCTCTATCTGGACCAAATTCCACTGATTTAGGAATTTGATTTCACTCATATCTTTATTTTTTTTTTTAATTAAATAATTCTCTTTTATTAATTTTGAGAGAATTTTTATTTAAGTGAATAATATTCACATAGAGTTTAGGAACAATGGGGTTAGGGGATTTGTGGGTGCTCCGGGTTAGAAAATGAGCACCCCCATGGCAAAAACACCCTCTAGATCACACTTTTATCATATTTTTTGGATTTTTCAATTAAATCATTAAAAAAGGCCGTAAAACGGGAAAAAATATTTTTCTCAGAACTGACTCAAACTCCTAGGGGACCTAGTGCATGTCCATATGACTCATTATTGATTGCTAGCATGTAAAAATACATAGACACTTAGGATTTAATAACCTCCTAAGGTTTGACCACCATGGTAAATACTCCAGCTTTGGAGGTGTGAGTGAAAAACTCAGGAATTATATGCCCCTGAAGCGCAACACATAGTTCCTAAGGAAAAAACACTCTAGAGTATCCCCTTGATAGATAAGCCTAAGGTAGGCCAAGCCTGTTACAAAAAGGCCATGCTTAGACCAACTTATTACAACAACCCCAAGGGGCATAGACATGCAATATTTTACAAATGGGCCAAAATTGGCCTAATGAACTTCTGAACTCTGGCAATGAACAAGGTAAGTTGTCCAAGTCTTCTCAGGTTCACAAGAAATCCAACTAAGTAGAACTTAGTGGACATGTTGTCACTAGACCGGTCATCGAACTATTTGTGTCTCTTATGTTATGTTGTGCATGTTATTCTTTCAGTTAAGATCCTAGATAATATTGATTAAAAGTAGAAAAACTAACATTGCACACAAAGCACATCTTGTCCCACTTAGGGAAGTCGACAACTTTCCTACCACCATGCGAGAATGGCTCGGCCCTTATATCTACCAACATGGGAGGAATTTCCTACCACCATGCGAGAATGGCCCATGTGCATCTGCATCTTCCGTACTCATCACTTCCTCTTGCAAGGAACCTCTATCTGGAGAACACCAAGCTTCTCTCTGAAGTACTTGAATTTCACTCTGGCTAACGGCTTGGTCAACACATCAGCTATCTGTTCGTCTGTCGCTACATACTGGAGCTTCACTGCTCCTCTCTGCACCATATCCCTGATATAGTGGTACTTGATCTCAATGTGCTTCGACTTGTCATGGAACACCGAGTTCTCGGACAACTTCACACAACTCTAGTTGTCACAGGATATACAAGTCGCCTCTAACTGGAGATCAAACAAATCAAACAGTAGCTTCCTAAGCCATACTGCCTCACAACTGGTCGAATAGGCTGCAACATACTCTGCTTCGTCTGTACTCAGTGCCACGCACGACTACTTCCTGCTAAACCATGAGATCATACCGGATCCCATACTGAAGCATCATCTCGAAGTGCTCTTCCTATTTGCGGCACTGCCTGCCCAATCCGAATCAACATAACCCTGCAGGTTAATCTTCTGATTCGCGTCATACTTGAGCCCATAGTCAACTGTACCCTTAAGGTACCTTAATATATGCTTTGCAACAATTAGGTGAACATGTCTGGGATCCGTCAGGAACTGGCTCAATGTGTTCACAGCAAAGCATATGTCTGGTCTCGTGTTCGTCAGGTACATCAATGAACCAATCATCTAACGATACATCGTGGCATCAACTGACTCTGATGAAGCATCACATAGTAGCTTCAAGTTCGATGCCATGGGTGTGGCCATCGCCTTGCAGTCCATCATTCCGAACCTCTTCAAAATCTCAACTGCATACTTCCCTTGTCCAAGGAAGATTCCATCCGCACTCTGCCACACCTCCATGCCTAAGAAATAATGCATCATACCCAGGTCCTTCATCTCGAACCCTGCAGCAAGCTTCCTCTTCGTATCTGCAATGAGCTTATCCTCCCCTATTACAAATAGGTCATCTACATAGAGTAGAAGTATCACTGGATTTCCCACCTCAACCTTGTAGTAAAGGTTGGAATCTGCTTTACTCTTGGTAAATCCCAAGCTCATCATGAAACTATCCATCTTGTCGTACCATGTCCTGGGTGCCTGCTTCAATCCGTACGAGGCCTTCTTCAATTTGTACACATGAGTATGCCTGTCATGTGTCTCAAATCCCAGTGGCTGCTCCATGTACACTTCCTCTTCTACAACACCATTCAAGAATGCTGTCTCGACGTCCATCTGGTGTACCTTCCATTTCATCATTGCAGCCAATGCAAGTACAGATCTGATGGAAGTGTATCTGGCTACAGGTGAAAATGTATCCTCATAGTTTATGCCTTCCTTCTGGGAGAAGCCACGTGCCACAAACCTCGCCTTGTGTTTCTCGATGCTGCCATCTGCAACATGCTTGATCTTGTAGATCCACTTTGAAGTCACTACAGACTTTCCTTCTGGTCTCGGAACTACCTCCCAGACATCATTCTTCATAATCGACTAGTACTCCTCGATCACGGCATCCTTCCATTCTTTCTTCTCTGCCGCTTCCTCATAGTTGGAAGGTTCTTTGTCAATGATGTCGCACAACAGGGCTACATAACTGGAGTATGGCCTAGGTCTCTTACTTTCTCTGTGTATCCCCTTTGGAGCGCCATACTTCTCCGCATCTTGTATTGCTTCTCGTACCCATGCTGGTTTTCTCTTGTGGTAGTTCTTCTCACGAGGTGGATCTACAAGTTCTTATGGTTCTGCCATATCACGGTCTTCATGATCTTCTGGAGTCTCTTCTTCCATAGTTGTATCTCTGATCCTAAGAACTTCAGGTTCTTCAGTTTCTTCAATAGGTAGTTTTCTGGATTTGTTGTATGCTGAGTCTTCGTCAAATGTCATGTCTCTGCTGATGTCGATCTTCTTGAATCCTGGGAAGTATATTCGGTAGGCCTTCGAAGTTTCACTGTATCCTACGAATATTCCCTTCTTTCCTGAAGGATCTAGCTTCGTCCTCTTCTCCTTCGGAATGTGTATGTACACTGGGCAGCCAAATATCCTGAGATGGCTGACTTCTGGTTTCTCACCGGAGAACACTTCTTCTAGAGTCTTGTTGTCTAGTACTCAATGGGGAGTACGGTTATGTACATACACTGCTGTCCTCGCAGCTTCTGCCCATAAGTGCATTGGAAGACCCTGGTCATGAAGCATTGCTCTCGCTGCTTCCATTATCGTTCTATTCTTTCTTTCTTTCTGCAACGCCATTCTGTTGTGGATTGTAGGGAGTGGTCAACTCCCTCTAAATCCCAGATTCTCTGCATAGGTTCTTGAAATCTTTCGAGGTGAATTCTCCACCATTATCTGATCGAAAGGTCTTGATCTTCTTCTCAGTGTGATTCTCGATCAAGGCTTTGGATTCCTTGAACTTGTTGAATACTTCATCTTTACTTTTTAAGAAGTATATCCAAGTCTTACAGGAAAAGTCATCAATGAATGAAACATAATATACATACCCACTTAATGAACTAGATGACATGGGACCGCATACATCGGAGTGGATGATCTCCAATATCCCTTTCACTTTGCTTTCACTGCTTGGAAATGTCTTCTTCACATTCTTTCTCTTTGCACATCCTTTGCAAACGCCTTCATGTTTCGACTGAATTTTTGGAAGTCCCGCAACTGCTTTGCTTGCAATGGGTAGTGCTCTATAGTGCACATATGCAAGCCTTCTATGCCATAATTCACTTGGCTCCATGGAGTCATGAACCAAGGCTTGTTCAGGTTGGCCCTTTAATTTGGACAAACCTCCCTCTTGCTCTCCAATCACAATTGCATCATCTATTGTTTTTCCCTTTGGCCACATTAGGACTTGGCCATCAACAAATGCAACCCTCATACCTTTAGCATCTAGTGTTGATATGGAGAGAAGGTTCTTCTTTAGTCCTGGAACATATAGGACAGCTTTCATCTTCAGAGATTTTCCAGAGTCTAGCTTGTATGAAACTTCTCCACTTCCTTTTATGGGGTATTGGTAATCATCCCCAAGTTTCACCTTGTGAGGTGACTCATGCTCAGATAGATTTATGAAGGATTCTTTGTATCCCGTCATATGCTTGGAAGCTCCATTATCTACAATCCAATCATTGCTCCCATGTGTGATAGTGCCCGTGAGTGCTGAGATCAAGACATATTCTTCATCACTTTCTTCTCTGGTTCTCTTCCTTGGAGGTTCATCATCTTCTGCGGTGTGAGCATGGTGTCTTTTCTTGTTGGTATTCTTGTTGGAGCCTTTGTTTCTGGGACAATATTTGGAGTAGTGTCCCTTCTCATCACATGTATAACATTCAACGTTGAATAGATCTCTTCTGGATCTTCTATAGTTCTCCCTCTGATTTTGATGGTGTTTCTTCCTCTTATTGTGATGATGGTGCTCCCTTTTCTTATGATTTCTTCTAGTGTGTGCTGTGAGAGCTTGATCATCATTTGCTCCCATCTTTTCTTCTCGTGCCACAAGTCGAGCTTCTTGTGAAAATTCTTCCCATAATCTACTGAATGTGATCAACTTCTTTCTGGCACATATTCCTTGAATGAATGAGTCCCATGATCTTGGGAGACCATTCAAGGTGGTCATCACGATCTCTCCTTCTTCTACCTTTTCTCCAACTGCTTCAAGTTGCTCCTTGATTTGTGAGACCCTTGTGAAATAGGATTACATGGTCTCTGCATTTTGAATCTTCACATTCTTAAGTTGGTTCCTCAAGGTCATCTTCCGATTTATGTTCTTCCCTTCAAATAGCTTTGTCAAAGCTTCAAACATCTCCTTAGGTGTCTTCAAGGATGACACATGTGGGATGAGATGATCCTTAATGGAGTCTGCAATAATTCTCTTGGCTTTAACCAAGTTCTTCTTGTGGATAGCCTTAGCCTCATCTCCCTCTGGTGCTAGAACCTCTTCATTTACATACTTGTCCAAATCATTTTCTTCAAGGACAAGAGCAATCCTATACTTCCATGCTCTGAAGTTATCATCTCCTTCAAGCTTATCCTCAAGCTTGGTGTCGTGAGACATATTGAATGAGTAATTCAAATGGAAATAGCAAAGCTTTTAGGTTTTACCACTTTTGAGATGTCCAAACTGTTTCTGGAGCTGGTTGGCCTAGGGTTTGTTAGAGAAACCCTAATTTTCCAAACTTGGAATTTGGAATTTCTGATTGGACTGGAAGATGCGCCTCCTCAAGACGAGTTGTCAAATGTACTCACTTCTCCAAATCTGTGAACAAAATCCCAAAATAGTTGATGCCCTAGTTTTCCTCCAGCAGTAGTGATGAGCCAAAAAATGAAAATTGTCGGAATCAGATTTTACTTCGATGGAAAGATGTGCCCTCCTAGGGCGAGTTATCCTTGCCTCCTTTTCTTGATGATCTGTGGAGAGAATACCTCAAACATAGAAGCCCTAGCTTCCCGCAGCTGCACAATGTCTTCTTTTTAGGTTAGCTCTGATACCATGTTAGTTTTTCTACTTTTAATCAATATTATCTAGGATCTTAACTGAAAGAATAACATGCACATCATAACACGAGACACAAAGATTTTCCTCGGGGAAACCATAAAGGAGAAAACCCCACAACTTCCTCAGAGATAGAATCATCACCAATACAATATCACAAAATGGAAAACCCCAAAACAAGATAGTCTTCTTGAGCTCCTCTCTCTTTCTCCTATGGGAACTTATCTTCTCTCTCTCACTAATGCGAACTTGAGTGAGTGAGTGTGTGTCTAAATGAGAGAGCCCAACTCTCTATTTATACTTTATCTTTCACTTGACCTTTTCACTAGCTAGGTCGACCCCAACTAAACTTGAATGGGCCAACTTCTCTAGAAGACTCAATAACCCTAATACATTTGACTCTAGGGGGATCTATTGCCCCGACTTACAATGGAGGTTTTACCTCAATGACTTTACATGACCAAATGTAATAATGACATCTCTGACCGGAGGGAAAAACATCTCCGTCGGAGGTACAAATAAAATACAATAATAATAACAATATAAAATACAAGGGAATATCTTCCGAAGTTACAATTACATCAACATGCAAGAAGTCAAAGTTGTAGACTTTATGTTACACATGACCCTATTTGTTATTTGTTCGGGAGCTACGAACGTTTTTCTAACCATTCTAATGGGAAAGGAGGGGTCATTATTTTGGTTTCTTCTAAATTTGTTGATTGGGGCCTTTATCCCTCACAACAACTAGTTTGGGTTATGCTTAAATTAGGTGATAACGTCCTCGGGTTGTCAAATATCTATGCCTCTAATAACTCTAGAGCTATGTTGCATTGGTTTTTGGGACGAAGGAATGACAAGGATGAGGGGATGCATCCCTGGGACAGCTAGACGACATCCCCAAAATTTTCAAGGGATGAAGGGTTGGGACAACAATAAAATATAGATATAAAATAATGAATATTAAAAAAATATGAAAGAACTTAGAATTCACCATAAATATTTGTAGCTGCTTGTAAGCATAATAGTCTATACTATATATAATATAGTATTATGCACAACCCTTACACACTAGTTTTAAAAAAAGCTCGGGCAATTAAGAAAAGGGTCGAATGACATTCCATTATTGGCACCTGGGTATAAGCAAAATGTAGTTAGCTTTAGGAAACTTAAGTGTAACTAATTTCAATTTGCAATAAATTCCATGAAGGGTTTATGGGACGAATGCCTTTCTTGTTTATGATGTTTATGTTAGAAGTCATTCCCTTCTCATTAGGTTTTGTAGATAAGATAAGATAATTTTATTAGTGCCCAACTAATGACCACTAAAGTAGGTCAATGGGACTGTGTGGTACAAAGATGTCATTGCAAAGCAGGGGCACCAAAAAGTCTCCTATAAAAAGCGAGATACATAAAGTAAAGTATATCATGAGATCTATGCTAAACATGAAATACCCTTGACCTCGAGCACTGCAGGCCGCATTGAGAGGAAAATGTACTGGAGGAATGGATCCAGGCACGAGAGAGTACAAAAGGGATGAGGCAGGTCTGTCATGGAATAGACCCATTTCTCCTACAAAACACTTTGGGGTATACATGCATGTATTATGTAAAGAGATGGATTTGTATTTGTATTCTGTAAACATTTAGTACCCAATTTGAGTCTACTATTTGATTGTTTTCACAATGCTTGAGGTTGGGATGGTGGAAGAATTGGACTCGAATAACTCTTTACATCTATGCACAATATGTAAAAGCTAAGGTGACCCCAAAAATGAGAAGAACAAGAGCAATAACTGCAAGGATAAGATCTTTGAGATGTTGCATTTCTTGTTTTTTTGACATGGAGGCTTTGCTTGTTGTAATGTTGTTGTTGAAAAGACAATAGTTAATTCACCAAAAATGCAAATCAAAACTCATCATACAAAACCCATGTTTTGAGCTGCAACTTGTACAGATTTAGATTTAGTACAATACAAAAAAAATGGATGGGAAAAATGAACATGTTGTCCAATCATTAATGTTCATTGTCAAAATTGAAGATACATGCCTGAAATATCCTTGAAATTTGCTTGGAAAGTCTTGGGTATGGCCAACAAGTCCGCAAGTCCTTGATGAAGTCCCCGATGGTTTGGGGACTTTTACTAGGGGACCCCAATTCCCCAAAACACCAAAATAGTAGGTACAAGGCTTTTTTGGGGGGGACAACTCCTCGTGCAGCATAGCTCTAGAGAAAGGGTAGCCTTCTGGAATTGGATTTCCAACGAGCTTCCTAATGTTCCATGGCTCCAGCTCTATGGTAATTTTAACATGGTGGAATATTTTGAAGATAAAGAGGTCGTGCTTCCAGTTTTCCTGCCCTTTGGTGAGAAAGAAGCCTAGATGGCTCTTAAAGCCTACCATGGTTTGTATGATCCTAATAGGAATTGCAAGCAAGAATCCACAGTACTTTGAAGTTTGATTTACTTGGACCAAATTTTGCAAGGGTGCTGATCGAATTCATCAACACTTGGATAGAGCCCTTGTGTTTGGGCAAAACTGATTTTACTTTCATGCAAATGGCAGATGATTGATTCATGTGATTTCCATTACTACTCTTTTTTATCATCAATCAATTTGGTTCTTGCTTTTGTGGGGTGTGTTACCATTCAAACTAGCAGGTTAAGCTTGCTAGTGAATGGCAATCACACGAGATGCTTGGGCTATTGTCACCTTTGCCTAATTTCTCAACTTCTTCAGGATCAAGTGTCCCAAGGGGGAGAGCCCTTTAATGTACCTTCCAAACAGTTGCACAAATACCTCCAATCACCTTATATCATAGATCAGTGCCTTCAATGGAGTCAAACAGAAAATGAGGAAGACATACTAGAGAGGATTTATCAATCAAGTATTTGTTCAATAGGGATATTATAGCATAATCATCCCACCAATACAATTGTTTAGCATATGATCAATATGAAATGCAAGCCCGCAGCAAGAAGTGCAATCATCAATATTAGATAAGAATGCTTGTAATTGCACAGCCAAGGAAAGACATTAATTATGACAGTTAATTAGCAGCCTGTAACTTCTACTCAGATCAACAATGGCAGCCAATAGGTTACCTCCACTTACATTTTAGCAATGTGTCATATAATCTATCATTCAACAGTATTGTCTATTCAATTGCAAGGTAAGTAAATAATGGCAGCACTCATAATTATCAGAGTTTGTCATTCACCGGTACTGTAAAAGATTATCTTTGGTGCAAGCACAAGTTAGTTAATGCTTCAATCCAGTATTAGTGTTCAACCAAATCACAGGTATATGAATAAACACAACGACCAGCATTCATAAAAGATGATTTTCAGTCTGTATAATTTGGTTTGGCCAATGTTATCAGTTGATACCAATAGCTGCTTATCGGCATTCACGTTTACTTATCATAGCACTGAAGTATCAGCAGTAGACATACATTAGTATCAGTTCAAAATTGTTTCAAGTTCACAAGGTTTAAGGGTCTTGGAGGGAGCTAAAATCTGTCCTGAATATACCAGTTTGGTCTGAAATTATGTTGACAGGGACAGCAAATGGAACCAGCCCTAAAAAAAGCTTTAAAAGTGCACAGGTCAACCTGCCCTAGTGAGGAAAATCATGCTGCAACAGGCTGAATTAACTCTGCCTCTCAAACCTTAAAAATGCAGAAACCCTAACCTGAGTTTCACAGTCAACTGCAGAATTTGTCCTAGGGGTTTAACTGGTTTAATTTGGCAGGCCAAATTTTTAGGAAGGCAGGCCGAAATTTTAGGAAGGCCCCAGAATTTGGAAAAAAATTATATTTTATGATTTTTTGAAACTTTTAGGGTTTTCTGAGGCTACCACAAATTTCGCCTTAGGGTTTCTATGGCTAAAAAAGCAGGCCAAATTTGTAGGGAGGCAAGTCGAAATTTTAGGGTTACCCAAAAATTTGAAAAAAATTATATTTTTTGATTTTTTGGAAATTTTCAGTTTTTAGGGCCTTTTTGGGGTTTACAATATGCAGACCTAATCTAACCTATCTAACCATGCAAATGCATATGATACACATGAAATACTGAAAATTTGATTAAAAATGACAAAACTTAGGATTTTTTAAGAATAGTACTTCAAACCCCAGGGCAAGAGGGATGGTGACCAGCTTCCCTCTTGGATAATTTCTTTCTCTTCCAAACTAGGGCATCCAACAACAACCTCTAGGGTTCATTGGTGGAGCCTAATTTAGGCAAAAATTAGAGATCCAAGACCCAAACAAGAGAAAACTCCCTCAAGGGGACGTTTTCTACCATGCAAAAGTTGACTAAAGGCTGCAAGAAGCCCTAGATAAGAAAAAATGTAGCATTACAACCACCATTCAATCATCAAAGAAGCATAAACTCACCAACTTTACCAAGAAAATCAATCCTTGAGCTTGTGTTAGTCCAACAAATGCTAGCATCAACCTTGCATGTGCATATAAACCCTAGAAGATACTCCAATTTCCACTTCAAGCAAAAGAGAAAGTCATCCAACATCAATTTAGAGAGCCCAAGAAGGGTAAAAGAGTAAGATAATGAAGTTTGATCCCAAGTCTTGTGTTTTACAAATGATAAATGAATGGATATTTATATCCATTTTAGCACAAGATTTTAATTTTTTCTCGAGGATCTCCAATTTTTCTCCTTCTTTCTCCAACACTGAGCTAAAAGGAGCTCTCTCTCTCACCCATCTAAAATAAAAAAAATTCAACTCTTTAAAAACTTTGGTTACTAAGCGAAGTTGTGGTTCTCAAACTCTTATCCTTCTCCAAGCTTTGCTCCATCCTTCTTTTGGTTTCATCCCTCGTTTTTGGCCCTTGTTTCCTTGGCTTTCACCCTTGCTTCTCTCTTAGCCTCCTTTCGCTCTCTCTTTGTTTTGCTGCCCTCTTTTTGTTGGTTGTCCCTTGTTGACTGTCCTAACTTTTTTGTTACAACTACCTCCTTTCAGCCTCCTCTCCTTGCTTTGCATTCGCTGCTCCATTCTTTCTTTTGTTTGCTGCTCCTTTCTCCTTTCGCTGCTTCTCTTTCTTTGTTTTCGCTGCTATTCTTAACTCTTTTTGCAGCCCTCTTGTCTTTTTTCTCCTTGCTACTGTCTCCTTCTTATTCAGTAGTCTTCCCTTTGCTTGTTTCCCCCTACTTGTTTACAGCCCTATTCTTGTTTGTTGTTGTCCTCACTTCTTTGGCTGCCCTCCTTGTTGATTGTCTTTCTTTTTGTGTTGGCTGCCTTCTTCCTTTCTTTGGCTGCTCTCTCTTTAATTTTATTGCTTCTTCCTTATCCCTTCAAGATTCTTCTTGTTTTCTTTTGCCTTTTGATCTCTTTTTTGTTTCCTTCTTTACCTTTTACACTTCTCATAGCTTAAGTTCTTAGTTCACTTTTTTTTATCTTTCATACTTAGTTTAATTTTTAAGATTTCAATACTTAGTTTGCAACTGGTTCATTTGTCATTTAGATCTTAGTTCACTTACATTTCAAATCATAAGATCTTTGTTTATGTTTAAATTTGCTAACTCTTAATAAAGTGCATGTCTTGAGCTCTTATTCGTAGGTGAACAAAGAAGATCTGAGCGAAGTAAAAGCCTAAAGGCTTAACCAAACAAGAAGAGCAAAAGAACCAAAAACTCCTTGAAGAGCACTCTCTTTCTATTTTCCCTCTTCTTTCATTCCCCATCTGTTCTTTGTGCTTTCAAGCGAAGACAAAAATATCAAGGCATTGTAAAAATTTAATAAAAGAGCAAGCGGGATAACGACTCCCACAGCCCACTTCCCCCATTTGGGGGAAGCTTGTATCGTCTCTTGTCTTTTTTTGCATTAGTTTAGTTTTCCTTTATGCAAGTAGCTTAGATTTCATTTCTAGATTAGCTTTCATTGTTAGATCTTAGAAGTTGATAGTTTAGTTTACTTTTTGTTCAAATATTTTATTTGATATAACTGCTTAAAAGGAAAATAAAATCTCTTGAATCTCACTGAAAGGTGGATGAAGAGTGCTCTCTGTCGGAGAGTTTACTTGCATTTTCAGTTTATTTTGCTAACCCCCTTGTTCTCTCGAGTGCGGTCCTAGACCTGGAAGAGACTCTTGGGTAGTGTAGAGTTCATTTTCAAGCATTTTTTATCTTTCATAAATCTCTTGAATCTCGCCATAAGGCAGATCAAGAGTTCTCTCTATCGGAAGGTCGATGGTTCTTGTTCATAACATTTAATAAAATTGGAACGAACGTTTGCTACATTGCGTATGCTCTACCCACTTGTGGGATACTCAGAAACAGTGTAGACTGATTAAATTTTCCACATTTAATTCACTTCAACCATAATAAAACACTCTCCCATATAAACCAACGAAAATCCGGCATTGATCGTCAAATAGTCGAAAGTGGGCAGATTATGTCCGGGGACATTGAAACCCTTGGACCAAAACCTTAAGGGAACCGTTAGACTACATCCCTGGTTGGTGTATTGTTGAACACGATCTAGAGACTCCGGCCAGCCAACATGTCCTTGTACGAAACCACTTAGACTATTATCCGGACATATCTCCAGTACCGCAAGGTATATCTTGAAGATCTCCAACCCATTAATAATCAACCTCATCCAAAAAATTTACAATAAAATTTACCAAGAACACTTGCAAAACAGTTCTCAAACACACCCAAGACTTGTATTCAGCATTCCAAGCACAAACATTGACTCCATTTTGGCATTGGTCCTATCACTCAACATTTCATTTTGCTTATTATCTATCTGGAGTACTATTTTATCTGCTAAAATTGTATCATGCTGTGGATGCTTTACATTTAAATTGTAATTATCAAGTGGTTTTGTATCTTTACTTAATTTTGCAAGTACATGCTTGGATCATTAATCTATTATTGTAAAACATAAAAACTCATAAAAAAACACCCAACCTTATCAGACGTTTCAAAAACATTTAAAACACAAGATCCTTAGAAACGCTTTGTAGGGTCTACCCCCCTTGGCTTCGTTAGGATTTTTCCTAAACGGAGGAGTCGGGATCAGGTGACAGCACCTGACTTTTTGCTTGCCCCCAAGGACACACTTTTCCCACTTGGGAAACAACTTTCGAAAGATTTCTGTTGCTGGTGTGCACATCAACGGGCAACAGTCTCCAAAGCCTTCAGAATATACATTCCAGGATTCCATCACATGGAGATTAGTAGAGATGTAACATTTGACGAAGAAGCAGCTCTCGAGAGATCCAGAAAGTGCCAGCATGAAGAAGTAAATGAAGAATATGTACCTCCCATAAATGTAGAAGTTGCACCCTCCGCCGAAGATGAAACACCAGAAGACCATGATATGCTAGAACCTCAAGAACTTCCCACTATGAATATGTCACGAAAGAGAAAGCCTACTTGGGAAAGAGAAATTATTCAGGAAGCAGAGAAGTATGGAGCTCCAGAAGGCTCCATAAGAGTAAGCAAGAAGCCAAAACCATTTTCCAGTTATGTGGCTTTGATGTGTGATCTTGTAGATCAAGAACCTACCAGTTATGAAGAAGCTCTACAGATGAAAGAATGGGTAGAAGCAATGATGGAAGAATACGAATCAATAATGGAGAATGATGTTTGGGATATAGTTCCCAAACCAGAAGGCAAAAGTGTGGTATCTTCCAAGTGGATCTACAAGATAAAACATGCAGCTGATGGAAGTATTGAGAAATACAAGGCAAGGTTTGTGGCTAGAGGATTCTCTCAGAAAGAGGGAATTGATTATGAAGAGACATTTGCACCAGTAGCAAGGTACATGTTATCACCTAAACTGTAGTTACCCCTATGGATGGATCCAGTGATGGATGGCAATAGGGAAGGGCAACTCAAAAGGTGCAACCACGATCACCTCGACCTCCAATATGTATGGTTGTCACGCCAGTCGAGGCAACCTTCGCTTTATGTTATCTAGCCCAGACAACAAAGGGGGAGACCCGATCTACTCCCGACAGGAGAGATCAAAACCAAGACACCAAATCAAGGTATTTCTAAGTGAAGTTAGGTGTATGGTTTATCCTAGACCTAAGGATGAAGTCACAAGCCAAGTGAGGGGTTCAATAGTTATAGCTTTGGTTCATAGTTGAATGTGAGAGTGACTTATGATGTTGGTAGTAAGATCTAGGGCTAGTGTACTAGGTCAATGTCAAAAGATCCACTGCCTTGGGAACCGTGTCCAATGCAGGGTTGTTTAGGGGTCATATTGGGGCTAACTAGTACATGAGACAATCTTGACCATGGTCCATGATGTCTTCAAAGGTATAGTTCGCCAATGCAATAGTCAAACCACAAGTCAATCCAACAATCTAGGAGAGTGGGTTGTCTTGGAGATAAACCAGTGCCTTGGGAATTGGGAAGTGGAGTCAAAGTAGGGTTGACTTTATGGTTTAGGACTCCTACAACATGAGATAAGTGGATAGTATAGGCCTTGATGGTTAAATATGTCTAGATCTAGGTTTGACCCAAGTGGACCACAATCCCTTAAAACAAGGAATGCAATCCCCAAGGCAAGATTTGACGAAGTGACAGTCTAGACCTAGGTTTTGAATTATTCTGATTCCGGATCTGCAAAAATCTCAAGTACCCAGTTCCTCGAAGTGAGTGAACTCACTTCTCCAAGGTGGTGCGACTTTCCCTAAGGAGGCTTCAATTTGGGTTTAGGTGGGTCAAATCATGTCGGATGGCATCCAAACTTTAGATCCGGGTAGATCAGTCAAGTAGGGGTATGGATCTATAATTTTGTGGCAATCCACCGGTTAGATCTTTGTAGATCTGAGTTTAAGTGTTCCAAGTGGTCCAAAATGGGGATTAAATCCCTTAAAATGTGGAATGGGGCCCACAAGGTGTATTTCAAGAAAGGGACAACCTGGGTGTATGTTATTTGATGTGTAGATGTCAAATCAAGTGGAATTTCAAACACCCATGTTCTAGATCTAGGTCAACTTGCTCAAATGGTGAAGTGCGCCTTCCTTGGGAGAAGCTAAGTTGGCTTGGGAGAGGGGTCAAACGGAAGCCAATCCTCACCAAACTATAGATCCGGGATGCCGTGGATGCTATAGAGGTGGTTTTTCAATATCATGCCCAACAACCCACTAGATCTCAGTAGATCTAAGAAAATGCAAAATTGGGGTTTTGATTAATTAGGGTTTTAAGTGTTTTTTGACAATTGGATAGACTATGGAGATAGAACTTACCTTGAGATCATACCTGAATGATGTGGTTGAGATGCCTTGATGTTGAGGAAGATTCCCGCAGAGATCAAATGAGAGATTATTGATTTGCTTGCCAATTTGATGCCCTAGTCCACAAGTGCGCCTTCCTCTACCTGTCAAACCAAGGAATAAAATTCAATCAGTAAGATCAAGTATGGAAGAAATACAAGAGAAATGCAAATAGTAACATGAAATAGAAGGTCCTGGGACAGTAATACTCCCTGTTACCAACGAAGAGCTCCAAAGAAGAAGTAGGGAGAGTCTTCCCCTACCAATACCTCCTCCTCCAAGCAAATCGGCCTCCACCTGTAGATGCAAAATCGTGGTACAATAGATATGGCAAACAAGATCTCTAATAACTCAGTGCAAAGGAAGAACCAACGAACGAACACCAAAAACATTCACCACAACATTGGAGATAGATGCAATAATAATTTTCTATTCCAATAATCCAGAGCCAAAAGTCCCTTTACAATGAGAGGCTCTCTCCTTTAAATAGGAAGGAGAGGCACCAAAACCCTAACCACTTTTTGAATGAGTGGCTAAGATTAAAAGATACAAATGTCTAATCAATGGTTGAGATGAGCTCAACAACATAATACATGGATCACACATAAAATATAACATAAGTGGACAAAGTCGCCCTAGGAGAGGGGAATCCCACCAAATCATGATGACAAAATATCATAAGAGGCTCATGGTGGGTCCAAGGGGTAATTTTATCCCTCCTTGGTCAATCCCCATGGCACAATAACCAATAAATAATCATGAATATACCAAATCGTGCCTCCAAGGTGAAGTCGTGGTCCTCAAAAGACCTCAAAAATCCACAGAAAGTGCCATAAGTGATGGATGCGGGCCCCGATGAAGCTGAAACTGCAGGAGGAGGTGTGGAAGGTCCCGATCTATCATCACTGATCATCCCATGCCATAATTTTGCCTCAGTAGCCCAAATCGATTTCCTCAATAGCCATTTCTACCAATCCTGAAATGCCTCGGGAAACGTGAAACTGCCCAAACTGCCTCCTGGAGTGATGGCGCTGTCAAGGTGAGGGTGCCAATGTGTCCGGGAGGGGGGTAATATGGTAAAAACAAGTGGCTGGACCACCCCCTCCATCATCAGCGCCCTAGGTCAACCAGATAAAAGTCATCTCTGCTCCGACAGGGCCTCCAATAGACCAAAACTGCACTAGGACAGCCTACTGAGGCTAAATCATCACTGTAAGTGCCCGGAACTGAAAACAAACTGTCCCATTGGACTCAGAAGGTCCAAATCCATCCAAGATGTGTACTCATACACCATATGAATCTCTGCATGATCAAAATAAATATCCAATGTACCGGAACAAGGCCAATAATAATGATCTGTAAATGACCAAACACTGCTGTATCCCAAGAATCATCATCATAACCCTGTAGCTGCTGCATAGAATCATCCTGTATGTGTACATAGACCATATATCATCTATCCATATCATCATAAGGTCCAACATCTCATGTCTCATGGTCCTCCATGGTCAAACTAGGTCTAACCAAGACCAAATACAACTCAGACTATCATCCATAGCTGCTGCAAGGTGTCAAGGTTAATACATGCTTTACAATTTATTCAAATAGCTACTAAAACACAGAGTAATCATGACTGGCGATCTAAATCCAAATATATAATGTCGTTAATTATTATTATTACTCAGACTAGACTTTCAGGACCATACTCACTTCATAGTTGTGATCAATTTGCTAGTGAAGGGTGAAGGCTGAAATAACTGGCTAGGCTAAGGGATGACTTGACTGACTTGACTTTGTGACACTTTGGCAAGGGAAAGGGAATACACACCATAGTATATACTGAATGAGCAATAACACAGGGAATGGCGGTGTCTCACAAATGGATGAGTTGTTTAAAGAGGGTTTATTCACCATCACAGATGCGCACAATCCATAATACAAAGAAGGCCAGCAATTGTTTAGATATAACATTTAAGTTCCATTGCTTTTTGGGCCTGAGGTTTCCATAGCCTTGATCTATGTGTGTTTACAAACACATTGCATAGATTTACATTTATTTTTAGGCTTTCTGCTGCAGGTGTGTTTTTAAGGCACTTGTTTACCTGAGCACTTCTAGGTGTGTCATGGACAACTTGTTTACCTAGGTATTTATTTTTCCAAAAGATATAACATTTTATTTTTCATGGCCATTTTCATTTGGCATTTCTTTCATATACAAGATATAGCATTTGATTTTTCCAGATTTTGTATTGATGGCAGCACTAAAAGTTTCAGGTTTAGCCAACACAACTTTAGTGACTAGGGGGAATTCTCAAGGAACTCCAACTCACCATAGGTAAGTTTTGTCACCAACTCAGAGCCGAGACACAATAAACAGGGAAGCTCATCCAATACAGAGGCTACAGTGGGGAAAGGTCCTCCATGTCACTAGTCAAGTAGCAAATCAGGGTGATAATCTAAAAGGTAGGCCACGGATGGATGAAGACAATGAAAAGATGAAGCCAACACTAGCAAGCCAAGGTATGGTTGAATGATCACCTCTATTCTCCCTAAGGAGGGTATACACCAATGAGTATGAATAGTGAACTTCTAAGTCTGAGTAGGGACAGTAATATATATATAATAGGTCAACCAGGTCCAAATATCTATATGATCGCCAGATCATGATACTAAGTGCTAAGACATGCTATAAGAATAAGTATAAAAGCAATCTAACCATAACACAATAATATACCTGCTGAGTCATATACCTGAAAGCTCATCAACCTGTACCATCATCTGTCCTCTGAGACTGCTGCTGTAACTCTGGGCGCTACTGTCTGCTCTGTACCAATGGCATAATGGCTATATCGGGCATCTCTCTGAGTGTCCTGAAACTCAGTCATGGCATGGGGAATATAACTGCTGTCCACAATCTGATAGTGATCCAATATAGATGCTCATCTCGGCATCTCAAATGTAAGGGAACTGGCTCAATAGTGTACTGGAATGAGAAAAATAATGTATGGTAGCCCGGCTACTATATATGTGATAACATCTGGCTCCGGCTGGGACAAGTGCTCTGCTGAAATGAGCGCTTGAGAACCTCAGAAACTCTGGTCCTCGAACTCTGCTACTCGAATCCACGATCCAGCACTCTACCATTTTATTTCCAGCTTTTATTCTTGCAACCTATTTTCTGCATTCACAAACATCTAAACAAAATACCTCATGCCGCATGTGTGGGAAAAATAACAAAATCAACTGAAATGAAATCTATTCTATGTCAGAAATATAAATGCATAAAATAAAAATGCAGAAAGTAAATTAAACTACTAACATAACTTGCAAAATTTGAGTTTTATTGTGCAGGAAAAGAAAAAGTGACAGGTACTCATTAAACTAGGAGCTTACAAAGGAGCTTAGAGACTAAGAAGGTGCCAGACTCAATGGCTAGAAAAGACTAACTACTGCCTAAGTAGGCTTATTTGGTTTCCTACCTACCCTAATCTAACCACTCATCACAAATGTTAGGTAAAATCATAAATCCAGTGCAACCATTCATCAAATAAGTTAATAATTCTTCTTTGATTTTTGCTTAAAGAACGAGTCAAGGCTAGATTAAGGATTAATGAAATAGATAGCACAACTTTCCTGACTTGTTCAAAAATTGAGAAAGGAGTTGAATGGTGCAAAATGAAATTATGCAAAGGGAAAGACTGATTACTGCAAACCTCCTCCATCCAAGAATTGATAGGGTCATAAAAATTGTGCAAGTTATTATTCAAAATATATGGATGAAAAAGATGTGATAACAAATTTAACTCCCCTTGTTTCAAAAGGCTTTCCTCATCTACCTGACCATGATATTTAATTCTGAGAGCTCCAGGAATGATGCATAAACCAAGTAGGGATAAATTGTGGAATAAAATTAAGATTGAGATTAGCCCCACTTGTTGTTTAAGGATGGAAAATCGATGAAATTGATCTTCATATACCCCTTCCAGCCACCAAGAAGATTTAAAAATGTTATTTGTTAAAGATAACTGAAAGGGAAAAGAAAACTCTGTATCTCCATTTATGCGACAATACCTAGACTCTGGTTTGAAAATTTCAACATTCAAAGATTTACCAAACCACAAATTCAAAGTAGACTTAGAAAAATTAGATGGGGGGGCGGATTGAAAATTTATTGACCCAATTTTTTAGAAAAAGGACAGAACTTATTGCGAGCACCCCACCCCAACAATTGAAAAAGACAATCCTTAATAAAAATTGAATTGGAAAAATTATAACCATTGGATGAGTTAAGTGAAGGATTATTTCCGAGCTTCCCATAAACATTAAGATATTGATTTGAGGATTTGATTAAGGAAAACTCTTGATTAGTTTGATTCACCAACCCATCATCATGAGACTTCTCTTCAATTGATTCATCACTAAATTCATATGACGATAATTTATCAGGAATAGCATTGACCAATTGATTAACAACCATTTGAACATTTTCATAAAATTGATCTTTAAAAACAGGATGATCATTGGCTTCTAAAGAAACTTGGTTGTTGTCCCTACTTTCTTCTTCAGTGTCATGGTAAGAAAAATCATCAATTACACAAGGATTATGAAAAGGGATCTCAACAATATTTTCAAAAGATTCACTAATGGAAGACTCAACCATGGATGCTTCTTGATGGAAATCATTGGAATCATCCTCTTCATCTGAAACTTCTTCAGGTAATGATGATAAAATTCTCATAAGTTCCCCTCTTATGTCAATATTAAGGCAATAATCCTGAGGGGTTGAAATTTGCTCAGTGTCATACATTACCTCATCATGGGACTCAATTGGTTCAGGAGAAGAGGAATTACTTTGATAAGAACAATCGTTAGTTAACTCATTATCGTAATATTCATCATCTTCATCAAGTTGATTTTCATCAATACATTCATCGTCTGATTGCCCTTCCATAGATTCACCAATTGTTTCTTTCCATTGACTTACTAGCAACTGTTGGAACATGTCATACCCGGTGATGGATCCCGGTGCTAGATAATCAAACCATATCCGAGCATTTCCCTCTAGAGATGAACCCAAGGCCCTCATTAGAACATCCTCCTCGGTTGTTCCCAAACTATCCATATAATACCAAAGATCATACAAATGATTTATAATTGAAACACCATCGCTTCCATTGAAACGAGGTAATCTTTGATTAAAATTGTTTGGCATAGGATGAGGTGCCCCATAAATTTTAGAGAAGTCAAAGGCTTTTAAACGACCGAAAGTTCTAGGTCGCTCAGAAGCAGCCATGGATAATAATTTTATTTTATATTTTTTTATATTTTTATATTTATTTTTAAATTTAAGAACTTGAAAACAAAATGATACACCCCATGGGTTCTAGATAACGATAAGATCTGTTTATAGGGATGTAAATGAGTTCGCTCCTCAGCGGAGTCACGATTGGGAGTCGCCAGGTAGATTTAACTCTTCTACCAAGATATGTGTCGTTGTATATGCGGGAAGGACTAGGGCAAGCTATTGCCTCCCCGACAACGGCGCCAATATGTTATCACCTAAACTGTAGTTACCCCTATGGATGGATCCAGTGATGGATGGCAATAGGGAAGGGCAACTCAAAAGGTGCAACCACGATCACCTCGACCTCCAATATGTATGGTTGTCACGCCAGTCGAGGCAACCTTCGCTTTATGTTATCTAGCCCAGACAACAAAGGGGGAGACCCGATCTACTCCCGACAGGAGAGATCAAAACCAAGACACCAAATCAAGGTATTTCTAAGTGAAGTTAGGTGTATGGTTTATCCTAGACCTAAGGATGAAGTCACAAGCCAAGTGAGGGGTTCAATAGTTATAGCTTTGGTTCATAGTTGAATGTGAGAGTGACTTATGATGTTGGTAGTAAGATCTAGGGCTAGTGTACTAGGTCAATGTCAAAAGATCCACTGCCTTGGGAACCGTGTCCAATGCAGGGTTGTTTAGGGGTCATATTGGGGCTAACTAGTACATGAGACAATCTTGACCATGGTCCATGATGTCTTCAAAGGTATAGTTCGCCAATGCAATAGTCAAACCACAAGTCAATCCAACAATCTAGGAGAGTGGGTTGTCTTGGAGATAAACCAGTGCCTTGGGAATTGGGAAGTGGAGTCAAAGTAGGGTTGACTTTATGGTTTAGGACTCCTACAACATGAGATAAGTGGATAGTATAGGCCTTGATGGTTAAATATGTCTAGATCTAGGTTTGACCCAAGTGGACCACAATCCCTTAAAACAAGGAATGCAATCCCCAAGGCAAGATTTGACGAAGTGACAGTCTAGACCTAGGTTTTGAATTATTCTGATTCCGGATCTGCAAAAATCTCAAGTACCCAGTTCCTCGAAGTGAGTGAACTCACTTCTCCAAGGTGGTGCGACTTTCCCTAAGGAGGCTTCAATTTGGGTTTAGGTGGGTCAAATCATGTCGGATGGCATCCAAACTTTAGATCCGGGTAGATCAGTCAAGTAGGGGTATGGATCTATAATTTTGTGGCAATCCACCGGTTAGATCTTTGTAGATCTGAGTTTAAGTGTTCCAAGTGGTCCAAAATGGGGATTAAATCCCTTAAAATGTGGAATGGGGCCCACAAGGTGTATTTCAAGAAAGGGACAACCTGGGTGTATGTTATTTGATGTGTAGATGTCAAATCAAGTGGAATTTCAAACACCCATGTTCTAGATCTAGGTCAACTTGCTCAAATGGTGAAGTGCGCCTTCCTTGGGAGAAGCTAAGTTGGCTTGGGAGAGGGGTCAAACGGAAGCCAATCCTCACCAAACTATAGATCCGGGATGCCGTGGATGCTATAGAGGTGGTTTTTCAATATCATGCCCAACAACCCACTAGATCTCAGTAGATCTAAGAAAATGCAAAATTGGGGTTTTGATTAATTAGGGTTTTAAGTGTTTTTTGACAATTGGATAGACTATGGAGATAGAACTTACCTTGAGATCATACCTGAATGATGTGGTTGAGATGCCTTGATGTTGAGGAAGATTCCCGCAGAGATCAAATGAGAGATTATTGATTTGCTTGCCAATTTGATGCCCTAGTCCACAAGTGCGCCTTCCTCTACCTGTCAAACCAAGGAATAAAATTCAATCAGTAAGATCAAGTATGGAAGAAATACAAGAGAAATGCAAATAGTAACATGAAATAGAAGGTCCTGGGACAGTAATACTCCCTGTTACCAACGAAGAGCTCCAAAGAAGAAGTAGGGAGAGTCTTCCCCTACCAATACCTCCTCCTCCAAGCAAATCGGCCTCCACCTGTAGATGCAAAATCGTGGTACAATAGATATGGCAAACAAGATCTCTAATAACTCAGTGCAAAGGAAGAACCAACGAACGAACACCAAAAACATTCACCACAACATTGGAGATAGATGCAATAATAATTTTCTATTCCAATAATCCAGAGCCAAAAGTCCCTTTACAATGAGAGGCTCTCTCCTTTAAATAGGAAGGAGAGGCACCAAAACCCTAACCACTTTTTGAATGAGTGGCTAAGATTAAAAGATACAAATGTCTAATCAATGGTTGAGATGAGCTCAACAACATAATACATGGATCACACATAAAATATAACATAAGTGGACAAAGTCGCCCTAGGAGAGGGGAATCCCACCAAATCATGATGACAAAATATCATAAGAGGCTCATGGTGGGTCCAAGGGGTAATTTTATCCCTCCTTGGTCAATCCCCATGGCACAATAACCAATAAATAATCATGAATATACCAAATCGTGCCTCCAAGGTGAAGTCGTGGTCCTCAAAAGACCTCAAAAATCCACAGAAAGTGCCATAAGTGATGGATGCGGGCCCCGATGAAGCTGAAACTGCAGGAGGAGGTGTGGAAGGTCCCGATCTATCATCACTGATCATCCCATGCCATAATTTTGCCTCAGTAGCCCAAATCGATTTCCTCAATAGCCATTTCTACCAATCCTGAAATGCCTCGGGAAACGTGAAACTGCCCAAACTGCCTCCTGGAGTGATGGCGCTGTCAAGGTGAGGGTGCCAATGTGTCCGGGAGGGGGGGTAATATGGTAAAAACAAGTGGCTGGACCACCCCCTCCATCATCAGCGCCCTAGGTCAACCAGATAAAAGTCATCTCTGCTCCGACAGGGCCTCCAATAGACCAAAACTGCACTAGGACAGCCTACTGAGGCTAAATCATCACTGTAAGTGCCCGGAACTGAAAACAAACTGTCCCATTGGACTCAGAAGGTCCAAATCCATCCAAGATGTGTACTCATACACCATATGAATCTCTGCATGATCAAAATAAATATCCAATGTACCGGAACAAGGCCAATAATAATGATCTGTAAATGACCAAACACTGCTGTATCCCAAGAATCATCATCATAACCCTGTAGCTGCTGCATAGAATCATCCTGTATGTGTACATAGACCATATATCATCTATCCATATCATCATAAGGTCCAACATCTCATGTCTCATGGTCCTCCATGGTCAAACTAGGTCTAACCAAGACCAAATACAACTCAGACTATCATCCATAGCTGCTGCAAGGTGTCAAGGTTAATACATGCTTTACAATTTATTCAAATAGCTACTAAAACACAGAGTAATCATGACTGGCGATCTAAATCCAAATATATAGTGTCGTTAATTATTATTATTACTCAGACTAGACTTTCAGGACCATACTCACTTCATAGTTGTGATCAATTTGCTAGTGAAGGGTGAAGGCTGAAATAACTGGCTAGGCTAAGGGATGACTTGACTGACTTGACTTTGTGACACTTTGGCAAGGGAAAGGGAATACACACCATAGTATATACTGAATGAGCAATAACACAGGGAATGGCGGTGTCTCACAAATGGATGAGTTGTTTAAAGAGGGTTTATTCACCATCACAGATGCGCACAATCCATAATACAAAGAAGGCCAGCAATTGTTTAGATATAACATTTAAGTTCCATTGCTTTTTGGGCCTGAGGTTTCCATAGCCTTGATCTATGTGTGTTTACAAACACATTGCATAGATTTACATTTATTTTTAGGCTTTCTGCTGCAGGTGTGTTTTTAAGGCACTTGTTTACCTGAGCACTTCTAGGTGTGTCATGGACAACTTGTTTACCTAGGTATTTATTTTTCCAAAAGATATAACATTTTATTTTTCATGGCCATTTTCATTTGGCATTTCTTTCATATACAAGATATAGCATTTGATTTTTCCAGATTTTGTATTGATGGCAGCACTAAAAGTTTCAGGTTTAGCCAACACAACTTTAGTGACTAGGGGGAATTCTCAAGGAACTCCAACTCACCATAGGTAAGTTTTGTCACCAACTCAGAGCCGAGACACAATAAACAGGGAAGCTCATCCAATACAGAGGCTACAGTGGGGAAAGGTCCTCCATGTCACTAGTCAAGTAGCAAATCAGGGTGATAATCTAAAAGGTAGGCCACGGATGGATGAAGACAATGAAAAGATGAAGCCAACACTAGCAAGCCAAGGTATGGTTGAATGATCACCTCTATTCTCCCTAAGGAGGGTATACACCAATGAGTATGAATAGTGAACTTCTAAGTCTGAGTAGGGACAGTAATATATATATAATAGGTCAACCAGGTCCAAATATCTATATGATCGCCAGATCATGATACTAAGTGCTAAGACATGCTATAAGAATAAGTATAAAAGCAATCTAACCATAACACGATAATATACCTGCTGAGTCATATACCTGAAAGCTCATCAACCTGTACCATCATCTGTCCTCTGAGACTGCTGCTGTAACTCTGGGCGCTACTGTCTGCTCTGTACCAATGGCATAATGGCTATATCGGGCATCTCTCTGAGTGTCCTGAAACTCAGTCATGGCATGGGGAATATAACTGCTGTCCACAATCTGATAGTGATCCAATATAGATGCTCATCTCGGCATCTCAAATGTAAGGGAACTGGCTCAATAGTGTACTGGAATGAGAAAAATAATGTATGGTAGCCCGGCTACTATATATGTGATAACAGTACACTTCCATTAGAACCATCATGGCACTTGCATCCATGATGAAGTGGAGTTTACACCAGATGGATGTGAAGACAACTTTCTTGAATGGTGTGATTGAGGAAGAAGTGTACATAGAACAGCCACATGGATTTGAAGTTGAAGACATACGGAATCACGTATGTAAGTTGAAGAAGGCTTTGTATGGATTGAAGCAATCTCCTAGAGCTTGGTACTGAAGGATAGATAGATTTTTTACGAGCTTGGGCTTTACCAAAAGTAAAGTTGACCCTAACCTTTACTCTAAGGTTATGGATGATGAACCTGTCATATTATTGTTGTATGTGGATGATTTATTTCTGACAGGAAATGAGAAACATATTTTAGAGTGCAAGAAGAAGCTCGCTGAAGAATTTGAGATGAAAGACCTTGGATTGATACACTATTTTCTAGGTCTGGAAGTATGGCAGAACCCAGAAGGAATTTTTATCAACCAGGGAAAGTATGTTGTGGAAATCCTAAAAACATTTGATATGTTGGAATGTAAAGTCATGGCCACACCCATGGATACCAACTTGAAGTTGTTCGTTGATGAATCGTCAAAGTTAGTGGATGTGACTCAGTACAGACAGATTATTGGGTCGTTGATGTATCTGACGAATACCAGGCCAAATATATGCTTTGCTGTGAACACCCTGAGTCAGTATCTAGTTGAGCCCAGACGTGTTCACTTGGTAGCTGCAAAGCATGTGATGAGGTACCTGAAAGGTACGATATACTTTGGTCTATACTATGTTGGAGATCATGACTATAGATTGGATGGTTATACAGATGCAGATTGGGCTGGAAGTGTCTCAGACAAGAAGAGCACCTCGGGTGATGTTATTGTCTAGGATCCGCCATGATCTCATGGTTTAGTGGGAAGCAGACCAGTGTTGCTCTCAACACAGCTGAAGCAGAGTATATAGCAACCTGTTCTTCTAGTTGTGAAGCCATATGGCTTCGAAAATTGATGTCAGCTCTATTTGACTTGGAGTTGGATACCACGGTGATTCTATGTGACAACTAGAGTTGTATAAAGATGACGGAGAATCCAGTGTTCCATGACAAGTCAAAGCACATAGAAATCCAATATTTTTACATACAGGGTATGGTACATAAGGGAGCTATAAAGCTCCAGTATGTGAGCACTGATGAGCACTTGCTGATGTGTTGACTAAGCCTCTGTCTCGAGTGAAGTTTGAGTACTTCTGTGACAAGCTTGGTGTGGTTTGAAAGGACCTTCCTCAAAAGGGGGAGCAGTGATGATGATGTTGCAGTGGGATTATATCATCCTTGGACATTAGTCCTAAAGTGATCCACAGACTTTTGTCTCTGTGATGTGGTTGGGATTGTATCATCCCTGGACATTAGTCCTAAAGTGATCCGCAAAATTTTGTCTCCGTGATGTGGTTGGGATTATATCATCCTTGGACATTAGTCCTAAAGTGATCTGCATACTTTTGTCTCTGTGATGTGGTTGGGATTGTATCATCCCTGGACATTAGTCCTAAAGTGATCCGCAGACTTTTGTCTCCGTGATGTGGTTGGGATTGTATCATCCCTGGACATTAGTCCTAAAGTGATCCTTAGACTTTTGTCTCAGTGATGTGGTTAAGATTGCATCATCCTTGGACTTATGTCCTAAAGTGAGAGGGATTGATCATCCCATAATTGGATCATATGTGTTGCAGGTTATGTTGCTATAGATGATGTTGTTGCTGATCGAAAGATCAAGTGTTGTTGTAGACGATCGAGCGATCAAGTGATATAGAAGATGAAGATCAAAGATGAAGACTCAATGTTGTAGAAGATGATGCTCCAATACTGAAGATGTTGAAGATGTTCCAGTTGCTGATATTGTTGAAGAAAACTTCCGATGATTTATAGATGTATCACCTTGATGTTGTTGATGATGCTCTCTCTCCTTGCTCCTACAGTTGATGTTGTTGTTGTCAGTAGAATACCCTTCTCGTTAAGGTGGAGTGTTGAAATATTGTAACTTCGAAGAATATTCCATTGTATTTTATTTTATTTATTTGGAGATGTTTTATTCCTCCGTTGGGATATTATTATTGTATTTGGTCATCATAGAGTCATGAGGTAAAATCTCCTTTGTAAGTCGGGTCGATAGAATCCACCAGAAAGTAATATTATATTGTTTTGAGTCTTCCTAGGTAAGTCAACCCAGTTAAGTTTGTTGGGGCCGACCTAGTTAGTGAAAAATTCAAGTGGAAGATAAAGCATAAATAGGAGTGATGTGCTCCTCATTTGGACACATACACTCACTTGTGTAATTCGCATAGGAGAGAGAGAGAGAGAGAGATATCTGCAAGGAGAAGGAGCACTTGTTTGGGGTTTTGTCTTTGTACTTTTGATCATCTATATTGAGGAAGTTCCTTAATGTCATTCCTCTTCTTAAGCACATGCAAATCAAAATTTTCCTCATGTTCAATCCTCACATAAGGTTCCTCCATCATGTCCAAGGTGTATCATGCCATGTGCAAATGAGTGTTTCCCATGCAGGATGGAGAGTGTAACATATTCAACTCCTCACGAAGTTGGTCTATTTTCATTCTTGATTCTTGAAGAGATTAATGTGTGCACTTCAAAGAATCATTGGTGGCCTCCAATTCGCTAATGAGCCTTTTTTATTCATCTTCTTCCCTTCTAAGTGCATGATGGTACATTTCGCTCACCATGAGAAGATGATTTCTATCTCCAAGTAGGTTCGTGTATATCACTTTCATCTTAGCCATTGCTTCTATGAGAGTTTCCAAATCTCCCAAGAAATATTCTTTCCCCCAATCTTCTCCTGAATCTCTCCAACATCAATTGGACACCGAGGCATTGATGTCAACCAAGTTTTTCAAGGATGCCTTGAGCTTCTCTTGATTTTCCCTTGGTGTCCCACTCAAATGATGTGGTTCACAAGGAAAATACTCCTCCAAGTTTGATTCATCTAATGGCTGCCATAAAGGATCAACTTGCTTGTGCCATGAGTCCACAAGATATGGTTCACACAGATCATCATTAGATGCATTCGCAATATCACTTTTATGGTATGAAGTGGAAGGTACTTCAAGGGGCTGCAATGTAAAGTGACTATTACAAAAATCAGAATTTTGATCATACCTTTGTGGCTCTTTTTTATCCTCTCCAAGTGGCTAATTTGTATTGGCATGCTCTTCTTCTTTATGCTCCTAAGGAAGACTTACATCTGCAACTTGTGGTTCACTTTGCTTCACTTCTTCAGATGATTTGAGTGAATCTATGCACATGGATTCACTTCCATGTTTAGGTGCTTCTACTTCTAGACATTCTTCCTCTATTTTGCAACCATCTTGTAATGGCTTGCGCTCCACCTTCATGCAACTTGATGTTTTTTTGAATAATCTCATTAAACTCCCATAAAGGGATGTTTTTGGTGTAGATTTGCCTCTTATCTTCATGTCTTCTTCTTTGCTTTGAGTGGTGGAACAAATTTGTTCCTCTCTTGATGATCAATTGTTCTTCAATGAATCCACATCTACATCCTTGGGCCAAAATCAATAGCTGCAATAGATATAAGACTTGAAAGAAATGGCCTTGTGTATCTCTTCCCTCTAAGAAAGATACTCTTGATAGTGATGAGGCAAGTTTTCACTTACTTCAATATTCCTTGCTAAATCGGCTTTTGATCTAGCCATCGGTGGTTCGAACCATTGATATTCATTGTACATTTTGTCACTAAAGTAATCGTCCTTGTCTCGTGGTAATCCTCCATCAATATAGATGATCCCTTCTTCTTCATAGTGTTCAAACTCATCATCCAATTGGTATGATCCTCGTAGCTGGAAATTCTTTTCTTCTTCAGGCAATGAAATTTTAGTGTTGCGGCTCATAGGCATAGAGAGTCATGCTTTGACAGTACTGTAATGTACCCATGCCCCTATTTAGGAACACTAACTCAAAAATGGGTAACTAGGATTGAACTTTATGATTCTTACTTCGACAGTTGCACATTCGGGAGTGCATCACACCTGGTTAGACTCCTTTGGATAAACCAAAGGATTCAAGGAAATGGCCCCGAGACTTCTATGGAAAATACATTGCTTCTAGTGTAGTACTGGAAGTAAATAAATCCCTGGAAGGTTAAATAGAGTGTCCCAACCTGCTATGGAAGCTATTAGACTTGATAGACAAAAGTTTGACTAAGAAGGAAGCAACTAGGTGCAAGGTTCAAAACTTGGACTAGTGAAGGAGACAATTTCCTAACAAATTCGAATGGTACTGGATGATCCCTAATTTATGTTTTGTGAGTGGGGATGGATCCAAATACCTCATATTTAACTATAGGGACCTTTAGACCAGATTATAGAATCATAAATAACAATTAAATTGATCAATATTGAAAAATTGCTAGATTTCTCTTCAATAGAGCAAGCAATGAAACATCGACTTTCAAATAGCACTCAGTGGTCACGAATTATGCAGTAAACATTATAGATGAGGCCAAAAACATGCCATATAATATTAACAAGCTTTAATCCGACATTTTGAGGTGCATTTAACAGTCAATGATAGCAGAACTTGAAGTATATCATAGTTTCACTAGCATTTGTAACATATAAGCATGAATAAAGTGTTTGAGAGCAAGGAATAGATATTTTACTATAGTATCTGATAAATATGCATAAGTACATCATATTTCACCCTCTGATTACACATGGACAACAACTATAGATGATAGGGGGCGCAACTCATCAATCTCCCTCTCTCTACTGCTACAAAATACTGCCAATTGAACACTATTGATTTTGAAACTCTATTGCAACAAACTGTAACTCGACCCCATTATTTTGGAGTTAATATTAGACCAAAAAACTTTAATGGTTGTGTTAACTTCCATGAAAATAATTGGGTGTTCTCTTCCTCAATCACTAGCTGAATTACTTCAACTAGCTACAATGGACAAAAGGGGCACATCTCCTAATGCTAGAAATGGTTACACCACCCAAGCCTCTGAAAAGCGTAGATCTCTCCAAGATGAAAAATCAAAATGACAAAATATTCGTAAGGAGACTCTCATACTCCTTTTATAAACCTCTGGTATCTTTCTTCCTTTCTCTAGAGCCTTCCTTCTTGAAATTCGAATTAATGATGAGTGGAGGCTTCTTTGGAAAGTTGCACTTGCATATGGACCCACTTGCCTCATCAATTGTGCCCTCACTGGCTAAGATTGGCATCTGTAGCTTTCTTGAGACTCTTTGCTGGCTTTCTTGCTTTTACCATTCCTTTCTCTTCCCAAAAATCTGGAAACTTCAGCTTTCTTTGAGTTTCTGCCGCTTTCCTACTTTTCCTGCTTTTACTACCTTAAGTTGCTTTATTCCTAGATTTTATGAGAGTGACACCTCATATGGGTCTCGGTTAACCTCCTAAGCGCTTACTTGAACCAATTAGACTAATATTGCATTGATAAATCAATATTGGCCACAAAACATTGCAATTTAATAACTCAAGCCACCACATTAATGGATTTCCAAAAAACTTTTGATCATAATTAATTATTTTCATATAAGGATTAAAACCAAATAATTGGGGACATGGCAATCCTCCCCGCCCAAGGTTCCTTGTTCTCAAGTAATTTGAAATTGGGTGTATTGGTATTCAAAACTAAACTCAATGAAGCACCACCATGCTACTACTGCGCTAACTCTAATTATAACCTTGCCTCCAAGAATAACTTTGTTTCCCCAAAGTAACTTAACATTCAACCCAGTTAAAACAACTGAGAAGAATCTCGGGGTCCCAAATGAACCTAATAGATGCAAGGTGTCTATGACAACCACCTCTGCACCGCATGACATCCACATAAGGAGCCTTCTGAAGACTCCCTAACACAGAAGTAAGAAAATAATATGTCCATCCATCATAAGGTTTTCCATCTAGGAAACTGAAACACTGCTCTACATGGACATACTACTGGAAATGATGGTTGGCTCGTCCTCCTGGATCCCACTGATCATGCTGCATGCTACTAATCTCAAATGCCATCAATAGCAATATGTCACTCCATGGAATGCTAGGATCCCATGGCTTATGCATCTCCCCACTTAACTTCTTGGTCATTTGGAACAATGTGTCATTCCAAATGATACGAGGATTCCATAACCAAATTGGTAGTGCATCACTACCATGAGTCTTATTCTCTGCAATGCATCTTTTCATTCCATCCATGAGTGAATAAACACTCATGTTTGCTGATCCAAATGGAAATAAATCAACCTTGTCCCGTAGAGAAAAATATCCCTTCCATGAAGGTATCCCAAAATCCTCCTCATGCAAGGTGGGTGTTTGGAAAACACTCCCCATGTTAACTAGTCAATCCAACCAAATCAAGTAGGATTCCCATGTGCTGCTATGCATACTGGAAGGATCACATGGATTCCATAGTAACTCATGTTGTTTCTGACAAGATTGCACATCAAATGACGTGTCCATAAATGTCCTACCAATGCAAGCAATTCTAGTGCATCCTTGAACTTCCATTTCGGTTATGTACTCATCTACCCAATCCATGGATAAGTGAACACCTTTGCTTGCTGATTTGAATGGCATGTCCTTAGCTATCTCTCTCGTTGCTAAGTTCTCCTCCTCATCCTTCAAAACAAGTGCTTGGCCAAAGTCTTCAATGTGATTCCTCTTTTTAAGCACTTGCAAATCAAAATTTTCCTCACGTTCAATCCCTACATGAAGATCGTCCATCATGTCCAAGGTGTATCCTACCATGTGCAAATGAGTGTTTCCCATGCAAGATGGAGAGTGTAACATATTCAACTCTTCACGAAGCTTATCTATTTGCATTCTTGATTCTTGAATGGCTTCTTGTGTGCACTTCAAAGAATCATTGGTGGCCTCCAATTTGCTAATGACCCTTTCCGATTCATATTCTTCCCTTCTGAGTGCATGATGGTACCTTTCGCTCACCATGAGAAGATGATTTCTATCTCCAAGTAGGTTCATATAGATCGCTTTCATCTTGGCCAGTGCTTCTCTAAGAGTTTCAAAATATCCCAAGAAAGATTCTTTCCCCCAATCTTATCCTGAATCTCTCCAACATCAATTAGACATCAAGGCATTGATGTCAACCAAGTTTTTCAAGGCTGCCTTGAGATTCTCTTGATTTTTCCTTTAGTGTCCCACTCAAATGATGTGGTTCACAAGGAAGATACTCCTCCATGTTTGCTTAATCTAATGGCTACCATAAGGATCAACTTGCTCGTGGCATGAGTCCATAGCATATGGATCACACAAATCATCATTAGATGCATTAGCAATATCAATTTTATGGTATGAAATGGAAGGTACTTCAAGGGGCTGCAATGTACATTGACTATTGCAAAAATCAGAATTTTGATCATACCTTTGTGGCTCCTTTTTATCCTCTTGAAGTGGTTGATTTGTATTGGCATGCTCTTCTTCTTTATGCTCCTTAGGAAGACTTACATCTGCAACTTGCAATTCGCTCTGCTTCACTTCTTCATTTGATTTGAGTGAATCTATGTGCATGGATTCACTTTCATGTTTAGGTGCTTCCGATTCTGGACATTCTTCCTCTATTTTGCAGCCATCCTGTAATGGCTTGCGCTCCACCTTCAGGAAACTTGATGTTTTTCCAAATAATCTAATAAAACTCCCATAAAGGGATGTTTTTGGTGTAGCTTTGCCTCTTGTCTTCTTGTCTTCTTCTTTGCTTTGAGTGGTGGAATAAAAAATTTCCCCTCTTGATGATCTATTGTTTTCAATGATTCCACATCTACATATTTGGGCCAAAATCCATAGCTGCAATAGATATAAGACTTGAAAGAAATGTCCTTGCGTATCTCTTCCCTCAAAGAAAGATACTCTTGATAGTGATGAGGCAAGTGTTGACTTACTTCAATCTTCCTTTCTAAATCAACTTTTGATCTAGCCATCAGTGGTTCGACCCATTGATCTTCATTGTACATTTGGTCACTAAATTAATTGTCCTCGTCTCGTGGTAAGCCTCCATCAATATAAATGATCTCTTCTTCTTCATATTGTTCGAACTCATCAACCTCAACAACTAATATGATCCTCATAGCTGCAAATTCTTTTCTTCTTTAGACAATGAAAATTTAGTGTTGCAGCTCATAGGTGCAAAGAATCATGCTCTGATACCACTAGAATGTACCCAAACACCTATTTAGGCACACTAACTCAAAACAAAATAACTAGGACCGACCTTTATGATTCTTACTTTGACAGTTGCACATTTAGGAGTGCATCACACTTGTGTAGACTCCTTTGGCTAAACCAAAGGCTTGAAGGCAATGGCCCCAGGACTTCTGTGCAAACTTCATTACTTTTGGTGCAATACTGGAAGTGACTAAATCATTAGAATTTTAACTAGAGTGTCCCAACCTACTATGGAAGCTATTAGACTTTATAGACAAAATTTTGACTGAGAAGGAAGCAACTAGGTGCAAGGTTCGAAACTTGGACTAGTGAAGGAGACAATTTCCTAGCAAATTTGAATGGTACTGGATACTCCCTAATTTATGTTTTGTGAGTGGGGATGGATCCAAATAGCTCATATTTAACTATAGGGACCTTCAGACTGGATTATAGAAGCGTAGATAACAATTAAATTCACTAATACTGAAAAATTGCTAGATTTCTCTTCAATGGAGCAAGCAATGAAACATTGACTTTCAAATAGCACTCCATGGTCACAAATTTTGCAATAAACATCATAGATGAGGCCAAAAACGTGCCATTGAACAACAATAAGATTAAATCAAACATTTTGAGGTGCATTTAACATTTAACGATAGTAGAACTTGAAGTATATCATAGATTCACTAGCATTTGTAACATAGAAGCAGGAATAGAGTGTTTGAGAGCAAGGAATGGATGTTTTACTATTGGATCTGATTAATATGCAGAATTACATCAGATTGTAACCATCTAATTTCACATGGACAACAACTATAGATCACAAGGGGCGCAATTAATTTATCTCCCTCCCTCATCTGCTACAAAAGACAGCCAATTGAACACTATTGATTCTGAAACTCTACTGCAAAAAACTGTAACTTGACCCCATTATTTTGGAGCTCAGATCATACCTACAAATAACTTTAATGGATGCATTAACCTTCATGAAAATAATTAGGTGTTCTCTTCCTCAATCACTAGTTGAATTGTTTCAACTAGTTATACTAGACAGAAGGGGCACATCTCGCAACTGGTTGCAAAGGCACACATTTCCCAATGCTGGAAAGGGGTACACCACCCATGCCTATGAAAAGCACGGATCTCTCCAAGATGAATAATCAAAATGAAAAAAGATTCCTAAGGAGACTCTCATACTCCTTTTATAAACCTTTTGTAGCTTTCTTCCTTTCTCTAGAGCCTTCCTTCTTGAAATTCAAATTAGTGATGAATGAAGGCTTCTTTGGCAAGTTCCACTTGCATATGGACCCACTTGCCTCATCAATTGTGCCCTTATTGGATAAGATTAGCATATGTAGACTTGAGACTCTTTGCTTTTGTGTTGAAAATCTGGAAACTTCTGCTTTCTTTGATTTTGTGTTGCCTTCCTGCTTTTCTTGCTTTTAGGCTGCTTTTACTACTTTTGGCTACTTTTACTGCCTTTAGCTGCTTTATTTCCAGATTTTATGAGAGAGACACCTCATATGGGTCCCAATTAACCTCCTAGGCACTTACTTGAACCAATTAGACTAATACTGCATTAATAAATAAATATTGGCCTCAAAACATTACAATTCAGTGACTCAAACCACCACATAAATGGATTTCCAAAATAACTTTTGATCACAATTAATTATTTTCATCCAAGGATTAAAACCAAAATATTTGGGGACATGACAGGGTTTCCCTGGGATATCGATAGCTCGATGAAGGAGCTTGATTAAGGTATTGAGAACTCTATTTATCCTTGGAGCTCGATTGAGCATTTTCTTAACTCAACAAAACCCTCAATCAAGGGTTTGGTTTTGTCGTAAAAAATGCTTGATCGACCACTTATACAAGCTCTCAATTGAGTTCTTAATAGCTCAACCAAGCATGCAGAAAAGTTCACTTCCTCCATTTGGATTATCTCATATATATATATATATATATATATATATGAGAAAACAAATGGAAAAAACTTGTGCAGATTATCTTACCACCAAATAATATTCAAACCCCTCAATAAGTGCCCATGATTCCAACAATGTTTTTTAGCTACCAATATCAAAATTCTTCTTGTGTCCAAACACTTGCATTTATTGCATGGACAATAACATTTGTAGTTAGTACCTTTCTAAGCTTTTTTTAGTGGGCTAGGATTTTGACAAGTGTTATAATGTTCAAAATCATTATATTCATCATAATCAATATCACCAATATTAAGCCTTAACTCTTTTGGGATTTTCTTGGCTTTTCTTTGGATTTCATGCGCATTGACACCGCCACTATTGGACATATCTTAATTTGGATTTAGGAGAGATTATGGTTGCATTCCATAGTAGATAGAGGTACAAAATATCCCTTTTTAATTAAAGTACTTTAAGTCCTTTTGAACCCAAGTATGATGTTTATGATATTTCCTTTCCCCCTTTTAATGTTGTATTGTATTTCCTTTTTAAATATGTTTTTTGAAAATTTTGTATCGGAAAATGATTTTTTTATGTCTATTTGAGAGGCAAACTCCACACACGCATGCATAAACACTCGTGCTTTCGTCAAAGATACAATTCAAACAATGTTAATGAAACGACAAAATTGTCAAAATCGTTTCTTACACAAATAACCAATGTAAATAATACAAAGGATCCATAAATGGTCAAATAATCGAATATATAGTTGATAAGATAAAGGATGATGAATATACAAATGTTGGCCCGCTTTTTATAATAGCTTGGGCATTGACTATTGAGGGGATGCACCCTCTCATTACGTTGAAAATTAATTATTAATTATTAATCTTTTTAATTGTTATTAATATTTATGTGTTATTAATTATTCGTTACACTGCCTTCCCCTTAAGGGAAGCTTTGTCCTCAAAGCTCATTGAAGACAATACTTATGTCCGATTCCTTGCTTGTAATGTCATCTCTCAATATTTTGTGTTAGAACTGCGACACTTGACAAAACGAGATGATACGAGTTCCAAATTCCCAAGAAAAAATGTCGCATCGTTTGTGAAGTAGTCCATCCGAGATCTATCTTTACTGGAGTTGCTTGTTGATCGCTTTGTTGGATGGAACTTCTTGTTTTGTGCATAGTTTGTTGATTTTGTGTTCTTTCTTTTATAAAATCATAACTCATCTGTTTATGTTCATTTTGACCATGTTGTTGGTCAAAATGATTTTTATAATTTGGGTGTCAATAAGAAGTTATTGTTGTTTGTTTTTTTACTAGATTGGCTTCTTGTTTTTTTACTAGATTGGCTTCTTTTTGAACTGCGACGATGACTAGATTTGCATTTGCTTCTTTTTCTTCAATTTGGATTTTTGAGTTCGAGGGCTTAGATGTTCTCTTCTGAATTTACTCCAACTTGTTTTCCGATAAATCTTTATCATTTTTAAGATTCCTGATCATTTCTTCTTGCGATTTGTCATCATCTTTAAGCTTTTGAATATGATCCATTAGATCTTGTTTATGCTTCCTAAGATGACCATCCTCTTCGATATTTTCTACTTGTTTCTTCTGAAGATCTCAATTCTCCTCTTCTAGCTTTTGATTGTCTTGTGATTTATCCTTCGCCTTCTTGATTTGAAGAAGCAGGTTCTGATTATGATCTCTTAGACGAGATATCTCTTCTTCTTTGTCCATGGTGATCTTAACGGATTCTTCCTGCATCTTCTGTATGGATTTCTGATCTTCTTGTGAAAGCACCTTCGAGATGTCTTTGAAATCTTCAGACGACACAACTCCTGAACTTGACTTCAGTGTAACATCCTGGAATGTGACTCTCTTCTTTTTGTTAGGAAATGTCAAGAAATTTTTCCTTCCGTTGAACATGAAGGTACCCAATGTATCTAACCAAGGACCCTGAAATTATATCAACCTTGTCTTGATCCACTGATACCACTGAAACAATACTGAATTGAGTTAGCACATTGTAATCCTCAACAGATAGTTGTAGGTTCTTAAGCTCATATTTCTAATCAGAAAGAATCGTGTTATTGTCAATTGTATGTGATTCGAAAAGCATTAATTGGTTAGCTAGGTCAACGTTTATGCAATTATTCTTGGTAGTCGGATAAATGTGACGCAAACAGACTTTCCTTGAATAATCCCATAAGTTTTTAATATGGGATCTGCATATTTTTTAAAATTTTGTGGGAATCTTCCTTGTTTTTCATCACCAGACTCCATTTTATTATGCTTCTTATCCCAAGATTTTTTTCCAAGGAAAAAAGCATAATTTCATTAAGAATAATAAAATTACATATTGCAAAAGAGCTTCTAAGAACCCTTTCCAGTAACAGCTTTTCAACTTCAGAGAAATTAAAAACTGCAGGTACCAAAGCACCCCCAAACCCATTATCTAAAAACTTGTTTCAGAGCAGCCAAGATTGGCTCAAAATACAATGAAGAAAACAACTCATAAGGAGTTGAAGAAAAAGAAGAAAGAGACCAAAAGATGAGTCGACTGATGAAGAAACAGTAAAAATTCCAGAATGCATGTTTGTCAGGTCCCCCATGTTCTGGAGAGGACCCTTGACACGAGAGGTTTTGTGAAGCCACCAGATACTGTAGTGGCTGCCAAAAACCATCGCACCGAGGTCATCCAACAAGTTTTGGCTCCCCTGGCATAGCTGCCCCCTCCGCCCGATGAAAGAAAGAGCTTGATAAGCGCTTTGGGAGCGCTCTACCGTCGGTAGTCTGCCGTCATCACCCCAGCGCCGTGGATGCTCTTCCAAACGGCATCCCACCACATAGATCCGCCGCCGCCGCCACAGTTGAGCAGTAGGAACCTGCTAAGAATGGATCGCCGTGCAGAGGCTCAACCACCTCGCATGCAGAGGGAAGCCACTTGTAATCACCACCAGTTGACCCGTTCAAGTCTCGGGGGAAAGGGAGGCAGCCATGGAAGGAACCATGGCCGCCGGTTTCAGCTCCGTTCGACTCTCAAAACCCTAGTAGCGGCCGCCTTCTTCTGTTTATCACTATGAATATCATCTTCTTATCCCAAGATATATTAAAGAAAGACAACTTTTATCTTGTATAGTATACTATTCTTCAATAATTAAAATTTTCCCCAATTTTTTTTATTTTCCCAAATAATTATTATTCCAAGAAAATAATACTAATTATTATTAATAAAATATATTATTATTATTATTATTGAAATATATTATTATTAACTTCTTCTCTCTCTTTTTTTGGTCTTTATTTTTGTAGGGCTTACGTGGAGAGGGTTGGCGGTATTGTGATGGAGGACGTGGAAGTGAAGGATGGAGGGAAACGTGGAGGAGGAGGCCATGGGGTATGAAGCACATAGGCAGGTGTGAAGGGCAGGCGTGCACGTGGGAAGGAAATGGAGTAGTGGTGGAGGTGGAAGGGATGCAGGGATAGAGGGGCGTGTAGGTGCAATGAGGGATGCGTAGGGAGAAGAGAGGGATATTGGTACGGAAGATAGCATTGATTGGGAGGCAAGCGCAGAATGTAGAGGTATGGGAAGTAGGAGGGAACAGTTGGGGAGCACTCAAGAGGTGAGGAAGGGAGTTGGAAGGGTTGTGGATTGGACAACTGTGGAAGGAAGCGTGAAGAAGGGCGAGAGGGGGGGGGTGTAAGGTTGAAGGTTGAAGAGGAGATGGAGTGGTGGTGGGGAGATGGAGGAGGGAGGGATTGAGGGATGGAAGAAGAGGCGGGGGAGGAGGGTGGAGGGGGAAACATGCAGGGAGAGGGCATGTAGAGTGGAGGCGGCACGTGGAAGTCGGAAGGCGTGGAGGAGGGAAGCGACAGATTGATGATGCGGGGAAAGAGAGGAAGGGAGTGCGAGGAGGGTCGAAGAGTTGATGGGGAAAGCACGTGGAGGGAGTGGGTACAGTGGAGGACGTGGAAGATGGGGGTTGTTGTTATCGAACAATCCACTTGAGCGGACACGAGCCGGATCTCCCTAGCTCAAAGTGAGTCTAGAACAAATAGAACAGACTACTAATGCATTTCACTACGCAATCCTTTCTCCCGAATGTTGATCCACGTCCCACGGTCGTCAGATCCAAGCTGAAAGACCTGTGAAGACAAGAAACAAGAGAAACCAGTAAAAGACATCTATACAATAAGCGATCTAAGGAAACAGTTAAGCAGGTAAACTACTCAATATCATCACACACATGAACAATATTGGTGGAAAGCATTTGTATTACTGCAAATAAAGGAGTACATGATAGAGATATAAAACCACAACCAAGGCTTAACGCTGCAGCCCTTCTCCAACAAAGCCAATTTCCATATCCTTCCAAGGAAGTATGAGTTCTCCAATAGGTGAGTGGAGATGTTCTAAGAGTGATTTCACCAGCATGTAGATACCATAGTCTTCCTCCCTTTGGGATGGGAGTGAGCTTCACTTATATAGGACTAAGTGGATAGGGTATGGATAGGATAGGTTGAGAAATGGTAGGATAGAGATAGGGGATCCTCCCAAAGAGTCAGGAGTCGAGTACCAGCTCCCCTAGAGGTCAGGGATAAGCCCCTAAATGAGCAAGTTTCGAGAAGAATCTCGAATAAGCTATTTTTTCCCATTAACTGACCTCGTCGCACCCTACAGTGGAGCAAGCTGCGATGTTGCATGTTGCTAGTGTGCAACCTGCGACGACTCTTCAAAACCTAGCACAATTGGTTACAAATCCTCCCAGGATGATTACTTAGTCTAGGTATCTTCAGGGGTGTATACACTGAATCTTATGGTGAGTAGATTTTGGGTGTAACAAAATGCCCCCCAAAGCATGAAGCTATTGAAGATAGACAAGTGAAGCGCTTTGACAGAAGTAATGGCAATAGACTCATCGGGTAAAGGGCACTGCTGCAGTACAACTGACTCTGAACTAACAATCTCATATGAAGTACAACATGGCTGCCGACCAATACATTGCAGATCCATGATAGTAATGACCGACTGAACACAGTCATGGCTACTAGACACAAGCGTAGATCCATGATGAGATGATAACACAGCCACGACCAATACAAAAGTGGATCCATGTGACATAACTCAATACAAACTCCATCGCAACCTGGGTAAAATATGACTCCCCAGGGTCTTCAAGCTAAACCCGCAATGATACGAATATATCCATGTGATTACAAATGTCTTGACGTCGAACATGGTAGAAACCACTTGATTACCAGTCATTGATGTAAACCGTTAACAAGCGCGAGGGAGATCACCATTGATGTCAATGATTCCCAAGGTATCACAGTACACATCATCAAGCGTGAATAAATGAGTTGTAGTCGAACGCAGGATGAAATATTTCAATCAAGAGTCAATGATGTAAACTCATGACGAAAGTGAGGTAACCTACCATTGAGGCATGCAGGGCCAAGGTACTTGATTGGTTTCTAGATTCAATCCTTGGATGATGTGTTGAAGTCAACAAGGATGAATCCGTCGAAGGAGGGCCATGATGAATCCCCCATCAATCAACATGAAACACGACAAAAGATGTGTAGAGTGGATCGGATGGTACAGTAACATGTAAGACTGACTCAGAGTAAAAACGACATGACGGTGCGTGTACTGACTGTAGATAACAAATGATGAATGTGTTCTTGAACATGGGCATGGCATGACTCGACAGTATTGACATAATGAGAATGACGCAAAATTCTAATGCAACTGATGATGGAAGCTTTCTCTGAATGACTCAGAGGAGTAACAGGACTCAGAAAGTAAGCGAGGACTCATAGAAAAACAGATGACCCAAGTATTGTATGCAAATGCATATGAGTGCCATGTTCAAGAACGACTACATACTGCCACTAAGGTATGTAACACAAACGCTTTCCTTTTTCCCCATCATGAATGATGAGTGCCTCGTGTTTTTTACGAGCTTGATGAGGGTAACCAGATGCTCAGTATATCTCATCTCATAGATGAGTCCAATCCCAAATATTTTCCGAACCTGGGATAGGAGGGGTTCGTCCCATGATGGGCCCTTAAATGTGAAAATTTAACAAGTCCATAGAAGGTAAACTCGGTCATCATTTCATGTTTAGAGAGTCTGAAAAGAACTAAAGAAGACTCCAACGGTCCTTTTTCGTAAAGTTAGCCTCATCGCCCAAAAAAGGGTAAAACAACGCTAGAGAGGACTCTTCCAGTCATGATTGGCTGGAGTATAACTTTTTCGTAATTAGTGTCTCCTGGTTCGAAAAAGGGGCAAACTATCACCAGGAAGACGACCATTCAAATACTTTAACAAGCGTGAACGCGACAAGTTCGCTTTGCAATCTTTTCATTTTTCGAGAGCTTGAAAAGAGCTTAACGGTAGGCTTCGGGGGGGTGTCCTTTTCCGTGGAAGTTTAACGAACCCGGAAAAGTGATAAATCATAACTCGGTACTTGTTCTCATAGTTCCGTGAGTACGAGAACAAACGAAGCGTAAACTCATCATCACGCAATAATTGCAGACTAACCGTTGCAATATAACGACAAAACACTCAAGGGAATGTTCATACCTGTGATGACCGTTGTGATACGAGAAACGACACGAAAGACCACTTACAACTCATGCACGCTAAAAAAACGTGTCAAATAGCCTCAAATATGGCAAAATGGTCAAAAAATATGATAAATGGCCCAAGAGCATCAAAATATTTGAAAAGGAATATTCCATTCTATCTATAAATAGAAATATGGGCCAAAATAGAAAACATTGTTTCAATTGCCAATTTGGGTGGAGAAGTACCAATTTGGAGCCAAAACTTCCTTTGCCAATTCCGGGAGCTACGATCCGCCATTTCACCAACTGTCCGGATCAAGTAGGCCTAAACTTCATCTAGCAACTTTCCAATGGATTAGTTTTTGATTTTAGGTTCATTTTTTGGATTTTTTGATGAGTTCATGGAGGGCTACTGCGCTCTCGGCTCGTCGCAGTTGTTCCTTTCGGGACCTGCAACGAGACTGAGTCGTCGCAAGCCTTGAATGGGAGAAGTGCGATGACATCGCACTGTACGCAAACGTACAGTGCGACGACGGAGTAAGATGTGAATTCCAAACATAAAAAAGAATTAAAAAAATGGACTTGTGGAGGTTGAAGTAGGACCTAACAGTGTTTAAATGTCCTTCTTGGCAGGTTACCAGCTAGCCAATATGGTATTGGAGTGGCGAGAGAGAGAACATGAACTAGAAGATGAACAAGCTACGAATGATCCACAATGCGTGGATGCTTTGAGAAACTGCGGGTTACTGAAGTTCTTTGAGATCCAGGGGATGAGATCCCAGATCCCACTACTAACACACATGCTCCAGAGTTGGGATGCGGCCCAACAATACTTTGTGATTGGTGAGCATATCCTCACGATAGACATTGAGGATATCTACTTTCTTACCGGTTTGTCTCGAAGAGGGGACCCTGTACATCTTACTAGAACACGAGCTAGTGACTGTACAGTTGATGACATGATATCGCAGCACTGTATCACTACCTCTCGACTGTCCAGTGGGAAGATACTCATCAGGGATGTGGTGAGCCGCCCACTACATACCATATTGCTTACTATTACTAGGGTGGCGGGTAGCCAAGCCCCACACACGGCTACTCAGACTCAGATGTTGAATGTCCCCCAGGGTTTTCAACTGGTGCAAGGGTCTCCTCGCAAACATCTGAGCTCAACTGACCAATTGTTGGCGAGGGGAGCTCAAGCAGTTTGGGTATGGATCGATCATAGTATCATTCTTCTTAGAGCGAATTCCTCTTCTACGTCCGCAGTTTCTACTTGATGACAGGGAGCCCAGGGATCCCCATATGCTCAGATGGGCTGAGGTCATGACCCATCATGGTGGCGGGCCCTCATTAGCTTTGGTCCTCAGTTCTTCTGTTGGCAAGAGGTCCAGTTACTCATGGTCAAGGACTTTCCATACAGCGGCACGGACTTCTGAGAGGATCCTGACTTGATGCTACCGGAGGGTGCAGCATGGGGTGACAGCGGTGAGAACAAAACTACCCTTGTATTTTTAGTTTTGTATATTATGTCACTTTTTTGATGCAGTGCTGACAAGTACTTAGTATGTGTGTGCAAATGTGGGCCCCGTACGACTGGTGGGTCTCTCCCTTATGGCAAGTAGAGACAGAGGCGGGGAGGCATTCGTTCCTGCAGGTGCTCATGCTGCCATCGAGGAGATGGAGGAGGTGTACAGGAACCTATCCCAGCTGACCATGGAGGTACCGGAGCCAGCTATTGATGACTTACCGAGGCCCATGCAGAGATTTAGGGTTGGAGCATCCGTGCACTTCAACGCCTTACTCCGCAAGGTGGCTTGGACTATAGACTATTTCCTCACCCAGCGACAGCGTGCCGTCCATGCTAAGGGTGGTGTACGGGTCGGGCGTCAGGCCTGATGACACTATTATACTTGTACTGAGAGCTTAGAGGCCTCAGATTTTGTACTACTGCAAGCTATGATGCTTCAGATTTTGTACTACTGAAAGCTATGATGCTTCAGATTTTTGTAGAGACTCACTGAAAGCCATCATGCTTTAGATTTTGTACCAACGCTACTTTTTGAGCGATATATATATACAGACATTATCGGCGATTTATACATTATGTGTTTTAAAATGATGAGTGATGTGATCTTGTTTACATGTTTGCTTTTATACATTGTATTTACATGTCGTGAATGCTTTTACATATTATGAGTGTTATGTGTGTGTGATGTACCAATCCAAAATGAAGTTGGCCATCGAGTCAACAACTGTGTTTAACTCTCATGGAATGTGCAAGTATTGAACGGATTCAAATGACCTTTCCAGGAGACGTACTCGTCTGAAGAGATGGAGTAAGGTGGGATCATGGATGGCGTAAACCCGGTTAAGATGGGAAACCACTACTTGAGAATCCATGTGGATGACAATGTGGTTCATACCCAAGGAAATGGCGTTAGTTAGGGTTCCGATTAATGCCTGATATTCTGCTACATTGTTGGTCGCAAACCCTAGGCAACTTTCTCCTGAGCTAATGAGCTCACTTGTTGGGGAATATAGTACCCAGGCTGCCGAAACAAGGTTATGGGTATGCCAACTGGCGCCGTCTGCGAATCCATAACATGTTTCCATCTGCACGTGCAGACAACACATGGTATAAGGAGCGGAAACAAGATCTAAAGACACTCAAAAACAAAAGCGTCACAGCACACAAAAACACGCCATGTACAGTATATACAAGAAAGTCTAAGCGTGATGAATTTAAGCGTAGTATCTCTTCAGGTAAATCCATTGCGGGGTTCACCCAAAGAGATTCTGTCATAGTCTTCAAGCTCGTAAGCTCCCTTTTCCAAAACACGTTCTACGAGGTTCAACTAACTTGTCGTATTGGGCTTTGATGCGTTTCTTGTGTGCTTCATTAGCAAGAGCGGCATCTCGGCGGGACTCGTCCAATTTTGCTAAGTGCAAGAGACGTTCTTCCTCAGCAGTAGTGTTAGCAAGAAGTTCGACAACGAGTTGCAGAGACAAAATTTTGCACTCTATAGGTAGGACAACCTCCAATCCGTATACCAATTGGAAGGGAGTGAAGCCTGTAGCAGTTTTGACGGAAGTTTGGTAGGCCCATAACGCTGAAAAGAGCATGTTGTGCCAATTGGACTTATGTGTCCCTACCATCCTTTGGACCATAGTTTTCAAGACCTTGTTAATGGCCTCGACCTGTCCATTGGACTGCGGGTAGTAGGGTGTTGAATTTTCATGGCGAAAACCCAACCTGTCACTCAATTCATCAACCATATGGTTCTGAAAATGGGAACCATGATCGGTAACAATTGCCTGAGGAACTCCGAACCGCGCTATTACATGATTGAACATGAAGAGTGCGGCGGTTTTGCCATCGTTCTAGTATGTGGGCATAGCTTCAGCCCACTTTGTGAAGTAATCCACAACTACAATGATGTAACTATGCCCCCATCCTAAGTAGGCTTATAATGCATAAAGTCGATGCCCCATTTTGTGAAGGGGCCCACGGTAATAACCGGGTGTAACAAGGCGAGGTGGGTGCGCTTCTTCGTGTGGAAGTGTTGACAAGGAGGACATTTTTTTACGACCTCAATACAATCTTTGAAGATAGTAGGCCAAAAATATCCTGCGTGCAAAATCTTCTGGGCTGTAGCCATCCGAGAGAGGTGACCGCCACATGCCCCAGCATGACAGTCATTGAGAACGCGTTCAGCCTCATCATGAGTGAGACAACGTCGAAGAATTGAATCAATGCCACGACGATACAAAGTATCATTGATGATTAAATAATACTTTGCATGGTGACGTATCTTACAACGGTCATCGCGAGAGAGTTGAGGGTTGAAGTGTTGGGTTTGAAGATACAATAAGATATCTCCATACCATGGGTCAGCCGTACTGATGAGAAACAATGATTCGTTTGGAAAGGAGTCATTGTGCTCAATTTTCGCATCAGGACGGGGAAGGTCGCAAATGAGCTCGGCAAACACCAAAGACTTCTTAGACTTAGCTTTCTCGAAAAGAAGATCAAATTCTTGCAGTATCACGATCTAGCGTGAATACTTGCCCCCAAGCACCTAATGTGTCAGTACGTGGTACATGGGGTTCGAGTCGGCAATGATAGTGGTGGTGCGGAGCAAGATATAATGCCGGAACTTCTGGATGGCGATGACCGCCGCAAATGCGAGTTTTTTGACATGTGAATATCTAGTTTTAGCGTCACCCAGACCCTTACTTTCATAGTATATTACATGTTCCTAGGCGTTTTGATCCTCCTGTACCAAAACCATGGCGATAGTGGTAGCAGAAGTGGCAAGATATAAGATGTAATCTCGATAATAATTGGGCGGTTGGAGCACGAGGGTATGCGTGATGGCATGTTTGATACTGTTGAAGGATTTTTGAGCTTGGTCGTCCCAAATGAACGGGACGTCCTTCTTGAGCAGTCTCATATACCCCTGAGTCTTCTCCGTGAAATTGCAAACAAAACGTCTTAAATAAGTCACATTCCCTTGGAGACTTTGAAGTTTCGTCACATCAGTCGAGGGTGGTAGGTTGGTGATGGCCTCCACCTTTAAGAGATCAATACGGATCCCATCCTTCAAAAAGATAAATCCTAAGAGGCGTCCGGACTCAACGCAAAAGATACACTTATGAGGATTCAGACGTATATTGTACCGTCTGTATCTGAGGAAAATGGCCGTCAGATGATCAGTGTGGAACTCGCGTTGCTTTGAATGAGCAGGGAGATCGTCTAGGTAAGGTTCCACAAAGTCCTTAATGTCATGGAAGGCGTATGACATAGCCCGTTGAAACATGGCGCCAACATTTTTAAGGCCAAATGGGAGTTTGCGGTATGCAAACGTTCCCCACAGGCAGATTAAAGTCGTCTTATGTTGGTCGGCTGGGTTGATCTCAATTTGGTTGTAACCAGAAAAGCCATCCATAAATGAGAAGACGGCGCTTCCAGCACAATTATCGATAATCTGGTTAATGAAGGGGGTCGGGTAGTTGTCTTTTGGACAATCCCAGTTAAGGTCCCGATAATCGACACAGACATGAATGGTGCCCTGCTCTTTGTTCACAGGGACGACATTTGAGACCCAATCTGCCAATGGGATAGGATAAATAAAACCATCCTTTAAGAGATTTTCAATTTCTGCCTTAATTGTCGTAGTCTTCCGGGGGTGTACCGGTCGCAACTTTTGGCGTACAGGTTTGATGTCGAGATAGGTTTTTATTTCATGAGAAACAATCGCGGGGTCTATCCCAGGCATCTCCTCATAGGACCAAGCAAATACATCTCGAAATTGCTTGAACAAGGTCGTGTTAACAACGATTTCTTCAGGGGAACACTTCTGGCCTATACGAATGTGTTCCACTATGCCAGGTTTCACCGAGATGTCTACCGGGGTGGTTGGCTCAATGTTGGCCAGGTTGCCCTCCGTGTCCGTAAGACATGTAAGGATAGGAGAATGAGGGAACGGGTAGATATCTGGTGAAAAGAGGGTATGGATGTTGTCCTCTATGTACTCCAAAGAAGGAAGAAAAGATGACCTATGGTGGAGATCATCCCACGGACTGTCGTCAATATTCATTACTTCCATGATGGACTCGTCTAAATGAAAAGTCCGAAATAAGAGATCAGGTAGAGATGACGTCCATCGTAGAGAACATGATGGAGAGGCCACGGTTAAATGGTCCTCCGGTGCTGATTGGATAGCCTCGTAAATACGTTCAGTGGGTGAAAGAGGCATTATATCTCCAGCAGGTGTGTTGTGGCTTCATCCGGTACAAGCCAAGCATCGGTAGAGTGAGACAAAATCTCTATGGAGATCATGTTCACCGTAGCAACATGGTTAGGGGGGTCCGCGACTGGAAAAACTCCCATGAGAGATGAATCTTTCAAAAGGCCAACCCCTACACTCTCATATTGTTTTGACATCTATCCAATGGAAGGAACATGGTCACCAGGATGAGTAGTAGCGTCTGGTGTACAAAAATCTAATTGGTCGATAGTGACAATTCGTCCTTGGTGGGGGAATTGTACTATGCGGAAGACTGAAGAAGCTACCGCCTGCATGGTGTAAAACCAATTGCGACCAAGCAAGAGATTATAATCTAATGGGGCCGAGACCACTTCCATGTTAATGGTTACGGTCTTTCTGCCCAACTCAACTGCAAGAGCTTGTAGGAACCCATGAGGTTGAAAGCCACGCCCGTCGAATGCTTTCAACGTGGCAGGAGAACGATTAATTCAGGGGAGCCAATGGCTCTCCAACATGCGATCGACACGATAGAAGTGGAGGCGCCTTCGTCCAAAAGGGTACGATGGACAATCTTCCCAGCAATGTTCGCAGAAACTTGGAATGCGAGCTAGTGTGAGAGCCTCGACTTAAAGTTGTCAAGTCGGAACATAATGGTATTTGAGGAATAAGGGTCGACTGCACCGATGGCTGCAACGAGAGTTTTGCGTTGATTAGGACAATTTTGCAAAACTTCCAAGGTAGACATGGCGCAAGGAGCTTGTGCCAAGTCCTTGACGATATTGTAATTTTGTGTCGCCCGAGCGTTGGGATTGAAAACAACTTTTCGAATCGTACTCTTGGGCGGTCGCAATATCGAATCTAAGGATGGATTCTCAATGGTGAGAGAAGTTGATGGTACAGTGACATCAGTTAAGGAGTCGAAAGCTTTTTCAGCATTACTTCTAGTGGATTCCTTTGAAGGGACCAGTTCGTAAGATCGTGAGCGAGTATTCAAATTGATCGTCTCGTTACGCAACATGAGAACATGCGCGGTATTGGATGGTTCCCTCTGGGCTGGGGGGGTTTGAGCAATCATTTGTTGGTTTTGAGTAGGAAACGGATCATTGAGGACTGCGGGAGTTGGTTTGCCCCTAAGAAATTTTTTTACTTCATCTCTATGGGGACATTCTTTGGAGAAATGGTCATCTCCACACAGTAAACAAGGATAATTTAGTTTCCGTTTCTGCTTGGTATCGTCAAGAGTGCTCTTTTGTTCCTGTTGGGCGGAAGACTTTTTGGGTTTCCCCTTGTTCTTCTTTTTACCGCTGGACTTCTGAGATGAAGCTGATTGGACAGAATTCACCTCTTCAATTACAGCAGGAGCGGTTGACTTAGCGGTGCTGTGGCCGGTCGGAGTTGGATTGGATGATCCAACAATGCTAGCAGTAGGCTGGGTGTTAAGGGAACCAATGATTCCATCAGTTTGGAGTCCCTTATGTGGTTTCGTAGGGTCATTAACGTCACGGGGTGCATCAGGCAGAATATCAAACAAAGTACCGGATTGAGTGTAGACTAGGTCTAGCACATGGGCACTCGCGATGGCTTGTTCTTCGGTGACAACACCTCTCATGGCAACATCTTTTGCTATGGTGGGGATGAGGGATTTTGTGAACCAGTCTGCTAGGAGCTGATTTGGAATGGGAGCTTTAATGAGACGTCGTCTCCTTCGCCACTCGTGGATATGATCCGAAATGTGAGTGGCGGTATTATGATGGAGTGAGGTTAAAAGCTCGGTACAGTCTCATACCGTATGGGCAACTAGAAATGTGTTAAAAAGTTCACGGCAAGAGAACCAAAATCAAGAAAAGAGTGAGGTGGCAACTCAATGTACCACTTGGCAGCCGAACCGGTGAGAGTCCTTTGAAACAATCTAAGACGAATTGAATCGTCCATTAAGGAATTAGATGAACACCATAAGTGGTATGTCATCACGTGGTTTTTAGGGTCTTCACCCGGCTTGTCGTCAAACTTGGGGATATTAGACGGAAGTTTCACCGGAATCGATGGCCAGTTAGATCCGTGGTAAATAGGATCGTTGGTTAAATGGGATAGGTTAGGCAGGTCCAAAGTATCCAGGAAGGGCAACTGTGGGTTAGGCTGCGTGTATTGATAATACATATATGGCATGTAAGGACCAAACTGACCGTAAGGTGTACCAGGAGCAAACTGACCGTAGGGGGGTGTGCCGCCCGGATCGTAAGGAGGTTCGCCACCATAAGGTGGTCCATTCCAATAAGGTGGGGGACCACCTCCACCACCGGGAGGGGGTGTAGGTCCGCCACCACCACTGGGAGGAGGTGGGGGTAAATAACCGTAATGAGATGGCCCACCACCACCTCCGCCTGGAGGGGGTGGTGGACCACTTTCGACGCCAAAAGGATGGGGGCCCCCACCACCTCCGTCGCCGAAAGGATGAGGGTCTCCACCACCACCACCACCACCATAGTAATTAGGTCCTCCACCGCGTCCGCCTGGAGGGGGTGGTGGACCACCTCCGCCACCCGAAGGGAAATGTCCTCTTGCACCATGATAGGGTGGTCCCCTGCCGCCTCTGCCGGGAGGGGGTGGTGGGCCATTCCCGCCACCGCCGGAAGGGTGAGAGATGTTGTAGGTAAAAGGAGGTGAGCCTCCACCAAGGTTAGGTGGGGGCTTACCGCCTCCAGTAGGAGGTGGGGGAGGATCAATCGGGGGTGGTGGCGCTTGAGGGATACTCGGTTGGGGTCCGTGTTGCAACACAGGTTGTTGCCCCCATAGAGTGTATGGATTCCCGGGATAAGGCATCCTGTATGGTGTGTTTCCAGGATTAGGTTGGCCCGGTACAGGGTTAACAGAACCTGGATACGCTTGACTCTATGAGGGTTGAGTTACATTGGACGACCCCCCAACATGAGATAATCCCGTGGTGGACGGTTTAGCGGGTTGGGAAGGTCCAACGGAAGGTCCGTTGGGGATTCCATCGCCTATGTTCTGGTTAGGAAACGAGGGTTGCCCCCAAACCACAACAGGTTGACCACTATTCAAAGGTTGAACCAACGTAGGTTGTTGACTAGCTACCGTAGTAATAACATTACCAATAAGATAATCCGTGGGAATGGAATATCCTCCCCTTCAATTCTGAGGTGGGGGAGGAACTGGTAAAGTAACTGTGGTAGTGACAGGTGTGTTAGACTGTTGTCCTTCCACCAGTTGGTTCACTTGAGGTGTAGGACTGGACTCTTGCGAGGGTTGACCAGTCTTATTAGTGGTCTCGTGGTGGGAAGGTTGTTCTGGTGATCCAAAAGATATCGGATGAACGGGGAGGGGTCGGTAAGGGGGTAACGATGGGTCTTGAACCCGTCGTTGGAGACTCGACTACCGAAACTCTTCAGCTATGGAACGAAAGTGAGCTAATTGGTCACGAAAGTAGGCTAAAGTGTTGTCCGGAGTAGTCCCACTGGGTGAGGATGAGATGGCAAAATGAGCCACTGGGTGGTCTGTAGAAGACGTCCAATAAGCTGCTGAAGGACCAACAGTTGCTGTAGGGTCGTCATGGGGTCAGTTTATCCATTCCAATGATCTAGGTTCTCTCGGGATGACGGGAGAAAGGTCTTGTGAAGCGGCGGTTTGTACTCCTTCACCCTGCAGGGGGTGAGAGGCAGGTGAATCTGGAGGAGTTTGTGGAAACAAAAGTCCTCCAACATTCAAAGTGGGGTTTTCCACTTCAGTAACTACAACCGCGTTACGCTGATCCATTCTTACCCTCAAAATAACCTCCGGATTAAGGGGATATTCGGGTGATAAGTTTAAGATCCTATGGGACCTTTTCCAGGGAAAATCCACCAGAGTGTCAGGATGATCAGCCAGGATGGCTGAAACAACGTTTCTCCTAAGGGTATGCTAAAAGAAAAGCAGTCCAAAAAAACCTACTCAAACTAAGGCAACAAGCAAACTTATGTGACAGAGTGGATTCGAAAGTCTGGAACCTCACGGGATTATCAAGGCATCGCAAACCGCGATATACTGCAGGGTCCAACAATATGACGCGACAAGGAGGATTGGGACCGTACCCTTGCCTGCATACCTGATTACCTGGACAGTATGTGCGTGCTAATCTCCCCGAGTGTTGTTCTCGGTGTATGCTTTGCCAAGACGGCCAAATGGTTAACTCGGTTGGTTTCAGGAATCCTAATGGTGTCTCCCGATATACGCAAGGTACGTGGGAGCTCAAATCCGTAGTGGTGCTGTCTAATGCACAACCGTTCGGCAAGAGACCTTCCGATATACTACCGAGTACATGATACACCCTTCGATATATGCCAAGTACGGATTATGGTACTTGGTGGGTACGTGAAGGAGCTCGATATACTTATAAGTACGTGGAAGACTACAATACCCCCGGAATACAGTGCTGGCAAATAACGACAGCTGCCATGCTTAATGATGCCGGAACACGTCTCTAACTTACACACAAGTTGCTAAGAATTTTACCTAGTTCTACCGTTAATTTTATCTTGGACGGTTAGGTGAATGCATGAGGTGAGTACATAATCGGAAGCATAATGCAAGCCCTGGCTACATGCATGAAATATTCTTTTCTTTCAATGAATTCTGGCTATGGGAAGGAGAAAACTTTTTCCAATAGTATTGCCAAAACAAACTCAATGCAACACAATCCCAATTCAAGCAAATTTGATAATGAAAGTATTATTTTCCTTCTTCAACGAAATACAAAAAATCACAACACTACTATCCAAATCAAAGCATTTTTCCTTTTCTTTTTCTTTTCAAAGTAAAATGATCCTAAGTAATGAAAAGAGAGGATTCTGAAATGGAATATGCAAGTTTTCCAATTTCACTTTCAATGGTCTAAAAGCAACAAAAATTAAAAATGCATCTATCTTTCCTTAGCATGGAATCAATTTTGCAAAAATCGAAGTGTATTTTGAGCCTTTCAAGAAAATGAGCGATTCATAATTCGAGAAAAACACAATGGATCATACATTCATTCAACTTTTCCAAAACATAAACAAGAATTTTCCAATGCAGAACAATTTTCTTCAATAATGTTCAAGAAATGATGGGAAAGAAGCACTTTTTAATTTTTCAATGGATGCATCAAAGAGTAAACTTGATAACAACTGAGCTTTTAGATCTAAATGATTGAAAAGAAAACACTACTTCCAGCACTAGCACATCCAGAACACTCAAGAAAAGACAAGCGCTCAATCAAGCTGAAAGACACACGTGACTCAAAATCAAACAACAACAAGCAAACTAAGCAAGCAAAGCTCAAAACAAATGTAAATGAGGTCTGGAAGCTGATCTAATGTACTCATCAGATCAGGGATGGAAAGAAGGGAATGCAAGGGTGAACGGATGAAGGTGGAGGAGACAAGAGTATCCACCACTACCGGTCTTCAAGCTTGTCCAAAATGGAACCCAAAATCAATCCAAACAGAATCAAACACTCGAAACACAAATCATAAATGGGATCCCTGGCTGGATCTTGCAGCACGAAGAGAGTTCATACAGCAAACCAAAGTCCAAACTGTCAAACAGAGAAGAGATGCCTACATGCCAAAATTTGACAAATTGGCGCACTCTGTCCTTCTACACAGTGTGATGTCGCAGTCTGCCTACATGGGAAGTGCGACAATGTCGCAGTCTACCAATGCAAAGGATGTGACAAGTAAGTAACATGTAAAGAACAGAGACCCAAAAAGACATAGTGTCGCTCTGTTCCCACTACCCAGGTGCGACAGGCGAAGTCTAGATTCAAAAATGAATCAGATCTCTCAGCAATGAACCATGGAATGGTTTGGGAATGAGTTGTATAAACTCAAAGGAAGTAGATCAGAACCTTCAACACGAAGATCTGATAGTGAAATCAACTCCAAGAAGTAAATGGCAAAAATAAGAGACTTGTGTCAAGCAATCAACTGAAAATGACTCTCAGATTGACAACTACTGACCAAATTCTATACTCCTCAGTATGGTCGCCAGATTTGTTATCGGACAATCCACTTGAGTGGACGCGAGCCGGATCTCCCAAGCTCAAAGTGAGTCTAGAACAAATAGAACAGACTACTAATGCATTTCCTAGATCTACTTAAGGATCAAGTACTAGATGTCTTACCTTTTCACTATGCAATCCTTTCTCCCAAATGTTGATCCACGTCCCACGGTCGTCAGATCCAAGCTGCAAGACCTGTCAAGACAAGAAACAAGAGAAACCAGTAAAAGACATCTATACAATAAGCGATCTAAGTAAACAGTTAAGCAGGTAAACTACTCAATATCATCACACACATGAACAATATTGGTGGAAAGCATTTGTATTACTACAAATAGAGGAGTACATGATAGAGATATAGAACCACAACTAAGGCTTAACGCTGCAGCCCTTCTCTGACGAAGCCAGTTGACATATTCTTCCAAGGAAGTATGAGTTCTCCAATAGGTGAGTGGAGATGTTCTAAGAGTGATTTCACCAGCATGTAGATACCATAGTCTTCCTCCCTTTGGGATGGGAGTGAGCTTCACTTATATAGGACTAAGTGGATAGGGTATGGATAGGATAGGTTGAGAAATGGTAGGAGAGAGATAGGGGATCCTCCCAAAGAGTTAGGAGTCGAGTACCAACTCCCCTAGAGGTTAGGGATAAGCCCCTAAATGAGCAAGTTTCGAGAAGAATCTCGAATAAGCTATTTTTTCCCATTAACTAACCTCGTCGCACCCTATAGTGGAGCAAGCTGCGACGTCGCATGTTGCTAGTGTGCAACCTGCGACGACTCTTCAAAACCTAGCACAATTGGTTACAAATCCTCCCAGGATGATTACTTAGTCCAGATATCTTCAGGGGTGTATACATTGAATCTTATGATGAGTAGATTTTGGGTGTAACAGTTGCAGAACATGGCGGTGATGGAAGAAGAGGCAACAGAGGGGAGCACGAGGGTGGAGGTGTGAACAGGCGCAGGGACGTAGGTGGTGGTGCGGTGAGCGCGGCATAGAGTAGGGACATAGCGAGATTGTGGGGCTGTGCAGGCAATAGTGGAGAGTGTTGAAATATTGTAACTTCGAAGAATATTCTATTGTATTTTGTTATTGTAATTTATTCGTAGATGTTTTATTCCTCTGTCGGGATGTCATTATTGTATTTGATTATGTAAAGTCATTGAGGTAAATCCTTCTTTGTAAGTCGGGGCAATAGATCCCCCTAGAGTAAAATGTAATGGGGTTTTTAAGTCCCCTAGAGGAGTCGGCCCAGTCATCATTAATTGAGTGGTAAAGTTAGTTGAGGCCGACATGTCAAATTAAAGTAGAAGGGAATGTATAAATAGAGAGCTAGGCTCTCTTATTTATTCATTCATTCACACACCCTCACGAGGAGGAGCAATTGTTTGGGGTTTTGTATTTGTAATTTTGATCATCTATATTGAGGAAGTTTTGCTGGGTTTTCTTCCCCTAGAGGGTTTCCCAGGATAAATTTGTGTGTCTTGTGTTTATGTTGTGCTTGTTATTCTTTCAGTGATCCTGTATATGCTATTGTTATGAAATTGAATTGAACACCGATGTTATCTATATTAGCATATTGAATCTTAACATGGTATCAGAGCTATCCTGAAGGAAGGAAATGTATGGCATTTACGACACTTGTTTCATTTGTGACAATTTGAAAGCTAGGGCTTTGTATATAAAATCCTAGTCATCATGGAACTTTCGCTATAAATCACTTTTGGCGAAAGTTCAGGATTTGAAACTTGGACAGGCCGAAGATGACATGTTTTTGTACCTTGTGTCCGAGTTTCAACCTCATATTTGTTGTTCTTTGTGAGATGTGATCAGTACAAGTTAGGGTTTCAGCCTCTTCCAGAATGCATACCTAAACAAGTGACCTAGGTAAAAAGGTCATATATCAGGATAGGAAGCTCCAAATGGAATTCAGTAAAAAGTTACAATTAGGGCATGGACTGTAGTTTCACAAGTCCGAGTATCAGAGGCCGAAGTTGAAACAGTGACATGTGGCACGCCGTACAAGTTCGCTATGTTGTTTCATCCCATAAACAAGTGACCTGGGAAAAAATGTCATATCTGTGGCTAAGAAGCTCCAAATGGAATTCCGTGAAAAGTGACAGTTAGGGAATAGACTGTAGTATCACAGGTCCAAGTATCAGAGGCTAAAGTTGAAACAATGACACGTGGAATGCCGTACAAGTTCGCTATGTTGTTTCATCCCATAAACAGGTTATGTTGGGAAACTTAGGATATCTCTCTCATGGATAATCCAATGAAGCTCAAAAATATCGGGTTGGAAAGATGATAAGTCAGGATACCACAAGCCGAAGTTTCATACCCCGAGGATCCTAAATTTCAGAGATACACCAGAAACAATAAGGCACATCTGAAATAGCTCAACATAGGAAATCAAAGAAGAGGAGGAAGAGGCTCTCACTTAGGGTTTTCAGTTTTTTAGGTATGGTATGACCTGATACAATGTTGGAGACACCTGATGCAACATTGGAAACTTTTAAAATGGATTTGGAATCCATTCATCATAGATATTAATCTTCCATCAAAATATTGTGGGAGGAAGGAGATTGAAAATTAGGGTTTCCAAGTAAGAAGAAAACCTTGCAAAGTTGGGAGACTCATAGGGCAACAATGAAGGAGGTTTAAATGGCACTGATATTCTATCATCCTAGCACCATGAAACTATATAATATGCTTACAAGTGATCTACCTTGGATGATTAGGGTTTTACCCTTATAGAAAAGACTACAAGCAATCTCGACAGGTATGACTTGAGGAGATGCAGGTTGGTCTAATGTTGCTGATCAAGAGATCAAGTTTTGCTGTAGACGATCGAGTGCTGCAGAAGATGAAGACCAAAGATGAAGACTCGGTGCTGTAGAAGATGATGCTCCAGTACTGAAGATGTTTGAAGATATTGAAGATGTTCCAGTTGCTGATGCTGTTGAAGAAAACTTCCAATGATTTATAGATGTATCACCTTGATGTTGTTGATGATGCTGTATCTCGTTGCTCCTATAGTTGATGTTGATGTTGTCAGTAGAATACCCTTCTCGTTAAGGGGGAGTGTTGAAATATTGTAACTTCGAAGAATATTCTATTGTATTTTATTATTGTAATTTATTCGGAGATGTTTTATTCCTCTGTCGGGATGTCATTATTGTATTTGATTATGTAAAGTCATTGAGGTAAATCCTCCTTTGTAAGTCGAGGCAATAGATCCCCCTAGAGTCAATTGTAATGGGGTTTTTAAGTCCCCTAGAGGAGTCAGCCTAGTCAACATTAATTGAGTGGTAAAGTTAGTTGAGGCCGACATGTCAAATTAAAGTAGAAGTGAATGTATAAATAGAGAGCTAGGCTCTCTCATTTATTCATTCATTCACACACACACTCACTTGTGTAATTCGCATAGGAGAGAGAGAGAGAGATATCTGCAAGGAGAAGGAGCACTTGTTTGGGGTTCTGTCTTTGTACTTTTGATCATCTATATTGAGGAAGTTTTGTTGGGTTTTCTTCCCCTAGAGGGTATCCCAGGATAAATTTGTGTCTCTTGTGTTTATACTGTGCTTGTTATTCTTTCAGCGATCCTGTATATGCTATTGTTGTGAAATTGAATTGAACACTAATGTTATCTATCTTAGCATATTGAATCTTAACAGAGAGGGTGAGCGCAGGAGGAAAGCGGCGTGAGCAAAAGGGAGGGAGACAACAACGTGGGGGAGGAGAGAGGAAGGCACAAGGGTTGGTGGTGTAGCAGAACATGGGAGTAGGATATGGTGAAGGTCAAGGGTCTGAATTGGTTAAAGACCATGCAGCTCATAGAAACCCTTGAATGTGTGGCCAATAGCCAGAATCTGTTTAAGAAGGGGCTTTGATACCACTGAAATGACAAAATCATTTCTTACTCAAATAATTAATGTAAATAATACAAAGGATCCATAAATGGTCAAATAATTGAATATATAGTTGATAAGATAAAGGATGATGAATATACAAATGTTGGTCTGCTTTTTATAATAGCTTGCGCATTAACTATTGAGGGGACGCGCCCTCTCATTACATTTAATATTAATTATTAATCTTTTTAATTGTTATTAATATTGATGTGTTATTCATTATTCGTTACAATTAAGATGTGGATAAATCAACTTCCTCAACATGAAAAAATCAACAATCTTTTAAAATAGTGTAGTAACGATGATTGAAATAATAAAATCAACACAAAATCTTTATAAACATGATATATAAAAAAAAAATATTAAAAACAAAAAAATTCAAAATAAACAAATTGCATTGAATATGATAAATATGGAATGAAACACATTACATATTACATATTAAGATCAAACAACCTGGAACATGGAAGATGGAATGAAACACATTACATATTACATATTAAGATCAAACAACATGGAACATGGAATACAATGCAAATAGAAATAAGAAAAACACACACAGTGCCAAAAACCATTCTATAACAAAATGCAAATAAAATAAATGTAAGTAATGTAGAAATAGAATATATAAATAAAATATCCACACATTAAAAAATAAAAAAAATGAATAAAATGAACGTTTATGGTTAGAGGCGATTAAACTATGATGTGGACAAATTATTAAAGCAAATTAGACAAGGAAAGATATTATCAAACTCAATTATCTTTTAGATGCAAATATTTTTTATAATTTAAAATCTTGAAGTAAGGTTTAAATTTAAAAGTTTTAGCTTTTCTTAGTTTATGATAGATTGAGAGTGAAAATGACTTTATAATGGATTTCATAACAATGGGGTTAAAAAAAAAGTAAGATTTGATTAAGATTATGAAGGACAACAACTTTTCTCTCAACATTACAACCAATTAACATAAAGTTTTTGTAATCTTTTACATAAAATGAAATTATATTACTATTATTATTATTATTTTAATTAAGGGAATTGGTCGCTGGGATTGGGTTGCTACTAGGGTGTCACTCATTACCAATTACAACTTCTCATCTTACCACTTAAGCTGCCCCCATTATTATTAATTACATAAAACTTTAAAATTCTTATACGTTAATTAATTAACCATTTTATTAGTAATACTTAATCTCATATCAATACTTTAAAAAAATAATAATATGATTTAATAATTAAAAGAATATATGTAATCTAGTCAAACCAAAACCTCTAAGATAAATAATAAATAAAAAATTCAAAAAACTAATATGCGTTAACTGAATTTACCTTAAATAAAATAATTATTAAGTGCAATTTAACTTAAATTTATTGGGGATAAAAAAAATATTATAAAATTTTATTTCTTATCGTAAAAATAAATAAATACAATTTATAATTTTATAACCTAATTTTTAAAATTTTAGTTTATAAAAAATTATTTAGTTTATAAATCTCATATACATCAAAATATCTAATTTATTATTTTATGGCTTATTAAAATTATTTTTTATAAATCTCATATATCAAAGTTGAAAAAATACACTTTCACATTGTAATTAAAAATTAAACAAATTTTAATGTTATCTTTAAATTATTATCATTATTTTACTGTTTGAGTTTAAATGAAGCCGTGTCATTGCATGCGACAGTATTTGGTCAGTCCAAACATCTTTCCATCATTTGGCGGGAGGAGAGGGTGGCAAAATATACGAAACCCTTAAAACCCCCGGTATGCAGTAGAGAAGTCCGCATGCATTGAAGATTCAGTCCGAGAGTTTCAATTTGCGATGGAGTTAATCCACCTATGAGCTGCAATGTCGAATCTTCCGAGGAATCCTTTGCATTTGTCCTCGGCCTCTTTCCCAGCGGCTAAAGGCCGGGCAGGTCTTCGCAGGGCCGAGAGCAATGGCGATTCAATCAGCCGCACAGATTCTTCCAGCACCGGAAGCTTCGATAATCCTACCGAGAACATCTCTAACGTTAACGGCAAATCCACTCCTACGTCTCTGTCCCGATCGCAGAGCTCCAAAAGGCTTAACAGTCCCCAGTTACTAAAATACGAGTGCAGGGATGCCCCTCATTTCGAACTTCAAGATCTTCATCGTGTCACCGATGCCAACGTGCAGGTTCGTTATATTTTTTGTCCCTTTCATTTCTTCATCGCTCCTGGAAATTGAGGTTTAATTCTGTCATCTGCGGGATTTTTTCATGTTCACTATCGGGAATATAAATGCGCGTGATTATTCAGGTTATGATTCGCATCAGGCCGCTTAGCATCCCGGAGATTGCCTCCCACGGCTTCGGAAGATGCATCAGACAGGAAAGCGCATGCGCGTTAACGTGGCTCGGGCAGCCGGAGAGCCGATTTTCGTTCGACTATGTCGCATCCGAGAGTGTGACGCAGGTTCGTTTTGTTTTCATTTGGTAGCGGTTTGCTAAAACATACAATTAGTCGAGGCAGATTGCAACTTCTGAAATTGATGGAATGATCAGAAGAATCAGAATGCATTCTGTCAGCTGATAAACGATGGCGTTTCTAGCAAGGGGTACCCATTCTTAAAATTCCAGTAGCTTATTCGATTTCGTGTGTTTTCTTCAGGAAGAAGTGTTTAATGTTATAGGTGCCCCGATGGTTGAGAATTGTCTAGCAGGCTATAATAGCTGCATGTTCGCGTATGGACAGGTGTGTCTTTTTACCTTTTCGATATTTAATATTATTTTGTCCCAGGTATGTCCATGGGAAACTTTCAATGCACTTCCTCACATAATATGTCCTGGAGTAAATGTTGCCCTAGTATAATATGTACTTCTTATTCAGAGAGAGTCTACTAGACTTGAGTCCATGATTGCTGTCCTAGTATAATATGTACTTCTAATCCAGAGAGATTCTACTAGACTTGACTCCCCTCTCAGTGATTTCAACCTCAAAACTCGTCATTTCAAATCTATTGAGCTAACCCGCTGAGCTAACTGTGCATATATATATCCCAAGGAATTACCTCAATCTGTTGTTGCTAATGTTACCAAGCATTTGGCTAGTTCTGTGTTGGCAAGTGCTTGGTTTGAATCCCCGTGTGTGAGGTACACTAATCAACATCGACAGGTTTATTAGGAATGTCATCCAAGGAAAACATCGTGGGGAAACCCAGAGGTCTATTCCTCAGGAAATTTTGCAGGGAAGCCCAAGATATATTTTCCCATACTTGAACAAGGATTAAAGCAAATAGAGGCAAGCAAGACCAAAAAAGGAAGCCACTCCACATAATGACGAAACAAGGGTTGTGTTTTCTCATTCTTTATGCTAACTTTAGTTGTTGACATGATACGAGTTCTTGGGGCAAAATAAAGTGCCTTAAATGAGATCTACTGTAAAATCAGAGTCTATTGAAGAATGCCTTATGTTTTGGGTATGTCCTTTCCACCACTTCATTAATAAAAATATTATTTTGTGGCCCTGCCATTTTGTTTGGTCTTGAAAACTGGATTTGAGGATGAAGGATCTCAGGGTTGGGGATTTTAGGTATGGGGTTCCCAACAAGGTTTTCTTGGGGAAACATGCCTTGGGTTTCCTTGTGAGGTTGTCTTGGGATGGCATCCCTAGTAAATCCATCAGCATAGGCTATTGCACCATTTGTTGACACAGAATTAGCCAAATGCATGATGATATTGGTGACAATCAATTTAGTTAACCCATTGAATTGTAAATTTGAAGGACATGGGGTTGGGATTTGATTCACTTATGTGTGCATGGCTCGCAAGATTATAAAATGTTTGGAACATATTGTCCTAGCCTCAAGCACTTAAGTGAGAATGATATCGCTGGTACCTTGCTAGTTTCAATTGGCCCACGAAGGGCAAACATTTTACAAACGGGATTTGAACTTGGGTGGGGAGGATAACAACTTCTCTTAATCACCAAAGCTAGACCCGTTTGACTAAAATGTAAGAATCCTTTTCATCCCTAGACAATGGGTCTAGAAAAGGTTGCTTCATGTATCGATAGGCTATAGCAATTTTATAGCTTATCTACCCCTCGTGAGGAAAGTGGGATAACTCCCAAGGTTAGTCTAGACATGCATGAGTCCTTGGGCAGTTTAAGTTGGAGTCTTTCTAGATGTCCACAAAAGTTAGTGTACTTGACTTGGCATTGTACCTTACAAAGGTAACCCCAAGGGACTCAATGGGATTTGATCTTGAGACCTACTTAAACTTTTGCACAATATCATCAACTATTTGATGCAGAGAGGCCATGGGATTTCTCAAAAGTGGTTATAATAGGAAATCCTATAAATATAGAGGAAGTTGGCAATTTGAAAATTGTCGCTTAAAAAAAAAAAACCACATTTTGAGCCACGCATGCCACATGTGGGGAGGATTTTTGACCTTGCCAAGGCATCTTTTGACATTGTCAAGGCATATTCTCTCTCTTAGAAGTGTGCCCCCCTTCTTGACAAGGTTGGTTAGGGTTTTGAGCATTATCTATGTATTTATTGACCATGTCATGTGGAGGATGTTATTCTTTCCTCCTCCCTAGTATAGATCTAGGGTTTTAGCCAAATATATTATTATTTTATTGGAGGGTTGTTGAGTCAAGAAACTCTATATAAGAGGCTCCTCTCTCATTTGTATTTTGTTGTTGATTTGAGAAGAGAATTCGAACTTCTGCTTTGTCTATGCGAGTGGTGTACATGGGGAACCTTTCTTATGATATGGAGCACATGTTATGGTAAATCAAATTTGGAGGTAATGTTTTATTTTCTTTCATTGTAAGGTTAGTAAATATAGTTCATGATTAATAAATTTTATTGCTTGAAGGAAATCAAATGAAACTCTCTTTGTTTTTCTATATGCTTTAGTATTGGTATTTTGCTTGCATTTGGAATTCTTGTAGGAGTGTTTGTATGTTCAACCTCTCATTGCTGGAGTATATGCTAGATCTTTAGTTGAGGTGTATGCCCAAGTGTGACCTTTCCTTGGAAGAAATTCTGCATCAAACCCATAGTTTTAAAAATTGTTCTGATCGGAATTAGAATTGGCCGATTTGATCGAATAGAGGCTAAATTGATATCGGCCTTTAAATTTATTCGGGCGACTGGTTTGGTACCAAACTGGGTGATTTAGACATCAACTCAGCGGGTTCAGTATTTAACGGTCAGATCGGTCAAGTCATGATTGATTCATCACTGATTCATTTTCTTTAAAATTTAAATATTTTATGTATTTTTGAGTAAACCAAGTCATTAAATTCAAATCAGCCAAGTCATGGCCAATTCATTACTGATTTTGAGTCCGAGTCCGAGTTGACCCTTGGTCGATTCAGAGTCCAATTTCGATTTTTAAAACTATGATCAAACCCCAAAGTTCCGTGACTGTCTTTGGCACGATTCTTCAAAAATTTCAGCCCTAGAAACTGTAAGGAGTAACTTATCCCTCTAACATACATAAGCTAGTTACTCAATTTATCACTGACAGAAGTAAACTGCCTTATGTACATTTTGACAGTAGATGTGATAGCGTTTAATAGAGTTAGGTAAATCCGTTAATGAGGGAAACTTCCCGAACTAGTTTAGAATTTGCTTATATGTATCAAGTCTGAATTCAGTTGTATGTAGAGGGAAAGAACATAGTGTTTTCTGTGTTAATGGAGAAGAGCTTAGAAGTTCCCGTTGTCTCAATATTTGGTTCGGTTGTAGCTGAGTGTGCTTGTGTTTGATCTTAATATCTCTTTCATGGTTGTAATCCCCTGCTTGTCTAACAGATTGGTATCAGAGTAGGTTATTGGGGTTGAGAGTTGCTCCACCAGTTTGAGCAAGTTGTAGATTTGTAGAAGTTTCTCCCACACGTAGAAGGGAAGATTGAAGTTGTGATAGAGCCGACTAAAGGAGGAGGTTGAGTTAATCTTTGTGCAGAAGAAAAATCCTACGCAAAAGACTGTCACCTGTAGCGGCCATTGTTCTTACTTTGAAGGGGTTGAGGAGTCCAGGCAAAGAAGAAGTTCGTGGAGAAGTAAAAGGTTTTTTTTTAATGTATGCAGAAGAGCGTAAAGAGGTATGCATTAAAACCCAATAAAAGGAAATTAATTAAAATAAATATTTTTTACGACCTAGATTTACCATAGAAGATCCATGGTTATAAAGCAACAACTCCTTGGTGAGAAAGTGACGTCATCGAAGAAGAATTGGGAGGAGTTGTAAAAAGTGAATCAACACGTATGAAGGCCAATTCCTTTGTGAAGTGAAATTAAAAGGTGAGCATTTTTTGGAGGAGTTGTGAGTAAATAAAATTAAAAAGTGCTCATGTTGGTAGGAGCTGTGGAAAAGTCAACCCACATAACTCCTCCGTAAAGTGAAATTAAAACCTGTGTACTTTTGAAGGAGTTGTGAGTTAAATAGATTAAAAATCGAGCTAGTTGGAGAGAGTTGCAAAAGACATTCCACATGTGTGAAGAAATTTTAGAGGGTAGTTAAAAAGATAAATCATTAACCCTAAATATGATACATGGGTTATTATAGTTAATCCGAAGATTAATCTTGGTAAAAGGACAAAGCCATAATTCTCCCTAAGCAAAAGGAAAGGCTTGGTAAGTTGCATTCTTTCCTTAAAAAGAGGAAAGGGTTTGCCTTTGTAAAAGAAGAAAGGGTATTTAAAAAAAACTTGGAGTTAAAGTAAAAAAAGAAAGAAGCTGTAAGAATTTTTTTTAAAAGGGTTGAGATTAAAAAGGAGGAGGAAATTTAAAAAGAAACTATATTTTTTTCTTTTAAAAGAAAAAAAGGTGATTTAAGAAAGGAGGAAGGAAAAAGCCCGCGGGCTTGAAAGCATAGAATTTTAGAGTGCATTTAAAAAAATGGCAACCAACAACAACCTGGGTCAATCGCAAGGACCTGTTTTAACAGGGAAAAATTATGAATTTTGGTCAATTAGAATGAAGTCATTCCTGAGTTCACAAGAATGTTGGGAAACAGTTGAAGTTGGGTTCATAGAACCAGATTAGGCAACAGTTCAAACCACGACAAATGCACAAAGAGCACAATTAAATGAACATCGGAAGAGAGAAGCCAGATCATTATGGATAATTCAACAAGGTACATATGACTCAATTTTTCCAAAAATAACAAATGCTTCTACTGCAAAGGTAGCCTGGGATATTTTGGATAAAACCTATCAAGGCACAGATAAGGTGAAAAATGTAAAATTGCAAAATCTCAGAACAAAGTTTGAAACTCTGAAGATGAAAGAATCTGAGACAATAGACCAATTTATGAACAAGGTAATGGTAGTAGTCAATCAACTAAGAATTCATGGAGAAGACATAAAAGATGACAAGGTTGTGCAAAAGGTTCTAAGGAGTCTTACGAAGAAATTTCGTATGGTAGTAGTTACCATTGAAGAATCTAAGGATTTTTCAATATACTCAGTAGATGAGCTGACATGATCATTATTGTCTTATGAATCAATAATTAATAGGGAAGAAGAATTAGTTGAACATGTCTTCAAGACACAAGTATCTGTCAACAGAGGCAGATGAAGATATAGTAGAGGCAGGGGCAGATCTAATAACTACAACTCATAGAGAGAGAACAAGCAAAACATGGAACAAGAAGACAAGCCACAACAACAGCCTCTAAGCTTAAGGGGGAGAGGCAGAGGTTTTTAGCAAAATAGGAGGTATGACAAATCCAAAACTCAATGTTATTATTGTAAAAGATTTGGTCATTTAGCCAATGAATGTAGGAAAAAGCAGGCATACCTAAACAAAAATAGAGCCAATGTTTCTAATACATTTGAAAGTACCTCCGAGGCCATGTTCTTAAGTTGTCATGGAGCTCAAGAACGTAATAAATATTTTTGGTTGTTAGAAAGTGGCTGTAGTAATCATATGATATTGATAGGAGATAGAAGTTTGTTTATAAATGTAGACAACTCAGTCAAGTTTGATGTCATATTAGGAGATGATAAAGTTGTCAATGTAGTTGGCAAAGGAACAGTCAATTTCCTAGGCAAGCAAATTGAGAAGAAGAATTTATTTGATGTCTATCTGGTTCCTGGTTTAAAGCACAATTTAATGACTGTTGGTCAACTCACTGAACATGGTTATAAAGTCATCTTTACAGACAATGCTTGTACAATCCTGGACAAGTTTCCAATTAGGAAACTCATTGCTAAAATTAGAATGACCAAGAATAGGATGTTTCCTTTAACTCTAAAGAATGTAAATTAGTTAGCTTCATGTGTACCACTGTACACAATGTCACCACTCTAGATGAGTCTTGGTTATGGCATTTGAGATTGGTCATTTGCACTTTGGTGGACTGAATTTATTGCAACAGAAACAAATGGTTAAGGGCTTGCCATCAATACATGAACCAACAAGTTCTTGTGAGAGTTGCATATTGGGAAAACAACACAAGGATAGTTTTCTAGCTATTGCATCCTATAGAGCAAAGGAACTGTTGGAGCTGGTCAATACTGATTTATGTGGTCCCATGCAGACACAGCCCTTAGGAGGACACTTCTATTTTCTAACTTTTATTGATGATTTTAGTCGGAAGACTTGGGTTATTTTCTAAAACATAAATCTGAACTTTTGATAAGTTCAGGGGGTTTAAGGCCTTAGCATAAAAACAGAGTGGTCTGTACATCAAAGTTTTGAGGTTTGACAGAGGCGGCGAGTATGATTCCAAAGACTTTACAAATTATTGTAGATACCATGGCATTAAAAGATAATTTACAGCCATATATACTCAGCAAAATGGGATAGCAGAAAGGAAAAACAAAACCATAATGAATATGGATAGAAGTATGCTCAAAGAAAAACAACTTCAAAATGAATTTTGGGGTGAAGCAGTTGCATGCTCGGTTTATATTTTGAATAGATCACCTACAAAGAGTGTCAAAAACAAAGTTCCTCAGGAAGCATGGAGTGGAACAAAGTTAAGTGTTTCACATTTCAGAGTATTTGGTTGTGTAGCTTATGCACATGTTCTTGAGCAACTAAGAAGGAAGTTAGATGATAGAAGTGAAAAATGCATTTTTACAGGGTACGGTGAACACTCAAAAGCGTACAGATTGTACAACCCAGTCACTAAGAAGTTTATAATAAGCAGAGATGTGGAATTCAAAGAAGCAGAAGCTTGGAATAGTCAAGGTGAATAGTCAACTACAACTGGAAATTCAACACCTTTATCACCAATAGAAGACCAAGTGGAACCAGCAAGACAACAAGGATCTCCATCCAGATTACCAAGATTGCAAACTCAAGGTGAAACCTCAAGACATGGAGAATATCAAGGTAACAATCCTCACTCTAGTAGTGACTCAGATCCTACAATAGCTTTAATGAGAAATAAAAAGACTACAAGTTTAAGAGAAATTTATAATCAAGATGACGAGATAGATATGCAAGTGCATTTTGCATTATTTTCATGTGAGCCTATGCATTTTGAAGAGTCCATTAAAGAAGATAAATGGATTCATGCAATGAATGAAGAAATTGATGCAATTGAAAAGAATAACACTTGGGATCTTGTAGATCTGCCAGAAGTCAAGGATAGTGTTACCGGATGAACTAGCAGGGCTAGTATTCGATGAACAAATGTCTTGAAAGGAGTGACCACTGTCACCTTAGTCACACTTCCAACTGCTTCGGAGAGTCGTATCCTCCATGGGGAGAGCCCTTTGATGCTCTGCAAACACTAAGAAAAAGGAGACTATGTCTTCTAGGAGACCAAGTTAGAGACTAGTGCCTTCAACCAATGAAGAAAACAAATTACTTAGGCCTAGTGCTTGTGGATGCTAAGATAAGATGAGGCAATTCAATGTATTATTGTAAGTATTCAATCCAATAGTGTGAGTGATTAGCAATACAAATAATCAATAGCACTTTAACACTAGAGAGATCACTTTCCAATCACAAGTATTAACCACTTGACCATATATCATTCAATAACAATATTTATCTAATCAATTATTCTTTAATGACAAGAGAGAACTGATATATCAGTAGCTGAGTCAATATAGTATGTTAATCCAATTATAGCAGTATGTCAGTCCCTTTAGCAGCAATATGACTGTGTGACAGTCTTGATTATGTTAACTTTAACAGTGATCAAGTAATTCCAAAGATATGAGTATGATATGAACAATACAACTTCCACTTTCAATCAATATTTTTGTATTAAATATGAGCTTTTAGACTGTACGTCGGCAGTAAATAAGCATGGATTTCAAACCTTTTTTATTTCGCTTTAAACAGTGATTCAATGCAATTAACAATTAACTTTGATGTGGTCGTTTTGTGTAGCTGTCACTTTGTGGGAAGGGATGTCAAGTGTTCACAGCTTGCAATTATTGCAAACTTGTATGCAACAGAGGAGAGGGATGTCTTTTGGTTGTTACAGCCTTGGACAAGCCCAAAAAAGATGGACCGAGCCCTTTAGGGCAAGGCCAAGGTCAAGGAGAGGTTGAAAGGGGAGGATTGAGCCTCAAAAAAGGGAGATTGAAGGTCTTAAGAGGGAGGTCGAGGTTGTTTGGAGCAGGACAAGGGTGAGGTTAGGAGGATAAGGGAGAAGGAGAAGGAGGAAGGAAAAGAATGGAGGGAAGGAAGGGATGTGGGATAGGAAAAGGAGGAGAAGAAAGGGAAAGAGGAAGAGAAGGAGAGGAAGGGAAGAAAAGAGAAAGAGGAGATGGAAAGGGAGGAGTGAAGTGAAGAAAAGAAGAGGAGGAAGGGGAGAAGGAAAAGAAGGTGGAAAGGGAGGAACAAAGTGAAAGAGAGGAGGAGTGAAGGTCTAGGAAGCAGAAGGGAAGGAGGGTGAAGGTAGGAAGGAGAGTGAACCCTAGGGAGGATGATAGAGGAGGCCGCTAGGGAAACTAGGTCTGGTCTAGGGTTAGGTTTTAGTCTTTTTAGGGTTTAATTATGTACAAAAACCATAAATAAAACCTAAATTACAAAAATAAAATGCTAAAACAAACCTAAAACAAACCGAAAATTAATATTTACAAATGTACAACTAGGGCTTATTAGGTAAAAGAATGACAACTTAGGGTTTTAATGGATATTACCCTTAAACCCTAGCCTTAGAGGAAGGTGACCAGCCTTTCTCTTGGAGGTCTTTCTCCTTGCCTACTAAATTAGGGCTTCTTGAAACAACCTCTAGGGTTCGTTTCAAGAGCTTAATCTAGGACAAAAGTTGGAGATCCAAGGCTAAACTTTCGTGAAAACCTCCTCTAGGGAGCGTTTTCACTATGCTAAGAGAATAGAAGGCAGATAAATGGCCCTATTTAGAAAAAATGCATCCCTAGGGCCACCATTCAATCATTCAAGAAGCAAAATTTACCTACCACTCATCAAGCAAGGCTACAAATGGAATAGACTTACTTGAGCATGAGTTCTTCCAACTATTCTAGCATCCACAAAGCACTAGCAAAGCAAAAGAAGATCGACTTTCTTCCAAAAGATCAAGAAGGCTTCCCTCTAAGAGGTGTGCATCACTTCATAAGGCCATCTTGGGTAAAAAGGTAACATTATGAATTTTGTCCCATAAGTTGTCATTTGAAAATGAAGTGAGGAGATCCTATTTATATGTTCTCACAGTCACTTTTAAAACATAACCAGGCCGACATGCCTTTAAAATGTCAATTTGAAAATATAACATGTCAACTTAAAAATATAACATAAAATAATATAAAATAATCAAATCTGTGGGTAACTTGGGGCATTTTCCCCAGAGTTTACCCAAAAATGACTAAAATAGCTGAAAATGAGCAAAATACTCCGAATTGAAGGATGGAGTAGGCAGGTGGGGGACGTCATGCCCCATCTAACCCCAACGATGCTGATAATCCCCAACGCCCCCCCAAATCAAGCAGTACGGCCTGGGTGAGATGATGACGTCATCACTGGAACAGGCCCAAGGGCAGAGAGTGCTGGGTTGCAGAGGGACCGGGAGGGTGCTTGAGGTGACCTAGAAGAGATGCAAGAGCCTCACAGCTGAAAGAAATGTCCCTGGAGTAATGAAACAAGTGGGGGGTTATGTGACCTAGTGACCAACCTCTAGGAGCCCCAAACACCAACCTCAAGGCTACAAGCCCTATAATGAGGAAGTTAGCAATGCCACTAAGCCATAGTACTCCTAAGAGTACGATTGAAGGGTTTGGCCATGACCACCACTCAGAAAATGCTGGATAATACTCGTCATGGTCGTGAAAAAAATGACCCTCTCTCCCTGGGCATATATCTGAAGGTGCGCTGGTATTGGTACCATGTAACAAATAACTTAGGAGTAAAATGGATTTATAAAACCAAATTCAATGAAAAAGGAGAAGTGGAGAAGTACAAGGCAAGGCTTTTTATAAAAGGCTTTGCACAACAACCAGGTATTGATTATGGAGAAACCTTTGCTCCAGTAGCAAGGTTAGACACCATTAGAACAGTGCTGGCACTAGCAGCTCAAAACAAATGGCAAGTATATCAGTTAGATGTCAAATCAACATTCCTAAATGGAATTTTGGAAGAAGTGTACATTAATCAACCACCTGGGTATGAAATCAAAAATCAAGAGCATAAAGTTTACAAGCTGAAAAAGGCTTTATATGGTTTGAAACAAGCACCAAGAGCATGCTATGGAAGAATCGACTCATATTTAAACAGTAATGGGTTCTGCAGAAGCAAATGTGAACCCACATTATACACCCAAATAGACCAACAAAACAAAATTTTGATTGGATATCTTTATGTGGATGACATAATCTACACAGGAAATTTAATGATGGAGAATTTCAAATTAGTCATGAAAACAAAATTTGAAATGACAGATCTTGGGTTAATGAAATATTTCCTTGGCATTGAAGTTGGACAATCAGATAATGGCATATTTATATGTCAAGAAAAGTATGTTAAAAATGTTTTGAACAGATTTAGAATGACAAATTGCAAGCCAGCAAACACTCCAGTAGTAACAGGCACAAAATTAAGCAAGCAGGAACAAGGAACGGTAGTGGATCCAACTTTGTATAAAAGACTTGTTGGCAGCTTGATGTATTTAACAACCACAAGACCATACATAATGTATGCAGTAAGTTTAATTTCCAGTTTCATGGAAAGTCCAAAAACTTCCCATTGGCAAGTAGGTAAAAGAATTTTGAGGTCTATTGCAGGTACAATCAATTTTGGCATCATGTACTCAAGCACAACTTCCAGTTCTCTAGTTGGGTACACTGACAGTGATTTTGCAGGAAGTATTGATGACAGAAAGAGCACTTCAGGTTATGCATTTCATCTTGGATCAGGTTTGATTTCTTGGGCATCCAAAAAGCAACCCATTGTGACAATATCTTCAGCAGAAGCAGAGTATGTGGCAACAACATCAGCAGCATGCCACGCTGTATGGTTGAAAAGGATACTAGAAGATCTTCAACATAAAGAAAAGGAAGCAACACATGTCTTTTGCGACAACAACTCAGCCATAGCATTATCCAAAAATCATGTATTCCATCGGAAAAACAAACATATTGATACCAGATATCATTTCATCAGAGAGCTTGTAAGCGATGGAGAAATATGTTTGGAATTTTGTAAATCTCAAGACCAACTGGCTGATATTTTCACTAAGCCATTGGCAAGAGACAAATTTGTATTTCGAAGAAATACTCTAGGTATAGGCAGTCATCAAATGTATAAGGTAGAAATTAGGGGGGGAGTGTAAGGAGGAATAATTTCTCCCTCTGACATATGTAAGCTAGTTAGTCAGTTTATTGCTGACATAAGTAAGTTGCCTTATGTACATTTTGACAGTAGATATGATAGCGTTTAATAGAGTTAGGTAAAGCAATTAATGAGGGAGACGTCCCGAACTAGTTTAGAATTTTCTTATATGTATCAAGTCTGATTTCAGTTGAATGTAGAGAGATAGGACAGAGTGTTTTCTGTGTTAATAGAGAAGAGCTCAGAAGCTCCTGTTGTCTCAATATTTGATTCAGCTGTAGCTGAGTGTGTTTGTGTTTGATCTTAATATCTCTTTCATGGTTGTAATCCCCTGCCTGTCCAACAGAAACCTCTTCATAATATCCCATAGAGACCTGTTTCCCATGACCCCATTTGTCCAAGGCCTAAGGCACTAGTCCCTCTTACAAGTACCATCCAAAAACCTTTTTATTTTTTTGTTTTTCCACTAAAATCTGTAGATCTCCTTGCTGTCCCATTATTTCCAGATTTTAGTTTTCTCAAGCCTAGCTTTAGAATTCAATTTTATATCATTATGTAGGCTTGCTCTAACTAGTTTGGTTCTAAAAAATTATTTTTCATAGTGATCTTCATTCAAAATTAATCTAGGCTCAATTTCATTTAAAGATTAATCTTTTATTTGAGTAATTTATCCTTGCAAGTTTAGCTAATTAAATTTTGGAAATTTCTAGTTTATAACAATCTTCAAACATAATTAAATTTAGTGCTTAAAAATCTGAATTTATCATTCACTTGCTAGGGTTTTTATTTGTTCATTTTGCTGTAATTTGCGCTTCAAAATTCTACAATTAATAATAGATTTACGGGCAAGCATTAAATCTGAAATAATTCAGTTAAACAGATCTAAAAGAGTGATTTTAATCACGGGTTAATTCTAGAATTTACTGTGAAATTCTCATTTTGTAAATTTCTAGAATTCATAAATTTTGTGGGATGAAATTAATAATTTATTGCAAAGTTTACTGGCTGAAATTTTGTTTCATTATATTGGATAAATCTTAAAGCAAAATCTCCTTTAATTTCTTTAAGTGGTCATCTTTAAATTATCTGCAATCTGAACATTCACTTTGAACAAATATTTCACTTGGTTAATTGATTCAATTCACCCTTTCGGGAGTCATTCTTATCACTTCATAATTTTGGAATTAACTGTGTGATTGGTTCAATTTAATTTTTAGATTCATTGCTTGCACAGTGGGATTTCATTTCTTTTTTCATATTAAGTACATCCACATTATGCTGTGGGGGAGTGCCCTACCCTCTATTGCTTCGCTCCCAAAGCGTGCTCCTAGAGGGAGTGATTAGGAATTGCTCTTGGGAGTGCAATTTGTGATCGCTCTCTTATGGGAGCGATTTTAGGTAGCGTGCTCCTTGATGAAAAAAACCGCTCCTTGCTTTTTCAGGGAGCGACTCAGGAGAGATGAGGGAGCATCGCTCCCAGAGTGATCCCTCATCACTCCTTGGAGCAAAAAAACGCTCCCTAATTGCTCCCTCAGCGCTCTCAGGAGCAAAAAATGCTCCCTAATCGCTCCCTTAGCTCTCCCAGGAATTGAGCCATTTTTTTTTTGGTTTTTGGAACCAAGACATGGTTCCACTTGGATGCTTGGGCATGGTTAGGGTTTGTTTAGGGGATTTATTAAATGGTAATGTTAAATTCGTAAAGTAAAAGTGACATTCTCCTTATCTTTCATTTTCTATCCTTTTACTTAAATTTTTAACATTACCATTAATTGTTTCAAGATGTTTGAGAGTGGTTCCAACGTCATCGGACTTCATATGCAAAAAGTAGAATTTTAGATCCGGACTTCATATGCATAAAGTAGAATTTTAGATCCCATTCAGAATTCAACAGACTTAATAGTTTTTAGGATTTTAGGATTGCAACATTGCCATTGGATTCTATAATGTATGAGGGTAAGGGATTGGAAATTAATCAAGCATATCAACCTCTCTATGTACGTTGATGTTGGTGGTGTTGATGCCTAATTGTTGAAGTTAATTGAACTCCTTTGTTATGACCTTAATAAAAATGTACCCTTCAATCAAGCAAAATTACTTATTAAGCATGGGAAGGTTTTTCTACCTGAATTTTCCACTCCATGCCCTAACATATGTCCTTGCACCAAAATATTATTCTCCATCTTGGTTGGCCCAACTAGCACCTGTAAATTTTAAGCCAAAAATAATAAATATCTTATTTACTACTTTCGTCAAACACTTGACAATTATCACTGATTTCAGTCTTATTAAATGCAATTAATGTGCACAAACTTTGAGGTTGTAATACACATGTCAAGAACCTTTTGCAGCAGAATAATAAACACAACTAGCAAGTAATCACACAATAAACACTGTAGATTTTGGTCAAAAGACCAAGGAAAAACCCTGAAGGGGAAAACTTGTGAGAGAATCTTCTTTATTATTTGCCCTGAAATTCATAAACTCAGAAATTCCACTTTGCACAGGTCAAGATAATTAACAACAGACTCAAACTACAATAACTCATTGTTTTTTGTCTTGAAAAATGTGTAGACAACAATAAATGACTGGTACAACCTCCTGTACGGACTAATGTGTAGGTATTCTTCTCGAAAACTGTGCCCAACTCTCTACAGACCTTGAAAAACCGTCCCCAACACTCTGCCTCGGGTTTTGTGCCAATACTCAACACCTGTACAGCCCAATCTGGCTACTGTATGGACTTCCTTGGGTTTTGTGCAAGCTGCATGGACTGGATTTTCTACTGAATGAAGTTCTTTCTCTACTGTACGAAAATCACTTCCCTCACTTGTATGGATTCTCTCTCTCAAGTGAGTTTCGCACTCAATAATTATATCAAAAATGATGTCTCCCTTCAATGAATTAATGCATTTATTATCTTTCTTCATACTGACTAAACCCTAACTACCCATTAACCACCCAAGATCAATGGATGAGATTAGATCTCATCATCCTAGGGCTCTCATTTAATATCACATTAAATGCTTTTTATAAGTCATTAATTACAATAAATGAACAAATTTTTAATATAAACTCACTTCATAATTATAAAGTATTTTTCTCATTAATTACTTTGCACTTTGCAGACATTTATTAATGTCCTTTATACTTACACATCATGGTACAAAGGACATCCTGAGATACTTTTTCAACACTCCCTCTTAACCTCTTAACGAGGGATGTCTTTCCTACACCACCTGAATCTTCTCCACCTGGGTCACTGTTCCCTAGAGCTGCTCCCTCTTGCTCTGGAATCTGACCTGGAGATAAGTGCCTGTAAATCACTCTTAACTCTGAACTCTGAGGAGACTGTGCTCTCCTATCTTGAACCTTCTCATCAACATCATACTAGATGAGCCTTCTGCCAGCACTCATAAAAGATTCACTCTCTTCATCTGGAAGCACAAATTGAACACCTGCAGCCTCTGCCTCATCCTCTGTCTCTGGCAACCAGCCAGACTCTGCATACATAATCTCACCTCGTAGTATGTATCGTCTGTCTTCCCTGTCTCCAAGCAGGATAGTAGTACTGACTGGACTCGTCCCCACTGAATATAGAAACACATGCCTAGTTTTGACAAACATTCCATATCCAGCATCTTCCAGAGCTGATACTGAAAGCCTACTAACTTTTAGCCCTGGAACAAATAGAACTCCATCCAATTCCGGGAGTTCACCAAACTCAAGTTGGAAGTGTACTGTTCCAACTCCTCTCACTGCCTGAATATGATCCATGCAGGCTTCCACAAAGTACCCTGGACCTGTTTCAGTGATGCTTTGAAATACTCCCCATATGCCAGTCATGTGTCTAGTTGACCCATTGTCAACCATCCAGGCATTTTGAAAACTGGAAGTGCCTACACTGGAGTCAAAAGATGCTAATTAGAACTCTTTCTCAAACTGAGCAGCGTATTCTTCAACTAAGGTTGATGCTGCTACATCCTTCTTCTCTTTCTTACTGTTAGGGCAGTTCGATGCAGAATGCCCATACTGGTTACATGAATAGCAACGGACTTTGCTTAGGTCCTTTCCTTTCTTCTTGTTCTTTGCTTTGGTTGTAAGGGCTACATTTTCTTCTATGTCAACACTTTTCAGGACATTACTTTGAGATCCTTCCTGGATCTCCTCTTGAGTAAAATCATCCCACAAATGGTTCCAATCTGGCAATTTCTCCCTTCCCACGACACATTTGACAAACACATCCCACTCCTTAGTAAATCCCTTCAGGGCTATCCATACTAGTTCTGAGTTTGGGATGACCTCTCCCACTGCAGCTAGTTCATCTTTAACTTGGGAAACCCTAGTTAAGTAGGAGGCAACATTGTCATTCTTGTTCATTTTAACACTATGTAGTTTATCACGGAGTGCCATTTTTCTATTCTCATTTTTGGCTTCATATAGATTCTTAAAGGTATCCCACATGTCTTTGGCAGTCTTTTTCTCTACTAGGCATGGAATCAAATTGTCCTTAACCCCATCTAATATTATCCTTTGAGCTCTAGCTTCTAATGCATCATGAGCATCTCGGGAAATGGGATCAACAGGAACTGTAACTATGGTGTCAACAGACCTCCAAATTTTATTTTCCTCAAGTACTGTTGACATTCTGACCCTCCACTGAAGGTAATTGGACACCTCGTCCAACCCATCTTCATACCTAATGCTCATCATTATTTTCTGAAAACCCTTTCAACAACCAAAAACAACAAGAAGTCCAAAACCCCAAAAATCAACTGTGCAATTGTCTCTAGCAATGTGTTCACACCCTATCAGTGTTTGGCTCTGATACCATGTAAATTTTAAGCCAAAAATAAAAAATATCTTATTTACTCCTTTCGTCAAACACTTGACATGAATTGTCAAACACTTGACATGAATCACTGATTTCAGTCTTATTAAATGCAATTAATGTGCACAAACTTCAAGGCTGTAATACAGATGTTAAGGATATTTTGCAACAGAATAATAAACACAACCAACAAGTAATCACACAACAAACACTGTCGATTTTGGTCAAAAGACCCAGGAAAAACCCTGAAGGGGAAAACCTGTGAGAGAATCTTCTTTATTATTTGCCCTGAAATTCATAAACTCAGAAATTCATTCCACTTTGAATAGTACAAGATAATTTACAGCAGACTCAAACTACAATAACTCATTGTTTTTGTCTCGGAAAATGTGTAGACAGTAATAAATGATCGGTACAACCCCCTGTACGGACTATTGTGCAGGTATTCTTCTAAAAAACTGTGCCCAACACACTGCAGACCTTTAAAAAATGTGCCCAGCACTCTGCCTTGGGTTCTGTGTCAATACCCAGCACCTGTATGGCCCAATCTGACTGTTGTACGAACTTCCTCTGGTTCTGTGCAGGCTGTACGGACTGGATTTACTGTTGAATGAAGTTCTCTCTCTCTGCTGTACGGAAATCACTTCCCTCACTTGTATGGATTCTCTCTCTCACGTGAGTTTCACACTCAATAGTTATATAAAAAATGATGTCTCTCTTGAATGAATTAATGCATTTATTATCTTTCTTCATAATGACTAAACCTTAACTACCCATTAACCACCCAAGATCAATGGATGAGATTAGATCTCATCATCCTAGGATTCTCATTTAATATCACATTAAATGCTTTTTATAAGTCATTAATTACAATAAATGAACAACTTTATAATATAAACTCACTTTATAATTATAAAGTATTTTTTAATTAATTACATTGAAGATATTTATTAATGTCCTTTATACTTAGACATCATGGTACAAAGGCCATCCTGAGATACTTTTTCAACAGCACCTGGGGGTGGAGTTAGGAGAAAACGACACATAGATCCAGAGGTGCAGAATGGGTATATGCTTGCATTAGACAAGTTGGTCCCTGATGAGGAGTGTGCTCAAGTATGAAGTGAATTTTTGAGCAAATATGAGCTCAAAACTTGCATATAACCAAAGATCGAGATAGGTAACATGGAGCTCAAATACGAAGTGAACATGGAGTGTTTGGTAACTTGCATACAACCAAAGATTGAGATAGTTTTAGTCCTATCGAATGGTGGAACATGTATTGCTCATCTACCACATATCTAAATAAATTGGCAGCGAGGGTGCTTTCATAGGTTGTTAACATTTCTTCTGTAAAGAGGTATTGGAGCACCTACAACTTCATCCATAATGTGAAGAGAAACAGTTTGAATGTAGATTGGGAATAGGAGGAGTGTGCTCATCTATGAAGTTAATTGAGCAAATACATCAGTGAACATAGAGTCTTTGGTAACCTACATGCAACCAAAGATTGAGATAGGTTGATTCCTATTGAATGGTGGAACATGTATTGCTCCTCTACCACATATCTGCATAAATTGGTGGTGAGGGTGATTTCATAGGTTGTTAACACTTTTTCTGCAGAGAGGTGTTGGATCACCTACAACTTCATCCACAATGTGAAGAAAAACAATTTGAATGTAGATCAGGCAAAAAGCTTGGTTTATGTGCACTACAACTTGATGTTGTCCCATTATTGTGATGCGGCCAAGAATGATAGAACATATTTGGCTTGGGACAACAATCTAGAGGAGGCTAATTTGGAGGATGGAGCCATAGCATTAGAGCTCTTGGAGGCTGTGAGCTATTGGGTGATCAGGATGGTGATCAAATTCATACAACAGAGATGCCACACCCCCAACCACCAGTAGGTTTTCAGATCTAGGAGCTTTGCCTTTATCTTGCAACTCTTTGGTAATGAATATGATGCTCTGTTTCATTTCATGGTTGATGTTATCTGTTAGAGTTTGTTGATTGCAAATATTATATGTTGAAACTTGAAGGTTGATGTTGTTGACGGTTGATTATTTGATGACAATGTTATAAGTTATAGCTCCTACATGATTGATTTTATATGTTTACTAAATGATTATGTCTATGCTTTCATGTTTTCTATAGCTAATTTGGCATTCTACATGTTTTTTTTAAATATCTGCATCAAAATATATTAAAATATGTATTATATAAAAAACGCTCCCAAAACGGAAGCTTCTGAAAATTTTGCTTTCCGCTCCCGCTCCTGTTCCCAACAGCCTTGGTTTGAAGCTTTCATAAGTAAGAATTTTATTTGAGAAATATTGCCAAATACAAACACTCATGAGGATTTTCATTTTTTTTTACAAATATGAACTATGGAAAATTTGTGTGTTGAGGTTTGAACCTGTAATATATGGGGTTATTTATGTTCAACTTATTAATTTGGGGTCACAACAGACATAGCCAATTAAAATGAAATATAACTTTCAATTAGAAAAAATAAATTATTTCTTTTCCTAGATCATGATCTCAATTCTAAACATGACAAATGTAAAAATTTTGCTTGGACTGTCTCCAGTTTTTTAGGAGAACTCATTTAGCAAACATTTAGAAGCAGGAACTACATCACTGAAATCATTAACAAGAAGCATTAGTTATCAACTAGTAGTAGTCGATTAGGACAAGTTCTTGTGGCTTGATGGGTCCCATATGCTTATATATATATATATGAACAGGCTCTAGTTATACTAGTATAATTACATACTTTGAATAAGAAGTTGGAAGTGGAATTTATCATTTCTGTGTCTCCTATAATTAAGATCGCAACCGAAAGCGAATGTTTTCTGTTGGGTCCCATATGGTTATGAAGTTAAGGGAATGTTTGGTATTATAGCCAAAGACATCATGCACACTTTTCTTAAGAATTTTGTATTAAGATGGTTCTGAAAGTCCAAGTTCTAAGGGAATGGTGAAATCTATTCACTCTATTCCTTTATTGATTGCATATATTTGAGAATGTACTTTCTTATATGTGAAACTGAAACTCCAAGTTCTAAGGGAATGGTGAAATCAATTCACTTTATTCCTTTATTGATTGCATATATCTGAGAATGTACTTTCTTATATGTGAAACTGAAAGTCCAAGTTCTAAGGGAATGGTGAAATCTATTCACTTTATTCCTTTATTGATTGCATATATCCAAGAATGTACTTTCTTATATGTGAAACAGACAGGAAGTGGGAAGACCCATACTATTCTTGGAGACCTTGAGGGATTGGATGCCAATCCTAGTGTGGATCGGGGATTGACACCTCGCATCATTGAACACTTATTTGGTAGAATTCAACAAGTGAGTAAATTTCATTCAGTGTCTATTGTTTAAATTTCAATTTTTTTACCTCTTATTTTTGGAAGGACAATGCTGACAAAATATTGCATATGTGAATAAAATGGAAGGATGAATCTTCTCTCAAACTTGAGAATGTAAAGTATTCTTGCAAATGTTCCTTCTTGGAGATCTACAATGAACAAATAACAGACCTATTGGAACCCATGTTAATGAATTTACCTGTAAGCAACTACCAGCCGTACTACTTTTGTCATTTCACTTAATTCACTATTTTTGATATGTTTCAGTTGATTAGGACTGATGCTAAGTTTCAACTCATTTGTGCACATATTTTGTGTTATAATTTAATGACACTTTTTGGTCTGAACTATTATTTAGGTAAGAGAATACCACAAGAAAGGTGTGTATGTGGAGAATCTTACCGAAGTAGAGGTGACATCTGTTCAAGATGTGATTTCTCTGCTTCTTCAGGTACTTTGAAATTGTTAATATCCTTGTTCATTTTCCCCTGATATTCATATCCTTGCATTTCATAATGTCTTCTCGATGATGTGATCCTGAACCAACATGTATTTCCTTTTGTTTTTGGGTATATATAAAAAGCATAAGGTGGTTAGTTTGGGTTGTGAAATGTTAAAACATAAGAAAACTTGACTACTTACATCTTAATGCAGGGCAATGCAAACAGAAAAGTTGCAGTCACGAACATGAACAAAGAAAGCAGCCGTTCACATAGTATATTCACCTGTTCCATACAAAGAAAAGTAGGGTCTCTAGTCCTACTTATTCATTGCCTTCTTGTGCCTTTCATCTTGAAATTTTAGTTTTAAAATCTGGAATGCATCCTGGTATATTTCCATCATTTGGGGATTAGAAGTTGTGGAGATTCTCATGTAAAATGTTTGCAACTAGATCCAGAATAACTTTAGAATATTCCTAATCTCTTGAGCCTTTTGAAAATTTCGTACTGAGAAAAACTTAAGATTGTAACTAAGCTCAAGTGTGGGTTTGATGTTGTTTGTTGCGAAGTGAGTTTGACCAAACTGAACACAGAGGTTTGAGAGATGAAAAAGAAATAAGTCAAGATTAAATTAGTGACATAGCAATGATAGCATAATGATCTTCAGAAACAGATTGATGTGAAAATGTGAGGGAAATTTTGTTAGATGCACTCCGGGTTGTGTGAAATGCCCTTACGGTTTTTTGGCCAGATCCCTTTTTGAGGTAGGAGTCACCAGGCATTTAGTGCTTTTGGATTGGAAATGGCCAGGGAAATAGCTGGAAGTGTTTATGAAAAGCTTTTCTAGCTCAGTAAACATTTCTGGGCTGTTTCCTAGATATTTTATGGAAATGGCTTGAAAACAACCCATTTTGGCTTGAAAAATGTAGGCTGCGACTGTGGGTCTCACAATGGCCCACAAACCAAAAATAACTAAACCTTAATTCAAGAAATAAGGAAACTTACTCAACAATTTGCTTATATATTTATTATATTAACATAATGTTTATATATATATTTATATTATTGTTTCCCTTCCAAATTGCTCTTCTTGGTAAACTCAAGCTAGGTGGCATTTAATGTAACCATTTTGATCATAAGAGAGACACCATTGTTCTAGGTACAAAACTGAAGTGCATGTTGAGTGGTGACATTTGAGTTGCACAACAGGCACACATACTTAGAACCCAAGCCCTAGTAGTAAGAATTCAAAGAAATCCCCATAGATTTTGAGTTTAGAAAGTTAGTTTTCTGGAATACTCTAAAACTGTTTTTACCATGTTTAGGCTGCTTCATGAAATTTGGGGTACATGGTGTATGTTCAGCTCCTAGATGGTTCAAGATGGATTGGCACATGAGAGATGGTTCATGATGGATTTGCATATTTGAGATAGCTTGCTCAGTGATTACTTGACCTTAGATGGTTGTTGGCTTGGTATTCTACCCTTAAGCGTTGGAGTTCTTTTGATAGGTTGGTGGATGCCCTTCATTGTGGCCACATGGAGAGTTCACTTGGCTAGAGGATGCCTTACTTGTGAGGAGGAGCATTGTGCATCGTGAAGGTGAGCATCAAGCCCTAGGTGGCATGGGGTTGCTTGGATTCCTATTTGGAGGCTTGGAGTTGGCTTGGGGATGCTTCGGTTGCAACAATATTCTTGTAGTGGGCAATTGACCCAGTGGAGTGCATTGCTTAAGAGGATGTCTGGAATCTGTGGAGGCTTGTGGACTTAGGTTGTGTAGCTACATGATCATGGAGCTCTTATTGTGTACGACATCATCTTGGAACATGAATCATGTACTTTGGTGTGTAGCATCTCACTTGTGTTGGCATACATGAGCTTATTGTAGGTTGCTTGCAAGGGCTTAGACCCACATAATGTTGTTGGCAGTCCTTACCTCTCATATAAATAGAGGAAGGAGAGAGTCTCTCATTCATTATTTACCATAATCACTCTTTTCTTTGTACTAGCTTCTTATAAGAAGTCGTAAGGGTTTCCTTATCAATCCTAGGTGGAGTTATGAAGTCTGGAGAAGACATCTTCATTAGGAGTTTACTCTTGTGGAGGAGATGTTGGTGATGAGCACTCTTCTCTCCCTCTCTCTTTATCTCTCTTTCTCTCTCTCTCTCCCTTGTCTTTTTATTGACTTGGTCGGTCTTGTCTTGGAGCGATAGGGTTTTTTGGAGATTTCTAGGGTTACGGTTTCTACCCTAAGAAGGCAAGAAGATTAGGTTTTGGTGATAAATCTTACGTGTATTTAGTGGAGAAGAAGAGAAGAGGGCATCTTTCCTTGGAGGATGTGTTGGAGTGATTTTTGCATATTGGAGCTCCTTGAGTGAGCTAGGGTTTTCATATTTTCCCTAGCTAGGGTTTTGGAGAGCTAGTGGATTTGTACTACCGTTGAGAGAAGGCTATGGTATGTACATGTATTTCATCTTGATTATAGAAATGAAGTTTTCGGCTGTCCAAAACTTGTGTTTTTTTGAGATTTGATTTTCAGCCTTATGTGTTCTTCATGTATTTTTATTTACATCTACATATGTTTTGACGATTTGACATCAATAAAAGGACAATTGTTAAGTGATTTAACATCTTCATAGAGGAATCTAAGGGGCTGTTTTGCAGCTGTTATACCTTCTATTGTACTGCTGTTATAACTGCTGCAAAATATACTTTCCAGAGCTGGTTTATGTGGGATAAGGTGCCCTAGAGGGCTGGGACTTATCCAAGCTGTTTGGTATCTTTTCTCCTTGGATTGCTTGGAAATTTGGACTGTTTAGAAGTGAAATATTGTACTATTTCCACTGCTGTTTTATACACTTTCACAACAACTCTAAGGCTGAAAATTCACAAGGTTAAGATTCGGGAAACCTCTAAGGTTAGAGGTAAATTTTTTGTTTTGCATTAAAAGTTGAAGACCTTGACCAAGCTTTGGAAACTATACACAAAATGCACCATCTGTTAAAGGTCTCCTCATCTGGCATTATTTGCAAAATAATTATGATCACATTGCAAGATTTCAAGTTTTGGTGTCCCTTAAAATATGCCTTGTTATTTGCCAAAAAAAAATTAAAGTCATCTATATCCTGTGAAGGGGCATTACCCTTCCTCTAAGGAGTTGAAGGAGGCACCTATGAAACATCACCCTGTTACCAGCTAAGTTGTACTTAGTTGGACTTTCAAGCGAGCGGGCAAAGTTTGAACATGTCATATGTTCATCATTATAGTTTTGAAGTCCATCATGCCTTTCATGGCCCTTTTTTTGCTTTTTTCACATGTTCATGCCCCGTGGGGTTTTGTAATAAAGTGTCGTAGCATGATGACTTCTTTGTAAAATACTTGGCTTCCTTAGACTTAGACATCAATCCAAGTATTCCAAGGTGTTTTTTCCCTTGTTAATTATACTTTGCTTTTCAACGAGGTATAATTTTCGAGTTTTTTACTTGCTCCTCCAAAGTTGGAATGCTTGTCTTGGTGCTTAGGCCTTAGGAGGTTATTAAAGTCTAGGTGTCAGTGTATATTACCATGCTAGGCACTAATACTGAGTCATATGAACATGTGCTAGGTCCCCCTAGGTTTATTTTTGACTTTCGCAAAAAATAATTTTTCTAATAAAATGGATAATTTTTAATGTTTTAATTAAAAAAATTAAAAAAGTGATAAAAGTGTGGTTAGGAGGGGGAATTTGTCATGGGGGTGCTCGTTTTCTAACTCAAAGCACTCACTTAACCCTTAAAGCCACTTTTGAGAGAAAACGGTCATGACTCCATAACCCAATGGTAAAAAGGCACTGGTCTACTGTTCTCAACCTCTCCCAGAAGAAAGAGGCTGTCCCAGCTGAAGCCAATGTTAGTGATATTATCAGTCGAAGAGAGGTCTGTCTCCAGATCGAGAGAGAGGATGTCAGAGAAAAGAATTGGATCAGCAGAAGGCACGTATAAAGCGAAATATTTCACGCCATAGCAGCCAGAGGGTACGTGACCGTGGATCAGAGGGGTTTGGCATGAGCTCGCTTAAAACAGATGCGGTTAGGACTCTCAGACGCGCTTCGTTTTCTTTAGCCCAGATGGTCCTTGACAGAAAACCACTATTGACACGTGTCGGTTGGAGAGACATTCAGGGGCCTCAAAGCGGTATCAGTAGACCACTGTTCAAGGGCCCTGAAACCACCTAGCCGTCACAGCGGTTTAAAAAATCATGAAGCAGCTGACAAGGAGGTTGTGCGTCAAGCGGGACCCATCTTAAGGAACTCGCAGCTTTCTGGCTCGGATCTCGAGATTCCTTGACGGCAAATCAACGGCCAGAAAAGCGTCAGGAGGTTAAAACCACGAGAAGTTTACCACACTCAGTTCGCCCCTGATGCAAAATCGCGGTCTCCACGTGGCAACTCCAGGATCGTTGAGGGGCCCTAGAGCGGGTTTCCTAAACTACTTTTTGAGGGGCCTGAAAACCGCTAATGGGTTGTTGTCTTGTCATCTTCACTATCACTTTGAAGTGACTCTTCCCAGCAATCATTTATGCCATTGACACCGTACGAACTACAGTTCACTCCCAGCGTGCGAAGCTCGAAAGGGTGGTCAAGCAATTATTGTGGCAGTACAGGTTCGCTCATCAAGGATAGTTCAGACGGCTCTATAAATACCCTTGAGTTGGCTCATTTTGTATATCGAGGCTCCTGCACTTCACCGGTCCAAAACACAAAGTCGAAGACGTGCAGATTGTTTCAGGTTCATTTAATTCGAATAGTCGGGTGACAGGGGTTTTTCAATGGTGCATTTCATCTCGAGAGGAGGCTCACCGGTAGCACCAAGGATTCGGACGACCAGCGTCCACGAGCAGCTTGCAGATGCACACCCGCAGGCAGTCAGGCAGGACAAGCCTGAGGTCTCACTCGAGATGTCTAAGGAAGGTTCAACTATTTCGTTAGTTGAAATGGATATGGGCCTTCCGTATGCGGGAGCATGGAAGAAGGGGACATGCCGGGTCCCAACGAAGGATGATCAGATGGTGGAGTAGTAGCACTTGAGCAGTTCTAACGAAGCAATATCAAAATTAGGTCCTGTTCCACAACTCGGCATCAGAGTTAAGCTTCTGTCCCGTTGAAAGCGAGATTCGAGAGCAAAGGGCTTGGACGGGATGGAAGAATGAAGCAGCAGAGGTCTGCAAAGCAGTATTTTTCGGTGGTATGGTCGCAGCTACGTCTTCATCAGGCCATAGTTGGTCTAGCTGGTGTGTAAAGGGTTCTTCGCAGCTCTGAAAGACGTTACGTCGTTGATACCTTATATTTTAAGGTGATGCGAACTTCGTCTAGCTGGACGCACTACTCTGTTAACAAAGTGGTCCCGGGACACGGTCATAAGGATAACCAGTAATTTCCCTATGACTGATATTGTAACAAACTCTGTTAAGGAGTATAAACTGAAAAATTTAAGCTGTTGAGCTGTAACTGATTGTGACAAATTCTGTGTAGGTAGTAGGAAGGCTATATATAGCCAAGTAGGCTGTAGCCAAAGGGTCGGCTCTCTTGTGTAAGAAGTATTACTTCTATATTGGATAGTTTGATCAATACAAAGGAAAACATATTTTGCCCTATCTTGGAGCTTGATGGATTCAAAGTTCTGATGTGCACAGTTAGTTTCTTCTATTGTTTTTCATCTCTTTCGTTTATGTATGATCTGCAGAGCCGTTCTGAATGTTATATGAGTGCTTATGCTTAAATCTATTTCTTCTAAGAGGGTTCGTAATTGAAGTATTCATGTTGATTTGTCTTAAAGTGATATTCTCGTATTACTCAGTGGCGTTCTATGTTCATTTTGTTAAGGCTATTGAATTCCTCTCCCATACGTCGTGCTGTAAATGTAGGATAAAGCTTTACTTTCACAGTACCTTTATCTTGCACCATTTCATTTTCCGTTTACCACTCAAAGTCTGATTTCTTGGCACATTGAAATACTGCCCATTCATATTTCAAGATCATAATTCTACATGGTTTTCTGTCAGCTATATTTTGATTCAGTAAAGTTTTCAGAAGTGATTATTGATGCCCAGGCACAGTTCTAAAAGGCAGCTTTAGAACGTCTCTGGGAGTAACATGGAGTTTGAGAGTCGAAGCTCTGTCATTGTAATTCGTGCATATTTTTTTTATTGAGAATAAAGAGACTTTGGCGGTCATTCTTATGTGGTGCCATTGATGAGTGGATGGAATGTCTTTGTGCTTCATTGAGGTAACTTGTATTTGAGTTATTTGTTTTTCATTGCATCGAATCTAGCTTATGGTAAAGATTGTTATCAATTTATAAGAAAGATTAATCAATTTGTATATTGTCTTAGTCTCTTATGCTCCTATGTTTAGAGATCATACTAGAATGTTACATTTGTTTATGAGCATTTTATATTGATTTCTTACATGTATGCTTCTAGATTTGATGTTTTGTGTGCAAGTTGATGTGATGTGTAGGTTCTCTCAGTTGGATTAGGGAAGATCTTGTTTGCTTCTTCCATTTTTCTAACACTTTCTTTGTAGATATAGTCCCTTGGCATTCCACAAGCAGGCTTTAGAGCCTCTCCTTCTCATCTCAAGCCTTTTCTCTTCTCCCACTTGCTACCATTCTTACCTTCCTTTTCCGATTTACTTTATTAGATCTATATCTTAAAGATATAGTAAAAGTAGATCTAATTTAAATCGCTAGATGCTATTGTGCTTTAAAATTTTATATCTTTAAATCTAGATCTAGTGAAAGTAGTTCTGTTTGTTGCAAGTCCCTTCAAGTAGATTTCAAGGCTTGGATAAATAGAGTGTTTTGAGCTTTTAAGAGTTTATTTTTGGCTAATTTAGAGCTTTGTATTTGTTGCCCTTAAAAGGAAAGCAAAGACCCTAAGAAGGGAAGCTTTCTAGCTTGTCCTGCTTAGTTAAATTGTTCCTTTTACTTAGAGATTCTTTTGGAAATTTTTAGGCTTTCCCCAAGCACTCCTAAAGTGTTTTGGGGTGTTTTTCACTAACATTTGCTCGTTTTTTTGCAGCATTTTATGAATAGGTAGGAGGAGGCTCTGGCCAAATTTCGAACTTTTGGGCCATCCATAGCATCCCGAACACTTCCCCTTTCATTCGGCTAATTTTTTTAAGGTTATTGTAAGCCTTTAGATCCCAGTTTGTAAGGACCAAAGGCACTTCTCCAAATCATTGTAAAAATCTAAAAAGAAAAGAGAAGCAAGTGGGCTACCCAACACCCACATCCCATCCCTAAGAAGGCAAGCTTTCTAGCTTGTCCTGCTTAGTTAAATTGTTCCTTTTACTTAGAGATTCTTTTGGAAATTTTTTTAGGCTTTCCCGAAGCACTCCTAAAGTGTTTTGGGGCGTTTTTCACTAACATTTGCTCGTTGTTTTGCAACATTTTATGAACAGGTAGGAGGAGGATCTGGCCAAATTTCAAACTTTTGGGCCATCCGTAGCATCCCAGACACTTCCCCCTTCATTCGGCTAATTTTTTTAAGCTTATTGTAAGCCTTTGGATCTCAGTTTGTAAGGACCAAAGGCACTTCTCCAAATCATTGTAAAATCTAAAAAGAAAAGAGAAGCAAGTGGGCTACCCAACACCCACATCCCATCCCCCCTGGGGGGATTTGCGTCCATGTCACTTTTTGTGGCGTGATTGTCTCTAACCCTCCTCTTTCAATTTTTTTGGTTTTAATTAATAAATCTAATCTAAAGTAAATTGTTTGTTGGATCCGTTTCAATGATGGGCCACAAACTCTCTCAGAACCAAAATTTTAACAATTTTACCTTTTTGCCACATTTTTCCGCACACACTCACAACAATTTGCTTACAAGTTTGTTTAATTTTGAACAGTAACAAACCTCCTTGCTTTCCCGAAGTATAGTGCCACGGAAAGGGCTTTCCCGAGTACTGGAGTTCGACTGGAAAATAGATTCTTGGATTAGTTTAACTAACTAGAAAACATTTAATCTTTGTTCTTAATAAAACGAACCAACGCTAAAATCCTTGTATACTCTGGACCTCTGTGGCTCGTCAGACTAGTTGGTCACACTAGAAAGGGAAGCGAGTTTATAATCTAATAGAGCAATCCACAGTTAATCTTCAAGAAATCGGGAGGTTGCTGAGAGTGACTACCATAGAGTTAGGGGGATACTCATTAATGGGGTTCGTCCTCTCCTCGTTGGACACTTGGTAAAGCTGCTCTAGCGCTCAGTTCGAGAAGGTGAGCCTAGTGGGCCATGTTGCCACCGGAACACACACTTAGGGGTTTTTGCAGTAGAAATATTCAAGCTGCCGAGGTGCGTTCCTTGGGGGCAAGTCCTGAGTCAAGTACTATCACTTGATCTTGACTTCTTTGTTTAGGCAGAACTCCTAATGAAGCCAAGCGGGGTAGTCCCTAAAGGTTATTAAACGTTTGGTTTTGAATGTGTAAGTTGTTTAGGAGTTGAAGTGATTTACTGAACCAGATATTTGCAAGAAGGATTTAATCAACAACATATAATCATACATTATCCATCCATATGAGATTTACTTTTAAACAAGAAAACGATTGTATGATTGACTAGTGCCAAAATGGAGTCTCAAATTGCAGTGCTGTTGTGGTGATTGTTTTGCAAATGTACTTGGTCAGTTTTAGTTTATTGAAAAGATGAGTTGATTAACGGGAGGGGAATTCCCAATATACCTTGAAGGTATGGGGGATGTGTCAAGACTCACTAAGTGTGGCTCCACACGAGAAAATGTGGGCTAGATGGAGTCGCGAGGGTGTGTCCAACACTACACCAAACGAGGGTGTAGCCTGATGGGGCCCCATGATCACTATTTGGTTATTCCCGCTTTCTTTGTGAAATTTGCCCACATGAAGCAAAACGAAGACGTTGGATTTCGTCTTTCAGGGAATGTAAATTACAAAAATTGTGAGACTAATTACTATTGGCAAGGAGTCTCTTTTCTAATCATCCAATCACGTACTCAGGCAAAGCCCTTTATGTGATGGCGAGAGGATACTTCGGGAGAGCAATGCCGGGTTCGTTACTGAGAATAAATCAAAGATTGAAATTGAAAGTGTGAACTAATTACTACACTACAAATATCTTTTCCCTTTCGTTATTTCGGTAAAGCGTAGTGGGTTAGTGTTCTTTACTTTTGCAAAAGGAAGAACTCTGAAAAATAAGACTAACCAAAAAAAATTATACTGCCTGCCAATATTAATTCCTATGTCTTGAGTGAGTTTGAAGGCCGATATTTGGATCAGACACTTCAAACGTTAAATTTTAACTTATTTTAAGTTATTAAGCCAAACCAAATCAAAATAGAAAGAAAACACCTACGTTATCGGATCCGTCGGCCCTCGGGCATGGATACACGCATCCTTGAATTAGATACGGATTCGGATCCGTATCTACGTAGGATCCGCTACCTAAACAATTTAACAGTGGCAGCTATAGATGAGGGTTTTTTTATTGTGAAATGGAGGTTTTTTTAATTGTGAAATGTGAGTATGTGTTTCTAATAGTGAATCCTCAGCGGATTTATGGCAGCTCGAATGAATATGGTTTCAGTTGCTTTCCAATGGTTCCTGCATTAAAATCATTCGAAGTCGGGGCATCTTCATTGGGTTAAGCTCGCCATTGGTTGCATGTTCCTGTTCATTGGATCCAATCCTCCTTTCATTGATTGGTTCCTTCACATGAATCTGGTTCTATGATGGACGAAATTAATGGTCAATAGGTCGATCACTTGGCAGATGGACGGAATTAATGTTCAACTGGCTAGACCTTCAAACGGAATTTTAATTCATAAACTTTACCTTAAAGCATCCTGTTATCACACAACTTGTAGTTGCCCCTAGTGGTATCCCATCCGGGACGGTAGAGGAGATAGGCAACTAAAGAGGTGACCCAAGAGATGCCACGGTTCCCAATGCAAGGTGGGAGTCACGTCAACCGAGGCACTCTTCGCTTTAGGTCAAGGTGAAACAAGACCTAGGGGGAGACCCTATAACCAATCACAGTTGATTGGACCCAAACAAAGGTTTCTAAGGATAAGTAAATGAAGAGTTATGGAAACCAATGCAAGATTGAGTGGACCTAGATGTTAAAGTATGGTTGAACGTGGTTTGGGAGATTGTTAGTGTTTCAACCAATGTATGATTTAGGCCACATAATTAGGTATAATGATAAGGTACATCACCATATGCTACACAAGTGGATCCTACTTTCTTGGGATATGTGAAATGGGTTGAAGTGGACCCACAAGGTGAAGCTAAGGGATGAAATTGGTACTAGAGGTTATGTAATGAGTAGATCTATGGATCTAAGTTAATTTTAGGAGTACCCATGTACCGGATCTAAGGTTTGACACAATTCCCAAGGAGTGTGACTTGCTTTGAGGAGGACTAGTGCCTTGTTGGATGGGCTAATGGGGTCAAAAGGTATGTCAAAGTGTAGATCGGGACACCTAAGAGCCAAGTCAAGTGGGCTAATTGAGATAGAATGGTTGGATCTTGCTAGATCTAGGTTTTCATGAAATGACCCTAAGTGGACCACAATTCCTTGAAACAAGGAATGCTACCCCCAAGGTAGATCGTCACAAAATGATATTCTAGACCTAGGTTTCAGGGTATGGCCGTTCCAAATCCACAAAAATCTCAACCACCCACTTCCTCAAAGTGGGCAAACTCACTCACCCAAGGGAGTGCGACCTTGCTCAAGGAGGGCTAAAAGAGGGGTTAAGTGGACCAAATCAAGTCCAATGGCCACCAAACTGTAGATCCAAGTAGCTTATGCACCGATCTATGTGGATCTAGAAAATCAAGTCAATCCAAGGGTTAGATCTTACTAGATCTGAGTTTTAAGGTGCCAAGAAATTCAAAAGGGGGTTTTAATCCCTCAAAATGTGGAATGATGCCCACAAGGTAGAAATCACCAAAGTAAAAGTCTGGGGGTAGGTTATCAAGTGTGTAGATTACAAATCAAGCGGGATCTCACCTACCCATGTGCTAGATCTAACCCAACAAGCCTCTCCAAGGAAGTGCGATTTGGTTCAAGAGGGCTATATTGCCTTGAAAAGTGTGTCAATTTTAACCCAATCACCACCAAACTATAGATCCAACTAGGGGTGGATGCTATAGAGGTGGGTTCTTAAGATCTTTTCAAAAGCAAGGCTAGATCTAAGTAGATCTAAGAAATACCAAAATTGGGGTTTTAATTAATTAGGGTTTGTGACCAATGAAGATAGAATGGATGAAAGAGGCACATACCTTGTAGATCTTACCTCAATTGCTTGTGGCCACCTTGCAAATTGATAGCATTCTCCTATGTGTATATTCAAGAGTGAGATCCAAGAGCTCCAACCAAAACGTCCTCCTCCAAGATAGCCAAATCGTCCTTTTCCTACAAGACAAGATCAAAGAAACAAGTCAAGTAAGATGATTATGAAAATGATAGAAAGATGTAATAGAAAGCATCAACTATGTCACAAAGATACAATAATGATACTCCCTGTCACGAGATCAACCCAAGAGAGAATATGTGGATCCCTCCAACAATAACCCTCAAGAAATCGCCCTCCTCTCCACCAATTCGACTTTCCTGCAAGAAAACTAGTAGAAGCACCAAAATCCACAATGATACATAGAAGAGATACTGTATACTCAATATGCAAGAGAATTCACAAGACAAGAGAGATATGCTCCACAAAGAAATGTTCTATTCCAATATTCCAGAGCTCCAAAGGTGAGCTATACAATAGGGGGTCTCCTCCTTATAAAGGATAATAAAGACCAAAACCCTATACCACTTCACAATACTACATCAAATGAGTGGTTGAGATTAAAAGATCTCATCATACAATCAATGGCTAAGATGAACCATAACAATATATCACATGGATCACCCAATACAATGATGACATCATAGTATAAAATAATCATGGAGGGTGACGTCATCCACTAGAAGGGGTAAAAGTACCAAAAATCCACCTCATGATGACTAGGACATGACATAATAAGCACATGGTGGGGCTAGGAGGCATCAATCCTTACTAGCTCATCCCCAAGGCACAATAAAAATAATAAAATATGTCCAAGATAATATAAATGATCAAATCTGTCCTCAAAATCTGTGACATACAAGCAGTAAAAGATCTCCTGTGATCGCTGTGGGCCTACCCACATGGTGAAAACTGGCTGGAAGATAGTGGGATCACCCTGGAAGACCTCTGTGAAAACCAAATGCCAAAACCTTGCCTCAATTGCCCAAATCGAATTCCTCAGTGACCACTTTATCCCATTTTTTAACTGCCTCGGTAACTGTGAAAGTGCCAAAACTGCCTCCTAGGGCATCTGCGCTGTCCATCTGAGCCCACCAGGCTCTCCAGAAGGGGGGGTAAATGGTAAAAACAAGTGGCTGGACCACCCCCTCCTCATACAGCGCCCTAGGTGAACTGGCCTCCTATGGCCCTTGCTGCTCAGGTAGGGAAATCAACCCAAATCTGGTCAACAAGTGTAAAACTGCATCAATCACTGTCAGAAGTGCCCGGAACTGAAAGATGAGTGTCTCATTGGATCCAGAAGACCCAAATCCACTAGAAATGTGTACTCATACACCATGGGTTGCCCTATTGGGCCAGTTGTAGGGTCCACCATATATGGACAATGCATAATCTGCTGATCTGAAGTAATAAATAAATCTGCTGAACTGCATCAATCATCATCTGCATCATATGTCCATCATATGATATCATCATCAAGTAGGTGGGACCATCAATCATCATCAATAGGCATCTATACATGGCCCACATCATCACAGATCCTAATAATATACAACCAAGGATAAATCACATCGGTAGACTAAGACATGCTTCTCTAATCATTCTCACAGCCAAGCTCAAAGTATAACATCCATTCAGTGGCATTAATCAAGTTAGCATATTCCTTTGTTATATAAAATTACTTGCACAATAGTTCAAATGACAAACTCACCCATTGGACATGGTCAAACTGCTAGTGAAGGATGAAGGCTAGGAACAAGGTTGGGCCAAGGGTTTGACTTGTCTAACTTAACTCAAAAATACTTTGGACTGGGAGAAAGGGGAAAGCTACAAACTCTGTGCTGGACAAAATAACACGGGGAATGGCTGTGCCTCACAAATGGATAAGTTGTTCAGAGAGTGCTTATTCAACTTAGGCATCATGTCTACATCAAGTTGATCCAGGTTCATTAGGATCATTCAGTTTTATTTCATGGCCTTTTTGGCCTACATAACCCTTCGGATCTCAGGTGCGCTGATAAGCACAACTAGTTGCAGCTTGCATCCAGGGCATGTTTTTCAAATACATATAAGGTCAGCAATTGTTTAGATATAACTTTTAAGAACCATTGCCTTTTGGACCTTTCTTATACTCTTCGCGGAGTATTTTTAGCTGTTCATCGCTCTTGCCCTTTTTTTAGTTTCCATGGGTGAATTTATAAGTTTCCATAGGTAGAACATGAGCTTTGAGTTTTAGCCAACAACATCTCAAGTGACTAGGGGGAGTTCGAGCCAATGCCAAACATCGGGACAATCGACCAGAATGATTTAGGCCTACAATCCAACTCACCAAAGGCAAGTTTTGTCACCAACTTAGAGCCGTGACACTGAATATACAGGGATGCGGTCCAAACACAGAGGTAGAAAAATGGGAAGTCCTCAGTATCAGAAAGTCAAATGAGATAGGTCAAGGTATAAAGTCAAATAGGAAAGTCATGTATGGATGGAGTCAAGTGAATATGGAGCCTACACTAGCAGACAACTGGTGTCAGGGAAGACCATATCTATGTAAGGTGGAAAACCAGTGGGTTTTGTTAAATGACCTAAATGTGCAAGCAATTGTCCATTTTATGGTTTATAGTTCATTTTAAACAGTTTGCCACATCAGGAATAATATACCAAGCAAATGTTGTGAACATAACTAAATCAACAAGATAATAATCCACAGTCAGTGATAACATATCCATAGATCATACAACATCATCATAGTAATAATCATCATATACCATCTGAAACACTGCTGCAATACATCTCTAAGCACTGAACTTAAACTGTATGGGATAAAGGGTCACATCAGTCATCAAATCTGAATTCTCAAGGCTCAGCCTTGACATAAGGTCTAACATAAGTCTGAATAATACACTGCTCTGATCATGAGTGATCACAAAATATACAATCATCATAGCCATGCTTTGAATAATGGAAGCTCTGGAATGTGCAGATATCTGCTAAGCAAGAATAGTAGCCCTGCTACTATGGTGTGATAACATATCCATAAATAATTGATTTAAAAATTTATATATTATACATTAAAGTTATATATCTCGGAGAGGGATGGAATTAATGGTCAACCGGCTAGACCTTAAAATGAAGTTTTAATTTATAAAGTTAACTTAAATCTTTCATAAATTGATTTAAAAATTTATATATTATACATTAAAGTTATAATGTTATGTATCTTGAAGGTAAAGTTAAAGTTATATTTAAATGAAAGTTAAGTTATTAAAGTTAAAAGTTAGATTCAAGTTACATCTTAAAGTCAAAGTTATTAAAGTTGTAATTAAGTTATATCTTAAGTTACGGTTGTTAAATTTTTTATAAACTTGGTATTATAATTTATAAATTTATATATTAAAATTATAAATTATAATTTATTTATATTTATATAATGTTTCCATTATTCAAATATAATACATGGATTAAGTTTTTGCCACATTTCCTTTCCTTAAAGCTTGATAGTGGTGTCAATGCAAATTAATAAACATCATCATATTTAAAAATTTATTTAGTTTTTTTTTTTTTAAATTATATTTTTATTATTTGTACCTACCGTTTCCCTACCGTATCCGGATCCTGGCTTTTTAAAAATATAGCGGATCTGTATCCGTATTTGTATCTTGGTAACTTAGGAAAACACGAACACTGCAAAACAATGCAGACCCCCTAGGGGGGTCAGGGTGTGGGCGCTGTGTAGCCCACTTGCTTTTTCTTTTATTTATTATGATTTACAATAACCCTTGAGAAGTGCCTTGGATCCGAAATAGATCCAAAAGTCTTACAAAATGCTTAAAATTTTTTGTCGAATGAAGCGGGAAGGGTCCGGGATGCTCCGGATGGCCCGAAGGCTTGAAAAATGACCAGAGTTTCCTCCTACCTGTTCATGAAATGCTGCAAAACAGCAAGCTATTAGTTGTTAAATGTGCACAAAAATACATTAAAAGTGTCTTTGGACAACCCCCAAAATAACCGAAAAATGCTAAGTTAGATCTACTTTAAAGAAATGACCAAAATAACTCAAAAGGACAAGTCCTTTTGAGGATCTTAGCTAGTCTTTAAGGGCAGCCAATAGAAAGCACTTGAAATGCTAGATTTATCTTTTAAACTTAACGAAGCTACTAACTTTGCAAGACTTGAGATTTAACTGAAAGCACGACTCGCAACGGGTAAAAGCTTCTAAACTAGATCTTTTTTTATGATAAAACTTTAAATAAACTTGAGATCTAAGCATAAACCAAACTTATAAATCAGATCTAATAGTGATTTGCACTTTGACGAATAGATCTATAAGCCTAGAATGTAACCCAAAGGAGATAGCTTGTTTTTTGAAAGGAAAAGGAGAAGGAGAAAAAAGGCTCGATGCCGGAAAAGAGTCACTGTAGAGGCTTCTAGTAGAATGCTATTGGACTATGCCACATGAAAGCTTGGAGAGAAAATGAACAAACTTGTTCAAGCTCCTTTCCACGATCACCTGCAACTATTCAGAAATACTTGCAAAAAGGTTTGTGAGATCTAGTGACATATACATAAAAGACTAGAGCAGCATGATAATAATCTTATTAAAATGCTAGATCTACAACTTTAAACATACATGAGCAAAAGAAATCAAATAATAAACTTATTAAGAGATTCTTTCCTATCAATTGAGAACAATCCTACCAAGGCGAGATCCATAATACAAGCAATGCAAGAGAAACTAAGTTAGATACAGGTTACCTAAAACATGAATAACAATGGTCATCCAACAAAAAGCGCTACACCAATAAGCCTCCAAAGCTTTCTCATTTATTCCAACAATGCGAAAAATGAGACAATGATACAATGGCGAGCCCTCTTCTCATGCAAATCTAACTTGTTTGCAATGAGAGAGGAGCTTTGCTTTTGTAGATAATGAGAGATGGAGGGCGAATTGACAATCTCTAGATGACTTGGGCGAATTCCTAAAGAGGAGGGAGTAATCCCTTGAGAGAGGGGATTAGACTTGAGTTTGGATCTAGAGGGATGCTCCACCTCTCATGAGGTAGGCACACCCTCTTCTTGGCTTCTCCTCCTTCCTATGCAAGGCTGCCACATTGGAGATGTGCTCTCCCTTTGGAGAATGCGCCCCCTCTTTTGAGGAAGAACTCACCCTCCCTTGATTTGATGCCAATCAACCTTGATCTTGATTGATTTGAGTCTCAATCACCTCCAATTTGATCATTAGTTAACTTAGATCGTGATTGGGACAAGATTCGTTTGAAATAGGAACTTGATTTTCTCTCATTTTTAATAATTTTTTAAATTTTTTATTCACTTTTTAAATTTTTCTAGAGAAAAATTATTTAAGTGATAACTAATCACTCAAACACTTAGGAAAGTGGGTTTAGGGGTAATATGGGTGCTCTGGGTTAGAAAATGAGCACCCCCATGGTGAATTTCACCTCCTAACTGCACTTTTATTACATTTTTGATTTTTTCAATTAAACTATTAAAAAATAGCCTAAGTTTATGGAAAAAAATATTTTTTTGCGAAACTTAAAAAAAACTTAGGGGGACCTAGCACATGTCCATACAACTCAATATTAATGCCTAGCATGGTAATATACATTGACACTTAAGACTTAAATAACCTCCTAAGGTTTAGGGACCAAGACGAGCATTCCAACTTTGGAGGGGTGTGGCCTCGCTTTAATAATTGATTTAAGGGTTTAGGGTTTAGGGTTTAGGGTTTAGGGTTTAGGGTTCAGGGTTTAGGGTTTAGGGTTTAGGGTTTTGACAAACAAAGTATAATTGACAAGGGAAAAAACACCTTGGAATACTTGGATTGATGCCTAAATCTAGGGAAGCCAAGTCTTTTACAAAACCATCATGCTACGACACTTTATTACAATTCCCCGCAGAGCATGGACATGTGAATTTTTTTATTAAAAAAGGGCTAAGATGGCCTGATAGGACTTTTGATCTTCTGAACTTGAACAAGTAAACTTGCTCTATCTTTGGAGGCTCACTTGAAACCACCTAAGTACAACTTAGCTGGTAATAGGCCAAATAATAACAAACCCACTAAAAACCAAAAACTTAACAACAAATAAAATTTACCAAGAACATTGCAACACATTCACTTTTTGCAGCATTTTGCTTTACTATCGGCACTGGTCATTTATTTTATCTTATTAAGTTGAAGCATTTATCTTTCATGATGATATGTCTATATATGTTGTAAAGTGAATTATTTGCATGCTCTTGTGTTTAATCAAATCAACTCCTAGAATGGTTGTTTCTTTCCTTTTTGTAGGTTAACAGCCTTAGTTTTTCTTTTTTAGGGACTGTTATCCACTAAAATTGCACTTAGTGGATTCCGAGTGAACCTTCGACGACTTGAACAATCCAATTGTTCATTATCAATGTTCTGAGGTCTATCAGGCTAAATTTTGGCCCCTTTTCTAAATTTCCACATGTTAAAATGTACCAGCATGAGGACCTTAATGTAACGAACTCAACTTTCCTAGTACTTAGATATCAAGCTGACTAGCCCAGAGTGTTCTTTCCCTTGTTAATTATATGTTGTTGAATAAACGACTTATAACTTTCGAGTTTTTCACTCATACCTCCAAAGTTGGGGTAGTCGTCTTGGTGTCTCGGCCTTAAGAGGTTATTAGAGTCCAAGTGTCAATGTATATGACTATGCTAGGCATTAATATTGACATGTGCTAGGTCCCCTAGGTTTTTTTTAAAGTTTCGAGAAAAAATAAATTTTCCCATAAAATCAAGCTATTTTTTAATAGTTTAATTGGGAATATAAAAAATGTAATAAAAGTGTGGTTAGGAGGTGAAATTCACCATGGGGGTGCTTGTTTTCTAACCCAGAGCACTCAGTAAACCCCTAAACCCACTTTCCTAAGTATTTGAGTGATTATTCATCATTTAAATGCTTTTTTATCTCAAAAAATAAAAAAAAGTGAATAAAAAAATAAATAATGAGAGAAAATTAAGTTCCTATTTCAGGGGAATTTTGTCCCAATCAGGATCTTAGTTAACTAAGATCAAATCGGTGGATGATTGGGGTGATTAGATGTCAAATCAATCAAGATCAAATCACATCTAAGGGAGGGCGAGTTCTTCCTCATATGAAGGGGCACATATCTCCAAAGGATGGGCGTGTTACATATGTGGCAGCCCACTATTTGATGGTGGTTTCTCCAATGCGAGGGTGCATTGCCTCTTGTAGAGGTGGCGTTACCTCATCCCAATCAACTCAAAGCAGATCCCTATGATTGCTCATGCACTTCCCCTTCATCTCTAGTGATGGTTGCACCCCCCCTCTTGGCTCCTTTTTCTATTTAAGCGAGGCCATTCCACTCATTTGTGGATGGAATGTGGAACCTCTGCTCTCATATGTAATTTCATTGTTGAATCTTTTGATGAATAAAAAGCTTTGGAGGCTACATGGGTGTATCATCTTGGTTGTGTGGATGTTGATTGTCTCTTATGCTTCATTGAGGTAATTGTATCTTAGTTGGATTTGTCCATTTGGCTTTGTCAATCTTTCTGCCTTAGAGTGATTGTTTCTAATCCATAGGAATGAGGAGTTGATTCATTTTAGCTCTTTCATTTATTTGTTTATGCTTAAAGACCAGGGAATCTCATGTTTAGTTTGCTTACTTGCATGATATCCTAATCTTGAGTGTAGGCTATATAGATTTGACAAGCTTTTTTGTGGCAAGTATATTCTAAGATTTGTAGACACTTCTATTCGGGGAGAAGGAGATTCTTGCTTGATTTCTTCTTCATTCTGGATCTCTCAAAAGAAAGACAAAGTCCCTCTTTGATGCACCTCTACAGCTCCATAAGCTCAAGTTTAGAAGGGCTTGACTTTTCACTTTCTCTCTCTAAAAAATTCACCTTTCTTTGGTTACGGTTACTCATATGCTTAAATTAAATTAGTTTATCTTTTAAAAGAATATCTAAAGGGCTGATTTATTTAAGTATATTGCTAGATCTAAGTTTAAAGCTTCATTTTGAGTAGATCTAGGTTGCTTACGTACTTGTGCATACTTCCAATCTTTCAGTACTTAACCCTTTTTATGCTTTTAACGTTTTATTGGGCACATTTGGTGCATTTCAGGTGGCTGGTTTTATACTTTTCTCGCCATGACAAGAGGAAATGTTGTCGGAAAATCGAAGATCTAAAGCCATCCAAGGCTTCTCGGAGCAATACTCTTCTATCTTTTCTCATTTCTAAAACTTGTAAACCCTTTGGATTCAAATCTACAAGGACCAAGGCATCCACTTGATAATTTGTAAAGTAATAATAAAAGCAAGTGGGCTGCCTAGCGCCCACACCCTATCCCCCTTCGGGGGATTGCGGTCTCTCTTTTTCATGGTGTGATTTTCTAACATGTTTTCTCTATTTCATCAACACAAGCACACACTCCGTCCTAATGGGCTGTACAATTAGTTTTATTTTTCTTTCATTTTGCAAGCAAATTAAATACTAACCAAGCATTGCTCTATCTAAGTATGTTCTCTCCCTCACATCGGTGTAGGATGATCAGAAAAGAGACTCCTTGCTTTAGTAATTAGTCTCACACTTTACCTTTGTTTCTTTTACAATCTCAAATTGGAACTCATAATTTTGTTGCAATTTGCGTATGCTCTTTCCCTCTGCGGGCCTTGCCTGATCTTTGGGAAATTAGAAATGAATTTGTAACACTCTTTAATTTTTAACATCTAAATTTAAATAACTCACCTTAATAAAAGCAATTCCCCTCAAACATAACGAAATTCCGGCGTTGACGAAGTTTCCTTTTTGTGGGCAAATTTTGCAAAGAGAGCGGGAACAACTAGAAAGTGACCGCAGGGCTTCGTCGGGCTGCACCCTCGTTTGGTGTAGTGTTGGACACACCCATGTGACTCCATCTATCCCACACGTTCTTGTGCAAAACCACATTAAGTAAAATCCGAACACATTCCCCGTACCCTCGTGGTATATTGAGAATTCCCCCTTCCCGTAATCCACTCATCCTTAATATTTAAAACCAACCAAGAAGCACTCTCATAACATTTCCTTTTCAACATACTCCGTTTACACTATTTTGGCACTGATCTATCAATTTACTATCTTTTGCTTAAACAACTATGTGTCGTGGTTAATATTATTCTCTGCTGCTATCTTTTGTGTCAGTAATCATCTCAAACTCCTAGAATTAATTCCATTTTCATAACTTAGCATAAAAGCCATTGTTTTCTTTTCTTAGGGACCACCCCCCTAGCTTTGCTAGGAGTTGGCCTAGACGGAGGAGTTGAGTGTTGAGTGACAGTATCTCAACCCGAGACTTGCCCCCAAGGAGCGCACCAAGCGACTTGAATATTTCTGTCGGGATAGCTCGTAGGTGTGTGTTCCGGTGGCAACAAGGACCACCCCCTTGGCTTTGCTAGGAGTAAGCCTAGATGAAGGAGTCGAGTTTCAGGTGACAGTACTTGACTCTGACTTGCCCCAAGGATGCACCAAGCGGCTTGAAGATTTCTGTTGCGTTACCCCAGGTGCGTATCTAGGCGTCAACACACCCTATAAATTCAATGCACTTGAGAAGGCTTAGAGGGATCATCCCCCCCATGCAATGCAAGAACGGATCTAAACTCTAGGTCCCAGAGGGTTGAGATCCAATGGAAGCCCCTTATGGAAGTGGAGCAAACTCTAGATCCTCGCGAGTTTGGGAGATCCCATTTCTAATTAATTTGTAACCTTAGTAAGTACACCCGAAATCATACTATACCCAAAAGGACATGGAGGACCTCCTCCATTTCAGCTCGACACCAACGGCATAGGCAATCATGACCCCATCACAACAATTGGATGACCTCATCCAGATCACAACAGTAGGCTCCCCATTCCATGCGGCGACACACTATAGCTCTTCTAGTTCTTCCTCTAGTCAGAGTACTGTTTTGAGATTCTTTTCTTCAGTTTCGGCTTCAGATGTTAGGAGAGATGCTTCCAATACCTCCAGTGCTTCTAGTGCACCACGACATACTCATCATTTTTGTACTACAGATTCTAGATCCATTCCCCTTGTACATTTCTCTTTTGTATCAGATGTTTCTGTACATCTCTCCTTTGGATTGGCTCTCCATCTTTGGAGTTAGCTCTTCCTGGGTTTTGTTTTTTAGAGTAGAGACTTACCTCTTACTTTTATAGGAGCTAGTTTAACGCTCTCACTTTGTATTGAGATCATGGTACCACACATTCCCATTGACCTACTTTTGTGGTAATTTGTTGGACATTAATAAAATTATCTTATCTTATCTAGATCCAACTTCGAGATCAAATCCACCTCCATTAGGTCCTCATTACTTTGGATGGCAGAGGTGGTCAATTCCTAGATGATATACTCTAGCTACCCACCCCAACTCCAATGAACTTGGCGTTGAGTGATCTTACTACGTCACACACAAACCCATCACTATCCGCACTCTGTAAATAATAATACACTTTGGAGGAGGGGAATGATTACAAGATTTTCTTTGGCAACATTGTACATGATCCATCTTTTCTTCACCACCTTATGGTCGACCTCTGTCAAATACCAGCTCGTCGACATCCCATGAACTCCAAGCCTCGTCCCACTGCCCTCTTTTGTTCATTGTACTCCCTACTCATACCACATTTGTACTTTCTCCTTGCTGTACGATACTTGTACACCCCCCATGCCTATGCCCCTCACTCTATTGCTCTTGCTCACTCGTGCACAATTCCTTGCCCATGATTGTGCATTTCGATCTCGAATATTCAAAGCTTCTTAAGGAATGCTTAGAGACACTAGGCATGTTTCAGAAATAAAAGGTTGCAATTGAAGGTTAATCTTTGTTTCCTTTTCTTTTTTGTTTTGTTTAAGTTTCTTTATAAGTAAATTTGAAACACAACAACCATGATCTTGCTCAAAAGTTGTAGATTTGTGCTCTAAAGGAGGCACCGTTTACTTATTTATAAGGTGCATTTTCTCCCTCCTTTTTTTGTTGGATATGACTTTAGCTCCACACCATTTATATTAGATACAGATACTAGTTGTATCCAAACTGGGTATGTGTCCTTGTTGCACTTGAAATGTCTTGGCTATATCCAACTTGTATATGTATTGAATTACGAAATACATCATATACGAGACCCTTCAAGGATGTGTTTGGTAGCTTACCATTCATGGCATCACTCGCAACCCACAAAGTAATAGAGTGATTACATTATTACTTTTGCTGGATGGGAATTGCTCTTGATCACTTGGAAACCTTTCCTCAATGTTTTGGCATTTTCGAGAGCTTTAAAATATGTATAAAACATTTCAAAATCGTTGGGAACGGTTCTGGGAGCATGAAGAGCATGGTGGGAGTGTTTAAGTAGGGAATGGCTTACTTTAGATACCATTTTGGGAGTGCGTTGAGACTACTGGCTTGTTCAAGAGTGCCCACATCATCGTTAATGGGCTGGTTGCATTTATGCAAGCTTGAATGCATGGGGCATGTTGCTGCCTAATACACACCTGGGGGAACGCAACAGGAAACCTTCAAGCCGCTCAGTGTGTCCTTGGGGGCAAGTGAGAGTCAAGTGCTGCCACCCGATTACTCGACTCCTCCGTCTAGGCTACTCCTAGTGAAGCCAAGGGGGGTGGTCCCTATAAAAGAAACTATTGCTTTTAAACTCTATAAAAATGAGTAAAAACTATTCTAGGAGTTAATGATGAAATAGAAAAACTGAAACAAGAAACAATTGCAATTAATTTTAAGTACCACAACACATGATATTGAAAGATATATACGACATTTTATGGATTTAACTTAATAAAAAAAAGATATGCAATGACCAGTGCCGATATTGTAAGTGCGATTGTTGCTGTGTTGTGTCGTGAAAGTAATGTAAAGTCTCGTTGTTCATTTTAAATTATTAATGAGTATTAAAGGAGTGGGTAGATTGTTGGTTTGGCCCAACTCTGGATCGTTCCTTTGAACTGGGCATTGTGACAGCTATACCAAGTGTCCAACCAGGTGAGGATGAACCTGCTTATAGCAGCCTGTTGACTCTATAGTTAGCCTCACTCGACCTCCCGAGTTCTCAAGATCGAAACATTGAAGGATTGTCCTATTCTAGTCACTCTATGTCCTTTTCTAATTGACCAAACTGTTCAGACTAAGCTGCAGCAGTCAAGAGCATACTTTAGATTTCAAGTCTTGGTTAATTTTATTTAAGATTTGAATGTGAGTTTTTAACTAATCTACAACCCAAGAGTCTCTTTTCCACACACCAAAAAGGTGTAGTACTGCGGGAAAGCAAGAGCTCAAATTTTACTGCAAAACTTTAAAGATTGTAAAAAATATGACCAACTGCACGAAATGATGAATTTAATCTGACAATCCTTCATGGACGATTTGTGTGCTTGTGATGTTATCTAATTACTATTTGCATAAAGAAACTAATCTAAAGCAAAAAAAAAAGAAAAAAAAGAAAAAACTCAAAAAACGCAATTCCCCCCTGGGGGATGGGGTAGGTGCTGGAATAGCCTGCTTTGCTCTTTCTATTTTTTCTGTTACATCAATCCAACTAAAGAAATACTGATGGTCCTTTATGAATAGGCACCAAAACAGTTTACAAAAGCTAGAAGAAGTAAAGGATGGTAAAACCAACTCTCCGGATGGTCACGAAAGCCTCAAAATATCAGATTTTGGCCATTTAAATGTTCAAACCTGCCAAAATATTAAAAAAACCCAGCGAACTAAATTAGTCTTAAAAGAGCCAAAAAACACTTAAAAAGTGTCTTTGGCCATACTATAAAAATTGCAATTTTTTTTCTAATTTACTAGCAAAGAAAGACGAAAAAACAACTAAGTAAGGCAAGCTTTCCCTTCTTAGTATCTTTGCTTGCCTCTTTAAGAGATGGCAAGCAAATCAATAGCACTACTTGCTTGATAAACTTTAAAAATTTGAAAACTATTCTATCTTTGCTTCTTTTAGACCTACTTTAAACTTTTGCAAAGGAGAAGAAAACGATCTAGATTTAAATAAATAATGAAACTATTAGGTTCTTTAGATTGCTACTTGTTTAGATCTATTAATCAAATAAAATTTTGAAACAAGATTAAAGATTTAGATGGAATGTTAACCAACATAGAATAGAGTAAGGGGGATCTAGAAGTTTGAACCCATGGGGGTTGAGCAAGAATCTTTGGGCGATGGAGTAGTTCCCTTGATAGGCTGGAGAGATGGAGCTCTATTCGAAACTACTGAAAGATGGAACAAGCTAGCATGCTTGTTACTCCTTCCAGCTTAGATTCCTTGCAAAACTTCACAACACTTGCAAAAGGGGGTTAACGATATCTGTGTAAACAAGTAAAAAAAAAACTAAAAAGACATGAATTCAAGCAAGAATTTATGTCTCTATGCATCCTTCTACTATTGACAATAACAAATAATATATAAAGCATTACTTGATATTCTTTCTGAAACTTATTCCTCTTAAAAGACAGATACATTCCCAACAATGAACAAATTATGAAATAGACACAGGTTACCTCATATGTAGATCATGGTACACCAAACCTCCAAAGAACACATCAAGACTAGCCTCCAAAGCCTTCTTTTATTACTCAAGAACTTAGAAAAATATTACACAATAGAGGAGCAGAGGTTCCACCTTCAGATGAGAAGAGAGGTGACCATGCTCTCTTTAAATAACAAAATGCATACAGAGTAGGGCGCAAATCCCAAGAAAGGGGCGTATCACATGATGAGGGAGTTAACTGGGCCTGATTGGATCTTGATTGAAACTTAACTTGGTGCCAATTAGAAGAGATTGTGCCACCTCTAGATATGGTAGGCAGCCCAAACCTTGAGATTATCACCACCAATCATAACTTGCCACCTAGGAAAGTCGCCCAAGCTTGAAGAGGCGCATTCTTCCATCTTTCAAGTGGATCTTCCAAAATTTGATTGGATTTAGACTACTCGGAGTTCAGATCATCCTTAGCTAACTATACAAAGACTTTAGTTGAACTTCCGATCAACTCCTGACACTTTCCACTGATTTAAGAATTTGTCTTTTCCTTTGTTATGTCTTTATTTGACATTTATTTTGTCTTTTTTGGGTTTTTCGAGCAAATATTTTTTTTGAGATAAATAATCGCTCGAAACTTAGGAAAAGTGGGTTTATGGGTTAAATGGGTGCCCTGGCTTAGAAAATGAGCACCCCATTGTCAGATTTCACCCACAAACCACTTAATTATTACAATTTGAATTTTTTCAATTTAACCATTAAAAATGGTCTAATACAAAAAAATTATTTTTTTCAAAACATTAAAAAAAACACCTAGGGACCTAGTACATGACCATATGACTTTATTTAAGTGTCTAGCATGTTTATATATGTTGACACATGAACTTTAATAACCCCCCAAGGCCTAACCACCAACTTGGGCATTCCAGCTTTGGAGGTGTAGGAGAAAAACTCGTTAATTATACTCGGCTAAAGGCAAAGCATAATTGACAAGGGTAAAAACTCCTTGGAATACCTTAATTGGTTGCCAAGTCTTAGGAAGCCAAGTTACTTAAAAGACCACCATGCTAGCACACTTTATTACAAAGCTCGTGGGTCATGGACATGCTTTAAAAATTAAAAAAGGGGCCTTGAAAAGGCCTGATTTGAATTTTTGAACTCTGAAATGCACTAGTATTTGTGCAAACTTTGGTGGCTCTCTGGAAGTCCAACTGTGTGCAACTCAGTTGGTAACAGGGCCCAAAATGTTGGAGTATCAACAATCCAATATTGTAGTTTTTTTTAGAAGGAACATATCTCGTGAAACCCTCAGGCACTTCCCCTCATTTCGAGGATGGTACCTGTTATCACACCATAGTAGCAGGGCTACTATTCCTGCTGAGTAGATATTTGCACTTTCCAGAGCTTTGCTTTTATAGAGATCAGCTATGATGAGCTTGTATTTTGAGATTACTCATGATCAGAGCAGTATATTTTATCAGACTTATGTTAGACCTTGTGCCAAGGCTGAGCCTTGAGAGCTCATATTTGATGATCGATGTGACCCTTTATTCCATATAGTTTCAGTTCAGTGCCTAGTGATGTTATCGCAGCAGTGTTTCAGATAGTTTATGATGATTATTATTATGATGTGATATGACCTATGGATTTCTGACTATTGACTATGGACTATTATCTTGTTGTTTTGGTCATCTTCATAGCATTAGCTTGGTATATGGTTCAGGATGTGGCAGTACTATTTAAAACTAAAATTGAATATCTTGGATGATGTTATAATTATTAAATGGACGTATCACTTGCACACTTAAGGTTTTCTGACAAAACTCACTGGTTTCATTACCCTCCTATGAGCATAGATATGGTCTTCTTAGACATTCTTGTCTGCTAGCTTAGGCACCACATTCATTTGACTCCATCCATCCACTACCTTCCTAAATTGACTTTTACCTTTGACTTGCCTTTCTTGACTTCTTGATACTGAGGACTTCCCCATTACTACCTCTGTGTTGGACTGCATCCATGTTTGTTTAGTGTCTCGGCTTTGAGTTGGTGACAGAACTTGCCTTTGGTGAGTTGGATTGTAGGCTAAATCATTCTTGTTGGTTGTCCCGATGTTTGGCACTGGCAGAAGTCCCCCTAGTCACTTGAGATGTTGGCTAAAACTGAAAGCTCATGTACTACTTATTGGAAATGTATAAATACGCCCATGGAAATTGTAAACTCTAGAATGTGTTTTTAAACACAAGTGAGTAAAGAGCAAGAGCGATGAGTTGCTAAAAATACTCCTCGAAGAGTATAGAAAAGGTCGAAAAAAGCAATGGTACTCAAAGTTATATCTATTATTGCTGACCTTGTATATATGTATAAACATGCTCTGGATGTAAGCTGAGACTAGTTGTGCTTCTTAGCACATCTGAAATCCGAAGGGTTATGTAGGCCAAAAAGGCCATGAAATGAAATTAAATGATCCTAATGAACTTGGATCAGTTTGATGTAGACATGATGCCTAAGTTGAATAAACACTCTCTAAACAACTTATCCATTTGTGAGGCACAACTCTTCCTCGTGTTATTTGTCCGACACAGAGTGTAGCTCCCCCTTACCCCGTCCAAAGTGTCACCTAGTTGAGTTTGGTCAAGACATCCCATTTGCCCAGCCTTGTCTTAGCCTTCACCCTTAGCTAGCAGTTAGATCATGTCCAATGGGTGAGTTTGTCATTAAATCTTTTTGTGCAAGTGAAGTATAAATAACATTAAATATTTACATGTATTAAACTGCCATGGAATGATGATGTACTTTAAGTTGTGCTGTGAATGTGATTAAGGGAACATGTCTTTAGTCTGTTGATATAGTCTTGTCCTTGGTTGTATGTTGACTCGGTCAAACATAGTTTGACCATGGTCATTCTTGGGATTCGTGATGATGTGGGCCATGTATGCTTATGGATGAAGATTGATGGTCCCACATACTCTTGTTGATGATACCATATGGTGGACATATGATTCAGATGGTGATTGATGCAATACAACAGGTTTTATTATTATTTCAGATCATCAGATTATGCATTGTCCATGTATGGTGGACCCTACAGTTGACCCCTTAGGTCAACCCATGGTGTATGAGTACACATTCTTAGTAGATTTGGGTCTTCTGGATCTACTGAGACACTTATCATTCAGTTCCGGGCACTTCTGACAGTGATAGATGTAGTTATCCACTTGTTGACCATATTTGAGGCTGTTTTCCCAGCTTGTCCAGCAGGGGCCATGAGAGGCTAGTTCACCTAGGGCACTGTATGAGGAGGGGGTGGTCCAACCACTTGATGTTACCATTTTACCCCCCTTCCAGATAGCTTGGTGGACTCAGTTTGACAGCGCAGGCACTCTGGATGTCAGTTTGGGCAGTTTCACAGTTCCCGAGGCGAATAAAAAATGGAGTAAAAGGGTCGTTGAGGAATTTGATTTGGGAAATTGAGGAAGGTCTTGGCAACTAGTATTCACAGAGGTCTTCTAGGGTGAACCCCCCATCTTCTAGTCAGTTGGCATCAGTTAGTGGGGTCCACAGTGGCCACATGAGGCCATTTACTACATGTCTCTATCAGTTTTGGAGACAGGATTTGATCATTTGTATTATTCTGGACATATTATTTTATATTATTATGCCATGGGGATGAGCTAGTAAGGATTGATGCCTCCTAGCCCCACCATGAGCTTTGTGAGTCATGTCCATGTCATATGAGGTGGGCCCATGTGTCTTAGCCCCATCCTAGTGATGACGTCACCCTCCATGAGTCACTTTAGGCTATGATGTCATCCCTCTTTTGAGTGATCCATGTGATATATTGTAGGCTCATCTTGGCCATTGATTAGATTGTGAGATCTTTTAATCTCAACCACTCATATGTTGTATTGTAAAGTGGTTTTGTGGTATAGGGTTTTGGTCTTTATTATCCTATATAAGGAGGAGACCCCCTATTGTAAAAGCACCTTTGGGCTCTGGAAAACTTGGAATGAAAATAATATTTTGGAGATCTACTTCTTGGCTTTGATTGGGTTACTCTTTTATATGTTCTTGGATCTCTTGCTTCTAGACATTGTTTGCTTTTCAAGTGAAATCGACATCAAGAGAGGAAGGCCGAATTGCTTGAAGCTAGCTCAACGTTTTGCTTTGTGGGAAGATTGTAGGGGTTGCTCACATCCCCCATGGGCAAGACGTATTCATCTTGAGGGAGTTTTTCAATTGTGCTTTGTCCATTGATTGCTTCTTTGATATGACATGCTTAGATCTTATGGATTTGTGGATCAAATCTAACTTGATGTAGTTTGATTTACAGGTTTTCATGGGACATCTCTCCTCCTAAGGCTTGGATGTTTTTGGTTGAAGACACTTGGATCAAGCTTGGAATTGTAACTAGGGCAAGAATTCTCCATATGCTAAGAGGCCGCAAGCTTTGAGTTAAGATCTACGAGGTATGTATTGATTTCGCTTGTTCTCCATCCTATTGGTCACAAACTCCATTAAAATTAAAACCCTCATTTTCTATTTTCTTAGATCTACTTAGATTTAGCTTGGCTTTGGGTATAATAAAAAGAATCCACCTCTATAGTATCCACAGCAATTCGGATCTATAGTTTGGTGGCATTTGGCCTTCATTTGACCCTTCCCCCAAAGCACTTAGCTTTCCTTGGGTGAGGTTGCCCTCCTTGGCTAGGTGAGTTTTGCTACTTCCTAGACGTGGGTAGGTGAGATCCCACTTGATTTGCACTCCTCTCACTTGATAACCTACCCCTAGTGCTTCACTTCTTTGATTTTTGCCTTGTGGGCCCCATTCCTCATTTTGAGAGTTGTGCCCCACTTGGGTCATTGGGCGATGCACTTTCAACCTTAGATCTATGGAGATCTAGCTTACATTGGGGCATGCCATTTAAAACCCACTTTGATAATTGCCTTAACTATCCCGATCTACATTTTGGCATCATTTGGACTCCATTTACCCCTTCATCTAAAGGCACTAGTCTCCTTGGGTCAATTCGCACTCCTTGGGGATTGTGTCATGTGCTAGATCCCATATGTGGGTGTGCCTAATCTATCTTGGATCCATAGATCCACATCATCAAACACCCCTTAGTGCCATATCACCCCTAACTTGATCTTGTGGGACCCATTTGAACCATTTCCCTATTTTAAGGAAGTGGGCTCTGTTATCAACTGATTTGTACAATAGTTGAAACCTTATTGAGCCGCCAGTGTTGGAACACATCAGTGTTCACTTCCAGAGTATCTGGGTTTCATTGTATTTGGGTATAGCCAGTTTTGTTTTTGAGTCGACATGACCATGGCCCCATGGGGGTTTGTATCGGTGTGCTAGTAGGGTCTGAGTGGCTCGGTCTCCCATGACTGGATTAAACAACTAAGGTATTCCAGGGAGTTTTTTCACCGTCAGATTATACTTTGCTTCAGGCGAAATATAATCTCTTGGTTTTTCTCCCGCTTCCTCCAAAGCTGGAATGCCCGATTTTGGAAATTTGGCCATGGGGGGTTATTAGAGTCCAACTATAATGTATAAACCTACTAGACACTATTAGAATAGGTTTTGGTCATGTCCTAGGTCTCTAGGACCCCCAGAAAAAATTTCGAAAAATTTTTACCGGACGCGTCGAAATTGGGGTTTTTAATTATTTAATTATTTTTAATTTTTAATTAAATTTCTCTATAGTTTAAATAGAGAAATTTGGGTCTATAATATGTCAGTCATCCGGGGTCCGTTTTCAGTGTTTGATGGCTCGTTTCATAAGCCAAAAATCACACATGACCCATGGAGCAGCTAAACCCAACTTTCGGATGTCAATTCCGCCCCGTAATTAGTATTTTCTCTGAAAAGTCATTTACAGGAAATTATTAATTAAAATAATAAAATTGATTATTTTGGAGATAATCCAAATCTCTCCAAAATTAATCAATTTGATTAAAATAAAGGGCTAAATGACATGGCAATGAGCATTTAGGAAGATTCCAATCAACTCCAAGCCCATCCAGTCACTCATCCAGTCACCAGCAAAGAGTCTCCTCAAGCTAATTCGCCCTCTTTCATGAGAAATTCGATTTTGTGATGTGGCATTGATTGAGTGGGTTGTTGGATGGCATTAAAAGCCAATGGTGGGCGCCTCCTTCAATCTAGCAAATCAATCCGAGCTTAGCTCTCTTCATAACTCGAATTAGCACCCACCTTTCCCCACGTGTCTCCCTCACAGCCCACTCGCTTTTGCATTTCCCTCACGTCACCCTTCTTTAGCTCACGTGGATTCTAGTTATGGTTCTTCTATTGGTCAAACTCCCACGCAGGCACTATTTGATTGGCTCCTCTACAAAGTCGAGTCCATACCTACTAGTCTCCACACGCCATCCATCATCCAACTCGCGTTCATCCTCAAACTCGAGTCCATACCTACCAAGATTCACGTCTTTCCTTTGATTGGAGCTCGTTTTTTGTTGGTAAAATCGTGATTAGTTTGGCTCCCATGCAATTATGATTTAGCAACTACCTTTTTGCCACTTGCCATCCCGTGAACTAGCATGCAACCTACCACAACCCACTCGTATCTCCACATGGCTCACGCCTTTGCTACGCTGGCTCACGTGAATCCTTACCCTAGCTCGCACTTCCTTGTTGTGGCATGCCCATTCGCTGGTTCCTACCTCCCAAAGTCGAGTCCTTGCCACCTCATGCCCTTTCACCAACCAACTAACTCGACTTTGATTGCTAATCACCTCTCCAAGCCACCTCTTGATTGGAATTCGACCTTCTCCATTGCCAAATTCGAATTAGGGTTTAGGTGTGTAGTTTTAGTATAAAGAGAGGCCCATTTGGGTTGTTATCTCATGGAGACTTTGATGCAAGATTACTCTGCAAAAATTTGTAATATGCTTTGACTTAATATTTTCAATAAAGATTTCGACTTTGGAGGTCCATGAGCTTTCAATCTTTTGTGTGAATTCATCTCTTGTTGAGGTGACATCTTCTCTAAACCCATCTCTTGATTATGCATGGTATTTGATCAATGGTTAGCTTGTGAGGACTATTTTTAGTACAATAGAGTAACCATTCATAATTTAAGTTGGTTATTTATGCATAGTTTATCAAGATCTAAATGGACATGAGTAGTTGGTTATACAAATTGTTGATTTAATCTTGATATTTCTAGCATTCTAGCATTGTTGATCTCACTTGTTGGTTGAGTGTTTGGGTTTGTGATTTAGGTGTTGCCTAAAGTGAAGAGGGGTAAGAGCTCGGTTGCATCAAACCCTTGTTCATCTTCAAGTTTTGGCCTAATACTTTGTGGTTGCAGGATCTACAAATCTCAAGATCTTTTCATCTTAAGAAGGCTAGGAAGAGCTCTTCTCAGGTTTCTCATCAATCAAAATTTCTATTTTCAAAACCTTGTTACTATAGGCTTTCTCTTCAAGCCTTGTCTTTTGCTCCTTGATCTCCTTTTCCCATTGCATATTAAGCCTATTCCTCCTTGCCCTAGTTTCATTCTATCTCTTCTAGCCCCATTCTCTTGCTCTCGTCCCCTCTCCTCCCCCTTTCGTTTTGGTCCTCTTGCTTTCTCGTCCACCCTAGGAAAGTCATCCTTTAGCTCCTCTCGTCCACCCTTTTTATCCTCCCTTTTCGCTTTCGTTTTGCCCTACTTTGATCTCCCTTTGCCTCTCCATCTTTGCCTTTAGGTTTGCCCTTTCTCCCTCTTCTCGTCCACCTCCAAAGTGCCCTAAAAATCACACAAAAAAGCAAAAAACGAATTGGATAAGTTAGTGTTTGTTAGAGTAGTTCAATTTGATTTGATAGATCTTAAATTATTGCATCTAGTAGATCATTGGTATACATTGAAAAGATAGTTCTAAAAATCATACTAGATCTCATTCTAGCATTTGTTAAGTTTGCATCTAGTTTCCCTTTTTAAAGATAGAAAATTTTTCATAAAATTTTCCAAAATTTTTTTAGTCTTAGATCTCATTTCTAGCATTTTTAGGAGCAACTTTGTTCGCTGGTCCGTTTTGCCATAGTTAACATTTTATGACAAATTTTCATGCATTTTCCATCTTAGAGTTAAAATCTTAAATATAGACTCAAATAGTTTCAATTTCGATTTATTTTTTACTAATGATTAATGGGTGCCTTGTTTAGATGTTCTTGAACTCGTGTAGGCCATTTGAGAGAGAAGTACTTGATAAGATCTTGAAACAAGAGGATCGAAGCAAAACAAAGTGAAGAAGCCATAAGAATGACCAAATTTTGATACACTTATCCTTTGTAATAACAAGTAGAATCTATATCTTCTTCAATATTTTTCCAAGTATCATCATTCTCGAAAGACCTTTCAAGGATTTTCCCTTGAGGCACTTGTACTTATCAAATAAAATTTTTAAGTGGAGGAGGCCTCCACTTTTTGGGTCTTCTTCCCCATTTGGGGAAGGGTGTTGGGTCTTGTGGTTGTTTTTAGCTTAGATTTACATTTTTATGTTCTTAGCTTAAATTTTGCTTCAATAAGTTTATCTTGATTATATCTCATATTTTACTTACCCCCATGCTTTCCCGAGTAGGGTCTTGAACCTGAAAGAGATTCTTGGGTAGCTTAGTTTAATTTTTATCATTATATTGTTTCTCTTCCAATCCTTGACCAGAGAATAGCTAACTTTGGGATCGTATCCCAAAGGCCACATAGTTTTGTGGTAGCTTCTCGCTCCCCCATCAACTTCTTGTGGACATTCAGCTAGCTGGGAGGTTTCCAGGATTGGTGGTTTCTAGTGGTTGATCCTGTTTCGGGGATCAATCCTACCTAGTAGATTAGAATTTGTATGGTAGAACACTAGTTTTAGTTTTATTTCATATTATTTGGCAAAGTAGTTGTTTTTTTTGAAGCATTAATTTATCTTTCAAGTTATCAAGTGGTTTCATCTTTCTCAAGTTATTTTACTGCTTTTCACAACACAACTGCTCTCGTTTGCTTAAAATAAACCAAAGTCTCTTGAACTTGGCCAAATCCAAGTCAAGAGCACCCTCTATCGGAGGGCATTTTTAGTCTTGCATCATCCCCTGCATTAGGCATTGTTAATTTAGCAAGTCTCTTGAACTGTGGTCATAAGATCGAGTCAAGAGCGCTCTCTGTCGGAGAGTTGAACAAGGTTCTTTTAATAATAAAATTTTCCACTCACACTCCCCTAATTAATTTATCTTGGTTTGTCCTACACCCGTATGCTCTGCCAACCGGAAACGGTTGGGCTAGTACTCAGAAAGGTGGAAGACTTGATAATAACGATCGATAAATTTAACTAAAATTTTTACCCACAACCTCAACCAAGGCAAAATACTGTTCTTCCCGCAAGGGGTGGCGCCGGATTCCCACTGTCAGACTCAGGGGCGGTTCAAACATTGGACACCAATCCTTATCGAATCTGGGTGCTTCCGACATGTCATTCAGGGTTGCCAGTGTCTTTCTTGGGTAGGGTTCTACCATCTCTTTGAACATCCTTGGTTTTAGCCCTAATAATCAAGACAATTAAAATTTTGAATTTACCAAGATAAGCTGCATAACGTTCTCACGAATTTTCCATTTCAAGCACTTGTATCAAGTTTTCACTTTCACTTTTATTTTTGACTCCATAAGGCACTGGTCCTTCATTATATATTTTGCTTGCTTAAGTGAAAACATTGGAGTATTTGCTTATATTTACGTGAAGTGATCTGTTTACTGCCCAAGTGTATCTTTCATCTTATATTTGCAACGTGGATTGCGTTATCTTGTCAGATATTAATTTTTCATAATTGTCTCTCATTCACAAACTCCTAAAAAACACCCATCCGCATCACAACACATAAAAACAAGAGCCTTAGTGAAAACTCTCTTTTAGGGACTACCCCCCTTGGCTTCGTTAGGAGTTTTGCCTAAACGGAGGAGCTGGGATTCAGGTGACAGTACCTGGCTCATTGCTTGCCCCCAAGGCCACACCTCTCTCACTTGTAGTGAAGAGACAGCTTTCGAAAGATTTCCGCTGCTGGTGTGCATATTGGCGGACAACAGGCTCCACTTCTGTATTTCATGGTACTAGATCTATCTCTTTGATCTTATTAGGTGGCCTAACTCATTCATTGGTTGAAATACTTCTTATATCTTAAGCCTCTTCAACCATACTTAAACTCTTGGGCTCACCTAAGCTTGCATTGGTTTCCGTAACTCAACTTACACATTTCCCTAGGAACCTTTGCTTTGGCTAATCTTCTTTGATTGGCTATAGGGTCTCCCCCTTGGTTGTGATTCTTCATAATGTAAAGTGAAGAGTGCCTCAATTATCGTGACACCCAGCTTGCATTGGGAACCGTTGCACTTCTTGGGTCACCTCTTTAGTTGTCCATCTCCTCTACCATCTTGGATGGGATACCTTTAGGGACAACTACAAGTTGTGTGATAACAGTACCCAAGGTAAATTGTCGTCCCTGATTACGCTGCCTAACCCGGTGGGGACATTGAGTGAGGCCCTTGCATAGCCATCTGGGGATTTGACCCCGAGACCTTCTGCTTACGAATACAACTCTCAAGCACATGAGCTAACCCACCAGGCTAATCCAATGTTGTAGTTTAATTTAATAAAGTTACAATATGTTAAGGTGACATTAATAAAGAGTTATTAATCATAGTGTCATTAGTCATTAGTTAAGAATATTTTGGTGAGGTAAGTATTATAAACCATCTCATGAATAAACATACAAGGGAAATCCCTCATTATATATCACAACTTATTGAATCTTGAATAATAATTAATAACATAATTGAAATTCCTTTTATCTTTCATATCTCGTTTGAAACTTCCAACTACTAGCTTGTTGATAATGATAATGAAATAATTAACGTCCTTCAACTTTGTTGATGAGGAAGGCAACATCCTTTTCATTCTCTTCTTTTTTTATCGCCTCAAGGGAAGAAAATAGGAGAAATCCTTCTTATTGAGGACTGGTGGGCTGATTGTAGATATGTTGTATCTTCACATCTCCAGCTGTGGAGTTTCTTACTGATAATTCTTGCACTTAATCTACAAAGTCTGAAAGCAGTGCAAGACAATGGGCAACTCAAGAGGGAAGCTAATGTCACCATACTACCCTCTTTTCACTCAGACCGGTTCTCCTCCGGTACAAGGGGCTGTCCCTAAGATAGGATGGCTAAAGCTAGGCAATGTAGGCTCAAGGTGAAGTGAAAAGTTAGCTCTAGCAAAACATATTGTTGTAGCACATTAAAATAAGGTGATGGAAGGACTGAGACCTGCGCCCATCAAGATTGGGCAAATGGAGTCAATAAGAGTCGAGAGGGCTGAAAATATATGAATGGGGACAGTGAGAAGCGCTGTTTGGCATGCAGCATCTCACCTATGAGTGACGAAGGACATTGCTGGAAATAAGAGTTATATGGGTCCTTTTGAGGGTAATCCATTTATACATATGCTAGGAAATAAAGTGTGGTCTTATTTCATACTTAAAAGACCATGCAAACTTTTATCAAAATGATATGACACACTGCTTCAAATCTGGAAGTAAGAACAGCGAGAATAATAAACTGATTACCTTATATAATCCCTCTTCCTTATCAGCTGGCAGCCTTACTCGAGGTCTTTCTTTGCAGCAGAATTATTTTATGCAGTTTTCAGCAACAATACATTCGCCAATATGGAAGAAAAATGAAGCCACACTTAAGTTGAAACCCTTAACTTTCCATTAATCCTTCACAAGATATTCAATGAGGCTCAAGAGAGGAGTCCTCAAATTCAACCATGAAAAATAAAATGGATAGAGCTAGTCTTTTCTAGACTTGTAGCTCGATCTCCTTTTACAATAAAATATCATTTGTTTTACTAGATATAGTATTCGCTCAACAACCTTTCTCAAAATAGCATAAAGTGGTTTAGATCAACTTTCTCTCCAAGGAAAACATTACAATAATGGTGTAATATCCCTTTTTATACCCCTATTATTTTGTAAATTGTAAATATAAGTTGTACTTGTTTTTGGTGAGGAGCTCAAGGCCAAGGCCCCACCAATAAACATTGAAAGTGATGTGGTGTAAATTCTAATGGTAAGATGGATCCACTGGGGCAGAAAGATGTGAAATGGCTTGAAAGCCATGAGTTTTGATGGCGGATGCTATCTTGTTGTCGCAAGCGCTCGAGTGAACAATGACGTTCACCGAAGGTTACTTGAGTTGTTTTGGGTTGTCGGTTAATCCAGGAGAGGGATCCCGAAGATACCCCTAACCGCCGAGAGGGAGTAAATGCATCCGATGACCTAAAACTTAGCACTAGCTTAATCTTTGCTAAAAGCTATTAAGTAAAGCGAAGAAACTTCTTCGGATGTCCTTGACATCCTAGTCCCGACGTGGACGTCGTGGGTTGTCTTCTTTAGAACACCATCTAGTATTTAGCGTAAGCTAAACTATTTTATCATCTTATGGACTAAGTGATGGTTACTTAGTGCCTTTTAGAGATAGAAGAAATAAATATATGTATAGGTATATATAAATATATTTATGCTATCACCTAGATAAAATATTATTACATATAATGCAGTAAAGATGCTTATGTAGATTGCATATACACATATATATGAATATTGTCAGTTTAATAAATATTATTTATAATAATATTTTGTAAATGCATTTTTATGACAATGCAATGAGAAACTATATATGAGTAAAAAATGCTATTATATAGATTGAATATATTCATGAAATATTATCTATGATAATATTTTGTGTAAAGCATTATATATATATAGTTGTGATATATAATTAGTTATATTAAATGCTTCATACATTACCTTGTAATTTAATGATAAAGCTATTTAACTTTATAGCAATGTTACAAAAACCGAACCGGTGGTCGAACCGGCCGACCCTGTGAACCGGAACCGAACCAGTACCGGACCAAAACTGGAATAAAAACCGGATCATAAAACCGGATTACCAAAAATACATAAAATATTCAAATTTTGAAAAATTATAAATATATTCATGTGCATCCATGTGCATTCAAACCATTATACACAAAATATGAAAAGTATCTCATTTATATAGCAAATAAGAGTGCATAGAACCAAAATAGTAGTTAGCACTGAGTGCAATACATGTCTGAATTAAAATCCACCAAGGCATAGATTATAATCTATATATGCATTTTGATTTTTGATTATGAGAATGAATAGAGCTATTCCCCGATGAAAGTGAATAGGGTTTTGTAAGTTGTACTAATGTATGAGTTGCAAACTACTATGCTTAGTACGTAGAGTTTGAGATATTGGAGAATTGGGACTATTGTGCCTCGACTTTGACACCCACTAATTAGTTTCTTGTGATGTGTTATATGTTTTTGTTCCTAACCATAGTATTGATATATTAGAGATTTGGTAGACTCGCTAACACTAGGTTGCATTTTATTTCAATGTAACAATTTGGATCTAATTGACATTAGACGCCTATTTTTTCTGAACAATAATTTTTAATGAAATTTTAGCTTTAATAGATTTTTGAACATTCTCCATACAATTTTGATCATTGAATGCAAAGGATATTTTATCACACGACACTTCTCATGGCATAAGATGTGGGGTTGGCTTATCATGGATCAATAATCGCATCGTACATAAGCATTGCAGTTTTCAAAATTTAGTTGCTTCTTCATGAAATTGTCAACTTTCATCATTACTGTACGGACCGGCCGGTTCACAGTAAAAAACCAGTTTTATGCAAAAAAATCCGGTTTTGACCGGTTTGTGGAGTAAACCAGCCGGTTTTGGCAAAAACCGGCCAAAATCGGTTTGGTTGACTGGTTTGGACCGGAAATGCTTGTGAACCGGTCTAACCGGCCGGTTTTGCCAAAACCGGTCCGGTTCTGGTAACATTGCTTTATAGAGATGGAGATACAATGGTATTCATAATGAAAGGCTTTGTTACAATTATAAGGACCATATTTTAATATATATATACAATTAAATGTTTTAGGTTTATCACATATTCAAATATGTGTAAATGCATTACTTAGAAAGAATGTATTTATTTACTCTAGCCCTTTTTTTTTTTGAAGGATCGCTGGCAAGGGCAATTAGGGTTGTAATTAATTTGTATGTAAATCTGAATTATACCCTAGATGGGCCACGTTCACTTATGGGCTGCCATCAGTCCCATTCATGGAGAAAAACACCTAGGTCTGCCTTTTGCCAGTTGTCCATCCGTTGAGTGGGAGAGGCATTCACATTGTGGCCTGCGTGGATGCCCGAGTGGGGAGAGGCGTTTTTATTTCGGGATTGTGCATGCTGGGGGGGGGGGGGGGCGTTCTCATTGTGAGGGAGATCCCGACTCGTTCTCCATTTACTTCCCTGGTGGCTGCGTGGAGGGAGGGACTCTTTGGTGGCTGCATTGAGCTTGTGACAGGCTTACTCTTTTCATTTTCTGTCTGGAGGCTGCGTTGAGAGCTTAACTCCTTCTATTGCTACCTGGAGGTATTATTACCTCTTGATGACTGCGTTGAGCTCTTTGATGGTTTCTTTGAGCATGTTGATGGGCTGTGTTGAGCATTACTTATTTGATGTCTGCTACCACGAATATCTAAGTATGCTCAAGGCCCTCGATTGCTGCATAAGAGAGTGTTGCTACCATGAATCTAGAAGCATGATGAACTCCTTGTAAGTTTCATGTTTGGCCTATCTGGATTTCGTGTGGATGAAGGCGCAGTGTCAGGGTTTGTGCCTTGGCATGTTTATGTTTTATTGATGACTGCGCAAAGGGGAAAGGGATGACTCAGTAAGAGTCGATCCCTGTGTTTATTTTCTTATGTATTAAAAATATGCATATGTTGCTTTAATTATACCTCTTTCGGTTCTCGATTTTGGTGGACTGAGCTTGGGAGGATCCCTGTCTGCCCCCGGTGGCATAGATATTTTATATATATACTGGAATATATATATTAAGGTGCATATTTCACTTGCTGGCCACGCAAATGTTTGAGAAACCTCTCTGCTTGAATTCATTCGATAATGAGAAAGTGTGCATGCTTCAGTTTTCTTGATTACATTCGTATATCCTTGATAGGAGATTGATCCTGGCGTTTGGATTATTTGCTTGCTGCGTATTGGCTTGCACCTTTGGGAGAGTTGGTTTTCAAGGAAGCAAGGGTGTATGTTTTATTTCTTTTCCCTCCTGTTTGTATTCAGTGAGAGGTCGCAGTTCCGAGGAAGGGGAAAGGAGAGCTCTAACAGAGCTTGATCCCGGTTCAGACCCTTAGTGCTGTTACAGGTAGTAATCGCCAGGCACTCTTCACATAGAAGTATAGTGGTAAAGTATAACGTGCTTAACAGAGTATTGTGCCTGGGGTCTTTGCTAGGCAATCTTCACATAGATCGTTGGCTGTCAACTTTTTAATTGCTGGATAAGGGATGAATTACGATATCCCATCGTTTGCATGTGTGTTGTTAGTGTTGAGAGGAAGGGCGATCTTACTACAGAACTTTCGGTTGAGAATTGACCCAGTCTTTGTCATTCTGCACACCATCTAAGTTAATTGGGCGAACTCTCAACGATGGATTCGACCCATGCCCTTCATGTGATTTCTCCATGTAAATTTTCGGTATTGTTTTCAATGTATTTTCTATGGGCTGGGCAAGCTCTCAATAGGAGAGGAGCGCTCCAACTTTTTACTGTGGTTTTCATTTAACTGTGTGAACTCCCGTGAGAGAAACCGACCCAATGGCCTGGGAAAGATTTTTGCATGTTATCCCTTTCTTTCAATACTTTTAGTGTGCCTTTGAATGACTGCGTAGGGATGGGGAGATCGAACCCCTATAATTTAAGTTGTTATATCTTATACTTAGTGTGCTCTTGATGGACAATGTGGGTAGCAAGATCCATTCCTTGCATGTTACTCTTCTTATAAAAGACCCCTGCGTATATGCTGTTTAATATTTGTTTATTTTTTGCATAATGGATGCCATGCGCGGAGGTAAGGGATGAACATCCCTGAGTATTTGCTGGGTAATATATCAATTTTGTTTGCATACTGTATCATTGTGTCATGTTATTTTTATTTGCATTTTGGCTGCATGTCGTTGAGTAGTTCAGAGGATTGGGGATGATCCCTTAATATTTTCTGTTGATGTCTCATTCTATTAATGGTGGACGACATGTATGTACCCTCGCTTATATATTCTACATTCATTGTTAATGTCTTAACTACTGTGCAGAGAATAGGGGAAGATCCCCCAAGGTTCATTGCTTATATATATTGATGTGAATGTATTAACCATTGCTTACGCAGAGTTTACGGGAAAGGATCCCTGATTAATTATACTGTATATGCTGAATGTCATGATAACCATGCCAAATGTTTAAAAGCTGACCACACAGAGGTTTGGGAATGGATCCATGTATCCTTATTTTGCTGGATCTTATACCCATAGTTAATACTTGCATTTGGAGTAGGTAGATGCAGGTTGGGGTGTGGTAAACCCCTGCACTCAAAGGGGGAAATTATTGAGTTATATCATTTTATGCTAGTCCTGGTAGGGAAAACCCTCTGCACTTTTCCTTTATATTTTATGCTTCTGTCATAGATACCTTGGGAAGGGACACTCTCCCTATGTACTTAGTATCATAGTCTGTGGTGATCATCCTGGGAGAGAATCCCTGTAATGAATCTGAGATTGGATTGTAGTCGGTTTGAAAGTGCTATGTGTGATAGGCTTCAGAAAGTAGAAAGTATTGCACACACTGTGTCGCATATTGTATTCCTCTATTTGATAAATAAAGATGCGACATTTTCCTTGGTGGACGTAGCCGAAAGAGTTGGGTGAACCACGTATACAGGTCTCTTTCTTATGTGTACTTGATGTGTTTTAATTTACTAGAGAAGTGTGATCTAAAATGATAAGTTGCTTTGTTAAAAGAATGATATATGTCCATTTCATAAGTTACATGTGAAATGATGCCGGTGGATGTTTTGTTGATGTGATGATCATTCATGGATTACACCTTGTATTGGATGTGCACAAATATACAATTGTTTGAATGGAATGAGCCATAGGTTGGATGGCTAATCATGTGTAATGTATAAGTGTTATGAAAACAAGTGATGATGGAACAAGTGTTCTTATGCAATGTTAATTTCGACGGAAGTACATATATGACCTTGTATATAATGTAATTAATAACTTGATTGTTGATGTCAAGGAAAATTTTTACACCTCGTTCCTTACAACGTCAAAGTGGAGATATGGGTATGTTACAAACGGCACCTCATAGCCCACTCATGTTGACATGTCAAAGAATTATAAAATAATTAGTGGTTATACTATATGCAAGCTCCTCTAGGTGGATGCCCTCTTCTACAAAGGATTGACCAAATAAATGACCCAACGTTCCATCTAAATGCATGCATATGTGTGCAAATGAGGCATCCCACTCTTGGATGCCTCCTCCTTCAATTTGTTGACCATGTCAACTAGCTCCAACAAATGCCCTCAGATTCCTTAAAGGGACTCACCCCACCCATCAAATATAAAAAGATGTGCAATAGAGGCTCCCATAAGTCAAACGTCCACTCATCATATGTGAAAGAAGGTGTACAATAAGGCCTCAAGAGTGGACTCCTTCCTTCTAGTGTTTGGTTGCTCCTATATCCACATTTTAAGTGGTAGTTAACAATTAATAACCTTCTTGAGGTCCGGATCTTTCTCTTTTCAGGGTCAAGTGGCTATGGAGAATGTGCTTTATTCATCTTTGCTGTCATGCATCCCTCTTAAGAGCCAATGTCATCCTCAAAATTTGCTTTGGTTAATCAAACAAGATGCCTCTTAAGCTGGACACTCCCCATTTTGGCTAACATAATTCCTTAAAAACTCGACCTAAAATCCCAACTCGTTTTCCAAGAATAGGCTTCTTTGACCCAGTCACGTTGGATCTTCTTCAAAAGGTGGAGTGTTCGCTTTAAGATGAATTGTGGCTTGGATAGGGGAATTTTTGGATCTCACTCGTTATTATTTCATGAGGGTGTTCATCACCTTCGCATTGCAAATCATGCCAGACTATGCAATGCCCCTACCACTGCCTCAACCTCCCTAAAAGAGATAAGATCATACTTCTGCTGCTCATAAATCTGGCCAATCATAAGTCAATCTTAGCCATGAAACAAGCCTCAAGAGAGCTTTGACTATTGATGTAATTGCCTCAATTCTGGTGGCTGTTTTTAAAGTGCTAAATAGATCTAAACAGGTGCATCAACTGACCTGAAATACTCATGTTGGAAGCCACTGCTGAGAACAGGCTACAGGACCAGAACATCAGTCTATACATGAACTAGCTGATTTGTATTATGTAGAAACAAAAAACCATGGCTAAGCTGAATTCCAGTGAGGACCCTTAGGTCGGCCATGCCATCTATTATTGGCATTTTGATGATTGTCCCAAGAATAGCACTTATAAAAAACCTTGCCTAGAATGTTAGTTTTGGTAGCTCAACAGGTACTTCTATGTTTGGGGTGTCTAGCAACATAGAAGAGGCCGAGATAGACTCTCTAGACAGTCTTTGTAAAAGTGTCTTTTGTAATGCTTTGTGTCCCATGGTATTTCCTATGGTATTGACATAAAGTGGATGTTATAAAAGAGTCTATGGAGAATTGTATAGATACAACAATGACAAGAGTGAGTCATATCTCTTGTGTTGGACAAGAGTGAGTTATATCTCTTGTGTTGGTCAGCAAGTGACTAGATCAGAGAGATGGAGTCTCTCAGAAGGCTTGGGAGTGAGAGGTTCACTCAAGCCGGGATTTGTCTTTACTGTTGAGGGTTTGGGAAAAGTGAGAGTTAGGAGTCTGAGATACGGTGTGTCATATCCGGAAACTGAAGCTGTAAGTGTTGTTTAACAAATTTACAATAAAAGACAAATTTATTGCTGGTTTTTCCAAGTGATCGGGGTTTCCAGGGTACATATTGTGTTTGGTTTTCTCTGTGATATTGTTTATCAGTGTGTTTCCATTGATCATTTTTCAATAATTTGAATTTTTAAAATTAATTGTTGGGTGAGAAAGAAATGATCGAAATTGTAACCGAGATCTGGTAAACTGAAAATTTCACATGGTATCAGAGCGGGTTGGAGAAACTTGGCACTAGACATTTTTTTTTCGAGAGTATCGTACGGCCAAGGTACGAGCCATACGGCCTCTGATCATTCAGATCGGGATTGTGGGAAGCAACTTGGTCGTAGTTGAGGTTTGGCAGTGGCAGAGAAACCGGGTGTTAGGTGTGGATCACGCTGTAGATGAACAATTGAGCAGGTGTGTGAGGAGTGGCTGTGGGCTCAAGGTGAGCAGAGGCAATGGGCATTCTAGATGGGTTGAGTTATATATTAGGGCTTGGGTTGTTTATCATTGGCACACTGTGGAGACGAGTCGACAGACAGGAAGTTGCTGTAGCAGCCAGTTGCCATAGCGAGGAGCCCGTTGACTAGGGAGCACAGGCAGCGGATCTAGGGCGGTGAAACGACAGATCAAGGGTCGTGGTTGCTAGGCTGCGTGGAGATCGGGCTCGGTCTATTCGTTGGTGGCTCGTAGAGTAGACATGGGGTGCATGTAGGCTCGAGCGAGGTGGAGCTAGGGTCGATATTTATTGTTGATTGGTGGGTGACGACCGTGGTAGCTACGGGCAACATAACACAAGCCACGAGTAGATCAAGTGTTAGTCATTAAGTGCAGAGGATTGGGGCTCGTGAGGTTGTTGCAAACTATTGATAGACATTGGAGGTTAGCCGCAACAAGGGTCGAGCGAGCTGCTGTGTGGAGAGCTGGTCGCTTGGAGTTGAGGTTTGTGTGGATGTAGGAACTAGGATGTGTATTAGAAGCTGCGCAGAGCGTGAGGATTCTCAACGTCGGGAGATTCGGGCACGATCGAAAGTCTGCTATAGGGCTGTCAAGTGTGGAGTGGAGTTGTCGGACGCTGTGGGTGCGTGGAAGCCGCTACGGGCTTGTGGGGTTCGAGCAGACGTTGGATCCATGAGCTGAGTTGCGTGTTGATGACGAAGATCGGGCTGCAGCCTGAGACAGTCGGGGCGGTGGATTAGGCCTACAAAAAATGAGAGCGGACATGGAAAATTCAGATGCGGCAACCGAGAGTTTGTGAGTTGTGGGATTGGAGCAAAGCACCGACGGCTGCTAATTAGATCGGGAAAGTGACTAACCAATAGTTAGCAGAGGTGGCTGGAGAAAAGCGTCGGTGTTGGAGCAACGACGGAAGGCTGGACAGGACGTAGTAGAAGGGAGTTGGGGTGGTCAATTAAGATATGACGTGGGACAAAAGAGAGGCAGCGAGTTGAAGCCTCCGGCACAGATCGGGAGGCTTATTGAATAGCAAGATTGTCAACCAAGATAATTTACCCCAATAACTATGATTATGAACCAAATCTAAGATAAAATAAGTACCAATGCAAAAATACCCAATTCACACTAGCTGTGGTTTTGGGTAGTTAAAATAAGAAATGGCTATGAATTGGTAATTTAATGGTTCAATGGCACTAGAAATCGTTGCTAGATGCTAGATATGACAATTAGCGAAGATTCGAGCCACACCCAGATCACCAAAACAGAAACATGAGCAGATACCCAAGGAGGGCAAATTGATTCAAAGGAGACCAGTGCTTCCAAATGGGCAAATGGAGTTGGATTTAAATCAAACTTGGTCTCGAAGGGTTTTATGCCAATTCTGACTTCGGTTTTTGACCATAAAAGCAAAGGGTGACCGTAACTACTACTTCTACAAAATGAGTGTTTTAACTTGTTGACTTTTATAGGCGACTAATGGAATAGAAATCGAAACAAGAGAAATAATGGTAGAGATTACCTGGAAATCTTGTAGATGCCAAATGCAATAATGATCTTTCCTCTTCGTGTCTATTTCGAGCAAATTTGATAGCATTCCAAGTGAGATCGATTTTTCCCAAGGACGGTAGTGCGCCCCTCTCCTTGCAAATTCAAACAACACAAGTTAGATTCGATTCACAAAAGAGAGAAGCTATGATTGCAAGATAAATCATGAAGCATAAAAATTATCCAAGACACAATTAAAATACTCCTTGAGTTGGCACGAATTGGAGAGAGAGAGAGATGGAGATCCCTCACAAAATTTCCCTCCACCAAGTCGCTATCTGGCAAGTTAATTCGGCCTCCACAAAATAATGTGTGGAATCACCACAAGTCTACTCAAATGTCTAGGAGAATCGATATACATTATACAATCAAGCACAAGAACATTTAACAATGAAAACACAAGATCTCTACAAAATATTTCTCTATTAGCCGATTATCCAAGAGCCAAAAGTTCCTTTACAATGATGGGTCTCCTCCCTTAAATAGTTTTGAGAGAGATGAAATCGCTAACCACTTTTTGAATGAGCGGTTGAGATTAAAAGATGATACAATGATAATCAATGGTTGAGATCTAATCTCACGCTCACTACATGGATCAACTAGATGAGGGGAGCGAATTGCCTCATAATGCTCGAATACATATAATAAAATGATATAACGTGATAATACATCGAAAAGGGGGTCTCCTAGGGGCCAACGTGACTCCTAGGGACATAACATAACATCCTCACATAGTACATGGTATAAAATAATATATTCTCAGGCCAAAAAGTCACCCTCCCTAGGAAGTCCGCGTTGCCCAAGAGAGGTAAAACATGAAGTGTTGATGCTGAAGATGATAAAAATGTGTGAAGATGTCTGGACTCTGGATACCCTCTGGAGCACGAAGAGGAAAATCCAAGTCAAATCTTTGCCATTCATTCGCCCTTTGTTCCATTTGCTAAACCATGGTCACTTTAATTAATTTAATTTATCTGCTGAATATCCTCTGTAAACCATATAATATGCCTAAAACATGATCTTTCATTGCCCTGAATAAAAATCTGACTATGCCAAAAATTCCAAAAAATAGCAATTTGGTAATACTCATTACTCATACTCCAAAAACGATTTTAGTGGAAGGCCTTCAAATAAATTTTGCAAAATTTAATAAAAATTGGTTCACTTTATTAAAAATTCACCCAATCACTGCATTGAACCAATTTTTGCATTTTTGAAGCACTGGAATGATGAAACTAGCCTCCAAAGGCGTAAAAAACAATACCGGGACATATGTAATGATACTTGGCCCCGAGGCTATGTTCGTTGACCAAGTCAAGAAAGTTGACCAGGTCAAAACTGACCAAAAACTGATAATTGAGCCAAACTGAATGAATCTGCATGCATATGGGGTGAAATATGCTCTCCTGTGTATGTTAATAATCAAATTGGAACACGAGTAACATAACAGTGGTGATCAATCATTAAATAATCATAAGACTTGTGCAAAAGTAGTCCGACAATTCTTCATGAAGCCCTTTACATATGCCCTCTTACGAACTTAACCAAGTTGCTATGATGGGTGAGGTGAAGAAAACAGGGCTAGGACAAGGGAATCTGACTTGGTAAGCCTTGACAGTGTGATTTCTCGGAAAGAAGGGAAAAGGGAATTGACTCAAACATGTGTAGGATAGAAAACATTAGGGGATGGCAGTGTCTCACATATGGGTAGAGTGCTTAGAAGGTCTCCAGTAGGTTCTAGTAAGCATCCTTTATAACATTTAATTTATGTATCTTTTGCAACATTTCATGTTCAATCATTTACTTAGCATGATCTTTCCTTCACTAGCCAGCCTCCAAGGGCAGGTGCCCTGGATAGCCTTGTGGGTCCCAAATAATGACTCGGTCTGACCTTCATTGCCCACCACCGTCCATAGGTGCAATGGAGTTACCACCCTGTTGCCTTGTAGGGGCGAATGGTCTTACATCATACAAAGGATGAGTGCTCATCCCTCCAATGCATTTTTGAGGATAACTAGGCTAGAAGACTAAAAGAGACAATCTGGTGACACTGGCCACACATTCAATCCATAAGGCATCATACAAGCAAACCGGAAGGAACCATGACACACACTCCAGAGCTGAGACACAAAATAAACATGGAGTCTATCCAACATAGAGGTCTAAGTGGGGGAAAGGTCCTTGATCTCACAAGCCCAGGTCTGAGTAAAATGTCAAAGATAAAAAATGAAAGGAACGAATGGATGGAAGGAAGTGAAAAGGTGATGCCATACATAACAAAGGCAAGGTTAAGTCTGCATAAAGTAAGCAACTAATGAGCATATGAAAAGGCCTTACATTCAAATTGTCAAACAACTTGTGACAACAAATCCATGGCAGCAACCAAAGGATATAACACATCACCACTGTCAACTACCATGCATAGTCACAGTTATTACTATAAACAAGAGAGACAAATGAATATACCCCAAATAAAACTTGTATACCCACTCAGCCATATACTTGCCTTCGAAAATGATCATGGATACCAACTCTGACTGCCATGGGCAAGGGAAAATACCAGCTGGCGGCTCAGCTGCTCGGACAAAAGTGAATCATAGTCTAGCAAATATCCCTCCAGGTTCATGAAGAGGGCTAAAAAATGACAAGGATGTACTGATAATGCTGCTCCGCATAGGCTAGCTGCCACTGTATGTACTCTGTCACTGATCATCATGGAACATGAATGCTCATCTCATGTAAAGGACTGGCTCGGGCTGGACAACTGCTCTGGAAATGATAGTAGCTCCCAACTACTATAAATGTGAGGACAGGACTGTAAGAACATCCAATTTTATCCACTCTAAGAAGCGATCCAATTTATAGGAGCCAATCATTGTGGTCTTCTCTTATTAGAGGGTTTCAATATTTTGGCATGCAACCAAATGTATTATGTGATTCATGATAAGATTTAGAGTCTTATGTTTGTGAGCTCAGTTGTCCTCGAAAAAATAATTGCTTTCATCCCTAAACTTGTTTCTTTGTTTCCTATATTATTTTTTGTCTCAATATGAATTGGATATTTGATATTTCTAATATATGGGTGCTATGTTATCAATTAATGCAAGTGTGCAATAGCACATTCCTTTATATATTGATACCTTGATAGGTGTGTATTGTGGATGCAGAGTGGTTGTACAAATAAAACATTGCATGGGCTTCTCCATTTGGTGGATTTGGCAGGCTCAGAAAGGTGTGTAATTTGTTTGTAATCCATGTATTATGAAACAGTGTTCCGTAGGTGTATACTGGAACTTAATTCAAAACCCTGTTTTCTTCAACCAAATGAGCCATAAAATTTGGCATGTGTACATTCTAATTAAGTGCTATATATGGAACTTGTCATATTTGATCTCCATTATGAACTCAAAACATACATGATAACTTAGAAATTTGGATCTTGTGACATCTTTAGTGAAAAAAATGTAAATGATCATTCTCAAGTTTTTTGGATGGTGCATATTATTACTAGTAACAAGGGAACTTACTAAATAGGGCTCACGTTATTTGATTAGTCATCTTGTCCTTGAAAGTTATGTTCTCAAATACAAACTCTTAATGGTGTTTGTTACTGATAAATCTAGCACTTAAGATATAAAGCCCAAATATTGGGTGCCAGCTTAATTGTAATTCAAGAGGGTGCCACTATGACCACACAACCGTATTCTCTCGTTTGACCGGTTCACCTCTGGTACATGAGGGGTATCCCTAAGGTAGAATTGTTGAGATATTTGGGTATTAGGTTCAAGGTGAGCTGGAAATTAGTCTTAGCAAAACAAAGTTTATTTTATAGTTTTGAATTGGTTTTGAGTTGGATGATGAGGTTAAGACCAATGCCAAATTCTCCTAAGGGCATATGGGGTCGATATGGACTCTATGAGGGCTGCAAATGAGTGAAAGATGGGGTAATCAATGCTGTAAATACACACACAAATTACAATAACAGCAAATTTGAATGGCTTGAAATGATATGCTAGGGTCCTTTAGGGGTTCCTCTCAATTAAGCTTGTGCTTAACAATTGAAGTGTGATTCCAATTTTCTGTTTTAATCACTAAGAAACCTTCCTTTGAATGAATAATCACAATGGAATAAATCTGAAAATTAGAAACAAGAAAGAAGTTGAAATGACATGACCTGTTTCAAATCCTCTTTCCCAATGGTTGGTAATGCTGTTCGAGATGTCTAAGCCTATCAGAAATGTACATTCCAGCAAATATAAATCAGCAGCAAGATGAAAATGAAAAGCCACACATGAAAAGAGTCTTCAACATTTTTATTCACATGAAAGAGTTCAGTACAAGACAAAAACAAAGAGCTTAAGTGTCTCTCCAAACCATCAAGAACCATTACAAATGGAGGATGCTTGCTTTTATAGAGTTTTAGGTTCAAAACCTCTATAATAAAATAATATTATCTACCAAAGCCTAGATCTGATCTAGGAATGCATAAACAATGCTTATTAATCTAACTAACTCAATGATTAGTCAAACTAACCATAAAATATGAAAGTGGCATAGGCATAGCCATATGTACAGATCTCCACATTACAGCTGTTTAAACTTTAAAGGGGGGATCTGTGTTAATTGTTAAAGTTAATGCAGCTGCGAGAGCCATTCTATGGGAGGATGGCACCCTAATCAGTTAACCAAGCAGAGTAAGTCCCTAGAAGGTACCCTAGGGCCCCCAACAGTCTATTGGGGTTCTTGGTCTGGGACCAAGTAGGTTGAAGCCATGGCAAAGTCCCTGGCATGTGGCTAGGGCCCCTATCTGTCTCTAGGGTATTTTGGTCTGGGACCAGACAGTTTCTTGGTGACGAGGACCAAGTAGATCCTGTAGGCTGAGACAGAGAGATCTTGGTCCGGGACTAGGTAGATTCTTGGTCTAGGACAAAGTAGTTCTTGCAGGTACATACTTGGTCAGTTAACCTAGACGATGATGTGAGATGCTCTCCTCTCCTAGGTCTTCGACATGGTATCAGAGCTTAGGTCTTGTAGCTAACTCTATTTTGCAGGCTAATAGAATTTACATAGATCCTAAGGTAAGGGTTTGAGCTTTAACCAACTTGGTTGCAAGAGTTTCTTGACAAAACTCATCAAGTTGGCAGTAACGGTTTGGAGATGGCTTCTGCTTCAGTTAAGTCAGAAGATAGGTTTGAAGGATTATCAAATTTTAATGCATAGAAGGCTAGGGTTTTGAATATTTTGGAGGAGAGTGACTTGGATGATTTGGTTACTAGGGTTGTGGAAGAGCCCACAACAAATCAAGGAAGAGCAACATTTAAGAAGAAGCAAGCCAAGGCAAAGAGAGTTATCTTTGACTCAGTTAAAGACAATTTAATGCCTGTAATATCTCCTCTAAGGACAACTAAAGAATGATTTGATGCCCTAGCAAATCTCTATGAGAAGAAGGCACCTACTCAGAAGAGGGTTTTGAAAAAGCAACTTTGTTCATTGAAGATGGAGGAGAAGGAGTCAGTTGCCTCTTTCTTCTCAAAGATCTCTCAGATAAGAGATCAACTCATGGCAATTCGAGTTGAAGTAGATGATGATGGCCTTGTGCAAACAACAATAGATGGTCTTCCTACATCTTGGGAGACATTTCTTGCAACAATAAATGGAAGAGAGATTCAACCAAGCTTTGATAGGTTATGGCATGATTGTTTAGAAGAAGAAGGTAGGATCCAGAGTAGATCTAGGTCTCCCAATGAGATGGATCATGCCCTTGCTACCAAGACAAAGAAGGGAAGGAGATTCCCTCATCACAAGGACAAAGGTAAGGGACCTCAAGGTAAGCATTTTCATAAATCAAAGGCAAGGTGTTATAATTGTAGCTAGCTTGGTCATTATGCAAAAGACTGTAAGAAACCTCCTAACAAGAAATGGCAAAGAGGGAAGTATCATGCTTCAACTGCTACAGAAGAAGAAGAGACACACCAAAAGAAAACTAGGGCTGAGACCAAAGAACAAGATAAAAGAGAATGCTACTTGGTTTCAGCACTCTCATGTTCCATCTCGAACTCAACAGATTCCTGGTGGATAGATAGTGGAGCCACCAAGCACATGACTGGATTCAAGAAGGCTCTTGTAGATTATAAGGCCAAGAAGTTCAATGTGAAAGTGGAATTGGGATATGGTAGTACCTATGCCATAAAAGGAGTTGGTTCAACTCCCTTGCAGCTTGATTCAGGTACGTTGATTTGCATTGAGGAAATTTTATATGTTCCTGGATTAAAGAAGAATATTCTTTCAGTGGCAGTTTTAGAAGACAAGGGGTTCTCTGTAGCCTTCTCAGAAGGAAAGGCTCCAGTGTGGCCTAAGGATGGAAACATGAGCTCAACCATTGTGATTGGAGTCGGTGAAGGCAACCTTTATAAGGTTTCAGAAAATGTTATTAAAGCTCTAGTTCATGACCCTTGTCAGAATCCAAAGATCAAGAGGGAGCCAACTATGCTCTTCAATCCCCAATAGAATGGGATTGCAGAAAAGGAAAGCAAAGATGTGACCTTCCATCACTCCAGAGAGCCTTCCAGTGACTTAGACATGGAAGTGCAAGAAAGTTCAGTCTATGAGACATATTGTTCAGATGAGTAGAGGGAGAAGGTCAAGAAGCCTTCATTTGATCTCATTGAGGAGCCTATTGAGAGGCTTCAAGGGTGCTCTAGTGTGAGCCATGCCATTGATTCAGAATCCTCCACTTACGTGGAGGCAGCCAAACATCAGGTTTGGAAAGATACTATGAGAGAAGACCTCCAGTTAATAATTGACGTGTGTAAAGTGATTCTCAGACAACAAGGGAAGTCAGTTGTAACTTCCAAGTGGATCTATAAGATCAAGCTTCTTGCCGAGCTCTCAGAAAATCCTGTATTCTATGACAGGTCGAGACACATCGAGTGGGAGTATCACTATGTCAGGGACATGGTGTAGAGACTTCAGTATGTTCTGTCAGATGAATAGATTATCGATGTTTTGACTAAGCTTCTGTCCACGACGAAGTCTGGGTACTTCCGAGACAAGCTTAGTGTTGTTGAGAATGCCTCTCTTGTTGAGAGGGAGTGTTAAAGTTAATGCAGCTGCGAGAGCCATTCTCTGGGAGGATTGAACCCTAGTCAATTAACTAGGGTTCCTGGTCAGTTAACCAGGAAAAGTAAGTCCCTAGAAGGTACCCTAGACCCCCCAACAGTCTACTGGGGTTCTTGGTCTGGGACCAAGTAGGTTGAAGCCATGGCAAAGTCCTTAGCATGTGGCTAGGGCCCCTATCTGTATCTAGGGTATTATGGTCTGGGACCATACAGTTTCTTGGTCACGAGGACCAAGCAGATCCTGTAGGCTGAGACAGAGACATCTTGGTCTGGGATCAGGTATATTCTTGGTCTAGGACCAAGTAGTTCCTACAGGTACATACCTGGTCAGTTAACCAGGTGGATCTTGGTCAGTTAACTGAGATGATGATATGTGATGCCCTCCTCTCCTAGGTCTTCGACATTAATAACCCCCAATTGTGCTTGCACTACTGGAGTGTTAAGATCCAAGAGGAATCGGTCATGTTGGTTACATTGTATATTGATTTGGACATACACATCGATTTTTCCAAAGCCGACACAGTCTGTTATTAGAGATTATGCAGTTGGGGGATTACCCCTCATTTTTGTCAGAGCAGACCAGATTTTGAGCCTAGCTAGTACATTGAGTCCCAAAGATAGAGCATCAGTTGTAGGTGGATGAGATTCTTTGTTTGAGATTACAATTGGTTCATTTGAGTGGGCAATGTTTTAGAGTGGGACCCCAGGTCATCTACCTACTGGTTTTGGGATCCCTTGCCGTACATTTTGGAACCTTGGATATAGTGGATTTCTCCACTATTGGACAGAGGATTGGATCTTGACATACAATGCTTCACATTGTGTATCCTACATTTAGCAGTTGTATTAGACAGTTTGTCCTAAGCTTGTTTTTATGGATGATTAAAGTAATATTGATGGACTGACTTGCATTTAGATCTGTTTTATAACTAGTGATTATCTAATAAGTATGATGAGTAGGACACTAGCATAACATCATATTTTGTGTTAGTTTGTGGGTTATATACATTTTTTCTTCTAGTAGATCCCCACAGTGTTGCTTAGATCATTACTTGACCCTTTGGTTTCTCCATGATTGACTTTTGTCCTTATTCTACTCACTTCACTTTGCATATACAAACCCCTGTTGATCTGAATACGAGTAAGTGACTTTAAGAACTCTCCCCCTCTGTGACCTCTTTGTTAGGATGGCCTCCATGTCTTCCTTGGTGTCTTGGCTCTGATGTGTGTGACAAAATTATACGAAGCCTTAACTTTTCCTTTCAGATCGTCATTGATGTTGAGTTCTGAGCCTAGGTGGTCTAGTCATTGGAAGGTCAACCCTTAGATTTGAAACAAGTGCTCCTCATCCTTGAAATTGGTTAGTCACTGGGAGGGTAGGTACTCCTTGAATTAAGAGGTTAAGTCTACTTGCTCTAAAAAGGCATTTAATACAGTTCAGTCAGTCCAAACCTGTGCTCTGATACCAAATGTAACGACCTATGTCGCTAATCATCGCAAAGGTTATATATAGATAATAAAGGAGAAACTTAAATTGATTAATTTAAGCCTTATTGAAACTTAGTCATTTGACCTTTTGCATATACGTGATAGGCGAAGAAGGAAATTGATGTGGAAGAATATTATTTTCAGTTGTAAGGGAATTGAATGTGTAAATTATTATTATGATATATATATATATATATATATATATATATATATATATGACCTTTGCGCTGATTAGCGACATAGGTTGTTACATTCAACTCTGTTGCACCTATGAATGGTGGCTGGCAGCAGCGCTAAGGCCGTGTCATAACTGGGACCTAGATGGCTATCCAGGGCTAGTACCTTTCAGTCATTAGCCAACTAAAGCATTGCAAAATAAAAAGTGCTCCAAAGAAATATCAAAAGAAAGAAAAGAAAAACATAAAAATAAAAATGAATGAAAAGCAAAAAGATGTAAAGTGAATAAAGGGGCTTGCTAGAGTTAAAGGGGTACCTTCTAAGCACATCACCCATTTGTGAGACACCCTGTTCCCTAGTGTTAGCCAAACTAGTTAAAGTCACAGAGGTCTCTCGTCTCCCTTATCTCCAAGAGAAACTCAAGCCTTCCACTAATTAACAATTCACCTGTCTAAGCCTTCTGACTGCTTGACCATCCACTTCACCCACTAAGGAGGGTTGATCCTTGCAGCACTGTGTATGATTTTGATCAGAGGGTAATATGTATTAACTCATTTACTTGTACTTGATGCTGTTATGTGTTATGAACATTAATAACATGAATAATAATAATAATAATACATGCCCTCAGTTGTAATCTATCATCTCAATAATCATACATTGACTAAATATATTATTATTTTAATGGATTATTTTATATTCCAGATATTTTGGATAATTTGTGTGTGAACAAACTTTGTTTGTCTCATTTGGTATCAGAGCCAAGTTTGATTCCGGCTTTTCACCACACTGTTATTAGACCCTGTCTAACCTGGCCTTTGGCCATATTTATTTTCAGAGTTTCTCTTAACTAGGTCTTTGACCAAAAGGCCTTTGGCCATTAAAAAAAATCAATAATTTCTGCTGCATATTCAAAAATCTGTTGGAAAAAATATTATTTTCGCTGCAAGTACATATTAGATGTCCAATTGCAAAAACAATTGTGTGAAGGATCGAAGGCATAGAGTCATATCCAAAAAAAATTGATAACATATACAAGTAATCGCCACGATTATTATTGAGGATCCTGGAGAATACGGCTAAATTAATCATTAGTACCATAAAATATTTGTAAAAGCTTCAGTGGGTAATGTGTGAACAGTCTGGAATTCTTGAATCGAGGAGGGTTTGCTATCAACCGTGGATAATTAAATGACTACCATTGACCTTGTGGAACGGAAATCATGCAACTGCCATTCTGTAACCATAACCAGTAGCCGCCGTCTTGGATAGGGTTGTCTAACTAAGCCGCTTAAAACTGAGGCTGTGTGAGTAACTTGTTGAGCAAGCGAGAAGCCTTCAACGAAGTGATCAATCAGCCTTGTTGCATTATCGTGGGTATAATTATTAATTGTATTGTGGTCGAGCAATAGAAGACGACAACCAAGGATATTTAAAAATTGTGAGTATTAACGGTGACATCCTAAATCATAAGTTGTGGTGGTGGTGGAGGAGACGCCATTACAAGTCTCACTGTTTAATTAGCGAAGGGATGACTTATAATTGACAAAAGGTTAACAACTCCATATATTAAGAGTTCAAACTTTCAAAGTTCATTCCCTAATGACATTTTACGAGCATATTATTGTGGAAGCAATGTAATAAAGGAAGTAACTAAAAGGACTTTTTATTAAAGATTTATTTAAATTCCGTAAATAATCAAATTCCTAAGTAGGAAAAAAGTGGTTTTTAATTCTATTTATTTCATTAGGAAATAAAAAGGGGCCCACACCTTAAATAAGTATCGAAAGTTTTAAGGAGGTAAAAGTTACAAAGGAAAAATATACAAGGATTATATTAAAGGGTATTCAGACCTTAAATCAAAGAGGTTAGACAATTTTTAAGAAGAAAAAAAGGAAAATATAACTTCATAATCAAGTATTGTTGACGGGAATTTTTTAACGAAAGAAAAATGGATTCTAATGTTGAGAAGAAGGACAAGTTTCCTAGCACCTCAAAAAAGTTTGTTTCAGTGCTATTTAGAATTAAAAGGACACTTGCAAGGAGGGATATCACCATTTCTATTGCTCCTACCAAACATAATAATTATATTAATGCTGGATTTGCTAACGAGTTAGTGATTCTTGGAGATTATACCTTCATATCACAATTTGTTGTTACATCCTTGTGGAGCGAGGATGGTGATATAATTTCGGGTGCACCCTGGATGGAAGCACTAGGGACATTCGTCTAAAATACAAAGAAGAAGTTTTTTGACATTTTTATACAAAAGGAAAAAGATAACATTACACGACTCTACATTAGAGTCAGATGCAGTAACATCAGAAGACCGTAAAAATATCTCAAAAATTATCCTTGAAGATGATTAGAAAACAGTAAAAAAAATGCAAAAAGAATTTGACAAAGTTATCATGGATAAAAATGAAGAAATTTCTCGCTTAAAAGACCACAGTCAACAACTACTTACACAGATCTGTTATCACAATTTCTGTAGTGACCAAAATAAGTGATCCTATCCAGGACGACAAAGAATGATGGTCACCAAGACTGATGCTCAAGAAAGACTACCCCTGAGACAGTCCGTACAGCCTGAGTAGGGCACGATTTTCAATGCTGTCAATGCACAGAAAGCAAGGCATCTACAACACTGTTTTCGGTGCTGGGAGGTTTGTCTTTCTTGGTTGAGATAAGTTGTACTCACTGAGTTTGATTACTGCTGTACTTTAATTTTGAAGAAGAAAATAATAAAAATACTCTCTCTCACAGGTTTCCCCAGTGGGGGTTTTTCCTGGGGCATTGGCCCAAAAATATCAATGTCTAAATTTTTTATGTGTGTGAATGAATTTATTTTCTGCTCATTGAATTTGTAAATTTCTCATAGTGTTTCAAGCTACAGAATTGGGGTTGGGCATTAAACTATGGTGTTCCAAGTTAAACTTGAACCGGGTTGGGAAGTGAAATTTTTGCTGTAAGCATCAATCTCTAGGTTTCTCTATCATTATTATAATTAATCGTTAGAAACCATGGCAAACCCCTTAATTAATCCAAGACACAATTATTAACACTTTAAAACTTATGGAGACCTAAGTTTATGGGTTCCCAATCCATTAAATGCACAAAGTGTTAAATAATTGCATTGATGCTCAGCAAAATCCTCCAAGATATGCCAATATCACCAAGAAGGAGAACATATAATCATCAAGATATCATGAACACACAATGAAGAGATCTCAGCCAATAGCTACTAGCCGCAACCTATCATCAAATCAATCAAAGGACAGCAACAAATCTAAGCCAAAGCACACATGTACCCCAGTCCATCCAAAGAATCTTCCAGCAAGCTTGATCTTTGTGATTAAAATCACGAGTGTAACCATCATACAATATGAGGAGTAACAGGTCCCACTAATAATTATTGACTATGTCAAGTTGAGGCCTAAAATATCTTCAAAACTTCACTTAATGTTTCCCTTGTGTTATAGATTGACATGGCCTTTTTAGTAGCACCTTTTAAATTTTTAATAACTTCAACTGTAGTTAATGCATATCCTAGAAATATGCCAATAATCTGGAATATATGAAGTTAAGGCACTCATCATAAACTCTCTTCCAACACTTTCCCCATGGTTGGACTTTTTGTAATGGAGCAAAAGAGGACCAAAAGGGGCTAGGAATATCTGGGTAGCATTCCCACCTCCTCGAGAGAGCCTCACAAGAGTGTTTGGTGTTGTATGCTTGAGATACCATTGATGATCAACAGTTTCTAGGATATCATCATATTGGAACTGATTGCCTTTTTAACAGTGCTATTATTGTCCGCGCAGCTTTCTTAAAGGGCATTTTGCTTACTTGAACTTGGTTCTGTGGAGCCATACTATTTTATTATGATTGTCATCATTGGAAAGTTTAATAAGCTGTCTTATTTTGTGCTTGTAAGTGATCAGAGATTAAAGTTGTAGAAAATTTCATCTTCTCCCTTGTAGGTATGCAGTGTTTGTGGCCTGCTTTTATTTACAATTGGATTTGTTATTTGGCACTTTCTACCTGACATACTCTGCCTGCCGCATGTATTTTGTGTAAAGCAGACAGAAGCTCTCTGGTGCTGAAGGTGGCCGTTTAAAAGAAGCAGCAAATATCAACAAATCTCTCTCTGCATTGGGGTAATTCTGCTTTTATTTATTGCAGAAATTGTGGATTGTTTATGCAGTACTATTAATATTATGCACAATCTTTGAGATCTATTAGAACTGACCTGCCATAATATATCTTCAGGGACATTTATAGGCAGCTGTTTCATAATTTGTGTGATTTCTTTAGTGCAGATTGAGCTGCCTGAATCAAATCTCTGGTTGGCAACTAGCCAATTGCATTTACTCCTTTCTTTTAATGAAATGGGCAGAAATTTGTATATGTTATATCTAGGTTGTGTGAGAGCGTCTCCCCCCTGCTGCCGAAGCTCGCTTCCGAAGGAAACGTCCAGGAAGTGCTGGGAATGCGCGCCTCCTAAACACTCCTGTAAGGGAGTGTTTTCAGGAAGCTTGCTTCCTTGCAAAAAAAACGCTCCCTCCATTTTGCGCGCCTCCTAAACACTCCTGTAAGGGAGTGTTTTCAGGAAGCTTGCTTCCTTGCAAAAAAAAACGCTCCCTCCATTTTTTTTCAATTTTTCTTAAAAAAACCAAAAAGTTAAGTGATGGGTGGGGGGGGACTAACCCTAAGCTTATAGTAATGCTATATAAAGGAGGAAAAGCCTACTCTAATAGCAAAAAACCTAATCTTAGTAATCATTAGTAGCATTAAATGGTAATATTAAATTCTTAAAGTAAAATGAAACATTCTCCTTAAATTTTTAACATTACCATTAATTGTTTCAGGATGTTTGAGAGTGATTCCAACCTTATCGGACTTCAAATGGAAAAAGTAGACTTTTTGATCCCATTCAAAATTCAATAGGCTTAACAGTTTTTAGGATTTCAGGATTGCAATGTTTTCACTGGATTCTCTCATGTATGAGGGTATGGGATTGGCATTTAATCAAACACATCAACCCCTCTATGTACCTTGATGTTGGTGGTGCTGATTGTTCAGATTGATGTTGGTGGTCTCAAAACTAGTTTTTGAAGAATCCCTAGTTTATAGCCTATTTATTGATGTACTTTGGTTCAGATATGGATTGCACTCGGTGCTGTTTTGGTTGTATTCACTCTTACTTGCTATATACATGAGAAACTTTGCATATTTGTGTATAATGGAGATGGCTATTTTGAATATATATGAAAAATGTTTTTATATAATTCAAAATATGTGTATATATTTAATTTTTTGTATTTGCTGATTTTTTCACGATTTTTTCCCGATCCGATTCAAACTTTTCACTCTTTTGCCTCGTCGATTTATTGCTGATCCTGAGTTTGGTAACTATGCTTTGTATTATAGGCTAAATAAGTAGATTTAGTTTGCAAAAGTTTTATTCTTCAGATCTATCTTGTTTTAGCATGTCAAGTAGCTAGATTTGAAAAGTGCTTTAGTAGCTTCATTTTTACATTAGATCTAGGCTAGCTAATTTGGTATTTGCACTTAGAAAATTTTCTAGTATTTTTCCAAGAACCAAGTTTGAATTTTTTTATCTTTTATTTGTTTGTATAGTCATTTTCTAACATCTTTTGTTTGCTGGTTTTGCAGATTTGACGAAAGAGTAGAGAGATATTATGGCGAGTTTTCATTGAAATCAAGCCATTCAGGGCTCCAGAGACATTCTATCTTCGTTATATCGACTTCTAATTGTTGTAAGCCCTTGGATCCAAGATTATAAGGACCAAGTGGTATTTCTTTTTGTAAAGATTGTAAAAAATAAAGCAAGTGGGCTACCTAGCGCCCACAAAACCCCCATTGCCCCCCCAGGGGGGTCTTTGTCGGTTTTGTGTGTTTGGATTTTCTTTAGCTTAGTTTTCTTTTGTTGACTTGTTAGAGTAGATTAATTGTTTTACTTTTATTTTCCTCTTTTGGTTTACGGTAAAAGAAATACTAACCCACTTTGCTCTCCCCAAGTATCGAAAGGGAATAGAGACTCACAGTGTAGTAATTAGAAAACACCTTTCATTTCCGCAATCTTTCTTTTTACAATCTTGTACTTCACAATTAACAAACTTAAAAGACTAAAGTCGGCTATGCATTCCCGAAGTACCGAAAGGGAGAAGAGATTCTCAGCTGTTTATAAATTTACTTGTTACAATTTTGTTGTTCATCTTAACGAATAAATTGGGATGTGTATTCCCGAAGTAAACTGAAAGGGTTTATCCTTGGTAGGTGAAAGGAGATTCTCAACCTCTTAATAATAAATTCAATTTACTTTGTTAAAACGAACCAAGGCTTAGCCACCTCGTATGCTGTGGGTCTCTATGGTTTGACCGACTAGTTGATCACATCAGAAAGGGAGCTAAGTGACTAGATTAATAGGGAAATCCAAAAGTAGTTTGTTTCAAAGAACTCGGGAGGTCACATTGAACATATCATAGAGTCACGGGGTTGCTTTAAGCAGGTTATGCCTCGCCCCATTGGACACTTGATACTGTTGCAATAAGCACCCAGTTCAGAGAACTAAATTGCCTTTGGGCCAAACCAAGAACTAACCCACTCCCTAATTTACGTATCTAATAATCAATTAAAACTGACCAACGAGACAACTGCAACACTTTCATGACACAACAACACTTCAATATTTTTGTGACTCCATTTGGCACTGGTATAACTGCAAGTAGTCAAACATTTATTTAATCAAGTGTATCAATGTGTTAGATGGATTAATTTGCTTTAAGCTGTCGATTTAATTTATGTTTGCAATCTCTGATTCAATATTAATTTATCTTCAAACACCTAGAATCAATCTCATTCCGTAACTTAGTGTAAACACCTTAGTTTCATTTTTCATAGAGACCACCCCCGTTGACTTCGCTAGGAGTTGTCCTAGACGGAGGAGTCATGTATCAGGTGACAACACTTGACTCGAGACTTGCCCCCAAGAACGCACCCAGTGGCTTGAAGATTTCTGCCACGCTAACCTTTTCCTGAGGTGCGTATCTGGCGCCAAAATGACCATAGTCATGGAGCATTATGTAAGGTTGTGCTAATTAAACTCTTAGGTCTCTTATCGATATTTTAGCCTTACTCATAATATATGAAAACTTAATAGAAAATAAACCTCTTTGTCTTTTAGAAAATTACAGAGTTTTGTTCTTTAACTCAAAATATGATTGATGTTTTCTATAACTTCTACAATCTTGAAGTATGTTGGCCATTGCATGTATTCTGTTCACTTAAAATGTAGTAGACTGTTCTTGTTGTATTATAGTTCATTGCTCTAGTTGTGTCTTATAAGAATCATTGTGAACAACGTAATGACATATGTCATGGATTTGTATTGATTGAAACACGAAAGAAATGATTTTTTCACAAACATATAAAGAAGAGCAACATATCGCCATAGAGTTTACTGATAAGTTATTTTAAATATCAATTTCTTATAATGTTTTTCTGTTAAAAAACACATCTATACTTAAATAGCTGGATTCCAAGCTGCCCCAGCTGTAACTGTAGACAGAGTGAACTGAAAGACTCGTACTTAGCAAGATGAAGAGATAGAGTTTTTTTGTCCGTGCTCCTTACTTGATTTCTTCTCTGGCTTTGCTTTCACATTTTGAAAGCTTGATGTTGAAACTTTGATAGATGAAATTATCTGCTCACTAGGTTAGCTAGTGGTTGATTTTCTGTTGTGTAATCTTTTCTACCATCCTAGAGTTATTAAGTTGCATATTTTTAAGGGTTTCCTTCTTCTTAGGAGATGGTCTAGAGACATCTAGCTTTGGTTTTTACTTTACCGAATGTGTATATGTGGCCACCTTTGAAATTTTACCTACTGAGCTCATAAGCTAGGAATTTAGGACCTCGATTAAGGTAAAATTTGCTTTCAGAGGCCTTGGTTGTTTCCTCCAAAGAGTTGCTTTAGGTGTGTTAGTTTTACGAGGAGGATCAATCCTAACTTCTTGATCTGGTTTTTGCTTTGCTAAAGGATTTTGACTAGTACTGGAATCACTTCCACCCTTTGAGATTATTTCAGATGAAGGCTTTGGAGTTTTGGAGATGGTTCTCTGCACAAGCTGATTGCTAGGATGAACCGTCTTACTAGGTTGCGTGTCAACTGGCTTATGTTGTTGAAGTTTATGGGAACTAGTCTTTGGAGGAATTGAATTGTTATAGATAGCGTTTAACATTTCTTTAGTTTGTTCATCACGTCTCTTGAAATCTTCATCTTGATTCTTGAGGATTAAAGCCATATTGGTGACCATTTCACATAAATTTGACATGAATTTCATGGTCATTTCAGACATGTTATTATTTTGAGAAGACATTTTCTTATGGGTTCGTTTCTCAGTGGAGTCACAAATAGGAGTTGCCAGGGAAACTTTAACTCTTGTCTACCAAAAGATAAGTCGTGAATAAGTAGGGAGATATGAGTGAAAAGAGATGGTTATGAATAAAAATGATAACCATCTAACTTACAAGACCGGATGCGATATGATATGAAATACACACGGACACTCGCAGACACCTGAGGTAAGCCTCTACCTCCGTGGCAACGGTGCCAAAAATGTTATCACATAACTTGTAGTTGTCCCAAAAGGTTATCCTATCCAGGATGGTAGACGTGTTGGACAACTAAAGAGGTGACCCAAGAGATGCCACGGTTCCCAAGGTAAATGGTTTTCACGCTAACCGAGGCACTCTTCACTCTAGATCTAGCTTAAGCAAGATCAAGGGGGAGACCCTATCTAACCTATGAAGGCTAGCGAACCTACTCAAGACCTCCTAGGGGAATGTGAAGATGAAAGAGGAAGAGGTCAAGAGTGAATGGATCTAGATCTAGGAAAGATAAGTGGACCCAAATAGTTAGGGCTTGGTTGAAGAGGCTTATAGGATGGATAAATGTTCAACCAAGGAAAGATTAAGCCACTTATGAGTTAAAAATAGTAGATCTAGATAGATCTAATGCCAATTAGAAAGATCCAAGTGGAGCCCACCTTTAAAATATGGAAAATGGTCAAAATGGGGTCCACAAGGTGAAAATCAAGTTGAAATGGCACTAGGTGGTTGGCTAAGTAGTAGATCTAATGATTTGAGGCAAAAGTAGCACAACCCACAAGATAGATCCAGAAAGATGCATAAAACCCACAAGTGCGTCCCCCTCAAGAGAGGACTAGTGCCTTAGATCGGGGTCCAAATGGAGTCGGAATGAAACCAAATTTTAGTTATGATGTTCTTTAATTTTATTAGAAGTGGGTTTTATGTTTTAAGCCCAAATAATAGCCATATCTATCAGATCTAGAAATCTAGGGTTTTAATTTTAAGGGTTTGAAGTGACCAATGGGTGAACACATGAGAATGGATACGTACCTTGTAGACCTTACCTCAAATGCTTGCGGTTGCCTTGTACATCGATGATCCTTGCATTTAGTTATAATTCCAAGCTAGATCCAAATGATTCCAAGCAAATCGTCCTAGTCCAAGGAGGAAAAATGTCCTACTTCACCTTCAAAACAAACTACATAACGTGAGATTTGATCCATAGATAAATAAGATCTATGCATGGCATGTCAAAAGAAGTAAATCAGTGGACAAAGCACAATTGAAAAACTCCCTTCAACATGAAAATGTCATGCCCAAGGGGGATGTGAGAACCCCCTACAATCTTCCCTCCAAGCAATTTGCACCCCTACAACAGTTGAATTCGGCCTCCCTCTGTAGCTGTTGAAATCACCTGTAAATAACCTGGATGTCTAAAGCAAAAGATGTATAATCATGTACAAGACCATTCATCAAAGCATGAGAAGCATATCTGCAAAATAGTACTTTATTCCAGTATTTCGAGATCCCAAAAGGTGCCTTTACAATATGGGGGCCTCTTCCTTAAATAGGAGGAGAGAGACCAAAACACTAACCACTTTTTAAACGAGCGGTGGAGATCAAAAGATAAATACAATACAATCAATGGCTAAGATGAGCCGGAACAATATAACACGGATCAACTCACTAGAGAGGGGGTGCGCACTCACTAAAAGAAGCCCTAGGGGGGTGCGCACCACATAAAGATGACTAAAACAAGTGTATGCCACATAAGATGACTAGGACAAGTGACTAGGAGCACATGGTGGGGCTAGGAGGTCTTATTATCCTTCACTATCATCACCCCATGTCACAATGATATAAACTACAACTCAATAACATGTCCAAGTGACTAAATGATCAAATCATGCCCCCCTCAATGAGAGAAAAATACATCCAATGACAACCCGGAGAGTGTGTGGACCCCATTGAATGCTGCAAGCTGATCTGGAAGGAGTGGGATACATCACGGAAGACCTTTGAATAGGCCTCATGCCAAAACCTTGCCTCAATAGCCCAAATCGATTTCCTTAATGATCTTTTTATCCCATTTTTATTCCACCTAAAAAACCATCAAACTGCCTGTAGCTCATTGTCTAGTCCGTGGGCACAAAATTTGACTGCACTAACATGTCTGGAGATGGGATAACATGGTAATAACTAGTTGATGGACCACCCCTCTCCTCTGTAGCGCCCTAGGTAAACGTGCTAGCTCAATGCTACTGCTGGACAGGCCATTTATGCATGGCAAAACAGGCAGGATGTGGAAATATGACCATATTATCACTGAGAGTGCCTGGAACTGATAATTGATTGTCCCAATGGACTCAGAAGGTCCAAATCTACTAGAGATGAGTACCCATACAACCTGTAAGATCATCTGTAGCCTCAACCATACTCGGATAATAATAATATAATGGTCTGGAAATAATAATAACCAATAAAAAAGTGCAGCAACCATCATCTGAAGCCTATGTCCACTGTATGGAACCATCAAAGGTGTATCAAAGGACCATAAATCATCATCATACAACATCACTGGTCCAACTCATCACGGATCCCAAGGTTGACTTGGTCAAATTGATCAAAAAATGACCCAGGCTAGAAAATCCTGCTGCTGCAAGTGCAAATGGTTAAGACATGCTCTTTTAATCATTGTCATAGCAAGACTTAAAGTATTAAGCATCATTTCACTGGCAGTTAATAGATAATTGTATCAAGCATAAGTTTAAATAATCATTTACTTACAAAAGAACGTCAACGATATACTCATTCTGTAGACATGATCATTTTGCTAGCAACGGGTGAGGGTGAAGAATGCAAGGCGAGGACAAAGGGGATGACTTAACTGACTCAACACTGTGATACTTTGGATAAGGGAACAGGGTAATACACACTTAAGCATATGTCAGATAAAGAATACACAGGGAATGGCAGTATCTCACAAATGGAATAAGCTGTTTAGATAAGTGTTTATTCAACCTTGGCAAATGTCTACAACTCACATCCAGGTTGCATCAGCTCCGTGAGGATCTTTTCTAGAATCGCCATGGACTGGGTGCCCAGCTAACCGTAACTTGAGGTTCTATGGGACACTTAGAATTAGCTATCCCTTACTCCATCTCACATCAAAACCCGTGGGCACTGTGAGGAATTAATCATTACATTTCATTTCCTTGGCCAACAGTCTTTAGATTTAGCATTTGTTTAAACACTGCCTTCTTTGGGCCTATACAACCCTTTTGGGGATTTTACATGTGCTGAGAAGCACAACTACTAAAGCTTTCATCCAGGGTGCTTTTAGTTTCCATTTCATTTCAATCAATAACCCGTTTGGGGATTTTGCATGTGCTTAGAAGCACAACTACTCAAGCTTTCATCCAGGGTGTTTTTCATTTAAGTTTCCATTTAATTTCATAGCCCTCTTTCATTGTGCTGAGAAGCACAGTTTTTAAAGTATTCACATGGGCTTTCATAAAAGATATGACAATAATTTCCATATGTAATGATGGTAGTACAGTTTGCTTCAGGTTTTAGCTACACAACTCAAGCAACTATGGGGACTTTCCACAATCAAGACCAAACGTCGGGGCAACCGACTAGAGTGATCAAGGTGTTGTCCGCCAATATGCACACCAGCAGCGGAAATCTTTCGAAAGCTGTCTCTTCACTACGAGTGAGAGAGGTGTGGCCTTGGGGGCAAGCAATGAGCCAGGTGCTGTCACCTGTATCCTAGCTCCTCCGTTTAGGCAAACTCCTAACGAAGCCAAGGGGGGTAGTCCCTAAAGAGAGTTTTACTAAGGCTCTTGTTTTTATAATGTTTTATGATGTAGTGATGCGGATGAGTGTTGTTTAGGAGTTTTTAAATGAGAGACAATTATGAAAATTTAATATGAGACAAGATAACGCAATCCACGTTGCACATACAAGATGAAAGATACACTTGGGCAATAAACAGATCACTTCATGTAAATATAAGCAAATACTCCAATGTTTGATATTTAGGCAAACAAAATATAAGATAAAGGACCAGTGCCTTATGGAGTCAGAAAATAAAAGCGATTGTAAACTTGACGAAAGTGCTTGAAATGGAAAATTTGTGAGAACGTTATGCAGCTTATCTTGGTAAATTAAAAGTTTTAATTGTCTTGTTTATTAAGGCTAAAACCAAAGGTATCAGAAGATGGTAGAACCCTACCCAAGAAAGATACTGGCAACCCTGAATGACCTGTCGGAAGCACCCAGATTCGATAAGGATTGGTGTCCAATGTTTGAACCGCCCCTGAGTCTGACAGTGGGAATCCGGCGTCACCCCTCGTGGGAAGAACAATATTTTGCCTTGGTTGAGGTTATGGGAAAAATTTTTAATTAAGTTTATCGATCGTTATTATCAAGTCTTCCACCTTTCTGAGTACTAGCCCAACCGTTTCCGGTTGGCAGAGCATACGGGTGTAGGACAAACCAAGATAAATTAATTAGGGGCGTGTGAGTGGATTATTATTAAAAGAACCTTGTTCAACTCTCCGACAGAGAGCGCTCTTGACTCGGTCTTATGACCACAGTTCAAGAGACTTGCTAAAATTGAAATGCCTAATGCAGGGATGATGCAAGACTAAAATGCCCTCCGATAGAGGGTGCTCTTGACTTGGATTTGGCCAAGTTCAAGAGACTTTGGTTTATTTTAAGGAAGCAAAAGTATTTGTGTTGTGAAAGCAGTAAGATAACTTTAAAAGATGAATCCACTTGATAAACTTGAAAGATATAAATTAATGCTTAACACGAAATACTTGCGAGATAAATAAATTTAGTGTTCTACCACACAAACTTTAATTTACTAGGTGGGATTGATCTCCGAACAAGATCAACCACTAGAAGCCACCAATCCTGGAAACCTTCCAGCTAGCTGGATGTCCACAAGAAGTTGATGGGGGAGCGAGAAGCTACCACAAAACTATGTGGCCTTTGGGATACGATCCCAAAGTTAGCTATTCTCTGGTCAAGGATTGGAAGAGAAGCACGATAACAATAAATATTTAACTAAGCTACCCAAGAATCTCTTTCAGGTTCGAGACCCTACTCGGGAAAGCATGGGGGTAAGTAGATATAAAAAATAATCAAGCTAACTTATTTGGAACAAAACTTAAACTAAGAGCATGAAAATGTAAATCTAAGCTAAGATCAACCACAAGACCCAACACCCTTCCCCAAATGGGGAAGAAGACCGAAAAGTGGAGGCCTCCTCCACTTAGAATTTTTATTAAACAATTACAAATGCCTTGGGTTTATAACCTTGCAAGGTCTTTTGAGATGATAAGACTTGGAAAACAAAGCTAACTCCTATAAGCTATTACAAAGGATAGTACAAGATAATGTCATGTTTTTGATCATCCTTATGGTTAGCTTAAGTTTTGCTTGTTTGGACCTCTTCGCTTCAAAACTCTCTCAAGCCCTTTTCCACTTCAAAAGTACCTACAAGAAAAACAAAAACTCAAGGCACCCTTTAGTGTTAGAGAAAATAAAATCAACTTTGAAACTAAGTCTAGATTTGCAAAATGAAACCTAAAACATAAAATGACATGAAAAATGGTTCAAAAAAGTTAAGATGGGAAAACGGACCAGCGAACAAAAAGTGCCCTAAATATGCTAGAAATGAGATCTAAGATGTAAAAAATTTATGAAATTTTATGAAATTTTTTCTATCTTTGAAATGGAAACTAAGACTAAAACGATGCAAGCTATATTAGTGTGTTTGATTGAGATCTAGGATGCCCTTTAAAACTATCTTTTCAATGCATGAAAATAAAAGAGACTTAAGATCTAACTCTTAGCAAAACACTTTGCAACATGGAAGAAAAAAGCTAACACTACTAATCAAGTCGTTTTGTTGTTTTTGATGTGATTTTAGGACTTTAAAAGGAAGGATGGACGAGAGGAGAAGGTGAAGGGATTTAAGAGTGAAACTAAAGCTAGATGAAGATAGATGGGACGAAAGGGATGAAAGATGGAAACTCAAAAAAGAGGAGGATGGAGGCACTTAAATAACTAAGACGAGAGGAAGAGGGTAGCTAACTTCTATGATGGATGAGATGGCAAAGAGAGGTGAAACGAAAGGGGGAGGAGACCAAAAAAGGAGAGCAAGAGAATGGGGCTAAAGGAGGTAGAATGAGACTAGGGCAAGGAGAAAGTGGGCTTAGCAAATCAATGGCAAAAAGGAGTTCAAGGAGAAAAATGGAAGGCTAGAAGAAGAGAAGCCCTAAGTAACAAGTAACCAATTTTAATCCTTGAAAAATGGATGATGGTGAAGCAAGAGACTCTTCTTTTGCTAATGCTTAACAAGTAGAGATCTTTGGCCAAAAAATGGAGTGAAGGAGAACCTGCAAAAGCTCACAAAACCATTAGCAATACTTGCAAATAACATATGATTTAAGTGAATAGAAAAGATATACATGCATGTGCTAGATTGTTAGCCTTCCAAGCATATAAATCAAAACTAAATAGCCATAAACATATGAAAAATTGACACAATATCACCTCAAGAAATGTAATGAAGCATGGCCACCAAGAGCCCCCAAGAAATTGACCTCCAAAGTCACAACTTTATTAAATATAATTCCAGATACAATTGCTCAGAGTTTCTTTGCATAAAAGACCATGAGATAATAGCTCCTAATGAGCCTCTCTTTATACTAAAACTAAACACTAAAACCCTAAATCGAATTGGTGGTGAGCAATGAAGTCGAATTCCAATCAAGAGGTGGCTTGGAGCAAGAGACATGGCCAAAGTCGAGTTTGAGGTAGATGTGAATGGCACCATGTGGCAAACTTGACTTGAGGTAGGTGGGAGGTGAGGGCTCTAACCAATGGAAAGATTACATCAAGGCAAAGGCGAGTTAGGGTGAGGAAAACGTGAGCCAATGTGGAGAGCGAGCTATGGAGTGGTAGGCACTAACTCGCGTTTATGTGAGAGCCAAGCCCACGTGTTACTTCATTCAACCAATGCCTAAGCTCCAACAAGGGTCTAACACGAGCTCAAGGAGATTTGACGTGAGGATCTATGGGTTTGACGTGAGGATTCAAGGGATTGCGTGAGGATTCAAGGGATTGCGAGTTGGTTGTGAGGGAGATACGTGGGGAATGGTAGGTGCAACTCGAAATATGAAGAGAGCCAAGCTAACTCGTGTTTGTATTAACCAATAGAAAGGATCCAACTAAGGTTCACGTGAGAGGAAATAGGGATGACGTGAGGGCTTTGGAGATGGCGAATTGCTTGAGGTAGGAACACGTGGTCCTAGGTTGGTAAAACTCGAGCTATGAAGGGAGCCAAGTAATGGTGGGTGTGGTGAGTCATGAGGGCGCCCACCTTATCATTAATACAAAACCACCAATCCATTTATCAGTTGACACTTCATCAAATCGAAAATTGCATGTGGAGGGCGAATTTACTAGAGGAGATTCTTTGCTGGTGACTGGGTGAGTGACTGGATGGGCTTGGAGTTGATTGGAATCTTCCTTAATGCTCATTGCCATGTCATTTAGCCCTTTATTTTAATCAAATTGATTAATTTTGGAGAGATTTGGATTATCTCCAAAATAATCAATTTTATTATTTTAATTAATAATTTCTCTGTAAATGACTTTTCAGAGAAAATATTAATTACGGGGCGGAATTGACATCCGAAAGTTGGGTTTAGCTGCTCCACGGGTCATGTGTGATTTTTGGCTTATGAAACGAGCCATCAAACACTGAAAACGGACCTCGGATGACTGACATATTACAGACTCAAATTTCTCTATTTTAACTATAGAGAAATTTAATTAAAATTTAAAAATAATTAAATAATTAAAAACCCCAATTTCGACGCGTCCGGTAAAATTTTTTCGAAATTTTTTCTGGGGGTCCTAGAGACCTAGGACATGACCAAAACCTATTCTAATAGTGTCTAGTAGGTTTATACATTATAGTTGGACCCTAATAACCCCCCATGGCCAAATTTCCAAAATCGGGCATTCCAGCTTTGGAGGAAGCGGGAGAAAAACCAAGAGATTATATTTCGCCTGAAGCAAAGTATAATCTAACGGTGAAAAAAACTCCCTGGAATACCTTAGTTGTTTAATCCAGTCATGGGAGACCGAGCCACTCAGACCCTACTAGCACACTTTGATACAAACCCCCATGGGGCCATGGTCATGTCGACTCAAAAACAAAACTGGCTAGCCAAAACCGGCTAGACCCAAATATAATGAAACCCAGATACTCTGGAAGTGAACACTGATGTGTTCCAACGCTGGCGGCTCAATAAGGTTTCAACTATTGTACAAATCAGTTGATAACACAAGGTATCAAATCCAACTCACCACAGGTAAGTTTTGTTGCCAACTCAGAGCCGAGACACAAACTAACAGGGATGCTATCCAACATAGAGGCAAAAGTGGGAGGTCCTCCATATCACAGGTTGAGGTGTAAGTCACGGTAAAAACCAATAAAGGGAAAGATAACGGATGAATGGGGAAGGTGTAGGTGATGCCTAAGCTAGCAAGCCATAAAGGTGGGAATGATCACGTCGACACTCCTAGGAGGGTAATACCAACGAGTATAAAACAAGAGCTTCTAAATGTAAGTAATAAAACCATTCAGATAATCAATAACAACCATATTCATTTCATATATATATATTGCCAGATCATGATCACTAGATACTAAGTTAAGCTATCAAAATGACCAAAAGAGCAAGATAACAAACCAATGCACATCATATACCTGTATTTGCTATCTGGACCAACTGTAACCATTGATAACACTACTGCTGAAGCTCTAAGCACTGCACTGCATCTGTATGGGATAAAAGGTCATCTCGGTCATCAAATCTGAGGTCAAGAGGCTCAACATTGGCATAATGTCCGATATAGGGATGCTTTGATGTGTGAGTGATCATAAATAATACTGCTCATCATAGCCGATCTCACTAGAACTGTGTAAAGGCCAAGTTAAAAAATATGAAATGAACTACTCTGCAACCATGGTAGATCGGCTACTATGGATGTGATAACATCTGGCTCCTGTTGGGACAAGTGCTCTAAGGGAGAGAGTGCCTGAGAACCTTATAATCTCTGGTTTCGTAGACTAACTGCATCAATCCTCAATCCAACACCTAACTGTTTTGCTTCGTCATTAAATGTACCTATTCCTACACGCATGGAAGCAAACTACCACGAGCAACATGTATGGAATAAAATGAAATTCTAATCTAGAACAAAAATTAAAATGCATGAGAAGAAAATACTAATCCAAATATTTAACATTTTCATTTTATTATTTTTAATGCAGGAGATGAAAAAGGTTTGGAAAGGAGTAGACTCAACTCACTCAACATAAAGAAACTTAGCACTCAGAAAAAGAAAGACACTCAACACTAAGAAGAAACTCAAAAGATTCAGCGACACTCAACACTCAGAAAAAGAAAAAAAAACACTCAAATCCTACTGCTCAAGTGAGCTTATTCGAATATCTACCTACTCTAAACAGGCAAGAGGGGTTCTACCCCAAAGGGACAAGGGGGTAGTAATGTTTCAACAATACCCCATTTACTGGCAATTCCAATTCATCACCATCGATCATTTCTAACCACACCGAACCTTTTCCTGCCATTCTGCTCACTCGATAAGGACCCATCCAGAACTTCTCAAATTTTCCATGATTTCCTGGCTTTTCTTTGTTCTTATCTGAAAGCAAGACTATATCACCTACCCCAAAATTGACATTTCTACTTCTTTGATCAAAAGTTCTTTTAACTCTTTCTTGCTCTAAAACCATGTTATTCTATGCTTCTCTTCTAGTTTCATCCAACTCTACTAATTTATCAATTCTTGCTTGCATGGCTTCTTGTTCTGAGGAACATTGTTGCAAAAGTTCATACATAGGGATCTGAAGATTTATAGGCAGTCTACAATTTTGTCCATACACTATTTCAAAAGGAGCTTTACCTGTTATTCTCTTAACAGTTGTTCGATCTGCCCAAAGAGCATACTTGAGTTTGTTATCCCAACTCCTTTTGTTTTCACCAATCATTCGTTTTAAAAGCCGGATTAAATTCTTATTGCTTGATTCTGCTAAGCCATTTCCCTGCGGGTAATAGTTAGAAGAATAAGATAGAGTGATTCTGTGATCGGAGCAAAATGTTGACATTTTTTCTTTGCTGAAAGCTTTTGCATTATCTGTTGTGATTTTTAAAGGACAACCATATCTGGAGACTATGTTTTCTTCCAAAAACTTAACCACCACCTTTGCCGTTGCTCTTTTAGTATGGATGGATTTGACCCAATGGGTAAAATAATCTATACAAGTCAGGATGTATTTATACCCATTAGATGAACTTGGGTCAACGGGACCAACAAAATCCATTCTTCGTTGCTGAAAAGGAGCTTCTACGATGACTGGGGTCAAAGGGAGGGCATGCATTCTAGGCTTTCCTGAGAAGAATTGACATCCTTGACAAGTTCTAACAAAAGCATGCACGTACTTAAATAATGATGGCCAATAATACCCAGCTCGCATGATTTTAGCAGCTGTAGTCCTGGGCGCATAATGACTTCCGCATAATCCTGAGTGCATTTCATTTATGATTCTTTGGGACTCATCAGGGTTTACACATTTTAACACAATCTCATCTGGATTTTTCCATCCCACGCCATCTTCTGTCAATATATACTTAGATGCCTTTAACCTCAAAGCTCTTCTTTGGTGGTCTAAGAGGTGATCAAGACATGACAAATGTTTGAGAAAGTAAATAATGTCCTTGTACCACTCATGATCTTCATTAATATAGAGCACCATAGCATTTCCCATGTTTACTTCTTCAAAATTTGTTTGAGCTTTGGTTTCATTTAAAGTTGGGCTAGTCCTTGACCTTTTACTATCTTGATTGGATTAATCTCAATATCATACTCTTGAATTCTAGAAATCCAATTTCCTCTAACCCCGATACCATCGTGCTAAGATAAAACATCCTTGTCCGCTTGATATGGAACATAAGCTAAGATCTTAGAGTATCCTATGTATGTCCTGAAATGCTTTAAAGATTTAACCAATGCATAGGCTTGTTTTCCAGTGGTTGTGTAGTTTTATTCGGCATCTCTAAGATTCTTACTCATAAAGGCAACAGGTTGCTCATGATTGCTTTCATTCTTTTGCAACAAAACACCAGCTATAGTATCCTTCGAGGCATATGATTAAATCAAGAATTCCTTATTATAATCAGGACATACTAAGACGGGAGCAGAGGAGATCGCCTTCTTTAATGATTCAAATGATGCTGCACACTTCTTATCCCAGACAAACTTCACATCTTTCTTTAGCAAGGCATTTAGAGGCTTGGCTAACTCAACAAGATTAGGAACGAATCTTCTTACAAAGTTTATCTTTCCAAAAAAGGACCTTAAGGAACTGACATCACGCGGTAGAGCTATGGCTTGGATTCCTTGCACTCTTTCGGGATCAATTCTGATACCCTCCTTGGAAACTATATGACCCAACAATTTACCCTCATCCACACCAAAAGTAGATTTCTTGGGATTCAAAGATATTCCAAATTTCCGACATCTATCAAATATCTTCTTTAAATGCTTCACATGGTCATCCCTTTCTTCTAGGAAGACAGTTAAATCGTTTTGATAGATCACAATGATTTTGCCAATTAGATCATCAAATGCATGGTCCATTGCCCTTTGAAAGGTTGTTCCTGCATTTAGAAGACCAAATGGCATCCTTATATACTCATATGTTCCCCAAGGTGTGGTGAAAGTTGTCTTTTTATGATCTTCCTTTTTAATTTGTACTTGATTATATCCCGAAAAACCATCAAGCAAGGATAACACACTAGCACCAGTGACACTCTGCAATAAATTTTCCATATTGGGCAATGGGTAATTGTCTTTTAGGGAAGCTTGATTAAGGTTTCTGAAGTCGATACAAATCCTAATCAACCCACTTTTCTTTCTCACAATTACAGAATTAGACACCCAAGTAGTATGCGTAACAAGTCTAATGATTCCTGCGGCTAACATCTTTTCCAACTCCTTTTTGACCAATAGAGCTAACTTAGGATTTACATTACGCATCTTTTGACGATAAGGTTTAGCTCCTTCCTTTAGGGGAATCGTGTGGTCAATAACAGATTGGTCATAAGTTTTCAAATCATCATATGTCCATGCAAAGACATCCTTGTATTCTCTAATTAATTCTTCAATTTTCCTTGGTTCTTCATTGGAGGCATTTTTCCCTATTTTGATCATTTTGGAGGAGCAAAAAGAACCGATGTTGATTTCAATGACTTCATCAATTGGTTCAGAACGTCTTCCCTTAAACTCATCATGCCTATTAAAGTTTTTCTCTAAAGGAAAAGCTATTTCTGTTATGGCCACGTCTTCTATGGAATTGCCCTTTAGTTGATCTTCAAAATTAACCATGGGAGTTGAAGAAGTGGTTAGGAATTGGATGATTTGGGCATCATCATCAAAAACTTACCAATAATCTTGATTATCGGGCATCGGCTAGAGTGTTTTGCTCTCGTGGGACAACTTTAATTCTGAAAGCATCAAAATATTCAATAGTGTCCGAAACTGCATTTCTGTAATCTCCAAGTCTATTATTCTTAGCTGCGAATTGATTCTTGACTTGCGATACAATGAGGTCAGAATCACCTTTGACAGCGCGATAGACTTAATGTTCTTTTCTCGAGCAATCTCCAATCCTAAAAGCAAATATTCATACTCAACCACATTATTTGTGCAATCAAACTCCAAACGGAAAGAGTATAGGTTTTCCTCTCCAGAAGGTGAGGTTAAAACGATTCTGACACCTACACCATGTCGGGATCGGGCCCCGTCAAAGTGCATCCTCCATATTTGGTCTGGTGGGAAAGGATGTTGTCTTATTTCTTCCCAATAGTTTGCCAAAACCATAAAGTTTCCTATTTCATCACTTGAATACATAGCCTCATTAATTAAATGCTCGGGTGTTTCTACATGCTCATGCATAGGTGGTTCATTGAAAAGAGTGATAGATGAACCATTTCCAGTTGGGATCGTAGCGTATGTAAGATCCATCTGAACATTTCCCCCTAATCTGGCTGACCATTCCTTAGAAAACAACATTCCCCAAGCATCAGGGACATCGAGGACTAAGATATTCATTGAAAGTTCAGTATCCGAGCATGCTGCCAATCTAACAGGCAAGTTTTCTATTACCCCAATAGCTTTTACTGTTCTAGAGTCCATCCCACACACATTCCTGTAGGGCCTCGTAGGCACTAACTCAAGTTGCTCCATGACTCTAAGAGGCATGACATTCACTTCAACTCCTGAATCTAACATGCAATTATGTAGTACCAAACCATTAACTTCAAGAGCTATATAAAAAGGTGGGCATCCTCCAAAGTTGTCACCCGACACACTCTGGATCATGACAAGGGAATCTTTAGGCTCAACCGGGACTTGTTTTACTAATTGTTTCTTTGGTTGGATTCCCAAATGTTTGGTGGCCCTTTTGTGAAATGAGGGGATTTTGATAATTTCGTAGAAAGGAACAGGCATATTTAACTTAGATAAAAATCCTGAGACATCAATGTTCAAGTTGTAGGGGTTTTCCTTATCCTTTTCGTTGACAACTAATCCCAAAAATTTCATAACATCATACTTAACAGATGGGATTTTAATTAGATCCTTCAATGAGACTAAGGTAGAAGACTTGGTCAGCTTGCTAGGAACATTTGTTCTAGGTTGGTCTTGAAGGCTAGGCTTCGAAATCGGGGGGAGGGGGGGGGGGGAATTTGCTTTCATAGGCCTTGGTTGTTTCCTCCAAAGAGTTGCTTTAGGCGTGTTAGTTTTACGAGGGGGATCAATCCTAACTTCTTGATTTGGTTTTTGCTTTGTTAAAGGATTTTGACTAGTACTAGAATCACTTCCACCCTTTGAGATTATTTCAGATGAAGGATTTGGAGTTTTGGAGATGATTCTCCGTAGAGGTTGATTGCTAGGACAAACTGTCTTACTAGGTTGTGTGTCAACCGGCTTATGTTGTTGAAGTTTAGGGGAACTAGTCTTTGGAGTAATGAATTGTTATAGATAGCGTTTAACATTTCTTTAGTTTGTTCATCACGTCTCTTGAAATATTCATCTTGATTCTTGAGGATTAAAGCCATATTGGTGACCATTTCACATAAATTTGACATGAATTTCATGGTCATTTCAGACATGTTATTATTTTGAGAAGACATTTTCTTATGGGTTCGTTTCTCAGCGGAGTCACGAATAGGAGTCGCCAATTAAACTTTAACTCTCGTCTACCAAAAGATATGTCGTGAATAAGCAAGGAGATATGAGTGAAAAGAGATGGTTATGAATAAATTATGAATACAAATGATAACCATCTAACTTACAAGACCAGATGCGATATGATATGAAATATGCACTGACACTCGTAGACACCTAAGGTAAGCCTCTACCTCCTCGGCAATGGCGCCATAAATGTTATCACACAACTTGTAGTTGTCCCAAAAGGTTATCCTATCCAGGATGGTAGAGGCATTGGACAACTAAAGAGGTGACCCAAGAGATGCCACGGTTCCCAAGGTAAATGGTTGTCACGCTAATCGAGGCACTCTTCACTTTAGATCTAGCCTAAGCAAGACCAAGGGGGAGACCCTAGCTAACCTATAAAGGCTAGCGAACCTACTCAAGACCTCCTAGGGAAATGTGAAGATGAAATAGGAAGAGATCAAGAGTGAATGGATCTAGATCTAGGAAAGATAAGTGGACCCAAATAGTTAGGGCTTGGTTGAAGAGGCTTATAGGATGGATAAATGTTCAACCAAGGAAAGATTAAGCCACTTATGTGTTAAAAATAGTAGATCTAGATAGATCTAATGCCAATTAGAAAGATCCAAGTGGGGACCACCCTTAAAATATGGAAAATGGTCAAAATGGGGTCCACAAGGTGAGAATCCCCTAGGGCACACTTTTCCAACGGAGCATAATCGTGAAAAATACACTATGAAATCCCCTAGGGCACACTTTTCCAGCGGAGCACAATTTCCAAATTCATGATATGTTTTGAGATATGATGGATCCTATACAGGATGGTAAAGGGGATATGCAACCAAAGAGGTGAACCATGAGAGTCTCGATTCCCAAAGGGATTGGTTGTCACGCCAATCGAGGCACCGTTCACTTTATGTTATCCAAGCCCAAGACAACAATGGGGGAGACCCGGATCAACTCTCGACAAGAGAGATCCAACCAAGACACCAGATCAAATCAAATGAATGAAGTACGTAAGGTGTTTAGGGATGATGAACCCTAGATCTATCGATGAAGTTACAAGATGAGTTATAAGTTGGATCAAGAGGCTTAAAGGATGTGAATTTGGTCTAATGTGAAAGTACAAGTGACTTATTAGCTTAATTATAATATCCAGGATTAAGGCACTAGCAAATGATAGAAAAACCACTGCTTTGGGAACCGTGTCCAAAGCAGAGAGGTTAAGATTAGGATTGGGGCTATCTAGTACCTTTTATTAGACTTGATTAAGAGGTATGATGGTATCAACACACACAAGTCCCAGAACAAGCATTAGCAACTGAGAAACAGGCCACAGTAGGAAGTGTGCAAGGGTAGAGAGATCAGTGCCTAGGGAGATGGGCCACAAGGAGTCCCTCAAGGGCGATGCCCTTGAGAACCCACCTTGGGTTATGCCTAAGGTGAAATACCCATAAATGGTTTGCCAGTAAACCAAGTTGTTTGAGCTAGAGAATTTTCTGATTAATTTATAGTTAAGGTTTTAACAGTAAAATGAAATGGCCAATGGATTGGAACCCAAAATACCTGAATCAAGAGTAGATCTTACCCGAATAATCTTGCAGATGCCTTGATATTGATGATCTATGCCTTCCTGATCAATTTGAGGTGATTTGAGTGAGTGTCCAAGTGAAATCGATTTTCCGCAAGAAGCAAATGCGCCCTCCTCTCCCGTACAACAAACTACGTAAGTTAGATTTATTGCATCAAGAGAAAATGACTGTAAAAACAAGAGACATACCAGCTAGAAATCAAAGATCACAATGATACTATTGAAAACCCCTTGATATTAGCAACTTCAAGCAAAACGAGTTGAGGAGTCCCCTGTAAAAACGTCCCAAGTGAAGTCACCCTCTTGTAGATAAACACTGTTTCCACAAAATATTTGGATTCACCACAAAATCTCAAATGCTAGGTGACAATAGGCTTTCCAATGAACATCTAAGAACATCCAATCAAAGAAGATCCAAGAGTCTCTGCAAATAATTCCTTTATTATCAAATTCCAAGAGCCAAAGGTCCCTTTACAATGAGGGGGTCTCTCCTTTAAATAGCAATGGGAGAGACTAAAACCCTAACCACCTTTTTAATGAGTGTTTGAGATTATAAGATACATAAGTTATAATCAACGGTTGAGATGAGCTCAACATAAAGTACATGGATCAACTAAAAAATAGAAGAAGGTGCACTAGCTAAATCGCCCTAGGGTGAAGTCCCACATAAAAGTGACTAGGAAACATATTATAAGCTCATGGTGGGTCTAGGAGGTGATATAATCCTTCACTAGTGTGTCTCCGTGGCACAATATCATAAAATAATATCATCAAAGTACAAGAATGTGACCACATGGCCAAATTGTACCCCCTCAAAGACACGGTAAAATCATGAAATATGAGCCCAGGAAATGTGTGGGCCCCACTGAATGCTCTAACTGCTCTGGAAGGCATGGGAGACATCACACACATCATCAAAATCAAGCCTATGCCATTTCCTTACCTCAGTAGCCCAAATCGAATTCCTCTGTAGCCATTTTACCATTTTTTATTCCTTTGTAAATCTCATGTAAAAGATAAAAATGCCTGTAGCTCACTGCCTGGTCACCTGGGGCCAAAACTGACTACTCCAACATGTCTGGGAGTATGGCAATATAGTAAAAACAAGTGGCTGGACCCCATACTCCCTCTGTAGCTCCCCAGGTGAACAAAATAAAAGATCAAGCTGCTCCGCTAGGCCATTATTAATGGCAAATCTTCACCAGAATGATAAACTAAAGAATACCTCAACTGAAAATGCTTAAACTGTAAACTCTCTAATCCTTGGGGGGATGGGGGAAGGCGTTGAATAGCCCGCTTGGTCTTTTTTATTTTTCAATTACAATAAACCGCAAAAAGAAGTGCTGCTGGTTCTTTATGATTCAGGCACCAGACAACTTACAAAACTAGAAAAAGATGAAGGAAAAAGGCACTGGTTGTCTGAGTGGTTCCCAGGTTCGAAATTTGACCAAAATCGCTTTCAACCTGCTCACTAAAATCAGAAAACCAGCAAGCTTTATTAGTTTAAAAAACAACCAAAAACACTTTAATAGTGTGTTTCGCAAAACTGCAAAAATTGACAAAATTTTCCTAAGTTAACTAGCAAAAGAAAGACAAAAATAACTAAGTAAGGCAAGCTAGAAAACTTGCTTTCCTAGGGTCTTTACTTTCCTTTTTAAGAGATGGCAAGCAAATGCAAAAGCACTGAAATGCTAGATAAATAAATTAAAGCTTAACTATTCTCTTATAAGCCCTTTAGATCTGAGATTTAGAACTTGTAAAAGAGAAGAAATACTTGCTAGATCTAGATTTTGAAATGAACTTTAAAACGTGCTATATCTAGACTTTTAAGATTTAGATCTACTTGAATTCTAGCTTTTGAATATAGATCTAAATAGCAGAAACCAGTAACCGAGAAAGATTAAAGATAATTGGATCAAGAAGACAAGAACTTGTTGTCACCCAAAACTGACATGCGTGTGCTGAAGCCCAAAAATAAGCACACCAGCTCGATGACAACTCTCAAGAGAGAAGCCAATGTCACCACACTCCTCTCTTTCTCACTTCAGGTTGGCTCTTTTCCAACTCAAGGGGGGTATCCCTAAGGTAGGATCGCTAAGGCAGGTGCAACAAAGGGGCAAGGTGAATCGAAGAGGCTGCCTTAGAGAAACAGTTGTAACAGAAAAAAGTATTTTGAATAAGTGATGGGAAAGAAGGGAGGATCAATCCTCGGGGAAAGACCAGTGTCAGTACCAGAAGGAAGAATGGAGTCAAAAGAGGACTCAAAGGGGCCTTGCGTTTCACACAAGTGAGATCAATCTAGTACGTTCCATAATCAAGGACGAGAAGAATATAAGTATAATTGACTACAGTCTATTACTCCTATGATCTTTTGAAAAGATAACGTCAACAAACAACTTGACAACCGCAAATGCTTGCCCAATGGACTAGATTATAGCCTTTTATGCTAGATTTACTCTACAGCTTATAATGAAACACATAGCTAGAAAAGAGATGCTCAATCTATCCTAAAAACCCAGCATGATAATTTTCATTAAGCTCGAGGGAAAGAAGAACTCCCAGGTTTTTTTCCATCATTACAATGGAGATAGCTGGCCTCTTTATAGGCCCAAAACCTCTCCTCTTTCTTTAAAAGAAGAAATAATAAAATAAGGGGGAAAAAGGTGAAAAAGGTTTTAATCTCAGATCCACTTTTTCCTCCCATCTCGAATACATGACTTCACATTTAAAAAAAAAATTCACTTCTCTTTTACTAGTGATTCCCATCTCCACGTATGAAGATACACTCTAAGTGGCTGTCAAACAAAGGATACGCAGCTAGCCACCGATGCAATCAGACCCCTTAAAAAAATAAAAAATACTCGAGCTAGTGTTTCCTAGGAGCTCGAATAGCCGTGTGGTTGAAAGAGCTGAATAGTCGCTTTCTGATGCCCATAATTAAAGTCGGCTTATCTCACGACTGGACTCCGAGTGAACATCTGCTAGGAAGACAAGTGACACGTGGTTGCTTGCCTTTATTATTTTTATTTTTATAAACTCAGAAATTTGGCTCAACTGTCAATCAACACTGACTCATCCACTGTGAACTTCGGCTGTCATGCTAACTCGATGAGTGATGATGCACGACCCACTAAATTAACAATAGACCATGTCCAAACAGGAGGGAAAACTGCTCGTCCATCACCACGAGTCGAGGGAGCCTGTTGATTTCGGAGTGCGCACAGATTTGCTTATCCACGATGGTTGCCACGAGAGATGTCTTCAGCTACCAACAAAAACGTGGAACTCCATCGGCTGCCAAAAGAAAAACTGGATATAAACTCCACGTGGAGAAATGCGGGGTTGCCATATGTGAAAACTGTGAGAGAAAGGGATGCGCCGTGTCAGGGGATGCTCCCAAATTCCAGGTGACTGTGAAAAGACCCGCGAGCAGCTGTCAACAATAATTATGAAACTGACCATTGATGAACTTGATTCCTCATAAAATTTGAGTCAGAGTTGGCTCCTTTCGCAAATCACAATGTTCGTAATTTACGAGTTTTGGTTGAATCTCAGATATAAAAGTTGCATCCTCATTTGGGAGCCTCGGGATTGGATGAACCTCCTCATAGTTAGCAAGAACCTTCTCATAATATATTACAGCCAAATGTACAAAACCCACATGCTGATATGCACGGGCTAGGTTGTAATTAGATTCTTGGCTGCTGTTGCACAGTCGTTGATAATTGTGAAGGAAAGAAAAACCCTGAAGCACACTGATTTTTGTTGTTAACTCGAAATCCAAGAGCTAAATTGATAAAGGAAGTACCAACACAAAGGTTGATTAAGGGATTTTGAGGTTGTAACTTATATGCTTCCAGATACTCCCGCAAGGCACCTTGTGATTGGCTAATCATAGCAAATTGATGCCCATAGATCACCATTGGTGGGACACAGTCTGGGTACTTGGCCCGTGTTGCAAGCATAAAGTTCCCATGTTTATCAACTCGACTCTCCAATCGAGAAACCACCTTGTAATAGCAATTCCAGGCACCAAGGCTATATGTAGATCCTTTGACATTGACGATGCAAAAGCATTGTGTATTCTGTAAATGCAGTCTTGGATATCATTTGGTGTAGGTTGACCAATGTTTTGCCTGACATGCCCAGACAGACACTCTTCACAGGTCCAACTCGGCTCTGCTAAGCCAGAGTGTGCTGGTTATAGTCCCTTTTCTCTAATCTGCTCCAAAGTCAGGTTCATTTCCAAGGCTCGAATTTCCGCTTCAACCTCATTTATAGCACTCTTTTCAGCTTGCAGTTCCTTCTGAAGCTTTGTCTTCATCTGATCCAGTTCTTCAGTGTTTAAACTGATCTTGCCTAGCAATGTATATTTTTGCTTCCCATATTCCTTGAAAGGAATCTGTCCACTTTCTGCCAAGGTGTCCAATGCTTTTTTTTGCACTGCAGTCTTCTTGAGGCTATACTTTTGCAAGGCATTTGCAGCATTCTGGGAGTTTAATGGCCTGTTTTGCTTCTAGCTCGAGCTGCTACAGGAATATGATCATCTTTCAACGTTACAATTGTCGAACAGACCCATTCCACCATTTTTCCTGATAGATTTCTCTTTATGCTCTCTTTACTGAGATGTCTTTAAAAGTTGCGTCTTCCCAACAGGTTTGGAAAGATGATTTGATACGTGCTTATGAACCAAGCCCTGAAGATTATGACAACTTGGTTTCTGAGTGAATTTGAAATGCCCAAGTGAGGTAAGCCACAAGATCTTGCTTACTTACAGAAAGTGTCTTCTTCAACATTCATACGGTCATAGAGAAAAAGGTGGAGATGACTGCTGCAAAATGGTGCTCTCGCTTGCCAAAATTTCCCAATGGCTTTGTGTGAAATAGTTCTGCTGATGGAAACTTGGAGGACTGTACTTCTGTTGCTTTGTAAAAAGGTAGCTCTCAGCCTTTGAATAATTTACTTGTGGACACCCTTGCCAAAATGGGGGGTAACAGAACGTAAGGGGGTTGAGCAATAAGTGTTGGGCAATGGAGTCGTCTTCTTGGTGGACTAGAGGGATGATACTTTATTCGGATCTACTGAAAGAGAGGTAGAGCGAACATGATCATCACTCCTTCCAGCCTAGATTGCCTTCAAAACCTCACAAAACTCGCAAAAGGGGATCAAATATACCTATGTAAATTAATTAAAGAAAAACTTAAGAAAACATAGATTCAACCAAGAAATCATATATCTCTAAGCAATAAGCATCCTTCTACAATCAACAATAAAAGTAATCTGTTACCAACTATTTTGTACAATAGTTGAACTTCTATTGAGCTGCCAGTTTTTGAACATGATACATGTTCATCTTCAGAGTTCAGAGGTTCAGAGTTCATTTTTCAAGGCAATTTTGCCCCATTTGTAATAAAAGCCATGTTTCACACCCTCTTGGGGGAATTGTAAAAAAATGGTCTAATTGAGTCTTTTTATAAAAGACTCGACTATCCTTAGGTTTAACTATCAGGGTGATGCTCTAAAGTGTTTTTTCCTTAGGAATAATGCATTGTCCTTCAGTCGTGTATAATTCCTTAGTTTTTCACTCACACCTTCAAAGCTGGAGTATTTACCATGGTGGTCAAAACCTAAGGTGGTTATTAGAGTCTTGTGTCTAGGATTTTTACATGTTAGCCATCTATATTGAGTCGTATGGACATTCACTAGGTCCCCTAGGAGTTTGGTTTCATTTCGACGAAATAATTTTTTCCGTAATTTAGACCATTTTTTAATGGTTTAAATGGAAAATTTCAAAATGTAATAAAAATGTCATTTGGAGGCAGAATTTGGCGTGGGGAGGCTCGTTTTGACTCTCAGAGCGTCCTCTTTACCCCAACGCTCTCTTTCTTTCGGTTCTAGGTGATTACGTCGCCTCCGGGAGCATTTTTCGCCAAAGATGCTACAAAATGGCATTTTACTGTTCGAAAAAGACAAAATGCACAATTGACAAATTAAAAAAAAGTCAAAAAATGACTAAATAAAATATTGGAAAAGGAGGCATAAGGTTTCATATGGAGTATACCACCCACATTAAGTGATAAAGCATGTCATAAACCAAAGGTATGATATACGAATTGATTTAAAAAGATGACGTGAACGTGGTAAGCGTGGGTCTTTCCTCACGTGGGAGAATATTCCATTGGAAGTGGGCGTTGGTTACTATGGGAGAGGGGCGCCCCTCTCATGAGGGGGCAGCCACCTCATCCCCCACCAACCCCAATCACAACAACCAAGACTCAAGTCAAAGCTCAAATCAAGGAGCTTAGCTCCCTCTTGTGATGGTTGCGCTTTCCTTAACCTAGAAGCTTCTTCCTCATTCGCATTAGCTCTCTGTAACATTATAAATATTGGTCCTTGCTTCCATGTTAGGGTGGAATTTTTGTGCAAGGAACCTCTGCTATTTTTTCATGTTGAATGCTTGATGCTATTTGGCATGCAAGTTGGAATAAATTGAAGGCTTTGGAGGTCTAAAAGTGTGCAAATCTCTCATGGTTTGTGTTTGAAATCAAGGTGAAATCTACCTAGTTCTTCAATTTTTATGCAATTGTTTATGATCTTAACTTAAGAAGGTTACAATTCTAATCCAAAGGATAGATATTTGAGGCTTCAACTTATCTATTTATGCAAGGTTGTTCAAGATTTAGGAGTTGCATTTTGTAGTCGGTTATACTTGTGCACTCTTAGTTTTGCTTAGCTTACCATACTAAGATCTAATCATTTGTGTGAAGATTGTTTGTCTTTTCAGTTGCTTCCTCTTCTTGTTTGTCAATTTTTTATGCTAAAGAGTTTTATCATACAGGAAACCTCAAAGAGCTCACTTGTTCAAGCTTGGGCTTGAAGCTCCTTTTCATTTTCACCCTTTAAAACTCTAAAATAAATCTTTTTCCTTTGGTTACACAAGCAAAGCATTTGAACTATAAATCTCTATCTTTCATGCTTGCTTCTTCCTAAGTAGTTCAAATTTCCAAAGTCATATTATTTGTTGATCTACTTTTATTTCTAGATCTTAGTTTTCCACAAAAGTATTATCATTTTTCTTAGATCTAGAGTTGTTTATGTGTTGATATACTAACAGTAGTAATATTTTAGCTTCTTTTTTGATTAAGGGTTGATTGTCTTAAAGTGTGTTGCATTTGAACTATAAATCTCTATCTTTCATGCTTGCTTCTTCCTAAGTAGTTCAAATTTCCAAAGTCATATTATTTGTTGATCTACTTTTATTTCTAGATCTTAGTTTTCCACAAAAGTATTATCATTTTTCTTAGATCTAGAGTTTTTTATGTGTTGATATACTAACAGTACTAATATTTTAGCTTATTTTTTGATTAAGGGTTGATTGTCTTAGAGTGTGTTGGCTGCCTTGAAAGGTGTGCCAAAACAGTCTCGAAAAGTGTGCTAAAACAATGCCAAAACAGTCTCGAAAAGCGTGCTAAAACAGTGCCAAAACAGTGGTAAAAAGGGTGCTTTGGCTGCCTCAAAAACAATGTCATTGGCTGCCATAAGAGGACTGTTTTTTGACATTTGAAGAGGACTGTTGGCTGCCATTTAAAGAGGGTTCTCTTTGGCTTCCATACTCATCATTGCTTGACTGTCATATTCATTGGCTGCCATATTCATCTTAGTTTGCATCTAGTTACTTTTAATTTTTATTTTTCAATACTTAGATCCTAGTTGTTCTAGTTTGCATACTGTTACCTCTCAAAAATGCATCTACATTTGTTTTCCAGAGATCTCAGTTACGGAAATAAATTGGTACTGACAAAGCCCTGCTACCGAAGTTATTCTAAGCATTTCTGAGACAGAGGTGGGTCTGCTGCTGGCAGTTCTGTGAGAATGGTAAATCAATTTACCGGAAGTTCATATTGCACCTACTGCTGGAAGCAGTGGCATCTCATTTGGGCCTAAACACAACACATACACTTACAGAGTCTACCATGGAACATGGAATAGAGAGGCCTTAATTTTTACTGTCAAATCTGCCAGGGTTTTGGATTACATTATGAGCAGATTCAGCAGAGTTCAATTGGTGGAAAGTCCGAATTTCCTAGTGGTCATGACAATTCTTCAATGAGGACGAAAGATGGAGTGCAAGGTATGCTTCTTCATCATAGGACAGCAAAAGATCTTCCTGTTATCACACCATAGTAGCAGGGCTACTATTCTTGCTTAGCAGATATCTGCACATTCCACAGCTTAGATTTTTCAGAGCTTGGCTATGATGACTTTATGTTTTGAGATCACTCATGATCAGAGCAGTGCATTATTTAGACTTATGTTAGACCTCGTGTCAAGGCTGAGCCTTGAGAGTTCAGATTTGATGATCGATGTGACCCTTTATTCCATACAGTTTCAGTTCAGTGCCTAGAGATGTATTGCAATGGTGTTTCATATGATATATGATAATTATTCTTGTGGTGATGTTGTATGATCTATGGAACTTTGATCATTGACTATGGATTATTATCTTGTTGCTTTAGTCATGTTCACAGCGTTAGCTTGGTATATAATTCATGAGGTGGCAAATTTTGTAAAACTTAAAATGGACTATCTTGATGATAAACTATAAAATGGACATTTTACTTGCACATTTAAGTTGTCTGACAAAACTCACTGGTTTATTACCTTGCATAGATATGGTCTTTCTTGACACCAGTTGTCTGCTAGCTTAGGCTCCACTTTCACTTGACTCCATCCATCCATGACTTTCCTTATTTGGCCTTAACCCTTGACTTGTCTTACTTGGCTTTTTGATATTGAGGACTTCCTTTTTTACTACCTCTGTGTTTGGACCGCATTCCTGTTTGTTTAGTGTCTCGGCTCTGAGTTGGTGACAGAACTTGCCTTTGGTAAGTTGGATTGTAGGCCTAAATCATTCCTGTCGGTTGTCCCGATGTTTGGCATTGGCACGAACTCCCCCTAGTCACTTGAGATGTTGTTGGCTAAAACTGAAAGCTCATGTATTACTTATGGAAACTTATGTAAATTCGCCCATGGAAACTAAAAAGGGCAAGAGCGACGAACTGCTAAAAATACTCCTCGAAGAGTATAAGAAAGGTCCAAAAAGCAATGGTTCTGAAATTCTATATCTAAACAATTGTTGACCTTATATATATATAAACATGCCTTGGATGCAAGCTGCAATTAGTTGTGCTTATCAGCACACCTGAGATCCGAAGGGTTATGTAGGCCAAAAAGGCCATGAAATGAAATTGAATGATCCTAATGAACTTGGATCAACTTGATGTAGACATGATGCCTAAGTTGAATAAACACTCTCTAAACAACTTACCCATTTGTGAGGCACAACCATTCCCCGTGTTAGTTTTGTCCAGCACAGAGTTTGTAGCTTCCCCTTTCTCCCAGTCCAAAGTGTCTTTTAGTTGAGTTAGACAAGTCACCCCCTTTGCCCAACCTTGTTCCTAGCCTTCATCCTTAGCTAGCAGTTAGACCATGTCCAATGGGTGAGTTTGTCATTTAAGTTATTGTGCCAGTGAATAGAAATAACAACGGAATGAACAAATATGTTTAATGCCACTAAATGATGTTATACTTTAAGTTAAGTTGTGAGTATGATTAGAGGAACATGTTTTAGTCTATTGATATGATTTATCCTTGGTTATATATGGACTTAGTCAAACCCAGTTTGACTATGGTCATTTCTTGGGATCCGTGTTGATGTGGGCCATGCATGCTTATTGATGATGATAGGTGGACCCACATACTCTTGATGATGATACTATATGATGGACATGTTATCACACCATAGTAGCAGGGCTACTATTCTTGTTTAGCAGATATCTGCACATTCCAGAGCTTCCATTATTCAGAGCATGGCTATGATAATTGTATATTTTGTGATCACTCATGATCAGAACAGTGTATTATTCAGACTTATGTTAGACCTTGTGTCAAGGCTGAGCCTTGAGAGTTCAAATTTGATGACCGATGTGACCCTTTGTCCCATACAGTTTCAGTTCAGTGCCTAGAGATATATTGCAGCAGTGTTTCAAATGATATATGATGATTATTATTGTGATGATGTTATATGATCTATGGATATTTTATCATTGACTGTGGATTATTATCTTGTTGATTTAGTCATGTTCACAGCATCTGCTTGGTATATTATTCCTGATGTGGCAAACTGTTTAAAATGAACAATTACTTGCACATTTAGGTCATTTAACAAAACCCACTGGTTTTCCACCTTACATAGATATGGTCTTTCCTGACACTAGTTGTCTGCTGGTGTAGGCTCCATATTCACTCGACTCCATCCATACATGACTTCCCTATTTGACTTTAAACCTTGACCTGTCTCATTTGACTTTCTGATACTGAGGGCTTGAACTCCCCCTAATCACTTGAGATGTTGTTGGCTAAAACTGAAAGCTCATGTATTACTTATGGAAACTTATAAATTCGCCCATGGAAACTAAAAAAGGGCAAGAGCGATGAACTGCTAAAAATACTCCTCGAAGAGTATAAGAAAGGTCCAAAAAGCAATGGTTCTCAAAAGCTATATCTAAACAATTGCTGACCTTATGTATTTGAAAACATGCCCTGGATGCAAGCTGCAACTAGTTGTGCTTATCAGCGCACCTGAGATCCGAAGGGTTATGTAGGCCAAAAAGGCCATGAAATGAAATTGAATGATCCTAATGAACTTGGATCAACTTGATGTAGACATGATGCCTATGTTGAATAAGCACTCTCTAAACAACTTATCCATTTGTGAGGCACAACCATCTCCTGTGTTATTTTCTCCAGCACAGAGTTTGTAGCTTTCCCCCTTCTCCCAGTCCAAAGTATTTTTGAGTTGAGTAAGACAAGTCAACCCCTTGGCCCAACCTTGTTCCTAGCCTTCATCCTTCACTGGCAGTTTGACCATGTCCAATGGGTGAGTTTGTCATTTGAACTATTGTGCAAGTAATTTTATATAACAAAGGAATATGCTAATTTGATTAATGCCATTGAATGGATGTTATACTTTGAGCTAGGCTGTGAGAATGATTAGAGGAACATGTCTTAGTCTACTGATGTGATTTATCCTTGGTTGTATATTATTGGGATCCGTGATGATGTGGGCCATATATAGACCTATAGATGATGATGGATGGTCCCACATATTCTTGATGATGATGCCATATGATGGACATATGGTTCACATGATGATTGATGCAGTTCAGCAGGTTTATTATTACTTCAGATCATCAGATTATGCACTGTCCATATATGGTGGACGCTACAGTTGGCCCATTAGGGCAACCCATGGTGTATGAGTACACATTCCTAGTGGATTTGGGTCTTCTAGATCCAATGAGACACTTATCTTTCAGTTCCGGGCACTTCTGACAGTGATTGATGCAGTTTTACACTTGTTGACCAGATTTGGGGCTGATTTCCCAGCCTGAGCAGCAGGGGCCATGAGAGGCCAGTTCACCTAGGGCGCTGTATGAGGAGGGGGTGGTCTAGCCACTTGTTTTTACCATTTACCCCCCCTTCTAGAGAGCCTGGTGGGCTCAGTTGGACTGCGCAGATGCCTTGGGAGGCAGTTTTGGCACTTTCACAGTTTTGGCACTTTGGCAGTTTTGCGCATTGCAAGAGAGACCTTGCAGCTGAGTATGACATGACTGATATTGGGCTGATGCATTACTATTTGGGGATGGAGGTTTGGCAGGAGCCTGGACATATTTTCCTAGGACAAGGGAAGTATGCAGTTGATATTCTGAAGAGATTTCGGATGGAGGACTGCAGGCCTATGTCTACACCTATGATCACCAATTGGAAGCAACTTCATGCTTCTGAGGGTAAGTTGGTGGATCCTGCACTTTACCGTCAGCTCGTTGGATCGTTGATTTATCTGGTCAACACCAGGCCAGACTTGTGTTTTGCGGTGAACACTCTTTGCCAATTCATGGTGGAGCCTAGGAGTCTACATTGGACTGCCGCAAAATATGTGCTGAGATACCTAGCAGGAACAGTGGACTATGGTTTGGACTACAGGGGTGCGGGTGGAGTCATCTTGGTTGGTTTCACAGATTCAGACTAGGCAGGTTGTGTGAGGGATCGGAAGAGCACTTCCGGTTGTTGTTTCAGTTTGGGCTCGACAGTAGTGTCATGGTTCAGTCGGAAACAAAAGTCTGTTGCATTGAGTTCTGTCGAGGCTGAGTATATGGCTTCCAGTCAGGCTACTTGCGAGGCACTGTGGCTTCGTAAGTTGTTGGTAGATTTATTTGATCAGGAGCTTAGACCTACGGTGCTCTATTGTGACAATCAGAGTTGCATTCAGCTCTCTGAGAATCCGGTGTTCCATGACAGGTGAAAGTACATTGAGATCAGGTACCATTTCATCCGAGACTACGTCCAGAGAGGAGCAGTTGAGTTGCAGTACATATCCACTGATGAGCAGGTAGCAGATATCCTGACGAAATCTTTGGGTAGGGGCAAGTTTGTCTTCTTCAGAGACAAGTTGGGAGTGGTGCAGAACACCTTCCTCGGTAAGAGGGAGTGTTAGTTTTTGTACCTAGGGAAGTGTTCCCCAAGTGACATTTGCCTAAGTCACTTAGAAAGGGGGAAAAAGGTGACCCTCAAATTAAATGCACTTAATGAGACTTTTTTAAATGAAAGTCACTTTTTGATAAATTTAAGTGGGTGAGTGAAATTAATTATTTATGAGAAATAAATGGAGCATTTAATTTCAACCATTGATCTAAGTCAATCTCATCCATTGGATTTAGAAAACCCTAGAGTTTGAACAAAAAGCATGAGGGAGGCATTTCACTTTCACTTTTGAGAGAGTCAAGAGGAGAGAAAGAGAAGAGAGAACAAGAGACCAAGGGCACAAATTTCTAGAGAGAATTTGGGCAAGTTTTTCAGGTGGTACGACTTTCAAGGCAGCTTGAGGACATTAAATGCAGCACGATTTTCAAGGCAACAACAATCAATATTCGGCACAGAAATCGAGGCATTCGTACAACATTTAGTGGACACAAAAATCGAGGCAACCGTACAGTTGAAGAGGGCACATAAATCGAGGAGGGCCGTGTTACCAACTTATTTGTACCATAGCTGATTTTCTCGTGAGCCGCCAGTTCCATGAACATGGTTCATGTTCATCATTAGTGTTCAGAAGTTCAGAAGTCATTTTCAGGGCATTTTTGCTCCAGTTGTAATAACTGCATGTTCATACCCCCATGGGGAATTTGTAAAAAGTTGGTCTAAACGGGGTCCTTTTATAAAAGACTCGGCTATCCGTAGGTTTAACCATTTGGGGGATACTCTAGAGTGTTTTTTCCTTATGAATTATGCGCTACTCATCAGTAGCGTATAATCCCCGAGTTTTTCACTCAAACCTCCAAAGCTGGAGTATTTCCCATGGTGGTCAAAAGCCAAGGTGGTTATTAGAGTCTTGTGTCTAGGATTTTTTACGTGTTAGCCACATCGATTGAGTCGTATGAACATGCACTAGGTCCCCTAGGAGTTTCGTTGGATTCTGAGAAGAATAAATTTTTTCATAAATTAGACCATTTTTTAATGGTTTAATTAAAAAATTTCAAGAAGTGATAAAAACCTCATCCTGAGACGAAATTAGGCGTAGGGAGGCTCGTTTTGACGCTCAGAGCATCCTCTTCACCTTGGCACCTTCATTCTTCAGTTTCCGGGTAGTTACATCACCCCAGGAGCAGATTTGGCTAAAAATGCATCATTTTGGCATTTATTTGCCAAGAAGTGACAAAATGCACTAAAGTGCAAAAATTAAAAAAGTCAAAAAATGAATTTTTAACTTTGGAAAAGGTTGAAAGTTGGTTCTAATATGATGTACGACTGAATCAAAGGTTAAATGCAGATGTTATATTATGACCTTAGATATACGAATCATTTCTAAATGATGAAATGATGACGTGAGCATGAGGATTAGACATGGTTGGACCGTACGGCTAGTCCTCTCGGTTGATTTGGTGGGCGAATATTCCATTGGGTAGGCATTGGGAGTGGGGCTCCACCTCATCCCCCACCAACCCAATCACACCTACCAACATTCAATTCGAGCTCCAAGCCTATCTTTTTCATGCCCTTGCATGCATTCACGTCAAGCTAAGGAGGATGTGCGAATTGGTTATGTGGCGAGCACTCAAGCCTTTTTTGACTCCATAAGGCACTGGTCCTTGGCATCTTTCTATTTTTGCTTATTATCTATCTGGAGCATTTATATTTCCATGGTTGTCTTGCTTTAATTTTATCAAAGTGGTTATATCTCAAATCGTGTCTCATATCGCAACGTGGATTGCTTATCTTGTGTTTATTTCATAAATTGTGTCTTTCACCTTCAAAACTCCTAAACAACACCCATCCGCATCACAACATTAAAAAACATTTTAAAACACAAGAGCCTTAGACAACTCTTTGTAGGGACTACCCCCCTTGGCTTCGTTAGGAGTTAGCCTAAATAGAGGAGCTGGGATTTAGGTGACAGTACCTGGCTCATTGCTTGCCCCCAAGGCCACATCTCTCCCCACTTTCCAGTGAGGGAGACAACTTTCGAAAGATTTCTGCTGCTGGTGTGCAGTTTGGCGAACAACAAGCAGTGATTGCTGTACCGTACAGGCACAAAAATTGAGGCAGCCGTACAATTATTTTTGTATCGTACAGCTGCACTAATACCATGATTTTGGCACAGTTTTCGAGATCTGTACAGTTGTACGGATTGTACCTTTTTTGGCACATAAATTGAGACTCTAAATCTGCACAGAAATTGAGGCTGGGCACAATTTTCGAGATGCTGAGATTTGGCACAGTTTTCGAGACAGCAGCTTGACACAAAAATCGAGGCAGCCTCTAGATGAATTTTTCGTGGTGGAGATAAGTAAATTTTTGCTGGAAAAATTGTTGTACTGAAAAATATTGCTGAAGAAATAAAATCTCTCTCTCTCTCTTACTGGTTTTCCCCGTGGGGGTTTTTCTAGGGCATAGTTGCCAAATTTTTTTGAGTATCTTTTATGGTGTGCATGTTAAATATTTATTGTCTGTCTGTTAGTATGAATTTTCACTGTGTTTAATTGTCTCAGAAAATTTCATAAGTAGTTTGCAACCTATGCAAAACTGACTGTAAATGAAAAACACTAAAATGTTGACATAAACCAGCAAGCAGAAAACTCAAGAAAATTTACAGAAAACAATGTCATTGGCTGTCATAAGAGGACTGTTTTTTGACATTTGAAGAGGACTGTTGGATGCCATTTAAAGAGGGTTCTCTTTGGCTTCCATACTCATCATTGCTTGACTGTCATATTCATTGGTTGCCATATTCATCTTAGTTTGCATCTAGTTACTTTTTATTTCTATTTTTCAATACTTAGATCCTAGTTGTTCTAGTTTGCATACTTTAGTTTTCATTTTAGATCTTAGTTGCATTTTTGATTTATTAATCTCTTAACAAAGTTAGTGTCCAAAGCTCTTATTTTCAAGGATACAAGAACTTCAAATAAAAAAAGCCCAAAGGCTAAAGCTAGCAAGACCAAAAGAGCAAATGAGCACTCCTTGAAAAACACACAAACTCCTTCCCATTTGCTTCATCCCCCTTCTAATCTGTGCTTTGAAGTGGAGAAAAACACAAATACATTGTACACAAGTTAATAAAGAGCAAGCGGGATAAAGGCTCCCACACCCTACTTCCCCCATTTGGGGCAAGCTTGTAGCATCCCTTGTCCTTTTTGCATTTGTATTTGCTTTATACCTGCAAGTAGATTAGTCTTCAATTGTTAGAGCAGTTTCATTTTTGATAAATTGCTAGGTCCCAGAAGTTGGTAGCTTAGCTTGTCTTGTTTTTATCAAGTTTTAACTTAGTTTCAATTTTATTTAACTTGTTTAAAAAGAATCAGAGTCTCTTGAATCTCACTGAAAAGCGGATCAAGAGCACTCTCTACCGGAGAGGTTTACTTTTTTGTCTTAGTTAGATTTTCTGCTTTTCATATAAACTGCTAATAAAAGGAACCAAAATCTCTGGAATCTCACCGAAAGGTGTATCAAGAGTGCTCTATGTTGGAGAGTTTGTTGTTTAATTTTCAGTTTATTTCAAGCATTTTTATCTATTCATAAGTCTCTTGAATCTCGCCATAAGTGGGATCAAGAGTGTTACCAACTATTTTGTACAATAGTTGAACTTCTATTGAGCCACTGGTTTTTGAACATGATTCATGTTGATCTCCACAGTTCAGAGGTTCAGATATTCCAGCCTTGGCCTATTTTGGCCATCTTTTTAATTTTTGTTTTGAAATGACCATGCCGCACAAGGTTTGTAATAAAGTGTGTTAGCATGGTGGTCTTGAGTGGCTCGGTTCCGTAGGACTTGACAACCAAACAAGGTATTCCAAAGAGTTTTTTCCCTTGTCAATTATGCTTTGCCTTTAGCCGAGTATAATCGATGAGTTTTTCTCCTACACCTCCAAAGCTGGAATGCCCGAATATGGTGGTTAAGCCTTATGGGGTTATTAGAGTCCAACTGTAAATTATAAACATGCTAGACACTATTTTTGTGTTCTGTGGTCATTTCGTACGTCCATAGGGGGTCTAAAACATTGTCATATAATTTTTTTTTTAGCGGACGTGTAATTTTTTCGTAAATTTTTCAATTAATTAAACCATTTTTCCTATGGTTTAATTGAAAAATTTCAATTTGTAATAATTAAGTGGTTTGGGGGTGGATTTTGATGAATGGGGGCTCATTTTCTAAGCCAGAGTACCCATTTAACCCCTGTTACCAACTTATTTGTACCATAGTTGGATTATCTGAAGAGCCGCCATTTGACAAACATGATAAGTGTTTGACTCCAGTGTATCAGATGATCCAACATTTATGACTAGCCAGTTTTGGCTAGCCTGTTTTGTATTTTGACTTGACATGACCATGGCCCCATGGGGTTTGTAATAAAGTGTGATAGTAGGATCTGAGTGTCTTGGTTCCCCATGACTTGATTAAGCAACTAAGGCATTCCAGGGAGTTTTTTCCCTTGTCAATTATACTTTGCTTATAGCCGAGCTATAATCGATGAGGTTTTCTCCTGCTCCTCCAAAGCTGGAATGCCTGATTTTGAAATTTTAGCCATGGGGGGTTATTAGAGTCCAACTGATGTATATAAGCCTACTAGACACTGTTAGAATAGGTGTCGGTCATGTCCTAGGTCCATAAAACCCTCAGGAAAAATTTTGAAATTTTTTTACCGGGTCCGTCGAATTTAGGGTTTTAAATTTTTTTTTTTAAATTTAATAAGTTTCTCTATAGTTTAAATAGAGAAATAATAATTTGTAATATGTCAGTCATCTGGGATCCGAATTTGATGATTGAAGGCTCTAACCTTAAGCCAAAAATCATTCATGATCCCCGGTCCAATTTATCCTAAGTTTTGGATGTCAGCTAGGCCTCATAATTAATAATTTCTCAAAAAACCCAGTTACAGAGAAATTATTAATTAAAATAATAAAATTGATTATTTTTGAGATAGTCCAAATCTTTCTAAAATAATCCAAAAAGAATAAAATAAAAGGCTAGTTGACATGGCACCTGGCATTAAAGATGATTCCAATCAACTTCACTGAGCTTCAGTCAACCGTACAGTCAGCACAAGTCAATACTCTTCAAGTGAATTCGCCCTCCATGCATGCAATGTCGAATTGGTGATGTGGAGTAAGGAATTAATTGAGTTTTGGTTGGTATGGAGTTGCATTGAATGGAGTGGGGGCGCCTTGCCTAGGTGGAGGCCACCTCCCACTCCCAACCACCATGATTGCAATCAAATCTAAGTAAAACTCCAAGCACCTACCTCAATGTCACGCTAGCTCCAAGTTTGCTCACGTCATACTTCTTTGGGAACTCGAGTTTACCACATGGCATGGTGTTATTCGTTGGAGATGTTACCAATGTGGAGATGAGGGGCGCCTTGCCTAGGTGGAGGCCACCTCCTCATCTCATTAACTCAACTCGACTTTGTAATTGGATACAACTCCAAGATCTTGCAATTCGATTGGTTGAAGACTGGATGTGATTGGATCTCGATTGGTGTTAGGCTGCATTTGGTTCTCTTATGGCCAATTCGACTTAGGGTTTTGGTAGTTAGTTTAGCTATTTAAGAGATGGTATTTTGGCCATTCTCTCATGGACTTTTGAGCAAAGAAACTCTGGAGATTTTTTATAAGCTATTTTTAATAATAATGTTGAGACTTTGGAGGTCAAAAACGTGGAGGCTCTTGGTCGCTATTGCTTCATCTTATAAATGAGGTGATATTGTTTGCATTTGTATTTGAGATTATTAAGTTGTAGATCTTGTTTCAAGAGGGCTAACAATCTAGCACAAGTAAGCATGTATCTAGTTCTTTTTGCTTGAATACTCTTGTTTTACATATATTACACAAATGCTTAAGGTTCTTGCAGCTACATCTTCACTCCACATAAGGCTAAAGAAGTCCCAAGCTTTATGAACTCGAGAAACAAGAGGATCTAGCTCTTCCCCATCAACATTCAAACAAGCTTTTACCTTGGTTATTGGTTCTTAAGGGTTTATTTCTTCAAACCTTCCACTTTCTCCTTCATTCTTTTGCCTTGAATTGCTAGCCTATTGTCCTCTTATCCTAGATCCATCCTTGCCATTCTAGTAGCTATCTCTCCCATTCGTCCAACCTTTCTCTCACCATCCGTCTTCACCTTTTTCCATTCGTTTTTCTTCTCTTCCTCTCCCATTCGTCCACCTTAAAGTTTCCTCCTACCTTTCGTTGTTGGCTTCTTCCACCCTTTCGTTTGTCCCCTTAGTTTCCTCCTCTCATCCATCTCCAAGAAGCCCTAAAATCAAAACACAAAAAGTGCCCTAAAAAGAACATTGAAACACATCAAAACAAGCAAAACGAAAGCAAGTTATTTTGTTAAGTAGTGTTTAGTGTCCATTATTTATAAAGTTAGCATTGTTAGTCTTAGTCAAATTTTGCACTAGTTTTGGTAAGCGATTAGATCTTGTACTAGAAGTCTTTTTCTTGCATGTCAAGTAGTTTGTTGAGCATATAGGGCAGTCATAGATGGCATTTAGCTTGTAGTTGTTTGCATATTTTACATCTTTTAAAAAATAGATTTCATATACCAAAAATATTTCACTTTTTTTTATACTTTAGATCTCATTCCTAGCATATTCTAGACACATGTTGTTCGCTGGTCCGTTTCACCATATCAACATTTTTTAAACTTAAATATCATGCTCCTTAGGTTTTAAGCTTTAGTTTTCAAGTTTAAACTTAGTAAATTTCAAATTTATTTGATTTTTGACAAATAATGGGTGCCTTGTTGAGTTGTTTCGAGCTTGTGTAGGTGATTTGAGAGAGAGATACTTGGTAGATCTTGAAGCAAAAAATCAAAGCAAAATCAAATGCATGCCATAAGGAGTGATTGAACATACAAGATCTTATTATCCTTTGTAAAACTCTTCAAGAGTTCATTTCAAGTTTAAGGTCCTGTCTCTCAAAAAAGTCCTTCAAGGTTTTAAAACCCAAGGCATTTGTAAAATTAATAAAAGTTTCTAGTGGAGGAATCCTCCACTTTTTGGGTTTCTTCCCCATTTGGGGAAGAGTGTTGGGTTTGCTTAGCTTAGATCTTTTCAGTTCATGTTTTAGATTAGTCTTTATTTCTTCTTGTCATATTTCTTTTCCAAGCCTTCGACCGGAAGTTGTATCCTTGGGATCCCATCCCAGGGGTAGGACCACATAATTTGTGGTTACTCTTCCTTCCCCGTCGGTTTCCTTGGTAGAGCTTTCAGCTAGCTGGAGGTTCTCAAGTGCAGGCGGTTCTAGTGGTTAACCTTGTCCGGAGGTTGATCCCACCTTTAGTGTAAAATTGCTTGGTAGAACACTAAATCCTTCATTTTATTTTGCAAGTAGCATGCTAGCTGTGTTTCATATCTATTGAGCTGCCACATGATTTTAATATTACAAAGTTTCAATATCCTGTTTTCACTGCTGCTTTTTGTTTCTTAAAATAAACAAAGTCTCTTGAACTTGGCCAAATCCAAGTCAAGAGCACTCTCTGTCGGAGAGCATAGTAGAATTGCACTTTACCCTTGCATTAGGCATTTTAAAGTAGGAAGTCTCTTGAACTGTGGTCTTAAGACTAAGTCAAGAGCGCTCTCTGTCGGAGGGTTGAACAAGTGCTCTTAATTTAATAAAATATTTCAATCCACATTTCCCCCTAATAAATTTACTTTTGGTTGATTGTCCAACACCCGTATGCTCTGCCAACCGGAAACGGTTGGGCTAGTACTCAGAAAGGTGGAAGACTTGTTAAGTTCATCAGTGATAACTAATAAAACTTTCACCCCCATAACCAACCAATCCGGAGTTGAGCGATAAGATAAGTTCGGTGGGTAATCTCCTAGTTCGGGGCGCCGGGGTTCCATGTTCAGCCTCTAGTTTGCTGGTTAGCATTGCGCGACCTGGCTAGAGCACTGGGTGGCCCGACATGTCCTTGAACGGAGGCACTTGATACTGTCTTTCTGGACACTCTCTTGATATCCTTGGTTTTATCCTAATAATCAAGACCACTAAAATCTTCAATTTACAAAGATAATCTGCATATCGATCTCACGAACGACATTTTTTCAAGACCCACACTTTCAGCATCACAATCTTTACTTTTCTTTGACTCCATAAGCCACTGGTTATCTAGAAGCTTATATATTGATCAGGACCATTTGTCCTTGTGTTTATTTCATATTGTGAATGCTTTAGTGATTTATCAAATCTTGAATCATACTGCCATCTTGTTATCTTATCTCGCAACGTGGATTGCTTATTATCTGTTGTTCATCTTTACATATTTTTGGTCTCATCACAAGAAAACTCCTAAGCAACACTCATCCGCATCACCCCATACAAAAAACACTTAAACACTAGAGCCTTAGTGAAACTCTTTTTTAGGGACTACCCCCCTTGGCTTCGTTAGGAGTTAGCCTAAACGGAGGAGCTGGGATTCAGGTGACAGTACCTGGCTCATTGTTTGCCCCCAAGGCCACACCTCTCTCACTTGTAGTGAAGAGACAGCTTTCGAAAGATTTCTGCTGCTGGTGTGCAGTTTGGCGGACAACAACCCCTAAACCCACTGTTCCTAAGTTTCTGATGATTATTATTCACTTAATTAAATATTTTCTCAAAATTAATAAATGAGGAATATTTAATTAAAAATAATAAAAAACAATAAATTTGGAGATAATAAAAAACTCTCCATAAAAGACCAAATTGAATAAAATAAAGAGCTGAATGACATGGCACAGGACATAAAGGAATATTCCAAGTTTCCATCGGAGCACTACAGATGATTCCTCCTTGGGATTTGCGCCCTCCTCTCTAACTTGGGCGATTTCCTGAGTTGGCATCATTTTATTTGTTGGGAGATAATAACAAAGTGAAAGGGTGGGCGCCTTGCCTAGGTGGAGGCCACCTCACCCTAATCCCACCTTCCATGGCTCAGTTAGACCACATATCAAGGCATGAAGACTCCAGTTAGTTGGTGAATGCGACTACATGGCCCTAGCTTCTCAAGCAATTCGAATTGGCTCTTTAGCTCTCTGTAATCACTATATATTTGGGTCCTTGCTTCCCCATTTGGGTGGAATTTTTGTGCAAGGAACCTATGATACTCTTTCTGTTAAATGCTTGACGCTATTTGTCATGCAAGCTTGAATAAAATTGGAGACTTTGAAGGTCTAATGGTGCGATCTCTTGGCATGTATCTAATCTAGGTGATATCTCTTTGTATTTCACTTTCGTTTTGCTATATCATTGATCAGTCCTAGCTTAGAAGATTTATAATAAATCCATAGGGTAAACTTTTGTTAGGCTCAAATTGCTTATTTGTGTTTTGTGATTGAAATCAAGGAGTAGCCAAAAGTAGTCAGTTATACTTAGGCTCTCCAAAATTTCCTTTACTGAATATACTGGATTTGATCATGGTTTGCTCTTAGTTGTGAAGTTTTTGCAGGTATTATCAAAGTGCATAGTAGGAATTGGAGCTCAGTTGCTTCCAACCCTCTCTGCTACCATTTTACTAATGAGTTGTGCTTTTTAGGATCCTACAAAGAAGACAATCATTCAAACTTGGGCTTGAAGTTCTTATTCATTCTTCACCCTTTAAAATCTCAAATTCAAATCTTTTAAATTGGTTACACAAGCAAGGTTCTGGATCTTTAAAGTTTTATCATTCTCCAAGCTTTGCTCTCTCCTCCTTGTTGGCTGCCATCTTCCTCTTGTTTCTTGTTCCTTTCTACCTTCATTCTTCTCTTTGTTTCGCTCTTGCTTCCTCTTTTTTTTTCTCACCCCTTTTGCTCTTTCCTTTGTTGGCTACCCTATTCTTTTTGCTGCTGCCTCTTCTCTTCTCTTTGGTTGTCTTTTTCTCTTCTCTCTTTGGCTGCCTTTTTTCCTTCTTAGCTTGCTGTTGCCCTCTTTCTTTCTTTTTTGCTGCTGCCCTCTTTTAGGGCAGCCTTGCTCATTCTTTCCTTGCTTTCGCCCTTGCTTGTGGCTGCCTTCTTCCTTTGTTGGCTGCCCTCTTGCCTTTGTTGGTTGTCCTTCTTCTTGTTGGCAACCCTCCTCTTGTTGCTGGCTGCCCTCTTCCTTTACTACTCTCCTGCTTCTCCTTTCGCTCCTCCCTAGTATACCTCTCTTCTTGCTTTTTGCCTTTGCTCTTCTTGCATCTTCCTTGTTTCTTTTCTTCTTTGATCTCTTTTTTGTTTATAGCTTTGTTTTAGTTTGCATATTGTTTCTTTTTCTTGTAACTTAGATTTAACTTAGTTGCATTTAGTTCACATTTAGTTGGTCTTTTTTCAAGCTTTCAAGTACTTAGATCTTAGTTACTTGCACATTAGTTTGGTTTCTAGATCTTGGTTTCAAATTTTTGATTTACCAATCTATTAACGAGTTAGTGTCCAAAGCTCTTATTTTCAGGTGAACAAAGAAGATCAAACTAAAGCAAGCAAAACAAGAGGAGCAAAGACCTAAACTTCTTGAAAAACATTAAAACTCCTTTTCCCTCTTCTTTCATTCCCCCATCTTACCTTGTGCTTTCAAGAAGAGAAACAAAACACATTGTAAAAGTTAATAAAAGAGCAAGTGGGATAAAGACTCCCACACCTTACTTCCCCCATTTGGGAGAAGCTTGTACTTGTCCTTTTTTGCAACTTTATTTGCTTTATACCTGCAAAGTAGAGTAGCATAAATAGTTAGAGTAAGTTTCATTTTGATAGGTTGTTAGATCTTAGAGTTATCAGATTTAGTTTGTTTCATTTTTTCAAGTTTGATTTAGTCTTTGTTCATTTCATATGAACTGTCAAAAAGAACCAAAATCTCTTGAATCTTGCCATAAGGCAGATCAAGAGTGCTCTCTGTCGGAGAGTTCATTTGTTTTATTTTGCTAACCCCCTTGCTCTCTCGAGTACGGTCCTAGACCTAAAAGGGATTCTTGGGTAGTGTAGTTTATTTCAAGCATTTTATCTTTTTATAAGTCTCTTGAATCTTGCCATAAGACGGATCAAGAGCGCTCTCCGTCAGAGGGTCTATGGTTCTTGTTCAACTCACTTAATAAAATTGGAACATATATTTACTACACTGCGTATGCTCTACCCACTTGTCGGATACTCATAAACAGTGTAGATTGATTAATTCCTCACATTTAACTCCACTTCAACCATAATAAAACACTCTCCCATACAACCAACGAAAATCCAATGTTGATTGCTAATAGTCGAAAGTGGGCAAATTCTGCCTGGGGACGCGGGAACCCCTGGATCGAGACCTTAAGGGCACCGGTTAGGCTACATCCTTGTTGGTGTAGTGTTGAACACCGCTTTGGAGACTCCGGCCAGCCCACATGTCCTTGTACGGAGCCACTTAGATTATTATTTGGACATATTTCTAGTACCGCAAGGTATATCTTGGAGATTCCCTTCCCCTAATAATCAACTTCACCCCAAAACATTTGCAATAAAGTTTACCAAGAGCATTTGCAAAACATTTTTCAAGCACACCCAAGACATGTTTTCAGCATCCCAAGCACTACATTGATTCCATTTGGCACTGGTCAGTCAATTTAGTATTTTATTTGCTTATTATCTATCTGGACTATTGCTTTATCTAATTTAATTATATTATGCAGTGGATGCTTTGCTTATAAGTTATCAGTGGTTGTGCATCTTCTAAATCTTATTTTGCAAATACATGCTTGGATTTTAATCTGTTATTGTAAATCACCAAAAAACTCCTAAAAAGCACCCATCCTCATCATACATCCAAAAAACACTTTAAAACACAAAAGCCTTAGTAACTCTTTATAGGGTCTACCCCCCTTGGCTTCGTTAGGAGTTTGCCTAAACGGAGGAGTTGGGATTAGGTGACAGCACCTGACTCTTTGCTTGCCCCCAAGACCACACTTCTCCCCCTTGGGAAACAACTTTCGAAAGATTTCTGCTGCTAGTGTGCACATCGGTGGGCAACAAAGAATGCTCTCTGTCAGAGGGTCTATGGTTCTTGTTCAAAACCCATAATAAAATTGGGAGAAATATTTACTACACTGCGTATGCTCTACCCACTTGTGGGATCCTCAGAAACAGTGTAGATTGATTAATTCCTCACATTGATACATGAACTTTAATAACCCCCCAAGGCCTAACCACCAACTTGAGCATTCCAGCTTTGGAGGTGTAGGAGAGAAACTTGAAAATTATACCAAGCTAAATCGCAAAGCATAATTAACAAGAGAAAAAACTCCTTGGAATACCTTGATTGGTTGCCAAGTCTTAGGAAGCCAAGTTCTTTACAAGACTACCATGCTAGCACACTTTATTACAAACCCTGTAGGGCATGAACATGTGATAAAAAATTAAAAAAGGGCCCTGAAAAGGCCTGATTTGAACTTCTGAACACTGACATGCACAAGAACTTGTGCAAACTTTGGTGGCTTTCTGGAAGTCCAACTCTGTGCAATTCAGTTGGTAACAGGGCTCAAAGTGACTAGGGTGGTGCCATAACTGTTGCCCCTGAATAATCCATCTGGACATATATATATCATCCACCAATGATCTGCTCTCACAATAATCTGCCTCAAGTGTGAGGACCAGGCTCATGACTGGCAACCTGGTCTGCAAAAATTAGTAGTAGCTTCCAGCTACAAAGTATGTGATTACAGGTAATTAGTATATCGTGCAAAATTCTAACTACATTAGAATCTATGGCATTACAAAGGCACCTCAGTTTCTCTTAAAACATTTACTAGACAGGCTAGTTCAGAGAGGGATTGCATATCAAATATTTCTCGATGGGGGCTAAGGCTGTTCTAGAAAGTAAAAGCATGAAAGCCTTTCCAACTTATCCTATTAACAGGGGAGTATATATTATCTAGAAATTTCGTTTTTGCTCAAATGGAACCCAGAGAGATTGAACATTACAAACTTCAAGTAGGATCTTTCAAAGTTCATGATCCACCTGGTAAGATGTTCAATCAATACATAAATTTTCACTTGGCCCTATTGCCATCAGGAGTGTTTGGAAGAAGAAATCTCTAAAAATGCTTTGGACTATCATGAAGTCAAAATTGAAAGTCTTACCCCTTACATATTTATTTTGACAGCAATTTTTTATGCAAGCAAAATATCAGTCATGATTTGAGTTTGGCAAGGTGTGAGGGGAATAACACAGCAGCAAGTGGAGTTTAGAGGCTAGAGACAATCATAAAAAGAATGGACTGGTCTGAAGAAGTTTTCTAATTTTGATTCAGGTCATCATCTTTTGATGCTTTGCTGCTTGAGTTCTCAATGCAAGATGAATGTGAATTCTTCATTTTCCCTAGTAGTGTTAGCCCTTTCTCGTCTTAGTTTTCCTTGAATCCGGTTAGACCTGGAAACAAAGTACAAACTATTTTTAGACTTTATGCCTTATGCCTCCTGTTTGTGCTAGACATAGTGATAGGAATAGTAGTTCAGACTCTAAGCACTGGTATGGTAAAATTTGGATCAATTTTGGTAACATGGTATGTATTTTATTAATGCTATTTAAATTTACCCAAAGAACTATGTTTATCATAAGTGGTAATTCATATTGGAGCACCCTAAATGGATCCAGATTGATTACATGCTTGTTTTAGCAAGTATCTTGAAGCCTTTCAATTGGACTTTGATAATTTTTGGTTGATAAATTAGCTTGCCTTTACTTTTATTCACTATTGTTATCATGATGGAAATTATTATTCTACATAACAAGTAGACTGTATGCATTACAGACTTGTGATCATGAACCTAGTTGATATTGCTAATGGAAAGCAGCGCCATGTTCCATACCGTGATTCCAAGCTCACTTTTCTATTGCAGGTAAAACCAAAAAACTGTAAAATACTTTTATCTCTATCACAGTTGATATATTTTTTTGTGTTCAGTGCTTCCTTGAAATGTTTTAGTATATCATTAAATGAAAAAGTGAAAAATTACCAACAGGGCCTTGGGTCACTGGTGAGGTTGTCAAAGAGTTGAGCCATCCACCAGGGTTCCACTCTTTCTGTGGTCTATCCCAGTCGAATGGCATGTTAAAAAGTGATGAATCTGAGTACAAGTCCCAGTAAAGTTGGCAGAATCGTTAACACGTATACATGACATTTAATTTGAAGGAATTAAGTGTTATGTGGGGCAGCTCCTCAAGGCATGTTCCTGGAAGCACTTCCAAAAACAAGAGAGAATTTAAATTTAAATAATTGTATTGTTTTTACAGGATTCACTTGGTGGAAACTCAAAAACTACAGTCATTGCAAATATTAGCCCATCCAGCTGGTAGTGTTGATATACTTATCTTGCTATTTCAGTTGTGTATTTTCTATACTATACTCGATTTAAATATCTTCGTACTGCTGCTTTGGTGTTTTATGACTGTCCTGCTGAGGCTGTGACTACATATGTTAAATATTTTGTCCATGCAGTTGTGCAATAGAAACATTAAGTACACTGAAGTTTGCGCAACGGGCAAAGTTCATACAGAATACTGTTAGTCCTGTTTCATTTTTCTTAGGTTTTGATTAGCTTTTTTCTTGATTTGTCTTGTATTATCATGGTAATTCTGCTTCTTTACAATGTGAGTAATTTCTCTGCAGACCAACAGTAAATATTTATTGATTTATGATTCTCTACTGTTAAAAAGGTGGTTATCAATGAAGACACAACTGAAGAAGTTTCAGTTCTGCGGGCGCAGATTGAGCAGTTGAAGGTCATCCTTGTTCGGCAATAAAGTCGATAAAATGCTTTTAAACACATTGCTGCTAATACACTGTGTATGAGTGAGCTGATTATTTGTTTTTGTTGTTGGCAGAGGGAACTGCACCACACACAGTACAATCAAAGGTCTTCAATTTATTCTTTCACCACACCATCTGACAGAAGTAATAAACTGCAAGATTTTTCTGAAAGTTCATGTATTGACCCTATCGGTAACTTGGAGCCTCCTTATATCTTTAATGGTGGTCAGCTGAGCAGTTTAGAGTCTCCACAGGTTTCTAGTAGGAAATGCAGTGGTGAAGTGGGAAATTGTTCAATGAATTGCATTTGGAAGGTAAACTCTAAACAAATAAATTGCCTCGGAATAGGAAATAAACAGTGTCTGATTATTGGCTTCAAATTACATGTCGGCATGAATATTGAGATTTTTCTGTTATGATAAAAATATTTTATAGTATTGATTTAAAGCTATTCCTTAACCAAGAATACGATAGCTTTTGCTATTTTCTACTAGTGAAAGGTTTTGTTTCCTGAAAACTATTCTTTAGGCAACAGTACAAGATGTTCTGACCGTTCTAGCCCTACATCACAAAAGCATTGTTCTGCTACTGTCTATGTGTCACTTTCAAATACTTTTTTTAACTTCTAATTTAGAAGGTAATACTGATAAGCTGCTACTGTCTTTGAATTACCTTCGAAATATTATTGATTTTTTTTGAAGGATTATTTGCCAATTCTAGAGTTTCTTTATAATCAGGTTAGAACGTTGGAAGGTATTGTAGCAGGAGCCCTGCGGCGGGAACTGGCAGCTGAACGGTTTTCAAAACATTTGTCCACTGAAATTGAATACCTGAAGTACTTGGTGAGCTTTTTTGTCCTTGATTGTTCTGTTTCGTTATAAGTTTCCTTGTATATGAAGCATTGATCTAGATTCTAAATAGATTGCTTGGACAATTTAATTTAAGGCTTCAGATACTATGGAAATATAACCTTTCTGTCCTTAATGGGAAATGCCTCTTATAGCCGTTCAAATTCTCTTACTGCAGGTTCAACAGCGTGAAGAAGAAACTCAGTGTACTCGAATGTTGCTGAGGTTCCGTGAAGAGAAAATCACAAGGATGGAATCTGCTGCAGCTGGTTCTATGTCATTAGAAACATTACTTTCACAAGAGAATAAGGCATTAAAGGAAGAAATGAAGCTTCTTCGAGGAAAGATTGATCGTAATCCTGAGCTAACTCGTTTTGCAATGGAAAACATCAAACTCATAGAACAGCTTCGCAGGTGGCATTCTCGTTCAGCATGATCTCTTTCCATTGATAATGGGTTTATTTTGAGAATATTTATCCATCATTTATCTGCAGCTATTTTACCAAAAACGACATGGAAGGGTACTGCTTCTCCTGTAGACGGTTAACAAATGGAAATGGTACTGAAACACAATTTCTGTGGAGTTTATCTTCCTGAGGCAGCATTTGAAAGAAACGGTCATAAACTTTTTACTAAAAACCTAAAGAAAAAGGAAAACCTAAACATTATATGATGTGACTGTAATATGATTTATAAGATCGATACATTACATTTGGTGAACTACTTTTGAGACCATGCATCAGGATGCACTAAGTTTTTTCTTATGTGTATATGTGTATACTGTGGGAAGGACTGTTTGTTGTCTGGAAACCTTCCAGCCCCTGTTTCCATTTCCCATTTCTCTTTTCCGGTAACATAAATCCTGCAATATGCCACTGTGTTATCAGAAACTATTTTAGAGTTTTCAAATGCGAAAAAGCCAAAACAGTTTGAGCATAGTTGCTGGGAACTTCTTCCCACTGTTGGGAAACCCGTTCCTTGAGTTCCCACGTCCCAGGGAACTTTGGAATGGGTAAGGGACATACCCTTTTCAAAGGGAATGATGTTGGGAACATTTTTAGTGTTCCTGTTGTTCCCAGTCAGCTCCCTGCCAAAATAGGGATCTTTTGGGCATTGCCGTGACCTCTTGGTGCGAAACAGGTGCCATAATAGGTTTGTCACAGGCCTATTTTGGCACCAACGCATCTAAGAGAGGGACCTCACAGGGTTAGCTTGGCTAATAAATCCAAATACCATTAAATACATTAAAACAAATAAACGAAAAACCCTAACCTAATCCTAGCAACATGGAAACTCCACTAGTTGTTTTCTTGGGGGGGATTTTTAATATTTTTTGGATTTTCATTGGAGAATTTTCAAAATCTTGTATTTTTAAAATTTTTTTTGTTGTTCAGTGTTCCCTGGAAATTTTTGGGGAACTTCTATCCATTACCCTTGTACACCCTACCACTCCATTTCTAAACTGGAGCAACAACATCTAATAAATCACGTGATATAGAAAATCACATGACTTTTTTTTCAAAATTTTTGAAGTTTTTGAAATTTAACACCTTAGAAAGTAAAAATTTGAAAAGTAAACGTTCTTCACTTACCCTCTTCCACTTTCTAGGTTTTTTTTTTTTAGGATAACCTATTTGTAGTTATGTTGTGTCATGTTCTGTTGTCTGTATACTTGCTTTTCCTTCTCATTTCATATTTGAGGGCATCTTGTACTAGCCTGTTTTTGTATGGGCTTGTCATGATTGGTGTGATCTCTAGTCGATTTGACATGGTTTGGTATTTAGTAGACATTAATACAAATTTCAATTTCATTTCAATAATCTACAAATCCTTTTTTAGATTTGTTAGGCTTGAAGCTACCAAATATCTTCAGTCTCAAGATGCCCTAACCTTAGTCTTTCTCAGCTGAATTTTTGTCAAGCTCCAGCATATTAATTCCTGAATCTTCAATGCTGCCCATTTGAAGATTCAACCCAGCAAAAATGCAATGCGCTTGAAGGCTTCATCACTCACAAAGATACTATTCTTAAGGTTGCAACCAATATAAAGAAAAATGACAGCCTAAAATGTTAATGGATTAGTCATGGTTAGGTTACTGCATTATTTGTGGGTAATAAGATAAGATAAGGTAATGAGATAAGCTAATGTCCAATAGATGACCAGAAAAGTAGGTCAATGGGATTGTTGAAGTGGTTCCTAAATAAGGAAAGAAACAGAAGTAAAAGAAATAAAATGAGGTACAACTCTAATCTAAGATCTAAACTGTGTTTTGACAGCTAAGAACATATATGTGAGAGATGCACCCAGAATTGCAATACAAAGAGTGAGAGCCAATTAGGCTCTGCTAGTGAGGACTCCCCTAACATCCAAGGCCGAATCTGTTAGATTTTTCATTTTAATGATATAGCAGTATAATTTTCATCTCTTTCAACTTTAACTACACATAATCATGCACAAGAGACACAATAGTTTACCCTGGGAAAACTCAGACTTGGGAAAAACCCAGCAATCCTTTCTTATTTAGAGATTCAGTACAGAATACAAGTACATCCAGATGTAGAAGTGATCTTGAACGAGATAGATCACAAACAGAGAAGATACAAAAATAAGAGCCCCAGAAATTAGCCTTCTACAACCCAAAGCAAACTTCTTCTTGCTTCTTGTCTTCTTCATTTGTCCTCCTAGAGAAGTGCGCACCACGTGAGAGAGAGAGATGATCTTGTTGTTGTGAAAATAAAGTGTGAAAGCACTTTATTTATATTCTTCTTTTCACTAGATTTTTCCTCAATTAGGTCGGCTTGACTTTTATTTATTTATCTTTCAAGCCGACTTGTCTTTTTATCTTCTAGGGTTATTTTACCCATTTTATTGGGATAATTGTGCTCTTCATTTCTTCCACTTTATCTAGGACTTCTTAAGAATATATTCCGATGCTACATAAACATCAACATTCCCTCTTAGCGAGGAATGTATTATTGCACTATCTTTGTTAGAGATAGTGGTATCTCGTGATGTCGTCCAGGTTCAGATGCCTAGCATGGAGGTACACTTATTGGATAGGCATCAGGAGGAGGTAGGGTGAGATGCACTCTACTAGCTGGCATGAATCCATTGGTGGATGCATGTGGACCTTTCAGGGTGATTTGCCTCATGCATGCAGACCTTTTAATTAAAATGCATGCAAAAAGTGAGTTTTTGCATGCACTCATATTAGGTTTTTGGTAAACCTAATTGATCAGTGAGATGTTATAAGGAGGCAGAGGTCACTGACAGAGGTTACTTAGCAAATTTATTGGAGAGAGATTAGTTTGGAGTGAGGGCGACTTGTGCATGCAGAGAGGGCAACTTTTTGAGAGAGAGAGAAGCTTTTGCATGAGGGAGAGTGAGGGGATCTGAGCTAGATCAGTTCTCACTTGATCATAGGCACTTGTCTGCTATTGACTGTGGGCTGAGAGAGCATCACAGAAGAGATTCTTCATTGTTTTCAGGTTGGGCGACTTTTCTGAGAGAGGAGGGCACACTTTCTGAAGAGGGAAGGTCGTGGAGGATCTGGATTGAGGATTGAGCAGCTAAGACTTCCGGAGTAGATCTTCCTCGGTGATTGAGGAAGAACTGTGACGATCAGAGATCAGATTGGCTGAGATTTGACCGAGGGTGACTTTTCAGTGTTGGAGGAGGGGCGCATTATTCAGATCTAGACATCATGCCTTCTTCTTTGGCGGAGCAGGTTAGGGCTGTGGAGTATAGAGAGAGGGAGTACATTCTGAGATAGGCCGAGGCGGATCTTCAGAGAGTTCAGATCTGAACTGACAGCAGGGGGCACATTTCCCAAGAGCGGTAGTTGCAGCTGCTGCAGATCTCGGGTTTTCTAACCCATCAAGTTCGGTCATTTGTTTTTGAAGAGTTGTATGTACTAAGTCTCTCTTTTACTTTGATCTAGGCTCGAGAAAGAAGAAATCCCCACAGAAAGCTGGTTTTCCCCATTTGGGGTTTCTAGGGTATATCGTGAGTTAATGTGTGATTGTTGTTTATTTTTGGTTAAGTGTTAAAGAGATCTGGTAGTACTTTTTGTTATAAGTTAGTATTTGGTTATTTGGCTTAGAGAGACTCAAAGTGTTTGAGATCTCAGGGTTTCCAGAGCGAGTAGTGACCTCTGGATAATATTAACAATCTTCAATACTGTTTGTCTTTTGGAGGTTCTTCTTCATTCGAGCTCTCTACTAATTAGTCCACATGGCTAATCAGGGTTGGAACTCATGAAAACATCAACACTCCCTCTCAGCTAGGGAGGTATCATCACTCTGGAACACATCTGGATATCATTTGATCGTCATGGCTTGTCTCGTACATCTCGTCATCATAAGAAAGGTCTATTTATGTCCATGTGACCAACATGACGTCCTCTACACAACTCAGTCCATCGAGAAGTGTCATAAAGAACAACCAACTCCCTCTCAAGGAGAGTCACACCATTCTCCCCGTGTCAGGAAGAACACTCCCTCTCAATGAGGGAGGTATTCTTCTTGCTTGTTCTGCCTGAACAGATCTTAGGTTTCTTTCAAAGGCTTCATGCCATGACTTTTCTTCAACAAATCATTTCAAGGAAAGGTTGATCACAAGCTTGCTTTAGGTTGATTGTTTCAAGGTCTCTTAGCCAAGTCGCATGGCTAAATCCATGAGTGAGCATCTAGGGACTAATCTCCCCACCTTGTCACAGTATGTCTGGGAGAAGGCACTGCCTCGCTCTGAGCATTTAGGGACTAATCTCTCCACCCCACTTGGTGTCCGAGAGAAAGCACTGCCCCGTTCTAAGTCGTCTTAGGGACTAATCTCTCCACCCCACTTGGTGTCCAAGAGAAGGCACTGTCCCACTTGACCCAACCCTAGCCAAGTCTCATGGCCAATATTGGGAAATGCTTGATGCTCAACCTCTAGGAGAATAGTGTGTGCAACTGAGGACTAATCTTCCCATCCCGTCATAGGATGTCCGAAAGAAGGCACTGCCCTACTCTGAGCTATTCACCTCTAGCCTAGTCACATGGCTAATATTGAGGGAATGCTCGATGCATCAAAACTACTCATCATGCAAAGGCCAATCTCCCCACCCCGTCACAGGGTGTCCGAGAGAAGATACTGTCCTGCCATCGGACCATTCACCCCTAGCCAAGTCAAATGGCTAATACAGGGGGAATGTCCGCCTGATGCTACAAACATCTGTCTTCAAGCTCATCACATCTCCCTCTGTGTTGGAGCGCCCTGCTCCCTCTGCATCTGAGGATCTTGCTTGCTCTGCATCTGAGCATCTTGCTTGCTCTGCATCTGAGCATTTTGATCCCTTTGCATCTGAGCATCCTTCTTTCTCTGCATCCAAGCATCTTGCTCCCTCTGTCTCTGAGCATCTTACTCGCTCTGCATCCGAGCATCTTGCTCCCTCTGCATCTGAGCATCCTGCTCGCTCTCAAATACTAAATATGAACGTGATCTTCACATCCATCACTTGTCCTCTTGCTGAACAACTATCACTTGTTCTTTGTAACAAGTCTCATCATCCTTCTCTTGTAGGCCATATCACATGGTCTTTCCTACAAGACAAATTCAGTCAAATAGTTAAATCATATTGACATTTCAATGCAATGGCAATAATGACACAATGCACACAGTCATGAAGATTTCATATCTTAGCCAGTGCTTTAGCACAACACCCATCCATATCCCAACATACTCGGTAACTATCTGGATGCCTTCCATCTCCACCAGAATATACTATCAAGAGCGTGCACTGCTCTCAGTATGTTAGCAAAGAGGTTTCATCCTAGACTAGCTCCATCAAGGGGTTCATGGGTTGTTGTGCACCATTATAGGCTACTTACCCAACATATATATGCACTACATGAGCCTACTGCTTGTCAATCTCAATCATGCATAAAAGAAAATTGTATCACATATCTACACATAACTGTTGCGAACATTATCCTAAACATTCAAGGATTTAAAGATTAACTCAAATGACAATACCAATACTTATCTTTTATTGCTTTGTTGGCTCCCTCTTGATCTCTGCCTTCTTGCAGACACCACAGGAGTCCTCAAATCTTCATCTTCTTTCTGCAGCTTGGATCTTCATACATCACCAATGATAATCACATCATCTTGATACTGCAATCATTGGTGCACTTGTAGAGTGTACTAGAGGAAGTACTCCTTTCGTCGATCTTTTGCATTCCTTGACAAGATATTTTACTGAGTCCATCAAAATCCTCATGGCTATGGCTTCATTCTTCTTGTGTTTTGTTCTCTCTTGGGCTCCATTTGGCTCTAGAATATTTTTGAGTATATGATCCTTGAGATCATGTTCATTCCGAAGCATAAGCATCCTACTCTTCCAAGATCGAAAGTTTGAAACTCCCTTCAATCTGTCTTCTACTATGAGTCCAACAACCATCTTGACTGAACTGAAGCTGGACTAGCTGTAGAAGCCCCTAGCAGGAGAGGGTAAAAAATTGAACTTGGACTTTGATAAAACTGAATCCACAGGCTAATGCGCCCTCCCAAGGCGAGTTGGATAGACCTCCTTTTCTTCTAGATCTGTGGACATAACAACTTGCAAATTAAAACCCTAATTTCTGTAGTTTCTGTAGAATCTAGGTCAAAACTAAAAAAATCATATCTGCAATTTCCCGGCCCTAAATTTGGAAATTCAATGGTTGATGGCTCGTTTCATAAGCCAAAAATCACACATGACCTATGGACCAGCTAAATCCAAGTTTCGGATGTCATTTAGGCTTCATAATTAATATTTTCTCTAAAAACCTAGTTACAGAGAAATTATTAATTAAATTAATAAATTTTATTATTTTGGAGAAAATCCAAAACTCTCCAAAATAATCCAAATGGAATAAAGTAAAAGGCTAAATGACATGGCAACAGACACTCATGATGATTCCAATCAACTCAAAGTTCATCCAGTTAAAGATACAGTCAGCACAAGCTTATCCACTAAAGGGAATTCGCCCTCCATGCATGCAAGCTCGATTTTGGTGATGTGGAGTATGCATTTATTGGTTTTTGGTTGGTGTGAGTTGCATTGAATGGAAGTGGGGGCGCCTTGCCTAGGTGGAGGCCACCTCCCACTCCCAACTACCATGATTGCAATCAAATATTAGTTCAAACTCCAAACACCTACCTCAAATCTCACGCTATCTCCTAATTGCTCACGTCATTCCTCTTTAGAGCTCGACTTTACCACATGGCAACTCGTTACTTGTTTGGTGGTAGTTCCAAAGTGGGATGGGGGGCACCTTGCCCGAGTGGAGGACACCTCCCCATCCACATCATCCACAAACTCGAGTTTGATTGGTGTCTATTCACTCCAAGCTTGTTAAACATGAGATTCGATTGTTTGAGACTAGTTGTGATTGGAATTCGACTTTGTGTCTATTGTTATTGGCTCTCTCTCATGCCAATTCGACCTAGGGTTTTAGTATGTGGCCTTTGCTTTTTAAGAAAGGTCTTTTAGGCTTGTTCTTCATGGAGATTTTGAGCATGAACACTCTGCCAAAATATTGAATAAAGTTTAGACTTTGGAGGTCCATGCTGGAGCAATTGGGATGTTCTTCACACTATTGGTGATATCTCTTTCATTTTGTCAATTGATCATGCAATTTCAATATTAGATGTATGTTTTAGCTTTGATTAAAAATATATCTTTCGGTTCTTGCATGTTTCATAACAAGATTTTTGCAGGGGTTTCCCAAGGTGGAGAAAGGCTTATTAAAGACTAAGTCATTCTTTACTTAACAGTGGTTCTTGGCATCGAATCAATCTATCTTGCAGGTCTTCAAGCTCTTCTCTTCTTTTCAAGAGAAGAAACTTTCAAGTAGGAGTTTTTGGCCTCTTCCTCCATCAACAAACACTTTCAAAACAAATCTTGGTTACTTGTGTCCTTAATTTTACCTCTTCCACCTTTAAGCTCCATCATCCTCCCTTCTCCTTGCCATTAGCTCCATTCGTCCACCTTCCAAAAGGGCCCTAAAACACAGAAAGTACAAAAACGATTTGCTTAAGGTTTAGCTTTTGTTAGAGTTAGCTTGCTTAAAGAGGTTGATAGTTAGATCTAAATTTGTGCATCTCATTAGCAATCACATGCATTTAAAAGTTTAACTTTAGAACATTTTAGATCTCTTTATTTGCTTTAGTATAGCTTGCATTAGTCTAAACTTTTGTTTTTCATTCAAAAGATAGGATTTTTTCAATAAAAATATCTCAAAAACTTTCGTTTTAGATCTCTTTCCTAGCAATTTTTAAGAATATGTTGCTTGCTGGTCCGTTTGCATTTTTACACATGTTTTGAAATAAAAATCTGATAAAGCATAGTTTTAAATTCTTTTTAGGATTCTAGGTTCAATAGTTTGAACTTTTGTCTTTATTCTAGTGGATAATGGGTGCTTTGTTTAAAGAAAATCTTTGAGACTTGTGTAGGTGTTTCGAAAGAGAAGAGAACTTGAAAAGCTTTTAAGAAGCAATATCCAAGAAAGAGCCAAAGAGAAGCTCAAGCGAAGTTTGAACCAAGGAGAAGTGCAAACCATGAATGTCATTTGAAATAAACCACTATCCTTTGTACAAACTCATAAGAGTTTTCATCTTTTTTTATTCAAGTTTTATTTCTTCAAAGTCCTTCAAGGTTTTAAAACCCAAGGCAATTGTACAAGATTAATAAAAGTTCAAGTGGAGGGGGACTCCACTTTTTTGGCTTTCTTCCCCATTTGGGGATGAGTGTTGTGATTGGTTAGATTAGATTTTTCAATTTCTGCTTTAGAGTAGTCTTTTATTTCATTTTGTAATTCTCTTCCAAGCCTTTGACCGGAAGTTGTATCCTTGGGATTTCATCTCGAGGGCAGGACCACATAATTTTGTGGTTACTCTTCCTTCCTCGTCGGTTTCCTTGGTAGAGCTTTCAACTAGCTGGGAGTTCTCAAGTGCAGGCAGTTCTTAGAGGTCGACCTTGTTTGGAGGTTGATCCCACCATTAGTGTAAAACTGCTTGGTAGAATACTAAATCCTTTATTTATTTCATTTTATCTTGCAAGTAGCATGCTAGTTGTCTCTTACTTTATTTGAGCTATCACATGGTTTAATTCTACAAAGCTTCATAACTGTTTTTCACGACTGCTGCTATTTTCTTAAAATAAACAAAGCCTCTTGAACTTGGCCAAATCCAAGTCAAGAGCACTCTCTGTCGGAGAGCATTGTTAGATTTGCACTCTCCCCTTGCATTAGGCATTTTTAAAGTAGGAAGTCTCTTGAACTGTGGTCTTAAGACTAAGTCAAGAGCGGTCTTTGTCGGAGAGTTGAACAAGTGCTCTTAATAATAAAACATTTCAATCCACATTCCCCCTTAATTAATTTATCTTGGTTGTGTGTCCAACACCCGTATGCTCTGCCAATCGGAAATGGTTGGACTAGTACTCAGAAAGGTGAAGGACTTGATAAGCTCATAAGTGATAATTAATCAAAACTTTCACCCCCATAACCAATGAACCGACGTTGTTCAAAAAGTATTCAAAGCAGTTCTCAGGGGAGGCGCCGGGTTGCCCAATCTGTGACACAATGGCTGGTTAGCATTGCGCGCCTCGCTGTGATCCAGACAGGTCCGACATGTCTCTTAAAGGAGCCGCTTAGAATGTCTTTCCGGACACTCTTTTGATATCCTTGGTTTTATCCTAGTAATCAAGACCACTAAAATCTTTAATTTACCAAGATAAGCTGCAAAACGATCTCACAAACATTTATCTCGAACACTTGTATCAAGCATTTCAAATCACTCAGACATTTTTTGACTCCATAAGGCACTGGTCCTTAATCACATATTTTATTTGCTTATTATCAATCTGGAGTACTTGTGTTAAATTTCGCAAAGAGTGATTTATATCTGATTCAGTGTATCTCTTATCTTCTTTTGCAACGTGGATTGAGTTATCTTGGTTTTATTTAAAGCATTATTGTGTCTCTCACCTTCAAAACTCCTAAACAACACCCATCCGCATCACAACACTTAAAAACATTTTAAAACACAAGAGCTTTAGACAACTCTTTGTAGGGACTACCCCCCTTGGCTTCGTTAGGAGTTATCCTAAACGGAGGAGTTGGGATTCAGGTGACAGTACCTGGCTCATTGCTTGCCCCTAAGGCCACACCTCTCCCCACTTTCCAGCGACGGAGACAACTTTCGAAAGATTTCCGCTGCTGTTGTGCATCTCGGCGGACAACACCTGTCAATAGGTCTCTTTGTTTCAATGGGGAATTGATCATTAGTATACAAAATATGATCAAGAAATAATCATCAGCAACCTGTTTTATCTGCACATGCTGAATCCTGGGCCACTGCTCTAGCTGGATGTATATTGCACCTCCTTTGAGGTCAACTAAGTGGTTCTTGTCCTAGAGCATGCTAATTCTCCACTCGAGCGCAACTAATGTTCTACTGGAAGGCAACTGCTATTCATGTAGTCCCCACAATTCAGTTAGCATACTGTAGTAACTGATGAACTTGAGAGAACTTATCTGCTGCTACTAACTGCAACTCCTTATGTTCATCGGAAGGATGAATACATAGTCATCCATTGATCTTGAGAGTCATTTCTGAGCATCCTGCTCCCTCTCAAATATTGAATATGAATGGGATTTTAATTTGGTTGACTACACATCCATCACTTGCTCTTCAGAACAAGTCCCATCATCGTTCTCTTGTAGGTCATAGCATATGGTCTTTCCCTACAATTCAGATTTCGTCAAATAGTCGGCAACATTGCAGAATCACGAAAATTAAATCTTATTTCAATGACAATAATTCACACAGTCATGTAAGCATCTTAGCCAATGCTCCAACACAACATCCATCCATATCCCAAACATACTTGGTGACTATCTGGATGCCTTCCATCTCCACCAGAACATATTGTCAGGAGTGTGCATTGCTCCAATTTGTTAGCAAAGAGGTTTCATCCTAGACTAGTTCCATCTAGGGTTCATGGAACGTTGTGCAACACTACAGGCTGCTTACTCAACACATACAGAACATGTACTTGTTATCACACAACTTGTAGTTGCCCTAATGGATGATCCGATACAGGACGACAGAGGGGACGGGAAACCAAAGAGGTGACACAAGAGGGCCTCGATCCCCAAGATGGATTGGTTGTCACGCTAATTGAGACACTCTTCACTTTATACTATCCAAGCCACATATAGTAAAGGGGGAGACCCTGATGTACTCTCGACAGGAGAGATCTAACCCAATCACCAGATCAAGCTATAGAAATAGGGTATGTAAGGTGAAGGGTGAAGAACCCTAGATTAAGGAAACAAGATCACTATGGAGGCTTAGGAGAAATAAGATTTGACTTTGATTGTTTAAACACAGTGACTTGATATTTAAGTATGATTCCAGGATTCAAGTGCTAGGATAAATGGTCAAATAAGACTTCCTTGGGAAACGTGATCCTTAAATCAGGGAAAATGGTCCCAAGGAGTAGATATGAGGAATCAAGGCTTTCTAGCATAGCTTGCAGAGAGATTTGACAATATCAAGGTACACAAGCTCAACAAGCAAGGGTTAAACAACCTAGAAAACAAGCTAACCAAGGAGGGCGCAAGGGTTAAGAACAAGTGCCTAGGGAAAAGGGGCAGATGGAGTCCTCATAGCATGATGCCCTTGAGAACCCACCTGGGGTTTGGCCGTAAGATAAAAACCCAGAAATGGTTTGCCAGTAAACCAAGAAATAAAACCCAGAGAATTTTCCGAATAATTTAGAGTTAGGGTTTGAAAGTAAATGACAAATGGGTAAGATAAAAGAATAGATTACATACTTTGCAAGCCTACCTGGATCATGGAAATTGATGATAGTATGTCAAAGACTACTTCCGCAAAGATCAAGTGAAAATTTGGTGCTTTATCTTGCCTCTACGAATTTGTCCAGTTCCACTGATGCGCCCCTCTCTTCCTGCAAAACCAAGGAGATAAACTCAATTAGCAAGCAACAATGAAGGTAAATACAAATGATGAAAATGATCACAGAGAATAAGAAGTATGAAGACAATATCACTTCCTGAACCAAACCAAATGAAGAAAGAGAAACAAGGTGAGTGTCCTCAGCCAGTGCGTCCCTCCTCCAAGTCGCCTTCTTCACCTGCAGATAAACGTGGATCGAAAGATGTGCAAAATGTTCACCAATATCTTCAATGCAATGGAAAAGCAGTTTCAATTGACATATCCAACACCCAAAACCAGATCACAAGAGTTTTGCAAAATATACTTGTATTCCAATAGCCAAGAGCCAAAAGTCCCTTTACAATGAGGGGGGTCTCTCCTTTAAATAGGAATGAGAGAGGCCAAAACCTTAACCACCTTTTTAACGAGTGGTTGAGATCAAAAGATGCATAAGTGATAATCAATGAGTATGATGAGCTCAAATATAAAGTACATGGATCAACTCAAAAATAGAGGGGCGCACTAGTTAAGTCGCCCTAGGTGGGACGCACCACATGAAAGTGACTAGAAAATATGACATAAGCTCATGGTGGGGCTAGGAGGTGTACTCATCCTTCTCTAGAATGTCCCCATGGCACAATAACATATAATAACATCATCATGATACAATACTGTGACCACATGGCCAAATCGTGCCCCCTCAATGACATAATAAAAACACAATATAAAAGCCCGGAGTGTGTGTGGGCCCTACTGAATGCTGTAACCTGCTCTGGAAGGTGTGGGATGCATCACATAAATCATCTAAACCAACCTCATGCCATTTCCTTGCCTCAATAGCCCAAATCGAATTCCTCAATAACCATTTTTACCACTTTTTATCCTTAGAAAAATCACATGTGAAAGAATAAAATGCCTGTAGCTCACTACCTGGTACCTTGGGGCCAAAACTAACTGCACCAAAATGTCTCGGAGCATGGTAATATGGTAATAACAAGTTCTTGGACCCCATGCTCCCTCTGTAGCGCCCTAGGTGAACAAAATATAAAATCAAACTATGCTGCCAAGCCATTTTAAATGGCAAATCTGCAATCAAGTGACAATCTGAGCAAAATCTCATCCGAAAGTGCCTGCAACTGAAAATTGAGTATCCCAATGGACCCAGAAGATCCAAATATACTAGAGATGAGTACCCATACACCTTGTGGCTATCTGTATAATTATCTGTAGTCATGAACATGCTCGGACAAATAAAAATAATGGTATGTAAATAATAGTAATAACCATAAAAACCATCAAACCATCATTTGAAACCTGTGTCTGTTGCATGGAACCATCTAATGGGTGTATAAGGACCATAAATCATCCACCATCAAACATCATTGGTCCAACTCAACTCAAGTCTTCCGGTTGACTTGGTCAAACTAGGTTTGACCATGTCAAAACTGACCAAATGTGACCCAGGCTTAAACTGCCTGCTGCTGCAAGTGCAAATGGTTAAAGCATGCTTCTTTTAATCATTCTAATAGCAAGACTCAAAGTATAAAGTAGCATATCACTGGCGGTTTAAGCAATAATAACATCCAATATAAGTTAAAATAATCAGCTACTCAAAATAGAACCTCAAGATTATACTCATTTCATGGCCGTGATCATTTTGCTAGGATTGGGTGAGGGTGAAAAATGCAAGGCTAGGCTAAGGGGATGACTTTACTGACTCAACACTGTGATACTTTGGATAAGGGAAAATGGAATACACACTTAAGCATATGTTGGATAATAAACACACAGGGATAGGCAATTTCTCACAAATGGAATAAGTTGTTTTGAGGAGTGCTTATTCAACCTTGGAAAATGTCTATTGCTCACATCCAAGCTGAAGCAACTCCGTGAGGATCTTTTCTAGAACCGCCATGATTGGGTGCTCGGCTAACCGTAATTCGAGGTTCTACGGGACACTTAGAATTAGTTGTCCCTTACTCCATCTCACATCACAACCCGTAGGCTCCGTGAGGAATTTAATCATTACATTTAATTTTATGGCCATCAGTCTTTGGATTTAGCATATATTTAACCACTGCTTTCTTCGGCCTTATGACCATTCTGGATTTCTTGTGTGCTTATAAGCACAACGAATTGCAACTTTTTATCCAAGATATTTACATTTCATTCAATTTCATAGCCCTCTTTCATTGTGCTGAGAAGCACAGTTTTAGTTTATGTCAATGGGCTTGCACAAAAGATATACAATAGTTCATTTTTGCATGTAATGATGGTAGTACTATTTGCTTCAAGTTTTAGCGAACACAACTCATGCAACTAGGGGGATTATCTACAATCAAGACCATACATCAGGGCAACCAACTAGAGGGATCAAGGTATCAAATCCAACTCACCTAAGCTCAGGAACCAACACCAGCGGGTATTCCTGGCCCAAAAGGATCAAGGCTTCGGTAAGTTTTGTTGCCAACTCAGAGCCGAGACACAAACTAACAGGGATGCTATCCAACAAAGAGTCAAAAGTGGGGAGGTCCTCTGTATCACAAGCTAAGGCGTAAGTCAGGGTAAAACCAAGAAGTGGAAGAGAACGGATGGATGGGGAAAGTCAAAGGTGGTGCCAAAACTAGCAAGCCATAAATGGTGGAATGATCACGTCTATTCTCCTAAGGAGGGTGAAACCAATGAGTATAAACAAGAACTTCATATTCAAAGTAAATTAGAATATTTTAAATAATCATTGAAACAAACATATATATATATATATATATATATATATATATATATATATATATCGCCAGATCATAACTACTAGATACCAAGTCAAGCTACCATAATGAGCAAAAGAGCAAATCATCATAACCAATGCACATCCATATACCTGTTGGGTCATATACGTGTACATACCATCTGAACCATCCCCTGTAACTGGAAGACTGCTGCTGTACACATCTCGGCACTATCATACTGCTCTGTATGGAAAAAAATGGCTACATCGGTCATCAAATCTGTGGTCACGAGGCTCAGTCATGGCATAAGGCTGTACTGTCTGCTCAGGGGTTGCATGAAAGCATGAGTGATCTTGGAATGAATGCTCATCAAATGCTGATCTCAAGCATCTCAATGTAAAGGACCGACTGAAAAAAGTATTGGAATCCGATCTGAAGATATGGTAGCCTAGGCTACTATAAATGTGATAACATCTGGCTCTAGCTGGGGCAAGTGCTCTGCTGAATAGAGCGCTTGAGAACCTCAGAATCTTTGGTCCTCATCACTCTGCTACTCGTATCCTCAAAAATGCACTCTATCTCTGCATCATCTTCAAGAAGTATACCTGCTATCTGCAAAATGCAATGAGCTATACCAAACTCACAGACAGATCGTCAGAAACATGTGTATATATACAAAATATCAAAATAGTAGTACTGAAATGAAATGCTGAAAGTAAAGAAACGAATCTACTAACATAAATTGAAAATTTTATTATTTTGCAGGAACAGATAAAAAAAAACCACTCAAGACTAACTACTAGCTTCGAAAGCGAGCTTAAGAAAGAATAGGTGCCAGACTCAATGGCAAGAATACTAAGCCACTGCTCAAGTGAGCTTATTCAGTTCCTACCTACTCTAATCTAACTAGTCAGACAAGTGCTAAGTATAGTCATAGATCCAATGCAACTATTCATCAAATTGATCAATGATTCTTCCTTGATGTTCTTTAACAAACAAGTCAAGATTAGGTTAAAGATCAATGAATTTAATATCACAATGTTCTTGACTTGTTCAAAATTTGAGAAAGTATTTGAATGGTACAAAATGAAATCATGCTAAGGGGAAGACTGACTGTATCAAAACGTTAATAGGATCATAAATATTGTGCAAGTGATTATCCAAAATAGATGGAGGGAAAATATATGATGAATGACTCAACTCCCCTTGACTCAAACCTTTTTCCTCATCTACTCTACTAGGACACTCAATTCGTTTCACTCCAAAAATGATGGACAAACCAAGTGAGAAAGAAATGCAATGTAATAAAATTGAGATAGAGATCAACCCCACTTGTTCAAAAATAGAGAAACGATGAAATTGATCTTTAAACACCTTTTCTAGCCATCAATAAGAAGGATTGATAAATTGACAACTATTATTGATCCAAAGTGACTGAAAAGGGAAATGAAATGCTTTTTCTTAGATTATGTGACAATGCTCAGACTCCCTATTGAAAATTTCAAAAGCAAAAGATTGACTCGACCACAAACCCAAAGAAGATTTGAAAAGCTGGGACAGGAAGGTGGATTGAAAATATGTATTTTCTCCCACATGGCTCGAAATAATTGACCTTGGATTTTGACAAAAGGGAGAGTCTTTCAAAATAACATTCTTAATTTCTGGAATGATTTCATGTTTTTGATGAAGTTCAATACTCACTACCTGAGGACAAGACTCACAATAACTATCCAACTCCTAGAATTGAATCAAGTTATCTTGATCAGGGATTGACTGGGAACAAATGTCAAGACTAGATGAGTTAAGTGAAGGATTCTTTGCGAACTTCCCATAATTAGTTAGACATTGATTTGAAAATTCTATTAAGGAAAGCTCTTGATTAGTTTGATTCATTAACCCATCCTCATCATGAGATTTCTCTTTAATTGATTTATCATTAGATTCACATGATGATAATTGATCAGGGATCGTATCAAAACCATTTGATCATTTTCATAAATTTGATCTCTAAGCACACAATCATCAGATGAATTCGTTTCAAAAGAAATCTGGTTGTGATCACCATTTTCTTCTTCTTCAATATCATGGTTAGAAATATCGTTAATTACACAGGGATTCTGAAAAGACCTCTCAAGAGCATCTTCAAAGGATTTACTAATGGAAGAATCAACCATGGATGCTTCTTGATGGAAGTCATTGGTATCATCCTCTTCATCTGTGACTTCTTCAGGTACTGATGACCGGATTTTTATAAGTTCCCCTCTTATGTCAATGTTGAGGCAATATTCCCGAAGAGTTGAAATATGCTCATTGTCATATATCACTTTCTCGTGAGACTCTATTGGCTCAGGAGAAGAGGAATCAATTTGATAAGGACAATCGTTAGTTAATTCATTATTACTATCCTGATCATCTTCATCAAGTTGATTTTCATCAAGACACTCATTGTCTGACTATTCTTCCATAGATTCATTAATGTTTTCTCCCCACTCACATATAAACAAATCCATGAACATGTCATACCCAGTGATGGATCCCGGTGTTAGATGACCAAACCATAATCGGGCATCCCCTTCTAGGGACGCACCAAGGGCATGCATATAGAATCATATCTAGACATCTTGATATTTGAGAGTTGTTGTCTTAGGGCAAGAGCCCTATTAATATTTGTGTTCTCAAAGAACTTCTTTAGGGTGTCAAACATTGCCTTAGCTGTCTTCTTTTGAGAAATTTGAGGAATCAAATGGTTTATTACTTAATCTATTAGGATTCTTCTTGTCTTGTCATCATTCTTCTTCAACCGAGTCTTCTCTGCTTCTTCTTCAGGTTTTGATACTCTATTCACAACAAAATTTAGAAGGTCATTTTCTTCTAAAGCAATGAGCACTCTAGACTTCCATGAATAGAAATTTGAAGCTCCATCAAGCCTATCTTCAACCTTGATGCTTGACATTTTGACTGAGAAGCATAATTGCAGCTTGGTTCAGAAATCCTAGCAGAAGATAGGTCAAAAATGAATTTTGGATTATTAAAAAACTACTTCCATAGATGAATTCTCCCTCTCAAGGCGAGTTGAATTAACCTCCTTTTCTTCCTGATCTGTGGTCAGAACAATGAGAAACAACAAACCCTAGTTCTTTACCTCATGCGGCTGCAGTAATTAGGACAAAATTGAAACTTTTCAAAATGAAAATCTTTTCCCACAGGAAAATTTGCCTTCCTAGGGCGAGTTCAATGATGCTACGAGCGAGCCGAATTAGTGGTTGAAAGCTGAAGAAACAACAAACCCTAGTTCCGACAATAGTCTCCTTTAGTATTGCTCTGAAACCATGTTAGATTTTAATTATAGCAGTATAATTTTCATCTTTTTCAACTTATAAATCAACATAGTATCACTGAAAGAATAACTATGCACAGAATCAATAGACACAAGAGTTTATCCTAGGAAAACCCAAACTCGGGAAAAACCCAGCAAGTCTTTCTTACTCAGAGATTCAGTACAATAACGATAAAAATCATAAGAAGAATAGATGCCAAAGAAACAGCTTCACAAATGTCTTCTGCAGCCCAAAAAGTCGAACTTTGTTGCTTGAGCGAACTTGCTTGAGGTGAGTGACAAATGAGGAGGGTGACTCTTATTTATACATAACTTGACTCCTTTTCTGGGCCAACTTGTCATTTTACTGGGCAGTGTTACCCATTGTTCGGGGCAGACTGCCCATTGTTTGGGGCAGTTTTACCCACTGATTTCTGTGCGGCCGACTTGTCTCTTTTGTAAACATAAAAATACATTTTATTGTTTATTTATTTTGTAGGTCGGCTTGGCTAGTGAGGATACCTCACGTAGCTACATCAACAACAGAATTCACTGGAATCACCATCAATCCCTCCACCAAAATGGGCTGAGTTCAAGTTTGAAGACTATGGCCAGCACAAGCTAGTTATAGAGAAACAATATAAAATAGTAATATGCAGTCTCTGTTTTGGGGATTATTTTCAACCATATAAACAGCACAATTCTTTTGAAGACATGCATGATCACCCTTCCTATTGAGACTGAACTTGAAGATACAGTAATAACCTAAATTAACATTGGATTAACATTCATGATATTATATATCATCACCAAGATATGGAATAGTTTCACTTATATTAGGTTTGCAGTTGTCTTAGACCTTGCTGCAATCTCAATCTGGCCTCTTGGACGTTTGACAAAATCCAAGAGATATATATCAGATAATCTTCCAGGTTGATGATATGCCTCATACATTGGGGTGGAATAAAATTCGAACCACTGTCAAACATCTTGGAATTATTAACGATAATGTTAAAAATTTAAGTAAAGGGATACAAAAGGAAGGATAAAGGACAGCGTCAATTTTACTGTAAGAACTGAATATTCCCAGAGTTATCGCTTGCAACAAAGAATAAAGTTGGAAAACTGAGTTAAAAAAATCAAATTTTGGGGTTGTAATGTCCGTTTTTTCACAACCCTGGGGATTTTTGGTGTTTTTTTGAAAAATCCCACGACTTTTCCTATTTTTGCCAAAAATGGCAATTTTTAGTTGATGATTTATCGTTTTGCGGTTAGAATCGTGTTTTCCACAATGCTGTCGATTTTTCGATGATTTTTCAACTACGATTTCAATGAGTAGAAATGTCCCAGCAGGCTACAAAATGTCAAAAACTACCCTGTGGCTAAGAAGATGTCATCGGGGGTCATGGTATAATCTCTTGTGCATAATTAGTCACCCAGGACTTGTACCATAGTCACAAGCACACACATAAACACAATCTCAAGTGTCCCATGAGGGGATCATGCCATTGAGGGATTTGAACACTAACGGGGGGATTAACATATGAACTCTGCTGATTGAAATTATTCAGGATAGCATTGAATCTGGGAGGAAGTCAATCTCAACAATAATCCAAATTAAAGTGGTTACCAACATTGCACTCTTTTGGTATTTGTTATTTTTGTTCCAAAAGCATTTTAATTTGTTTGCTCTCTTATTCCAACAATACATTGTTTTGATATCCGTTCACTTTGGAGGTATTACATTTAGTATTTATCTTGAAAAAGGGACGTGCCTATTGATTTTGTTGTTGTTTTGAATCCTTTTAGCCCTTTTCCACTAGTGTTGTGATCATTTAGTAAATTTGAAAGTATCATTATGCTCGAATATATTTCCACCAGATCTATGCCATGTAACTTACACGCTCTTGAAAATGCTTGCGCTTTGTTGAGTTGCTTCATAGTATACATATTCAGTAGTGGATCATACTTTGAAAAAATTGGAGACCTTTGTCTATCCTGTTTCATATGTTGATGCAACTTTTTGACTCCAGATGCAATCATACTCTGATCTCATTAGTGAGCTCTGAGTCGTTTCTGGCTTAGTGCAATTAAAATAGTTCCTGGACTCTTATATGCTATTGATTAGTTTGCATGATCAACCTATCCTGTAAAGGGAAAGGACCATTGCAAGCCATCTTTGGTTGCTTATGTAATATACCCTGTGCTTGAAATGAAATATAAATTCAAACAGGGTACCCTTAAAATAGTAGGAAATTTAGTAGAAAACATTAATCTTCGTAGTTTGTATTGACTTTTACTCTATTGTTTATTTCTTTTTCACGAAAGATTTAGTTTATGCTGATAAATTTCTGTATTTAGCTATTTTATGTTAATTATTTGGCTTTTCCATATGCTATATTATTTTTGGTTGTGTGCCTTGTTAACGGCATGGACTACTAGATCAGGTACCAGGAGTTCTATGAGTGGGGTGAACAAGATTTTATGTTAGAGGAGATATCAAATCTGCGAGACAAGGTGCTAATTTATTATTTCTTTTTAGCTCATTAAGTTTTGATGTACTTTTGACAGTTTTAAAATAGTTTAAACAGTAATTTTTAGCAATAATGTGTTAAAAAAAAAGTTGAATTCCTTCTTGAAGGATATGTGTTGCATTGCTTTATCTGCTTAATGTTCATGTAGTTTTAATAGGATCTTTTATGGTTATATTTAGTCATTAGCCAATAACATTCCAAGTAAATGATTTGTAAAGGGTGAGGAAAGTCGTTTGCTTGGGGCTATAGTTCTTCTTTCATTAGCCATAACTTTTCTTTTTTAATCTTGTAAAATGAGAGGAAAGGTAATGCGGGATGATGTAATCTTAAAAGAGTGGTAGAACAGATGCAGTAGAAGGATGCATGAGGAAGTGTGAGTATCATGGTTGGGCATCATCCTTAATATCATGATGGGATTTATTGCTTTAGACATGCTATGTTGGGGGTTTGAAGCAAATGCAATATTGAATCTTCTTTAGTTGTTCTTGAAAGAGAATTGACAAAACCATGCAATCCTTGTGCTCCCATTATGTATTTGTTGTTTAGTCTTAACTCTTGGTTGACTTACTTGTACTAGGATTTATATTTTTGTGGATTATGTAGCAAGCATATGCTGTTTATATTACAAAAGCTAGAGAACATAAATAGTGTTACGTCACAAAACACATGAGAGAGATACAAACAATAACATAATATGATATTACGAGTAACTGGTGCAATTATTACATAGGAGTTAACTTCCTTATATATGGTTATTCATGGAGCCAACCATTTCCACTTATGAATGTGGGATAGATTTGCTTTACACAAAAAGTACAAAAACATAACTAGGTCATAAACTGACTTTTATTATAACATGTAAGCCTTATATCGTAACACCCCCTCTTAAGGCTTCTAGTACTTGTTGTGTTGCATGGGTAGCCATACCGGGGGGTCAGGTAGATGTACCCGTACCGGGTACTTCAAAGGTATGCCCCCAACCGTACCCAACCGTACCCAAATCAGACCTCACGTGCTCGAGACGTCATTCATGAAATTCGGGTACTTGCATGCATTTCGGTACGTTGTACCTTGTGTTTGGGTATACCGGGGGTACGACCGGATCAGTTTTGTTCAAGTTTCAAATCCGCTGGTGTTAGGGGGTCAATTTGCAATGTTTAAAAAAATAAGACTTTAATAAATAGTTTAATAAACATTATTCAAACAAATAAGAAGTGGGCCCTTACCTAAACCCTGGTCCCAAAGCTTAAGTTTTAACATTTCATTGCTCAAGCGATGCCTCAACTCTAGAGTAATGCCTATCTAGAGAGCTTACTGGCAGAGGACCTTAGTGATGCTTGCTGTCACCCAAAACTGACATGCGTATGCTGAAGCCCCCAAAATGAACACACTAGCTCGATGACAACTCTCAAGAGAGAAGCCAATGTCACCACACTCCTCTCTTCTCGCTTCAGGTTGGCTCTTCTCCAACTCAAGGGGGGTATCCCTAAGGTAGGATCGCTATGGCAGGTGCAACAGAGGGCGAGGTGAATCGAAGAGGCTGCCTTAGAGAAACAGTTGTAATAGAAAAAGGTATTTTGAATGAGCTATGAAAAATAAGGGAGGATCAATCCTCGGGGAAAGACCAGTGTCAGTACCAGAAGGGAGAGTGGAGTCAAAAGAGGACTCAAGGGAGCCTTGTGCTTCATACAAGTGAGAAATGCTAGAATGCTCAAACAATCAGATCTAAATCAACATTTCGTACAACTGAATACTAATTTCCATCCAAATATTAATCATTTAAGCATAATTAACCAATTTAACAATTGTAAATGGCTAATCTATTGTGCTTCAAGAGCCTTCACAAGCTAGATTTGCTCTACAGCTTATAATGAAACCCGCAGCTATGAAAGAGATGCTCGATCTGTCCTAAAAAACCCAGCATGGTATTTTTTCTATTAAGCTCCAAGGGAAAGAACTCCCAAAATTTTTCCATGATTACAATGAAGGAGGATGGTCTTTTTTATAGGCTCCCAACCTCTCATAGAAATGAAGAAAAAATAAAATAATAAAATATTTGAGGAAAAGTAGGATCACAGATCCACTTTTCTCTCCCATCGAATCCCCAAGAATTTTATTTTTATGAAAAAGAAATCCCTGCCCTAGCTAGCTTTTTCCCACTCAAAAGTGGACAGCCAAACATAACTTGGGATGCCCTGGTAGCTGTCACAAATTGAGCCCCAAATACCTCGAATTTGATCGACACTCGACTTAACTTACTGACTACTCTGTTCTCCAACATACGGTGGACTGGGCTTTCAATAGCCACGCGTTACAATGAGAAACACCATCAATTACTCGGGAGAATCTTCAACGCTCTACGTAAGCATAAAAATAGCAGTCGTGGAAGAAATTGTGCTGTAGATTGGCGTTAACCTCCAGATAGCCAAAGATATTCATATGAACCCTCTGTGTTTATTTTTGAAAGCATGCGAGTCCACCGTGTATTTACGCAATGTTTTGATCAACAGCGGCTCACTCCATATTTTTGTGGTTGTAACCAAACACGACCCACTAAAAAAAAACGAATCATTAGATAATTCCACGCGGATATGCCCACCGATGACTTCTGAATCGTTGCAGAAAGCAAAAGATCCCGCAACATCTTCTTCTCATATTCTCGGGCAAGTTATTCAAAAGCTCAATAACTGTTGTACGCATCTCTGAGCACTCAAACCGTGTATTTTTTTAGGGATGTTTCATCTAACACAGACACTACATGCTTCTTTAAAATTTGACACCCCTGCCTGCCTTCAGAAAATTATGTGGGAGAGCCTTGGACCAAAGATACAGAAGATCCAAAGGTATTTGCTGTAGAGGGACTGACCACTCCATTTTTGTATGGATTTGCTTATGTTTCAGAAGATAGGTCCGTTATGATGGAGACATCAGTTTCTGTACCATGTCTTTCCTGAAGAAGAGACACAATACTTTGTTGCCTCCCAGAAACCTCAGGTATATATATGGCAGCCAAAGATGGAACACGGTGAACTGTAATTTCTAGCCACTGTGATTACCGGGAGCCTCCTTCAAATTTTACTTCTTATCCAAAGTAACCTTACATTGTATACGGGTGCCAAAGTAACACAGATAGATGGCCATGCTCGATATCTATAGAGCCCTCCAATGGTATCACGTGAACGCCACTACTGTCCCTTTCACTGCTTCCTCTACAGTTAAATGATTCGAAAAAACTTCAGATCGATCTTGATCGGCCCCAGCTTTAGAAATTTTACAAACCGAACTCTTGACAGGCGTACCTCTTCTTGAAAAGAAGCCCGATATAAAATTGCTTTTTTCCGAGTTTCAATTAGATCCTCTTAATGCATTCCGGCCCACCAAATTGCATTATACCCATTGCAGGATTCACTGGATACCACATGGTTCAATAATCCAGTAAAATACCTCAACATTATTAAATTCCAGCAGGAGCACTCCCACAGGACAAGGCTGAATGACCCAAAATTTGGCCTTCAAATTACTTTCTCCCCAAAGTTTCCAATGGTGTTAGTATCGATCAAAAACAGGGTTTGAAAGCTTCTGCTTGAATCGTCTTCCAGGACAAACCGAGTAGCAATTTCTTGCTTTGGAAAATTATGCCAAGGTTTACAATTTGTATCAAGGACATGAATATTACAGGAACCAAGATTGGATCGGTAACCATTTCATGACAGAATCTGAAGTACCTTGTGTGAAGAACAAACCTGCATTGGGTGTTTTAAAAACTGATCCAGGGCAGTGTTTCAATGCAATGGACTTTTGTTTCCGACTGGACCATGACACTACTGCCGAGCCCAAATTGAAACAACAACCGGAAGTGCTCCTTCGATCCCTCACACTGCTTGCCCAGTCTGAATCTGTGAACCAACCAAATTGACTCCACCTGAACCCCTGTAATCCAAACCATAGTCCACTGTACTTGCAAGATATCTCAACACATGTTTTGCGGCAGTCTAATGTACACTCCTAGGCTCCACCATGAACTGGCTAAGAGTGTTCACCACAAAACACAAGTCTAGCTTGGTGTTGACCAAATACATCAACGACCCAATGAGCTGACGGTAAAGTGTAGGATCCACCAACTTACCCTCGGAAGCGTGAAGTTGCTTCCAGTTGGTGATCATAGGTGTAGACATCGGCCTGCAATCCTCCATCCGAAATCTCTTCAGAATATCAACTGCATACTTCCCCTGTCCTAGGAAAATATGCCCAGGCTCCTGCCAAACCTCCATCCCCAGATAGTAATGCATCAACCCAATATCAGTCATCTCATACTCAATAGCAAGGTCTCTCTTGCAATGTGCAATGAGACGCTCCTCTCTAGTGATAAACAAGTCATCAACATATAACAAAAGAATGAGAGGATCTCCACCAACCACAATGTAGTAAAGGTTAGGATCAACCTCACTCTTCTGAAAACCCATCGAAGTCAAGTATGCATCGATCCTGGAGTACCAAGCTCTAGGAGCTTCCTTCAGTCCATACAAGGCTTTCCTCAGCCTGCACACATGAGAATCTCCCATGAATCTCGAATCCCTGTGAAAACCCCCGAGCCACAAATCGAGCCTTGTACTTCTCCACACTGCCATCTGCAGCATGCTTCACCTTGTAGATCCAGTTGGAAGTCACAACAGACTTCCCCTCTGGTCTCGGCACTATCTCCCAAGCATCATTCTTCATGATGGAATGGTACTCTTCCATCATGGCATCTCTCCAAGCTTGATGTTGAGAAGCCTCCTTAAATGTGGAAGGCTCTGAATCACGAAGACTCGCAATAAGAGCCATACCTAGTCTATCCGGCATCACTACTGTCCTGATGTCCTCCTGGGGTCTACCAAATGCCTCTACTTCCTTCAAGGTGTCTTGATTCCATTCAGGCTTCCTCTTCCTTGAAGGCTCCTCCCATACTGGTCTATCCTCATCTGAAGAACTCCCAGAAGCAGAAGGTCCAACACCCCGAGGACCAGTGACTGATGAACCAGTCCCTGAAAAACCTGTAACCTGAGAACCAGAACCTGAACCTGTCCTTGAAGTACCTGTCACCTGAACAACTGAACCTGTAGAAGTTGTGCCTGTACTCTATGATCCAGCCACTCCGGAAACCTGTGGACCTGAAATCTGTATCGAAGAAGCCCGAGTCACCTGAGGTGTGGAAGCCGATAGCTCCCCCTGCTCTATCTCTTTGGACTTCCTGAAGGCTCTCTCCTCATTAAACTTCACCTCCCACTTAACAACAACTCTCTTCTGGCGAGGAAGGTAAAGCCGATAGGCCTTCGAAGTCTCATCATATCCCACAAAGATGCCTCTCTCTGCAGTGGGATCAAACTTCGTCCTCTTCTCAGAAGGGACGTGAGAGTAAGTCAAAGAACCAAATATACGAAAGTGGCTCACCTCATGCTTCTTGCCTGTGTATATCTCCTCAGGAGTCTTTCTCCCCAAAGCACGGTGAGGACTCCTGTTCTACAGATAAACTGCAGTGCTGCATGCCTCTGCCCATAGAAAGAACGGTAAACCCTGATCATGGAGCATCGCTCTTGCTGCTCCCACAGTCGACCTGTTCTTCCTCTCTGCTACTCCATTCTGCTCAGGAGTGTAGGGGACTGTAAACTGTCTCTGTATACCCTCCTTTATGCAAAATCCATCGAACTCCTTGGAGGTATACTCACCCCCATTGTCTGATCTCAACATCCGAATCTTCCTCCCTGTCTGCTTCTCCACAAGGGCTTTGAACCCTTGGAAGACACTCAATACTAAGGGAGACTTCTTGCTCCTCAAGAAGTAGATCCAGGTCTTCCTGGAGTAGTCATCAATGAAGATGATATAGTACTCAAATCCATTCAAAGAGACTGATGACATAGGACCACAAATATCATAATGGATCAAGTCAAGTACTCCTGCTGCTTTGGTGTCATTGCTTGGAAAAGCAATCTTGGTGTACTTTCCCAAAGCACACCCCTTGCACACATCACTCTGCTCAGTGTTGAACTCGGGTAAACCTGTAACCATGCTCCTCAACAATCTCAGAGTTGGGTGATGTAAGTGGGCCATCCTCCGATGCCATAGCTCACATAGCTCACTGTTGCTGCTATGTGCTAGAGTGTGCTGCGGTTGAAACAAGAGCTTGTACAGCTTTCCACATCTAACCCCAATGTCCATGAAGGTAGATACTCCTGTAGTCCCGGGGAATACCTGCACTCTCCCATCCGAGAAACATACCCCAAGACCCCTGTCCTCAATGGTGGAAATTGATACAAGGTTCTTCTTCAGCCCAGGGAAAAATAACACATCCCTCAGAATCATGGGACTCATAGACTCCCTCTGAAATGTAATGGTCCCCCAACCAACTGCTCTAACAATGGTGTCGTCACCTAGTACAACCTCCACATCTGTACCTGTCTGTGAAAGCTCGGAGAACATCTCTCGAGCACCTGTTATGTGGCTCGAAGCTCCGCTGTCAATATACCAAGTACCAGTGGTGGATGCACTCGTCTAATGGCCTGTCAATAAGGAATACTTTGTCTCCGTATCCACATCAGTGCTGGTAACAAAAGAGGCTCTCTCTCTCTCTCAATCTGTCTAGCACATAGAGAAAATTCTCTCTGAAATTTGTCGCCAAAGTCATCAACCTCTCTGAAGCTGCAGTTTGTTGTCCCTTCCTCTTCCTGTTTGGACACTGTGAAGCATAGTTTCCAAATGTCTAACAACCATAGCACTTGATTTACTCAAGTCCTTCTTCTGCCCACCCTGCTGCTGCTGCTTGGCCCCACCCTTCTTGGGACCTGTTACCAGCTATTTTGTACAATAGCTGGATTTCTTGTGAGCCACCAGTTTATTGAACATGATTCATGTTCATCATCAGTGTTTAGAAGTTCAGAAGTCATTTTCAGGGCAATTTTGCCCCATTTGTAATAACTGCATGTTCATACCCCCATGGGGAAAATGTAAAAAGTTGGTCTAAACGGGATCCTTTTATAAAAGACTCGGCTATCCGTAGGTTTAGCCATTTGGGGGATACTCTAGAGTGTTTTTCCTTAGGAATTATGCGCTACTCATCAGTGGCGTATAATCCCTGAGTTTTTCACTCAAACCTCCAAAGCTGGAGTATTTCCCATTGTGGTCAAAACCTAAGGTGGTTATTAGAGTCTTGTGTCTAGGATTTTTTACGTGTTAGCCATCTCGATTGAGTTGTATGAACATGCACTAGGTCCCCTAGGAGTTTCGTTTGTTTCGGGCAGAAATAAAATTTTCCGTAATTTAGACCATTTTTTTAATTGTTCAAATGAAAATTTTCAGAAAGTGATTAAAAACTCATCCAGAGGTGGAATTTGGCGTGGGTAGGCTCGTCTTGACGCTCAGAGAGTTTTCTTTACCCTGGCACCCTCATTCTTCAGTTTCTGGGCAATTACGTCATCTCTGGGGGAGTTTTTGCTAAAAATGCATCAATTTGGCACTCAATTGCTAAAAATGGTGGAAATGCACCATGGGAAAAAAATTAAAATAAGTCAAAAATGTGATTTTTGACTTTGGAAAAGGGTTGAAGATGATTTACATGGGTGTACGACTACATCAAGGATATAAAGCATGTGTTAAATTAATGTTTGGATATACGAATGGGTTAAAGAGAAGTGACGTGAACATCCCTCATGTGGTCCTCCTCACGATTTAGTGATGTGGCAGTTGATAAATGGGTTGGTGTGATTGTATTAAAGGCTATGATGGGCGCCCTAGCCACCTCATGGGCTTGGCTCTCTACTATACACGAGTTGCATTTATTATAACCAAGGATTGGATCTCCCTCAATCCTCACGCATTGCCTTCAATCCTCACGTCAATCCGATTTGGAGCTTGTTTATTGGCTTGGTGGTAATCACGAGAAGAGGAGTGGGGAGCCTTGCCAAGTTGGAGGCCACCTCCCCACCCTCCATCAAGGCAAACTCGAGTTTGTTGGAGGAGTTTCACTCCAAGCCCAATTTGTGATTGGAACTTGATTCACCTATGTGCCATGTGGCTGCCCTAGATGCCAATTCGAATTTGTCTAAGGTTGGCTTCTATTTTGTATAAATAAGAGTGCTTGGCTCTCTCTTATTCATGGAGATTTGTGCAAAGAAACTCTGATGAAATTGTAAGCAATCTTTTGGTAATAAAATATTTTCGACTTTGGAGGTCACTTGCATTGGCTCTTGGCATTGTGTCTTCATTCTATGATGAGGTAATATCTCTTTCACCCTACTCCTTGATTTCAATTTCGATTATTGTATGCTTATTGAAGACTAACAATCTAGTACTTAGGCTTCTAATCGAATTGTTGTTGAGTGTTTGTGTCTTCAGGGATTGCATCTAGTAGAAGTTTTTGGCATCTAATACCTTCACTATGCAAGAACTCCATTGTTGATGGTTTTTGTTTGCAGGGTTCAAGCGGTTTCGATCTTTCTAGCCTCATTCATCAAGCTATAAAAAACAATCTATCAAACTTTTGGTTACTTGGTTACATTGTTGAGTTGTGGATCTTCTTTTCCACACTCTTCTCTCTGTTCTCATATGTAAGTTTTGTCTTGAGAAAGTAGCTTGGGATTTGATCCCAAGTGCCACATAATTTTGTGGCTACTTCTCTTTCCCCACTAGCATCCTTGCGTGCATCCAACTAGCTAGAAGGTTTTCGGGACTAGTGTTCTAGTGGTCACCTTGTTCCAAGGTTGATCCCACCTTGTTGTTTGCTCCTTGGTTTTCTGTTTGCTTTGGCCTTGCTTCTCCTCTTGCTTTCGTTTTGCTCTCTTTCCTCCATTTGTTTTTCATCTTTTTTGTTCTCTTCCTTCCTCTCGTCCATCTTTTCCTAGCTTTCGTCCTATCTTCATCTCCTTTATTGGCTGCTCTTTTTCTTGGTTTATGCTCACTGTTTTTTGTGGGCAGACTTCATTCCTCTAACAGTCCTATCCTTGCTTTTCTTTTACTTACCTTCCAGCTTTCTCCCTTTCTTTGCTGGCTTATCTCTTCCCTCTGCTCCCTTTCTTCTTCATTTTTATGTTCTCTCTCTTTGCTGATCCTCCCTTACTGTTTGCATTCTTTTGCTGCTGCTGTTCTCACCTCCTTTTTGCTGCCCTGTATCCCTTATTGTTGGCTGCTTCATCTCGTTTCAGTTAACTGTCCCGTTATCACACAACTTGTAGTTGTCCCTAAAGGTATCCCATCCGGGATGGTAGAGGAGATGGAGAACTAAAGAGGTGACCCAAGAGATGCCACGGTTCCCAATGCAAGCTGGGAGTCACGTCAATCGAGGCACTCTTCACTTTAGATCGAGATGACTCAAGACCTAGGGGGAGACCCTATAACTAATCAAAGATGATTGGACCCAAACAAAGGTTCCTAGGGATATGCAAAAGACAAGTTACATAAACCAATGCAAGGTTAGGTGGACCTAGAAGTTTAAGTATGGTTGAAGGAGGCTTAAGAAGTGACTAGTGTTTCAACTAATGAATGATTTAGGCCACATGATAAGATAAGATGGCAAGATCTAGTACCATGAAATACACAGGTGGGACCCACTTCTTTGGGATATGGAAATGGCTCAAATGGGACCCACAAGGTGAAGTTAGGGGTGCAAATGGTACTAAGGGGTATGTGAAGAGTAGATCTATGGATCTAATGTGAAATTAGAGATAACCACATATGGGATCTAGGAGATGACACAACTCCCAAGGAGTGCAAATTGCCCTAGGTGGACTAGTGCCTTGATGGATGGGCTAATGGAGTCAAAAGAGGTGTGGAAATGTAGATCGGGACACCTAGGATGCAAATCAAGTGGGTTATTCAAGATGTGATGGTTGGATCTTAGTAGATCTAATATTTCACTATGTGACCCAAGTGGACAACAATCCCCAAAATGAGGAATGATACCCCCAAAGCAGAACTTCACAAAGTGAGATACTAGGTAGGGGTTTCAAGTTATGCTCTTTTCAAATCAAGCGGGATCACAACCACCCATGTCCCAGAAGTGGGCAAACTCAAACCCCCAAGAAGTGCGACTTTGCCCAAGGAGGGTTAAATGCATGGAATAGTGTGTCAAAACAAGTCCAAAGGCTACCAAAGTTTAGATCCAAGTGGTTTAGGCAAGTATGAATGTGGATCTTGAAAATCAAGGGCATCCAATGGCTAGATCTCCATTGATCTGAGATTGAAAATGCATCACCAAATTGACCCAAGTGGGGCACAACCCTCAAAATGAGGAATGGGGCCCACGAGGCAAAAATCAACAAGGTGAAGCACTAGGGGTAGGTTATCAAGTGAGGAGAGTGTGAATCAAGTGGGATCTCACCTACGCATGTGCTAGATCTAACCCAACTAGCTTCTCCCAAGGGGTGCGATTTGCCTCAAGAGGGCTATTTTGCCTTGAAAAATGTGTCAAATGGAACCCAATCACCACCAAACTATAGATCCGAATTGTCGTGGATACTATAGGGGTGGGTTTTCAATATCTTTTCAAAAGCTAGGCTAGGTCCAAGTAGATCTAAGAAAAACAAAAATGAGGGTTTTAACTTTTAAGGGTTTGCGACCAATGAAGAAGAATGGATGGATCTAGGCACATACCTTGTAGAACTTACCTCAATTGCTTATGGCCACCTTGCAAATTGATAGCATTCTCCTATGTGTATATTCAAGAGTGAGATCCAAGAGCTCCAAGCCAAAACGTCCTCCTCCAAGATTGCCAAATCTTCCTCCTCCTACAAGACAAGATCAAGTGAAACAAGCCAAGTAAGATGATTATGAAAATGATGGAAAGATGTAATAGAAAGCATCAACTATGTCACAAAGATACAATAATGATACTCCCTTTCACCAAGATCAACCCAAGAGAGAATATGTGGATCCTTCCAACAATAACCCTCAAGAAATCGCCCTCCTCTCCACCAATTCGACTTTCCTGCAAGAAAACAAGATGTAGCTCCAAGATCCACAATGATACATAGAAGAGATACTGTATACTCAAGATGCAAGAGAATCTACAAGACAAGAGAAATATGCTCCACAAAGAAGTGTTCTATTCCAATATTCCAGAGCTCCAAAGGTGAGCTATACAATAGGGGGTCTCCTCCTTATATAGAATAATAAAGACCAAAACCCTAGATCTCAAAACCACTTTACAAAAGATGAGTGGTTGAGATTAAAAGATCTCAATACATAATCAATGGTTAAAATGAGCCTAACAATATAATCACATGGATCACTCAATATAATGATGACATCATAACTAAAAGATACTCAAGGAGGGTGACGTCATCCGCTAGAGGGGGTAAAAGAACATGGGCCCACCTCATATGACTGGGACATGACTCATAAAGCACACGGTGGGGCTAGGAGGCATCAATTCCTGCTAGCTCATCCCCATGGCACAATAAAAAAATATAAAATGTCTAAAATAAATACAAATGATCAAATCTGTCCTCAAAATCTGTGACAGACAAGTAGTAAAAGGCCTCCTATGGCCTCTGTGGACCCACCCAAGTGATGAAAACTGGCTCGAAGATAGGGGGTTCACCCTGGAAGACCTCTGTGAAAACCAAGTGCCAAAACCTTGCCTTAATTTCCCAAATCGATTCCTCAGTGACCCTTTTATCCCATTTCTGGATTGCCTCGGTAACTGTGAAAGTGCTGAAATTGCCTCCTAGGGCACCTACGCTGTTAAACTGAGCCCACTAGGCTCTCCAGAAGGGGGGATAAATGGTAATAACAAGTGGCTGGACCACCCCCTCCTCATACAACGCCCTAGGTGAATTGGCGTCTCATGGCCCCTGCTGCACAGGTTGGGAAATCAACCCCAAATCTGGTCAACAAGTGTAAAACTGCATCTATCACTGTCAGAAGTGCTCGGAACTAAAAGATAAGTGTCTCATTAAATCCAGAAGACCCAAATCTACTAAGAATGTGTACTCATACACCATGGGTTGCCCTGATGGGCTAACTGTAGGGTCCACCATATATGGACAGTGCATAATCTGATAGGGTCCACCATATATGGACAGTGCATAATCTGATGATATGAAGTAATAATAAAACCTGCTGAACTGCATCAATCATCATCTGAATCATATGTCCATCATATAGTATCATCATCAAGAGTATGTGGGACCATCCATCATCATCAATAGGTATATATATGGCCCACATCATCACGGATCCCAAGAAATGACCATAGTTAAACTAGGTTTGACTAGGTCCATATACAACCAAGGATAAATCATCTCAATAGACTAAGACATGTTCCTCTAATCATACTCATAGTTTAACTTAAAGTATAGCATTCATTTAGTGGCATTAATCATGTTAGCATATTTCGTTGTTATTTATAATTACTTGCACAATAGTTTAAATGACAAACTCACCCATTGGACATGGTCAAACCGCTAGCGGAGGATGAAGGCTAGGAACAAGGTTGGGCAAAGGGGGTGACGTGTCTAAACTCAACTAAAAGATACTTTGGACTGGGAGAAAGGGGAAACTACAAACTCTGTGCTGGACAAAATAACACGGGGAATGGTTGTGCCTCACAAATGGGTAAGTTGTTTAGAGAGTGCTTATTCAGCTTAGGCATCATGTCTACATCAAGTTGATCCAAGTTCATTAGGATCATTCAATTTCATTTCATGGCCTTTTTGGCCTACATAACCCTTCGGATCTCAGGTGTGCTGATAAACACAACTAATTGCAGCTTGCATCCAGGGCATGTTTACATATACATATAAGGTCAGCAATTGTTTAGATATAGCATTTAAGAACCATTGCTTTTTGGAGCTTTCTTATACTCTTCGAGGAGTATTTTTAGCAGTTCATTGCTCTTGCCCTTTTTAGTTTCCATGGGCGAATCTATATAAGTTTCCATAAGTAGTTCGAGCCAGAATGATTTAGGCCTAGAATCCAACTAACCAAAGGCAAGTTTTGTCACCAACTCAGAGTCGAGACACCAAACATTCAGGGATGCGGTCCAAACACAGAGGTAGAAAAAGGCGAAGTCCTCAATACCAGAAAGTCAAGTAGGACAAGTCAAGGTTTAAAGCCAAATAAGGAAAGTCATGGATGGATGGAGTCAAGTGAAGGTGGACCCTAAGCTAGCAGACAAATGGTGTCAAGAAAGACCATATCTATGCAAGGTAGTGAATCAGTGAGTTTTGTCAAACAACCTAAATGTGCAAGTAAAAAGTCCATTTTAAATTATTATCAAGATAGTCCATTTTATACAGTTTGTCACATCATGAAATATATTCCAAGGTACTGTTGTGAACATGACTAAAACAACAAGATAATAATCCACAGTCAATGATCATACATCCATAGGTCATACAACATCAACATAAGAATAATCATCATATACCATCTGAAACATTGCTGCAATACATCTCTAGGCACTGAACTGAAATTGTATGGAATAAAGGGTCACATCGGTCATCAAATCTGAACTCTCAAGGCTTAGCCTTGACACAAGGTCTAACATAAGTCTGAAAAATACACTGCTCTGATCATGAGTGATCTCAAAATATAAAGTCATCATAGCCAAGCTCTGAATAATGTAAGCTCTGGAATGTGCAGATATATGCTAAGCAAGAATAGTAGCCCTGCTACTATGGTGTGATAACATGTCCCATTCTCCATTTTCGTTAGCAGCCCCTTCCTTTCTGTTTGCTCTTGTTCTTCATTCGTTTTTCTCTAAGTCCTCCTGCCTCTTTCCATCCTTCTCTTCATTTATTTTCTTTACTTCTCCTTTCGGTTGCTTCCCATTTGTTCTCTTCTTTTGGTTAAGCTTAGATATTAGTCTAGTTTGTTTCATAATTTTTCATATTATTCCTAGTTTTAGACTTCATTTTTATAAAGTACAAAACTCTCATTTAAAAGTTAGATCTTGCATATTAACTTGTTTAGACTTAGTTCCATCAATAAAAAAGGTTTCCATTGTTATTTTACTCTTAGATCTCATTAAAAGGGTTAAATCTTGCATTTGAAGAAAATGAGCATATAGATTAGCTTGATAACTTTGCATTTAGTTTCCATTTTCTAGATCTTAGATTCATATTTTTTTTGTTTTATCTTGCTAATGCCTAATGGGTGCCTTGAGTTGATTTGAGTTTTGTAGGTATTTGAAGGAGAAAAGAACCAAGAAGATCCAAACTTAAAGAGAAGGAACAAGAAGGTTTAAAACCAAGGAGAAGATTGAACCAAGAGCACCATTTGAACCAAGATCAAAACCATGAAGACTTAATCAATCTCCTTTGTAATAGCTATTGAGAGCTTGTTTCAAGTTTTCCAAGTTTATTTCTCTTAAAAGTCCTTTCAAGGGTCTTATTCCCAAGGCGTTTGTACTCTCTTAATAAAATAAGGCTAAGTGGGATAAGGCCTGTTGATGTATATGTAACTTCGGAATGTATTTCATCTGTATATTTTATATATATTTATTGTACCCTTATAAGAGATGTGTTATTCCTCTATAAGGAAGTGTCGTCATGTGGATTAACAAGTGTCGCAAGTGTGTGTACTTGCCGATGGGTTATTAGACCACCATTTGGGGTCGGCCCGGAATTATATATAATATAATGTGGATGTATCTAAGTAGACAAGTCGGCCCCATTGGGTCACTGGGCAAAAAGGTGAGTATAAATAGAGATAGGAGATCTCTATTTTACTCACTCGGAAAAGTAACTCACTCTCTCTCTGGAAAGTGGCGCACTAGTGAGGAGGAGGAGGATCATCTGCTAGGAGACTATCTCAGTGTTATTTGGTTGTATTTTTGGTTGAGCCATTGCTCTCTCTATCTCTGAGGAAGTTGTGGGGTTTTTCACCTTAGGGTTTTCCCCACGGAAACTCTGTGTCTCTTGTCTCTATGCTTTTGATTCTTGTGATGCTTGTGATGCTTGTCATATTATGATTGTCATGCATTGATATACTGTAGATGTTATTCTCTCAGCAAAGATCCTAGAGTATAATGAATTAATGCTCAAAATTTAACATGGTATCAGAGCTAACCTGAGAAGAAGACATTTTGCAGTGACGGAAGCTTGTGTTCCTTGTTTATTGGGTTTCTCTCCACATATTTTTGAAATTCAGTATAGTAGATTGGATCTACTCATCAAGGCGCATCTATCTGTCCAATCAGAATTCAGTTCCGAGCATTTTCAGATTTGGCCCTAAAAATTAGGGTTTCCACAAAAATAGGAATTTCTGGAAACTGAAGGCACAGCTGGAAGCTCCTTGCAGAAATCGAAGGTTAGAGCTTTGGATCGAGATTTTTGGCTGGGTAGATCTTCGGGAAACTCATACCCTAATTCAGGGCTCTCCCCAGTGAACCCGGGAGGACAAAAAGGCAATTTTGAAGGGCAAGACTTTGCTGATCTCAAATTCTGAATATACTAGGCTGATCAGCTCTCCAAGGCGCATCTTTCTATCCTCTCAGAATTTGGAAATTCACATTTTGAATTTTTAGGGTTTTTCTGACAAACCCTAATCCGGGACCAGATCCAGTTTTCAGCACTTCAAGTGGTAAGTCCTAAATCTTTTCTATTTCCATTTGAAGTACTCTTAAAGATGTCTCTCCACACCAAGCTTGAGGATAAGCTTGAAGGGGCTGATAACTTCCGAGCATGGAAGTATAGGATTGGGTTAATCCTGGAAGAGAATGAGTTGGACTCATATGTGAAAGAAGACATCCCTATCCCAGAGGATGAAGAGGCCAAGGCATTGCACAAGAAGAACTTGGTCAAGGCAAAGAGAATCATTGCTGATTCTATCAAAGACCATCTCATACCCCATGTGTCTTCTCTTAAGACACCCAAGGAGATGTTTGACTCTTTGACCAAGCTGTTTGAAGGAAAGAACATAAATCGGAAGATGACCTTGCGGAACCAATTGAAAGCAGTGAAGTTTCAGAATGGAGAAACCATTCAATCTTACTTTTCAAGGGTCTCCCAGATCAAGGAACAACTAGAAGCAGTGGATGAAATGGTGGAGAATGGTGAAGTGGTAATGACCACTCTAAATGGCCTACCCAGGTCATGGGATTCCTTTATCCAAGGAATTTGTGCAAGGAAGAAGTTGATCTCTTTCAGTAGACTTCGGGAAGAATGCTCACAAGAAGAAGCAAGGCTTGTGGCACGAGAAGAAAAGATGGGGAATGAAGATCAAGCTCTCACAGCGCACACCAGGAAAGGAAAGTCCAAGAGAGAGCCACCTCACTCCAAGAGATCTTCACATCACTTCAAAGAAAGAAGAATATGCTTCACCTGTAATGAGGAAGGACATATTGCCATAAATTGTCCCAAGAACAAGAAGGACAATAACATCCCCAACAAGAAGAAGAAGGGTAGCAAAAGAAGGTTTCATGCTCATGCTGCCGAAGATGATGAACCCCCAAAGAAGAAGGCTAGGGCAGAAAGTGATAGCAATGATGACTCATCAAGTGAAGAAGAGTATGTTCTGATCTTTGCTCTCACAGGTACCATCTCCCATGGCTGTAATGATTGGTTGATTGACAGTGGGGCTTCCAAACACATGACTGGGTTCAAGGAATCTTTTGTGAATCTATCTGAACATGAATCACCCCATAAGGTGAAACTTGGGGATGATTATCAATACCCAATCAAAGGAAGTGGTGAAGCCTCCTACAACCTATATTCTGGAAAATCTCTGAAGATGAAGGAAGTCCTCTATGTACCTGGGCTCAAGAAGAACTTACTCTCCATCTCTGCATTGGATGCAAAAGGTATGAGGGTTGCATTTGTGGATGGCCAAGTCCTAATGTGGCCAAAGGGAAAGAACATAGATGATGCAGTAGTGATTGGAGAGCAAGAGGGAGGCTTGTATAAATTGAAGGGACAACCTGAACATGCCATGGTACATGAATCCATGGAGCCAAGTGAACTTTGGCATAGAAGACTTGCTCATATGCACTATAGGGCACTTCCAATTGCAAGCAAGGCAGTAGAGGGTCTTCCTGAAATCAAGACCAAACATGAAGGTGTTTGCAAAGGATGTGCAAAAGGAAAGAACACTAAGAAGGCTTTCCCAAGCAGTGAAAGCAAGGCAAAAGACATTCTGGAAATCATCCACTCAGATGTATGTGGCCCCATGTCATCCAGTTCCCTAAGTGGGTATGTTTACTATGTATCATTTATTGATGACTTCTCCAGGAAGACTTGGGTATATTTCTTGAAAGGCAAAGATGAGGTGCTTGATAAATTCAAGGAATTCAAAAACTTGATGGAGAATCAAACTGACAAGAAGATCAAAACATTCAGATCCGACAATGGTGGAGAATTCACCTCAAATGACTTCAAGAAACTTTGCAGTGATTCAGGGATTAAGAGGGAGTTGACTGCTCCTTATAATCCTCAACAGAATGGAGTTGCAGAAAGGAAGAACAGAACTATCATGGAAGCAGCAAGAGCAATGTTGCATGACCAAGATCTTCCTATGCATCTATGGGCAGAAGCAGCTAGAACAGCTGTATATGTGCAGAACAGAACACCCCACAAGATATTGCACAACAAGACACCAGAAGAAGTCTTTTCTGGTAAGAAACCTGAAGTCAGCCATCTCAGAATATTTGGTTGTCCAGTATACACTCATGTCCCAAAGGAAAAGCGGACTAAACTAGATCCTTCAGGAAAGAAGGGTATCTTTGTGGGTTACAGTGAAAGTTCGAAGGCTTACAGAATATACTTTCCAGGGTTCAAGAAGATTGATGTCAGCAGGGATGTAACATTTGATGAAAACTCAGCATTCATCAAATCAAGGAAGACACCTACCAAAGTTTATGAAGAACCTAAGGAAACAAGATTTCAGGACACTACCATGACTGAAGCAGTTCCAGAAGTTGTTCGTGAGTTTGAAGATCCACAAGAACCTGTAGATCCACCCCGTGAGGATAACTCTCACAAAAGGAAACCTGTATGGGCTAGAGAGCTCATTCAAGATGCAGAAAGATTTGGTATTCCAGAAGAAGAACACAGAGCAAAGAAGAGAACCAGATCACAGACCAGCTATGTTGCTTTACTTTGTGACATTATGAACAAAGAACCTTCCAGTTATGAAGAGGCAGCGGAAAAGAAAGAATGGAAGGATGCAATGGTTGAGGAATACCAATCAATAATGAAGAATGATGTTTGGGATGTTGTCCCAAGACCTAAAGAGAAGTCTGTTGTGACTTCTAAATGGATCTTCAAAATCAAGCATGCTGCAGATGGCAGTGTGGAGAAATACAAGGCAAGATTCGTAGCCCGTGGATTCTCTCAGAAAGAGGGAATAGATTATGAAGAAACTTTTGCACCTGTAGCCAGGTATACTTCCATCAGAACAGTACTTGCCCTGGCTGCAGCTATGAAATGGAAAATACACCAGATGGATGTCAAGACTGCTTTCCTGAATGGTGTAGTAGAAGAGGAAGTATATGTGGAACAGCCACTCGGTTTTGAAATACATGACAGGGAGTCATATGTGTGCAGATTGAAGAAAGCCTTGTATGGCTTGAAGCAAGCTCCCAGAACCTGGTATGGTAGGATGGACAGTTTCCTATCTAGTTTGGGCTTTACCAAGAGTAAGGCAGATTCCAACCTTTACTACAAGGTTGAGGAAGGGAATCCTGTGATTCTACTACTGTATGTGGATGACCTATTTGTGACAGGAGATGACAGACTGATTGCAGATACTAAGAGGAAGCTTGCAGCTAAATTCGATATGAAAGATTTGGGAATGATGCACTATTTCCTAGGTATGGAGGTGTGGCAGAGTGCAGGTGGGATCTTCCTTGGTCAAGGGAAGTACACAGTAGATATCCTGAAGAGATTCGGGATGATGGATTGCAAGGCCATGGCCACACCGATGGCATCGAATCTGAAGCTTCTATGTGATGCTTCATCTAAGCCAGTTGATGTCTCTATGTATCGTCAGATGATTGGGTCCTTGATGTACCTGACAAACACGAGACCAGACATTTGCTTTGCTGTGAACACATTGAGCCAGTTCCTGACGGATCCGAGGAGTGTTCACCTGGTTGCTGTAAAGCATGTTCTGAGGTACCTGAAGGGTACAGTGGATTATGGGCTCAAGTATGAAGCAAATCAAAAGTTTAACCTACAGGGTTATGTTGATTCAGATTGGGCTGGCAGTGCTGCAGATAGGAAGAGCACATTTGGGTGTTGCTTCAGTATGGGATCAGGTGTGATCTCTTGGTTTAGCAGGAAGCAGTCCTGCGTAGCACTGAGTACAGCTGAGGCAGAGTATGTTGCAGCCTGTTCAGCTAGTTGTGAGGCAATATGGCTACGGAAGCTACTGTCTGAGTTATTTGATCTCCCATTGGAGGCTACTGGTATCTTCTGTGATAACCAGAGTTGTGTGAAGCTGTCCGAGAACCCAGTGTTTCATGACAGGTCGAAACACATAGAGATCAAATATCACTATATCCGGGATATGGTGCAGAGAGGAGCTGTGAAGCTCCTGTATGTTGCGACGGACGAGCAGATTGCAGATGTGCTGACGAAGCCACTAGCCAGGGTGAAGTTCGAGTACTTCAGAGAGAGGCTTGGCGTGCTTCAGATCGAGGACACTTCGAGGAAGAAGTGATGGACACATTTGCTGAAGCCATTCCAAGAATGATGGAAGGGGGATCCTTCACATGGCTGTGGATGTAAGCGCTGAATGATGAACATCAGGAGGATATTCTGGTTTTTGCTTGGATATGATCAGTTGGATCATTATATGTATTTTGTGTATGCATCATGTTGGATGCTGGATATGATCAGTTGGATCATTATATGTATGTATGAATGCATCATGTTGGATGCTGGATATGATCGGTTGGATCATGTGTATGTATTTTGTATATGCATCATGTTGGATGCTGGATATGATCGGATGGATCATGTGTATGTATTTTGTATGAACGCATCATGTTGGATGCTGATGGATACATTGTATGGATCATGTATCTTTGTATGATCAGGTAGATCATGTATGTTGATGGATACATTGTGTGGATCATGTATCTTTGTATGATCAGGTAGATCATGTATGCTGATGGATACATTGTGTGGATCGTGTATCTTTGTATGATCAGGTGGATCATGTATGCTGATGGATACATTGTGTGGATCATGTATCTATGTATCTATCAGGTGGATACTTGGATGATCGTGGATGACGAGCTTCTCCAGATGACATGCAGCAGGATGTTGCAGTGATGATGATCAGGTTGATCATGTGTACATCAGGATGATGTTTTATGAGTATCAGATGATACTTTATGGCCATGGATCAGGTTGTGCAGGAAAGCATGTAATTTGTGCCCTGGGAGATTTGCAGATGGTCTTTCGAGGTTTTGCCTATGGCATGTAATTCGGTGCCCTGGGACATCTGGCAAATGCTCTTGCGAGGTTTTGCTTGGGAAAGCATGTAATTTGTGCCCTGGGAGATCTGCAGATAGTCTTTCGAGGTTTTGCCTATGGCATGTAATTCGGTGCCCTGGGATATCTGGCAGATGCTCTTGCGAGGTTTTGTCCTATGGCATGTAATTTGCTCCTGGGAGATCTGGACAGGATGAAAAAGGCCTCAGATGCTTCAGCCAGGTTTTGCCATGACCACATGTAATTTGCTCCTGGGAGATCTGGACAGGATGAAAAAGGCCTCAGATGCTTCAGCCAGGTTTTGTGGTGAGATCACATGTAATGTGCTCCTGGGAGATCCGACAGGTAGAGCTGAGTGCTCGTAACAGCCTGGGATGCTTCAGCCAGGTTTTGTGATGGGTCACATGTAATGTGCTCCTGGGAGATCCTATAGGTAGAGCCGTGTGCTCGTAATAGCCTGGGATGCTGCAGCCAGGTTTTGTGACGCACGTAATGAGTCCTGAGGATTCCACAGTATGGCCAGTGATGATGAAGACCTGCAGATGGCGGGCCTACATCCAGTATGAAAAAGGACTGGCTCTGTAGAACTTCCTATGACGAGTAGAGTCAGAGATTGGTTGAGATAGCAGCAGCAGTGACGATGATGATGATGATGAATCGATGACGATGATCCAGAGAAGAAGACTTGTCTAGCAGATCTGTGTCGAGAAATACCTTCCTAGTTAAGAGGGAGTGTTGATGTATATGTAACTTCGGAATGTATTTCATCTGTATATTTTATATATATTTATTGTACCCTTATAAGAGATGTGTTATTCCTCTATAAGGAAGTGTCGTCATGTGGATTAACAAGTGTCGCAAGTGTGTGTACTTGCCGATGGGTTATTAGACCACCATTTGGGGTCAGCCCGGAATTATATATAATATAATGTGGATGTATCTAAGTAGACAAGTCGGCCCCATTGGGTCACTGGGCAAAAAGGTGAGTATAAATAGAGATAGGAGATCTCTATTTTACTCACTCGGAAAAGTAACTCACTCTCTCTCTGGAAAGTGGCGCACTAGTGAGGAGGAGGAGGATCATCTGCTAGGAGACTATCTCAGTGTTATTTGGTTGTATTTTTGGTTGAGCCATTGCTCTCTCTATCTCTGAGGAAGTTGTGGGGTTTTTCACCTTAGGGTTTTCCCCACGGAAACTCTGTGTCTCTTGTCTCTATGCTTTTGATTCTTGTGATGCTTGTCATATTATGATTGTCATGCATTGATATACTGTAGATGTTATTCTCTCAGCAAAGATCCTAGAGTATAATGAATTAATGCTCAAAATTTAACAAGGCCTCCCATAGTTGGTTTCTTCTTCCCCATTTGGGGAGGAGTGTCTTGTGTATTCTTAGTTTAGATTTGCTTTGAGTTTCTAGAATAATTTCATTTGTGCTTAGTCTTTTAATTGTTAATTTTAGTTTTGACTTGAGAAGTGTCTTGGGATTTGATCCCAAGTGCCGCATTGACCTTGCGTGCTACTTCTCCTTTCCCACTGTGTACTGTGTATGACCAACTAGCTGGAAATTTCATGAACAATGTGTAGAAGTCATTTTTGACTTCCTTTTGCTAGATTAGTTTCTTTCTGTTGTAGAACACTAGTTGCTTGATTAGTTCATTTTGTAAGTAGTTTATTAATTGTTAGATCATTGTTTTCTTTTATTGAGTTGTCATTTGTGTTCTTTACTTACAAGCTTCTTGTCTTCTAAAAAAGAACCAAAGACTCTTGAACTTGCCATAACACAAGTCAACAGCAATCTCTGTCGGAGAGCATTCCCACTGCATTATCCTTGCATCGTAGCATATAGATTAGTTAAAGTCTCTTGAACTTCCGTCTTAAGACGAAGTCAAGAGCACTCTCTGTCGGAGAGTTTTCACTATGTGCTCTTAGTAAAACATTTTCAAACTCACATTTCCCTTCTAAAAATTTACTTTGTTGCTTTCCATCACTTAGTATGCTCTGCCGACCCTAAAAGGTTGGACTCGTACTCAGAACGGTGATTGGATTTGTTAACCTCATAAGTGAAAACCATAATAAAATCTTTCCCCCATAACCAACAAACCGGCATTGTTTCGAGAAATACTCAGGTAGTGGGCAAATTCCAAGTGTGGGCGTTGGGCAACACAGTCTGGGCACTTGCTGGTTAAATTCTTTGAACACCTAGCTTATGATCCCAGACAAGTCCGTCATGTCTTCGAACGGAGCCACTGAAGGTATACTTTTCCGATTGGACTTCATCCTTGCTTTCTGAACCCTAATAATCAAGATCATTAAAACTTTCTAAAATAAACCAAGAACATTGCAAAATGATCTCACAAACATTACATTTTGACTTACGCTTTTCAGCATCCAAGCACTATTTTTGACTCCATAAGGCATTTGTCTTTGAAACTCACTTGTATCACATAAATCTGGACCATATGTCCTTGTCATTTGCTTAAAGTTTATCTTGTGGATGCCTTTCTTAAAATTTCAAGTCATTGTATTGTTCATCTTGCAATCGTATCCTGTAATTGCAATGTGGATTGCTTTATCTTGTGTTTATTTTACTGTTATCAAAATTGTGATCTCTTCATATAAAACTCCTAAACAACACTCATCTGCATCACCACATACAAAAATACCTAAAAACACAGAGCCATAGAAACTCTTTGTTAGGGACAACCCCCCTTGGCTTCGTTAGGAGTTAGCCTAGATGGAGGAGCTGGGATTCATGTGACAGTACCTGGCTCATTGCTTGCCCCCAAAGCCACACCTCTCCCACTTGTAGTGAGGAGACAGCTTTCGAAAGATTTCTGCTGTTGGTGTGCATCTCGGCAGACAACATGACCCTTCTTCTTGTTCTTCCCCTTTGCTGTCAAAGCCACGTTCTCGTCATCTTCCCTACCTTGTGATGAACTGCCCTGTACGAGACCTCTCCTGGTCTCCTCCTGCACAAAGTCATCCCACAGTCTCTCCCATGAAGGTAAGTTCTCTTTGCCCATTATAGCCTGCACAAATGCACCCCAGGGCTTGGAAGCCCCATTCACTGCTGTACGCACAACCTCAATAGTAGTGACCACCTCCCTAACTGTTGCTAGCTCATCTCTAACTGCAGATATCCTGGTAAGGTAAGCTGTCACTCCCTCTCCGCCATTCATCTTTATACTTTTCAGTTTCTCCTTGAGAACCATCTTCCGGTTCTCATTGGTACTCTCGTACAAACTGGTCAAAGCACTCCACATCAAATGTGCCCTGGCTTTGCCTGAAATGTGAGGGATGATATGATCTTTAACTACATCAAGGATTATTCTTCTAGCTTTACAGTCCTTCTTGTTGAAGGCTGATAATGCTGCTGCATCTGTAGCAGCGGGAATCTGAACGGGGTTTACTGTAGTGTTTCTAACCACCTCCTCCCACATCTCATTTTCCTCTAAAACCAACAAAATCCTAGCCTTCCATGGCACAAAGTTTCCTGTCCCATCCAGCCTATCCTCCAACCTAAGTCCTGTAACCATCTCTATGGTCAACCCAACAAGGTGTTGTTCACTAACATAAGAAAATACCCAAATCTGAAAATTTCTGTGTGTCTGCAAATTTTGCTGTTTTATGCCCCCAAGCTCTGATACCATGTAAAATTTCTGTGTTTTTGCAGCTTGTTGGTTTATGTCAAGTTTTTAATGTTTTCACTTGCAAGCCGGCTTTGCATTGGCTGGAAACTACTTATAAAAATTGCAGATAGTTAAACACACTGTAAAACACTTCTAACAGGCAGAAAGATAATTTAACATGCACACCATTAAAAATATCAGACTCAGAATTTTGGGCCAATAGCCCTGGAAAAACCCCCACTAGGAAAACCAGTCAGAGAGAGAGAGTTTATTATTTCTTCAGTAAATCTCAGTGCATAAATTTTACAGCAGAAATTTACTTATCTCCACCATGAAATTTCACCTAGAAAAATATCTCGAAATCAGTGCCAAATTGCTTCCTTGATTTCTGTGCCTGTGGGTGCCTCGATTTCTGTGCTGAAAGTACAAAAACTGTACTGTACGGTCCTCCTTGAAATTCATGCAAACTGTCTCAAAATCTGTGCACTGTATCTGCCTCGAAATGCGTGCAACAGTTCTCGGTTTCTATGCACTAAACAACCTCGAAAATCGTGTTGATATTTTCGGGAAATGTGCCCAGAATCTCCTCGAGATGTGTGAAGGCAATCTCGAAATTTGTGCCCAGTTTCTCCTTGAAACTCATGCCTAGTCTCTCCTCGAAAATCGTGCCAAAATGGTTGTTGTACAGTATACCTCTGGATGCGTGCTATACTGAAGAAAACTTGATGTTCAGAAATCTGTACGATGCAATTAATGCTCAATAGGCTGCCTCGAAATGCGTGCCAACTGAAACTTGCTTTAATGGCTCCTCGAAATTCGTGCCAGTGCTCTCTTGCTCTCTCTTGCTCACTCTCTTCTCAAAAGTGATCTTCTTTTGCCTCCCTTTTCCTTTTTGTTCAAACCCTAGGGTTTTCTAAATCTAATGGATGAGATTAGATTAGATCAACGGTTGAAATTAAATGCTCCTATTTATTTCTCATAAATATTAATTTCACTCACCCACTTAAATTTACCAAAAAGTGACTTTATGGTTATAAAGTCTCATTAAATGCTTTTCACAAGTCATTTAATGTAAGGGTCACCTTTTTCCCCATTCTAAGTGACTTAGGCAAAAAGTCACTAGGGGAACACTTCCCTAGGTACAAAAACTAACATATTTTCTAGAAATAGGAAGTCAATGTATAACCACCTCATGTTTTTGAGTGCCAAACAACAACTATATTTAAGAACCAAGAGGAAATCCTCATCAAAATGAATAGAAGAGGTGTAATAACTCAACAAATGTGCCAATTAAGTGAAGCACTCTACTACATAGGCTCCCTATTATCACCATGAATGCATAGAAGGGGAAGAGATACTCCTTTTTGCTAGAGCGTTCCAAACATTGGTGAAAATGAAGTCAAATATGTGATGAATAACCCCTAGATCAGCTCGAAAAGCCATCTAAACACACACATAGGGTGGGCATTCCTCCTAGGATCACCACACATGGTATGGCAAGTTATAATACAAGTGAGATACCACCACAAGTCCTAGGGTGCTAGCCGTGTAATTCTCCCAATCCATGTCATCACGAGGTTGAACCATATACTAGTCATCATAGAGAACAAATGTCATTTGTAATAAAGGGAGCGCTCACCTCATATGAACAATAGATAACATAACAATGTAAGTGACATGTAGAACACATCAAGAGTGGCTAGAGCACTTAAGCTAGAGTATCTCCAACCTCCTCATATTTGTCAAAAATCATATTCCTCTTTAAACATAAAAGCAACTAGGGAGTAAAGAGCTTCTACAGGTTTGTGTGATTGTGTTGATCTTGGAGAGACAACAGGGAGTTAGAGGGGCTTCAAAGATAATTAAGAGTGACACCAAGCTTCCTTTTATAGCGAAATACTCAAGAGTGAAAGTTCATTTGCTTGTCTCAAATAACAGTCGATACAAACTCTATTGAAAAGGTACTAATGTTGAGAGTGAAGGACATGCATTTGAGCGAATGGTAATTGATATCCTTTTCCCACCTTCTCTAATTCCTTTCTGTGGTCAAGAGGCCACCTCTAAGATGATGTTGCAGTTCAGAATAATCATCAAAATTCTACATCTTTTGTATTTTGCTGGTCATACACTCTTCTAGTTGGCTAGTTGTTTTTCTATAGTTATTCTATTTTCGTAGTCAAGCATTGGTTATGAATAATTTTGTTTTTCACCATGAAACTGAAACTCTCAATAAGTTAATAATGATTATTTTGATACATTCCTTCCCAAACATTATGTGTTAATAATTTAATTTTATAATTCTTCTTGCAGAATGATACCGATAATTCTGATCTATTTCCTCTTGCCTAGTGAAACAGTTATCTGAACTCCTTGATTGGAAGCAGCAGCAAGAGCAAAGCTCTGGAAAGGACAAATTGAATCAGGTCTATAAAGAATCTGACTTATACTAACTGTGAATTAGTTAATTTTACTGATTTCTTGAGTTTGAAAACTGTCTTGATATTTATTTTTATCATTGCCCTTTAGCTGATTTCTGAAGTAGAATATCATGTGATTGCATTTTCAACTTGCAACTTTCCTGAACAAGGAACATGCATGGAACTTTGAAATGTTTGTTTTGATTTGCAGTCTCGAGCACTTTCAAACATAGAAGATAAATGCTGGACTACATGGAGTGCGTGTTCAAAAACAAATTCTGAGATGGTTAGGTGTGTGCTGATTTCATTTGTTTATATGCATTTATAGAGATATCATTAATGAACAATTTTAAAAATTTTAACGTACTTGGAGTCCATGAAAGGAAGATGTTTATAAATAGTCATGAGTGAAAGACTTTTAATTTTTTAATGTAACTGGAGTCTGTGTTTTCATACACACCATTTTTGGGAGTGGCCCATGCTTGTAATCTTATATTGCTGAAGAGGAATTTCCAGTTTCTCCAAATCAAGTCACATGTAGAAAATCATGATATAGTACGCTATACCAGATTTTCCCATGTTTTAGAGCATCAACAAATGCTAAATACCTGTTTTTCCAACAAATAGTTAGAAAATATAGCATTAGAAATTTAGAGGAATGGATTGTGAGGTTAACATTCTTATATGTTCTATTAATAGAGAAATTTGTTTGCCTGTTCTTGAGGGAAATTAATATTTTTGTAATATACCTATTACCTAATTAAATGCATTTACTAAATGTCCAGATTTCTCATGATTATGACCATGTCCCCACTCCACTATATATTTTGATTTCAAATATATGTTGTACTTGTATTCATCTTCTTCATATCGATATATTAGTTTTTATTCTTTTAGTTATATGGATTTGTGCCTTTATTTATAAATGCCCATGGCCTCCTTTGAGTATTGCAAGTTATGTTTGAAGCGGTATCAAAGAAGTTCATTTTGGTGGCCTATGGCCAAATTCTTTTTTCTAGTGGCCATTCTCCATTGACCCTGCAATTTCATTTTTGTTTCCTATTCCATGTCATACTTACTTTGTCCTTGCCTCTTCACAATCTATTTTCTTGTGTGCTTGAGCGCATCTATGTCCTTTCCTTTGTATGTGCCCTCTCCCTTTTCTAATTCATGTTCGCTTAGGCATCCTTCACATTTGATGCCATAACAAATTCATGCTCTATTTCATCTTCGCTTGGTCCTCACATTTCTACACCTTTGTCCCATGCTATCCATTGCTACACCACATTGATTCCATGCTGTTGAGGGGACCCTTTGGGCCCTTAAGTGTCATCATACTTATGTAATGATATATTAAACAAACTTTAAATGGGTGATTAGTTGGAGTGGGTGCAACCGCTCTAACCTCCCATATCTTTGTATAAATGTATGTTCAAGAAGAGTAGTAAAGTGGTTGGGTACCCTTCCCCACATTCTCATTTTCCTTATGTTGTGTGTATGCTTAATGGCTATGTTTGCTTGAATGTCGTGTGATCTTGGAGATCACAACATTGGCATCGTTTCTTTCCTCACTCGGTCTGGGTGACAACAGCAGCGAGTGAGGGTGGCGCGGATCCAAAAGAAATCTGGAAAAGAATTTGCAATAAAGATTAGTGATTACTCGTGCGTACATAAAGAAATTCTCTGTGCAGAAGAAAGAGTTGTCGGTTTGAAGAGTATTATTTTCGTTAGTAATGTTTTGGGATATTTACACATAAAAGTTTAATGGTCGTATGCCCTCATGTTGTTCATTTGCAGATACAAGAAAACCTGAGAGAACCTGAGTAACAAATGATCCACTTATGGAGAGAGTATATGCCATAGTCATTTTGCTATTCTATTTTGGTCATCAACCAAAGTCGTAGTCCACCATAGCATTCCATCAAACGACGATCAACAAAAATGTATCGACGTCACTATAAGCCATCGACATGTGTAGTACTTCCTGTAGGAGGATGTTGACCAAACATATAGTAGTTCTATTGACTAACTGTTTCCGTCGACCAACGTTTGCATCGGACTATCAATTAATTTTTTGAAGGCTCATGAAAGCGAGAAGTCGAAAAATTACCCAACTGTTGGAGTCCTTTGTGGTCTTAATTATCACTGTCGTAAGGGGTCTAAACTTGTTTGTCTTCCTCGTTCTGATGTTATACTTGAAGTACTATTGCTTAATTTTCCATGTGGATTCATCTATGGTTGTGGCGACTTGATTTCTTTTCATCACACGGAACAAAAAGATGGATTAGTCCACGTAGAAGTCACCAACAGAAGCTACCGAAATTAAAAGGGAGCATGTCCATGTGATATCCACGTGATGCCTATTAGAGTTGACTAATTGATTTGTTCGTATTCCGTCGGCCAGAAAAGTCTATCGACCAAACTTTGTCGATCGTATGCTCATACAGTCTGTCCATTGCTCAGTCCATTCATCAACTACCATTGCTCATTGACCACATGTAGTCAATCTCGACCGAATTGTTTGTCGGTTGGGACCTCTATTGGCCCATCTACGAACAAGCCTATTTAACAGTGTATTTTGCCTGAAATATTGCTACGTGCACATATGAAGAATATTAGTTCTTTTCCACCAATAAGGAATTTCGACTAGTAGTCAAGGATGGTGAGTTGGTGAGCATCGAACAAAATCAACGAAAACAATTGATGAACCAACTAAAACCGACTACGAAGATTTAAAAAGGAGGTTGTTGTTGGTGTGGTTGAGAAACTTTGAGGTTAACCGACATGGTGGACGATGTCGGTTACTTATATGAGAAAATAGCTGTGAATCAATTTATATGGAGTTGACTTAGTTGGAGAGGTTCGACAGTAGGCTTTGTTATCACATATATAGTAGCTGGGCTACCATATTCTATTTTTTAGATTCCAGTACACTTTTTCAGCCAGTTCCCTTACATATGAGATGCTGAGATGGGCATCTATGATGGATCACTATATTGATTATGGACAACAGTATATTCCCATGCCATGACTGAGTCTCGGGACACTAAGATTTGAGGACTGATGTAGCCATTTAGCCATTTACAGAGCAGTCAGTATAGCCCAGAGTTGCAGTAGCAGGTTCTCAGTGGACAGATGATGGTTCAAATTGTGTACATTCAGGTATATGACTCAACAGGTATATTCTTGTGTTATGGTTGTATTGCTTTTATACTCATTCTTGTGACATGTCTTAGCATTTAGTATCATGATCTGGCGATCATATAGATATGTGGACCTAGTTGTATCTTTATATATATATATATATATATTTTCCTCACTCAGAATTAGAAGTTCTTGACTCATACTCATTGGATTTACCCTCCTTAGGGAGAATAGAGGTGATCATTCCCACCATCCTTGGCTTGCTAGTGTTGGTCTCATTATTCATTGTCTCCACCCATCCATTACCTTCCAGCTTGTTGATTATCCCGACTTACTACTTGACTAGTGGCATGGAGGACCTTCCCTCGCTATAGCCTCTTTGTTGGATAAGCTTCCCCCTGTTTATTGTGTCTCGGATTTGAGTTGCCTAGGATGTGTTGGCTAAACCTGAAACAGATAGCGTTGCCATCAATACAATGTATATGGAAATGAAATGTATATCTTATGAAAGCCCATTCATGTAACAAGTGTTTCTGAACACACGTGAATGCAAAGCAAGCCTAATGAAACTAGCTTTGAAATGAAATGTGAAATGTAAATCCCATGTAACAAGTGTTTTTGAACTCACGTGGAGGATAAAGCCTTATATAAATGTAAATCTATGCAATGTGTTTCTAAACACACATAGATCAAAGGCTATGGAAACTCAAAGGCCCAAAAAGCAATGGTTCTTAAATGTTATATCTAAAAGATTGCTGGCCTCATTTGTATTTGATATGGATTGTGAGCATTTGTCAAGGTGAATAAGCACTTTTGAAAGTAACTTACCCATTTGTGAGACACTGCCATCCCCTGTGTTATTGCTTGTCTAGCATATGCTAGAGTGTGTATTCCCTTTCCATATCCAAAGTGTCACAGTGTCAAGTTAGTAGTCATCCTTTAGCCTAGCCCATTCAGTTTCAACCTTCACCCTTCACTAGTAAATTGGTCACAACTATGAAGTGAGTATGGTCTTGAAAGTCTGGTTTGAGTCATAGTAAATATTAAAAACACTTTATAATTGGTTATTAGATCGCCAGAGAAATGATTACTTCTTGTTATTATTGTTACTTGAATGATTTGTAGAGCATGTTTTAACCTTTAACACTTGCAGCAGTTGGATGTTAGCTTGGGTTGTATTATTGGTCATGTTGACTTGGTCAAACATAGTTTGACCAAAGTTAGCTACAGGACATGAGGTGGATAGACCTCGGATGATGCAAATAGATGATATGTGTCTATTACAGGTCACCAGATGGTTCTATGCAGTGGTTACAGGTTTATGATGATGATTTGTGGTTTTCAACATTATCTGATCATTTACAGATTATTATTATTTATCTGTCTGGACATATTGGATATTTTATATGATCATGCAGAGATCCATAGGGTGTATGAGTACACACCTTAGATGGATTTAGGCTCTTGGAGTCCATTGAGACAGCTTGTTTTCAGTTTTGGGCAGTTACAGTGATGATTTTCCTTAGCTCACCATTCTGGTGCAGTTTTGCCATGTTAGATGGCTTGTCAGAGCAGAGAGATGATTTGATTGGTTCACCTAGGGCGCTGTATGAGGAGGGGGTGGTCCAGTCACTTGAGTTTACCATTATACTCCCCTCCTAGAGAGACTGGTAGGCTCAGTTGGACAGCGCAGGCACTCCAGGTGGCAGTTTGGGCAGGTTCACATTTCCCAAGGCAGATTAAAAATGGTAAAACGGCTACCGAAGAATTCAATTTGGGCTACTGAGGCAAGGAAATGGCATGGGATGAGTTTTGATGATGAATGTGGTGTCTTCCACACCTTCCACAGCAGTTTCAACATTCAGTGGGACCCACACCCATCTCTTCGGCACTTTTTATGGTTTTCTGGAGCCTTTGGAGGCTCACGACTTTCCCAGAGAGGCACAATTTGGTGCATGTGTTAGTCATTTGATGATATTGTGCCATGGGGACACACTAGGGGTGTTAGATATTACCCCTAGACCCATTGTGAGCTTTATTCATGTTTATTTTATCATGTTGAGTGGGACCCCCTCTCCTAGGGCGATTTTGCCCATGTATTGTTATATTTTTGAGTTGATCCATGTACTTTATTGTTGAGCTCATCTCAACCATTGATTAGACATTTTGATCTTTTAATCTTAGCCGTCCATTCAAAAGGTGGTTAGGGTTTTGGTATCTCTCCATCCTATTTAAAGGAGAGAGCTTCTCATTGTAAAGGGACTTTTGGCTCTGGATTTCTGGAATAGAAAAACTTCTTGGAGATACTTGTGTTGTGGTTGTGAATGCTATTGATGTTCGATTGAAATTATCTTTCCATTGCACTGGGATTATTGGTGATTGCCATATGCTATATTTTTTCCACATGATTTTCATCTGCAGGTGAGGAGGCCGAATTGCTCAAGGAGGATGCATTGGTTGGGGAAGACTCTCCCTGCCTCTTTCTTCGTCAAATCGGTTTGGTTCAGGGAGTATTACTGTCTATGACCTTGTACTTTCTGTATCTTTTCATCATTTGCATTTGCCTTTGCTTCTGTAGAACTGATTGATGCTGTCCACACAAGTTTCAGCTTGGAGCCTTAAAATTTAATTGTTACTGTTGTTTCTCCATTTGTTGCAAAGAACTGACTATTTTCAAAAGCCGAAGGTGCATCGAAGACAAATGGTACCTTGAACGTTGAAGAAATCCTCCACAGCTCGTCGAGAAATCCGCCTATTGACAACAACCATCAACCAGATTACCCTCAGTTCCTGTGTGAATGAGAAAAGAAGGAAGAAATTTTTCATTAACTCTCCGTTGACCAAAGCGGTCAACTGACAATCTAATTGCTCAATGAAGTTTAAAGATTGCATTATATAAAGTCCAGTCGACCAAAGAAAATCACGTTAGCAGTTGGTTGAGACTCAATTTGGGTCTAGTCATCTTTACGACGAGTCATTTTACGTCAAGCATACAAGATTTTGTTGTGTTCGATTTTTCATTCAATTGTTCTTATTTCTTTGGTCGATATTGTTTTGGTCGACATTATTTTTGGTTGATACTATTTTGGTTGACCTTTTACTATGGTCGATGTAAAATATGATCAAAGTTGATATTAAAGTTTTGGTCGATATGCAAAATGGTTTGTTGGGCGACATTATATTTTGTGGTTGATGTTCAAGTAGTCGATTCCTAGTGTGGTTGACGTTCAAATATTAAGTCGGGATTATATATGTTGATTGTTTTGACACTTATGTAACCAAATCGTGTATGCATGTACGTGAGTCGATGAGTCGTTAGTTCAAAGTGATTCTATTTAAACTTTTGAAGTCAAGAGGGGATGAAATGTGCATCCTTGTGGTTGGCGATCCCCTGTGTCATTGTAATTGTAGTTGGTCTCTAGCCGACTCTTGTAAGTTGAATCGAGTAAAGGCAAGTCCAAAGTAGTCGATCACACTTAGCAGAGCAATTACATGATCACACACACTGAGCAGGTATCATAAGAAATTGCAAGCATTATGAACCCTTACAATAGACGAAGACGACATTCAAGCAAAAGACATCATATAGATGCATAGAAAGAGTTTAATGAAAAAGATGATGACATGAGAACAACTGAATGCTATGTTGTAGGAAACGTGGGCCACACCCCCGTTCCCCATGTATTAGGGTTTTGAAGCCTGGACATGCGTGTCGTACGGTCGTGAAACGCGTTTCCGTACATACGAAACCGTACGGGAAATGTGTTTCGTATGTACGGAAACGTGTTTCCAGTACGACCGCATCCGTACAACCGCGTTTCCGGCATTAACTTAGCTTGTGGGACAAAAGAAATTGCTTTTTTTAAATTTGTGTTTCTAATTGGCATAGGAAGCGTTTAGAATGTTAGGTGAGGAAGGAAAAAGGTTATAAAGAGCTGTTGGGTTTGTTTC